>OY804588.1:46731650-47931650 GCA_963680875.1 Bathymodiolus brooksi
GGTATATATGCTCGATCAGAGTTTATAAACCAAGGGAAATAACTTTATTCGGTGTGTATGTTCGATGAGAGTGGGGGAGATAACTCATTGTGCATGTTCAAAGGGAAGTAATTATGTTGCGGATTGAGTTTGTAAACCAAGAGAAATAACGATATTCGGCATATATGTTGAATCAGAGTTTATAAACTAAGGAAAATAACTTTATTCGGTGTGTATGTTCGATGAGAGTTGGGGGAAGACAAACCGATAAAATTGTCTGATGAGTGCATTAAATCTATAAATATCACCGGGTTTTCTTTTTAATAAACACAACAATGATAGTCTTCCCAATGTTGAGGATGGAGTGTGTAGGTCTTATCACTGACTCATTCATTATATCGTTCTTACAGTAGCCGCTGGCAATATTCTATCCGACACAAACAGGTAGGTATAAAAGAACGAAAATTCGAAATGGGAAATATTGAGTAGGGGAGGAGGGAATTAAGGCGTGAACAATAACGAAAATTCTAATTCAATTCTTTTTATTCATATTGTTGTTGTACACAAAATTCATTCGTAAATGTCTTTCAATTCGGCTTCGATCGTCTTTGGGTCTCGAGCGAAGAATTCATTCACGATATCTTCAGAGTAAAGTTTCTATATCTGATGATCTTTCAAACCCCACGCGTGAGGGAATACGAGTCCGCAGGGTCGACAGGCTTAAGGTCCGGGTGCTCCTCCTCCTCCTCCCTCCTCCTCCTCCTCTAAATCACCATCCTCCTCTGCCTTTCCTCCTCCTCCTCTACAATCTTTCCTCCTCCTCCTCCCTCCTCCCTCCCCTTTCCTCCGAAGACATTGGTACATAGTCTCCTCCATTCCGGGGTGTCGGGTTTCAGATCCACGACCAGGGTTCCTTTGTGACTTCTTCGAATATCTGTAAAAAGTCGTTGGCCCATCCGGGGTAAATCTGTCTTCCGAACGTCGTGATGGGTAGTCGATCTATCGGATTCTTGAACAGGACCAGGTAGTGACAATTTCTCCTCTGTGTGGGATCTTTGCTAAAGTACATGTTTTGGTTCAGAGCGATTACGGACAAGTTTCGGTGATGACATCCCTCGAAAAAGAGATCGTTGATTCTCTGGTCCTTGGCCGTGGTCACACCAGGTCGTCCACGACCATCACGTTCGTATTCGGGGATCGAAGAAGTCGTCGTTGTCCAGGTCCATCGGGATGCCTCGACGAAATTCTACTCGTGGGAACACGGTCTTTCGGATGACGTCTTAGAGGGGTTGCCATCTCTTGTACAACCAGACGATTCTCTGCGGTGGTGGCACCATCTTGGTCCGACAGTTTTGTAGCAGCGTTTTAACGAAATATGTCTTCCGCAGCCGGTCGGTCCAGTAATGTTTGCCGTGAACGGATGTTGGAATCGAAACTCGTTCTCTACTTCATTGATGGCGGCGGCGGCAGTGGCGGTGGATATCCACTATTGTTTATATATCTGTATTGGTGATGGCGGCGGCGGTAATGGTGGTGGTATGCATGATGCCTCTTTGACTGATTGTATGTCTGCATTGGTGATGATGGTGGCGGCGGTGATACGCATGATGGTTCTGTGGATACGGCTGACTGGTTCCGTGTTTGTTTCGAAAATGTCTAAGCATGACGTCTCTCCTCGAGAAGGTCTTGTCACAACTGACGCAAAACATGATGAACAATTATTGAAGATAAAGTCTTCCTCTTATAAAGTTTCTGTCTCTTTGTTCTTCGTAAATCTATAAGAGAGAGTGACGAGTACCACCTCTTATAAACTTTATTCCTAGTTATATTTATAAGAGGGCGATGACAAAAAAATAAAATTCGAGAACGATGGAACAATTTTACGTATTTGTCAATACCGAAGACTCACAACACAGGAGGACGATTTCGAGTCTATTTTCCAAACCCTTACGTCTTGGACGGAACGTGGGAATGCGCACTTCTGGAGGTTACGTTCGTCCCCATGTTGACCACACCGACGCGAAGGATCAACGTGTGCTGTAATTTTGTGGATAATTCCTACGTCAGGGATTCGTACACTCCCGTTCTCCAATCGTTGAGTGTCGTGAACGAAGATGTATCAACGTCACTTTCAAGAACCTGATCTATCACTGAGTGAGTGGTGGAATAGGCCAACAAATCGAAATTTCCATGAGAGACGACAACTTCGAAATAAAGACGATCACGTGTTTTGTCTCGTCCATTTCCACAGAAAGTAGAAAGAAGTGGACACGCTAGCCACGACTCCGATTCTTTACGTCTGTGCACCGACGTATTGGGAAAAGGTATCGAGCAGGGGAAAGATGAAGAGGATGAAGAAGAGGCTGAGGCGGCGGAGGAGGAGGAGACGGAGGCGGGAGGAGAGAGGAGGAGGAGGGGAGGAGGAGGAGGAGGAGGAGGAGGGAGGAGGAGGAGGAGGAGGAGGAAGGAGGAACACCCGGAACTCATAGCCTGTCGTCCCTGTGGACTCGTATTCGCTCACGTGTGGGGTTTGAAAGAAAACCAGATACGTGGATGTCGGTCGACACCCCTCCCGCCAGGAGATGTAAGAGAGAAGACGATGGGGTAGAAGGCACCTACGGCTACGAACTATAATGCTACCTTAAAGATCTGCCGGCGACCTTGTGTTCCGCTGACCACCTCCCCGCCCGAGTAGAGAACCGAGCCCAGAGTTTCATCGTCAACGCAGACTCTTGCGATCGAGAAGGGACAAACTGGGTGGCATTTCATTTCCCAAAAGAAGGATCTGCCGAATTTTTCGATTCGTTCGGACGAGCACCGGAAACGTATCACCAACATTTCAGAAACGTGCTGATCGCCAACGAACAGCAATACAAGCTCAACACAGTTCGAGTTCAACCCGAGGACGGCGACACCTGTGGACTCTATTGCGTACATTTCGTCAAATACAGATATAGAAACTTTACACTGTAAGATATCGTGAATGAATTCTCCGCTCGAGACCCAAAGACGATCGAAGCCGAATTGAAAGACATTTACGAATGAATTTTGTGTACAACAACAATATGAATAAAAAGAATTGAATTATAATTTTCGTTATTGTTCACGCCTTAAATCCCTCCTCCCCTACTCAATATTTCCCATTTCGAATTTTTGTTCTTTTAATACCTACCTGTTTGTGTCGGATAGAATATTGCCAGCGGCTACTGTAAGAACGATATAATGGATGAGTCAGTGATAAGACCTACACATTCCATCCTCAACATTGGGAAGACTATCATTGTTTTGTTTATTAAAAAGAAAACCCGGTGATATTTATAGTTTTAATGCACTCATCAGACAATTTTATCGGTTTGACTTTCCCCAACTCTCATCGAACATACACACCGAATAAAGTTATTTCCCTTAGTTTATAAACTATGTTTGAACATACATACCGAATAACGTTATTCCCCTTGGTTTACAAACTCAATCCGCAACATAATTACTTCCCTTTGAACATACACATTGAGGTATCTCCCCCACTCTCATCGAACATACACACAAATAAAGTTATTTCCCTTGGTTTATAAACTCTGATCGAACATATATACCGATCTAATATTTGATTATCTAATTATGAATACTATTTTACATATCTTTACTGTCACTAAGTATATTTATTGTATTTAATATTGATTTTATTTACTTTGATTGATTAAACAGATAAGTATGTTATTCTATTAAACCTGATATGTATTATAAATACTTTGTTTACCTATCTATTTACAATATGCAATTTTGTTTGAACATGTGAATTTACAGTTTGATTGTCGGGTAAACATCAGATAACATATTAGCACGGATGGTTTTTATTTACTTTGATTAAACGGATAAGAATTTTATCGCATTCGTATTATCTAATTATTAATACTTTTTTACCTACGGTTAGGGCTAATTATAAATACTTTTTTACATAGGGTTAGGGTTAGGGTAATGGGTTAGGGTTAGGGTTAGGGTTAGGGTTAGGGGTACGACGTGGTTATGCAATCGCTCCCATAGGATCTTTCTACTCCCCCATAGTATACTACTATTTATTAAAATCTAATGAAATTTTAAAAACTTGTTGATTAAATTTGTGTGTTTATCCTTATATATTAATATTGGATATTGTTTTCGAAAAAATGATATTAAATCACCTAAAATGTTGACCCTGCGTTTCTTTTCCCCTTCAGTATATGTTATCATTCATTTTTAGGATAGTGTGAAATCATTTGGATTGGACACGAATCTGCAGGGTTTTGTTTATTGTTGGTTTATATCTGTATTGTCGTCATAAATCCAGTTATTAGAATGATACCATTAATAGTTTGATATTAGGAAATTATTGACAATCACTGCTTAAACGTTCTTTTTATAATAAACGTTTGAGATTAGCGAAGGGGCAATCAAAAATGGACAATCCAGAGAACCTGGCAACATAGGTCACGACGAAAAACAAAACAAAAACACAACACAATATGTGTTGGACATCATCATGCGCAACCAAACATAAATAACGTTAAGGCAATGTCAGTACAAGTATAGCACAAGACGTTTCAGTCTCTATAGTTAATTATAACCATATGTCACTAGAGAACGGATTAGTAAACCGAGGGAAAGGATTAGTAAACTGCGGGAATGGATTAGTAAACCAAGGGAATGGATTAGTAAACCGAGGGAACGGATTAATAAACCACGGGAACGGATTAGTAAACCACGGGAACGGATTAGTAATCCGAGGGAAAGGATTAGTAAACCGAGGGAAAAGAAATTCGTAAACATATTTAACGGAGTAGACAAAGAAAACTATTCACATGTTCCTTCCTTGGTGTTAAGCTTAAATCTAATATACAGATTGACTGCATTTTTTTCGCATTTGGAATACATTGCTGGTCATGAGAGTTATTAGTATTTATCGTTGTTTTCAACAGACTTCATTGGGAATGAAGGTTTGGAGTTATGAAAAAGAAAGTGACGGGTGAAAAAAATCCGGCCATAGGGGACATGTCTAGAAACATAAACTTTAAGGTAGGTATCAAGACGCCAACCCATACCAGTGGTGTATCATGCTTGTCGCCACTCGGCCAACCGTGCCGCATAAAATGCTGGTATATAAGGTTGTAAAACAGAAACTTTTGACAATATTTGAAAATTGAAAATACGGTGTAAAGTAATAATGTTCAGTCAAATTAGATTAAGAGACCGGTCATTATTTATCTCCAGGGGGCGGCAAAAAGGTAGGGGGTCGTGATCAAATTGGAAATTGATAGAGGGGAGGGGTCACTGCTTTTCTGGTTGATCAAGCAGGGGGTGGGGGTCATGATTTTTTTTAAGCATACACCATAGATAAAATCTGTTTGCATGTAAAATGAAAATAAATATATTCAGCCAAAAAAAATGTTTTCCTTGTCATACATTTTGCCAAATATCAAACTGTCACTAAAATAAATATATATACATAGAGTACATAGGAACGAGGCTTTCTGATTCACTGCATTACAGTTCCAGAATCAACCCAGAGAGACAGATCAATGCATGAACATAGGATATGCAGTGTTCTCTCAAGGCCCATATTGTACCATGGTACCATGGTGCTATATTTTCTACCATGGTGCTATTTTGTGAAATTATATAATAGAATGTATTAGGGCAATGGTGCTTTAATTTTCAGAAACCCAGTGCTACCGTAATTTCCATGGTACTATTTGAAAATCCTTGGGAGAGAACTGATATGTTTTAGATATTCTTGACAAAAAATGTTTTTGATAGTATATTCTTTTCAAAGGCTTCCTTTCAACATCTCAAGCATGAAAAAAAATACAACTATAAAATGATTTTTATAAAGTGATAACTTCACATAATACCCTTACTAAAGCGTGCTTCTTTCTATTTGTATTGTGTTAAATTTAATTGAAATTTGATTTGGTCTCTTAACTTCTTTCTGCTTTTTTTTCTTCTATTTTTTCCTTTTTTTGGTTGTGTGTAATACTTATTCATTGAACTGTTTTGGGAAAAACTTTGGTGTTGGAATCATCTCTGAAATAAACCCATAAAGGGAAATTTGGCTTTAAAATACATTATCTTTTGATAATTTTTGCACTATGAATACTTTCTCAATTGTTTTGTTGTATTATAAAGTATTTTTCTAATTTGCAAATTTCTTTTATCATAATACTGTTGATTTGAGATTAATTGTGAAACTGATGACTAAAATAATATTTCAATATATTAGAAAAACTATTGTTATAGTACATTGTATTTATGGCAAAAATTCTTGATGCAGCTTCTTTAAATTGTGGGCTCCTGGCTTGTTGAAGACTGTGAAGACAAAAGATTACAACAAAGTGACTGAAGGGTATCCTTTTCATTAGATGTGATTGTGGTTGCCTTCATGATCACAGTTCCATTTCCTATGAGCTACTATCCTTGTTAAAAGGAATTTATAGCAACATATGACATTAGAAGCCTTTCAACAATAATCAGGAAAGGGGGAGGGTAAAAATATTTGAAGTAATTGAAAGAGTGGGGGTTAAAACAATTAACACAACTTTAAAAGGGGGGGGGGGGGCGTCAGTTATGTTTGCTTATTCCAGATTTACCTTTTGCCGCCCCATTCCCCTGGAGATAAATAATGACCGATCACTAAAGGTGATCTCTAAGATTAGACATGTCCTTGTTTTTATGCAATATGATGTTTTTGATAATTTCTACTTTAGACAACAGTAAAAACAATGGTTTGTTAGTAGTAATTAGGCCCCCACTGTAACCCAATATGACCCACGTGATGACGTAATAGTCGTCATCATTATACCATTGTCTGGCATTATTAGAAACATACTGCCTTCAGTAGAGGGTGTTATGGTAGATTATCACACGGGGAAAAATCAAAGTATGGTCATCTACCATAACACCCTCCACTGACGGAAGCATGTTTTTTTGATTATACTGAATGACATTTTAATGGTAGTTTATTAAAGCATATATTCATGGATTTATTTTTTAGTGTTCATTTCTTTAAATTTTTAACAAGCTGCACTAAATCGGCTATTGATACGAAAATTACGATTTCAGAGCAATCGGCAAAATTCGGACGGAGAGGGTGATATTTTCCAATTTCTGCAATGTTCGGTTTGAGAGGGTGATATCACTCAGAAAGTGATATTATTCAGAGGGTGATATTACTCAGAGGGTTTTATTGCAAGGCTGCAGCTAAATTGGGAAACTGCAAAGCTATTGCAGTATATCAACTGCCGTTCAGTCAATGAAATAAAAGGATTTTTGCATGAAGTATAATAACATTTAATAATAGGTCTATAGCCATCGTATGATACAGAAATAACAGGTCTTAAATATGACAGAGGAAATAGGTCACATGACGTTATATCGTCATAAGTCCATGGTAACATCACATAACGTTATCAAGTGGATCGTAATGGATTATAATGCGGGCCTAATTACTCTTGTTACATAACATTTATATAATTTTATTTCCTTTTTCCTCCATACCACGCCACGATATAGCTGAAATATTGCTAATGTTGACGTTAATCAATCAATCAATCAATCAATCAATCAATCAATCAATCAATCAATCAATCAATCAATCAATCAATCAATCAATCAATCAATCAATCAATCAATCAATCAATCAATCAATCAATCAATCAATCAATCAATCAATCAATCAATCAATCAATCAATCAATCAATCAATCAATCAATCAATCGATCAATCAATCAATCAATCAATCAATCAATCAATCAATGATTTGTAAATTCATTTTGCATCTACAAAGCACAACACAGAAAACTAACGATCGAACCCCACCTCAAACCAGGGGTGAACCCAGGTGCTCCTAGGGTATAGAGTTCCTGCTCAACATGTGGCACCCGTCGTGTTGATCCTGTCTATATATTTTTTTAATGTGAAAGCAATGCATTGACTATTTTCTTATATGTCTTCTTAAATGTTATTTTGTTAGATAGAGGGCCGTCGACATTAAGCAATACATCGAATGCAGTCGACATCAATGGTGAATGTGGGTAAGACACGCTATCAAGAAGGACACAAGCCTCTACATCGGACATTTTCAGCCGAGACAGCTATGAAAGAAACGTCTGAATTCTTACAAAATACACAAAAAAAATCAAAATCCAGACATTTGGTTTAAAGTATTTTCTACATGTAAACCAACTAGAAATATCTTGCTTAGATCCTTTGTTTTTTTTTGCTCCCAAAGATTTTTTAAAATAATTTAACTTTCCAATCTTCTGATTTTTAGCGTACTTAACTTTATTTCAGGGACGCGCCGTGAGCACTAACCTTTTTATTTGTGTTTACTACATGTATATCTAAAGTTGAAATTTGCCATTGTATTCGTTGAAAAGATAAACCAAATAGTAAGCAACGTAACCGGATACTATACTAGTTAGATTTACATCAACATGTGTAATCAGTGTACACTTTATGTTTGTGTGTTACTGTATATTCAGACTCATGACAAAGGTGTACTCGATACAACTTTATGTGATAAGTTGTACTTTATGTTTGTGTCTTATATTCAGACTCATGACAAAGGTGTACTCGATACAACTTTATTTGACAAGGATATTAGATACTGATTAAAATAACATCGCTCGCTTGCCCACCTTTTCTAATATGACGGACTGAGGAAACCTCGGTACGGCATGATTTAACATTAAGCCTCTTTGTTTGCTACGAGCAATCTATATTTATAATATCATTAATATTCATGGCATAGGGACAGTCCGTATGTGACCCGTGATGGGGTTCCCTCATGTTGACAGCAATAAAGGGGAGCAAGTAAGTGATGTTATTTCAATTAGAATGAAATACGTGCGACAAGTTACAAAATGGAGCAATGTTCGTCACCTATGAAAAACTGATTGCTACGATATAGCTGACATATTGTTGAACATTGCGATAAACACCACACTAAAATGTTATAACCGGCATTTAGCAAGCGCAATAGTAAGAGAGATATAACAGCGGATCAAATCTCAAACGCCAAAAATGACACTAACGAACATATGAGGAGTACTCTTTAAGATTAGCGTTAAAAGATGACGAAAGGGATGGTAAAATAGTCCAGTAGTTTTACTTGAATTGATATAAGTAAAATATAACCAAGAAAAAACAACTTCAAAGAACTTACAAAACTGACCTAATAAATTAAATTTAGAAGACATTTATATTGTAGGGCATTCAAGAGACTCAGTAGAATATTCAACCTTTTACGACGATGGAACACCACAGATACCACCATCGGTACCAAGTATTACCAGCCAGTACAGTTACCTAAAGTCACGTACGACCAAGCTTTCAAATGGAGTCAATCGTTTGATGCACTGCTAAGAGATAAAAGTAAGTAAATTTTCAAGCATAAAAATGAAATGTTCACTTAGTTATGGATGATATGGATGTGAATGAATATGAGAAACTATATATCTAATCTTACACCTACACACAAATTAAAATAAAGAAAGGGCCTGGGTGGCTCAATTAGTTGGATTACCCAACAACTCATACAAGCCTATTACCAATACGGGGTGGGTTCGCGCCCGGCTTTGTAAATGACAAAAAGGTGCACTCGACTCGCTGCCACAAGTGATAAAGTTTACCAGTTGCTTGCCCATGGTCGGTGGTTCTCTCCGGGTACTCCGGCTTCTTCTACCATTAAAACTGGTCGCCATGATATAGCTGACATATTGCTGAAAGTGGCTTTAAACACAATACATTAAATCAAATCATTGAAATAAAGAACAGCGCTTTGATTTCTCTCTTACATTTCACAGTTATACTAGGTCGACCAATACTTTGGCTTTTTGTTGGTATTCTTTTGTTTTTACTTTGACACTATGTCAAAGGTTGCACATGACAACGGCTAAACCTGTTGTATTGTATGTGGTATAGAGGAGACAACAGCACTGAACTTTTCAACCGAGCGACTCATAACTATAGGCTGTGGCATCTGGTACCAGTCAGATATCGCTCAAGAGAGTTGATATTTGACTCATAACTATAGGCTGTGACATCTAGTTCCAGTCAGATATCACTCAAGAGAGTTGATATTTGACTCATAACTATAGACTGTGACATCTAGTTCCAGTCAGATATCACTCAAGAGAGTTGATATTTGACTCATAACTATAGGCTGTGACATATAGTTCCAGTCAGATATCACTCAAGAGAGTTGATATTTGACTCATAACTATAGGCTGTGACATCTAGTTCCAGTCAGATATCACTCAAGAGAGTTGATATTTACAAGGATGGATAATGAAAGACGAATGTATGTATTATGATAGTTTCAGTCTTTCATTTTTAGCTAAAGCCACTTTTTCGTTGTTTGTCCTTTTGTCCTTTTCCATTTGGCCATTGTATTGTCTGTTCTTCTTCGATATATAGATTCTGATTACTCTTTGGTATCTTAAAACTCTTCTTATTCATCATGACTACTCGAACATCTTTACGCTTGTCTTCAAGACTGCACACGAGTTCAGGTGTTATAACATGTCACCTACACCAACACTAGATCGGTTTCGTGATCTGTTGGTAACGAACCTGGCAGCCCTGCGTTGAACCATTTCGATTGGAACAATTTCGCATTTATTGTATAGGTCCCATGCTGAAGAGACATACCCCGATGGCGATTTAATAAGAGATGTACAGGCTTTATATGATCAAGCAATCTTACCTTATCTCTAGACCAAGATATTTGGTTTCCTCTAATGACTAGATGGGGTGTCCACTATTAGTGTCTGGGTTATAATCAAGAGCAGTGTCAACTCATACAATTGCATCATATCTCGGTATTCATTTGCAAGGGTTGTGATGCATAATACATATACCCCACACCACGGGTGAACACGAGGCAAGAGAACTATACATTTCTTAACACAGTCATTTGAGTTATTCATAAATATAAGACAGTAAACCATAAACCAATCCTTTTTTGTACTTTTAGATGGGTTAGAATTATTTAAAGGATTTCTTAAATCAGAGTTTAGTGAAGAAAATCTGAAGTTTTGGATTGCCTGTGAAGAATTTCGTTATTCTGTTGACGAAAGCATATCAGTTGAAGCACAGAAAATAGATGGTGCACTACATATGGTCATCATCAGAAGCACTTAGTCCCAAAATCGTATATTTTTACTAGTCTTGTTTTCATCTCTTAGTTCCATTTTATGTCTTAAGCAGTTGAGAGGTTTTGTCGTTTTAAGCTGTAATGATATGGGATTGGAAGTTTCTGCAACTTACTGTGCGGAGCTAGTATACCCACTAGTCATTGAAGTTCATACAATGCTCTTTTGTTTTACTGAATAACAATTGTTTGTTGTCTCTTTCACCATTGCTTAATTATAAAAATTATAAACTAATGGAGATATCATAAGTTAATTCGATTAGCAACAAATAACCATGCAAATATAACAATAAGAATAAGAATAAATGTAAGCAACGTCTTCAGCATACTTGATTACTGGCTATGCAGACAGTGCTATAACAAAGGAAAGTAACTTGATAATGTCTTATGTAATTCCATCTTTGTAAATATATTTACGAAATGTATTTCATATCTTTTTGATGTATTGATTTAAAATGTATTATCAATTACAAATTGATATATAATATTAATAATTCGTTCAATTCTTTATGTCCAATAATGAAATCCCTAGAACTTCCGGGTAATAATAAGACCAGGTAACTCTAACAAATAAAATTACGATAACCCGATATTTTTCCTTGAAGTAGGTTCCTGAACCGGAATTGTATTCCGGCACTTGGTCTCTCATGTAATCCTAATTTTTCGTTATCATTACCTAATCCAGGTAATCGTAACCAGTGCCGTTATATATAATGTTCTGTAGATCGTTGTTTGTCCCTTTTCTTCTGTCCATTGTGTTGTCTGTCCTTCGAATTACGGATTCTGAATACCCCTTTGGTATCTTCAAATTCTTCTTACATCTTAATATTTATAGTTATTTCCTTGTGCTTCATTCAAGGAAGAATATGTCTGCGCGTGGAGCGAATTCTGATTTTGATCAGCAAATATATAATGTACATGAAAACAGTTTGAAGACACATCAATCTCGCATACAAGTTGATGCGGCCTTACGCAGATGTGGCCTTGTATAATGCGGCCTTACGTAAATCCGGCCTTGTATCAAATGGATGTTCCGGCCGTGAGATATGTTTAGTATATATACGCTATACGCTATTATACACAACAACTACGCTAATAGTTATGTGACTTTGATTTTAGGGAAAAGAATAATTAAAAAAAAGTTTTATTTAAATTTAAAATATTATTTAAATATTTGTGGATATGATGAATAAATGTATTCAGATAATTAGCATAAATATTCATGACATAATGGAACTTGCAGTGTTTTCACAAGATTTACTCGAAACTGAATATGACAAGCCATGATAAATCGTTATTATTTTAACAATTTTTAATTAGTAATTTTTGGTAATAATGACGGAAATCATTTCCATTGAAGTTGAAAATTAGATGTATTTATCGTATGAAAACATTCCGTCCCGGGTTTGGCTCTAAAAACAGGACGGTAAATTTTGATACATTTTTAGACATAACTCTTTTATTACTTGAGCTTTTTTAAAAAAATTAATTGATTTATAAAGTAGAAACAAATAGCTAACATTTGTTATAAAATTTATTTGGAAATATTGAAAGATGAATTCAACATCTTGACAGGACGGACTTTTTCACGGAACAAAATGGCGAGAAAATTATCAGTGTACTTGTCTTTGCTTTCAAATTTTTTTTTTAATAAAAAATTCTGTCAAAAGATAATTATATATTTGGAAAGCTTGTAAAATCAGCTTTACTTTGGTATAATTTTTTTTTTTTTTTTGAAAATCTTAAAATATGGAAATCTTGACAGGACGGACTTTTACACAAAACAAAAAGGTTAGGAAATTATCAGTGTTCTCGTCTGTGATGTCAAATTATTCTTTTAATAATAATTTCTGTCAAAAGATGGTTATATATTTGGAAAGTTTGTGAAATAAGCTTTATTGTGATATATAAAATTATTATTTTTGTGTACATTAAAGTATAAAAATCTTGACAGGACGGACTTTTACACAAAACAAAATCGTGAGCAATTTATCAATAATCTTGTCTCTGATGTTGAATAATGCTTTTAATAATAATTTCTGTCAAAGATGATTTGGAAAATTAGCTTTATTTTGATATATACATTTATTCTTGTTTGAAACTTTATGATATGAAAATATTGAAAGGACGGGATTTTACTTAAGTTAAAATGACCGACACGATTTATTAGGTGTTTATTTAAAAACAAAAAATCTTTTTTTAATTGCTTGTCCAAAAAAGTGTATATTTTATAGAATATAACATAAGCTTGGTGTATTTAGAATTTTGGAATAAAAGTTAGGAAAATCTTAACATAGAATGGGCATCTTGACAGGATTGTAATTTATTCAACAGTTGAATTTTCTATATATCTTAAAATTTAAAAAGGCAGCAGAATGAATGTGAACCCTAATGTAAATATGATACAAATAAGCACAAAAATAAATATAATTTTATTAATTTTATCAAATAATAATAAAAAAAATGAAACAACAAACAAAACAAAAGAGATGTGTATACAATACAATAGTGGTCAATTTTCTGTAGTTGTGACATGTTTATTTAACTCAGGGTGTTTTAATTGTATGATTATTGTAATCAATTAAATGTATCAGTGTGGCTGGTGTTTACTGTAATACCATGTGATAGTAGAATCGGGACTTGCACATGATTTATGCTTCCATGTGTTGCATGTCTTAATTCCCTTTGTTCATACACACCCAACCATATTGTGTATGCCACCAGTCTCTCCGCATTCACAATTTGTTTCAATTATAAAATTTGTAGACTTAACTTTTGATTTCTTTGACATGTAACATTTTGGAAATAGTCTGAATTGATTCTTTTCTAAGCACGATATTGGATGGTCCCTCATGTATTTTGATCATGATTGATGTGCAAGCCACCGGGGTATCCAGTTAAGCAGTATTCCACAGCATTTCAATTGCATATAAACCACAATGTATAGAATTTGTTTGTTTATGTATTTCTGTGATTTTCACAAGAAGCCTGTTTTGCCATGAGAATAAATTTGAGACAGTTGAATTTCTTGTGACACAATTAATTTTTCAAGCAAGCTGTCCAATATGTATGTTTCATTTGTGTCGGTTTGTACAGATGTGACCAAATGATCCTGACCTGTGTGGTGTATTTGTGCACATTTGCCCGTGATGTCTGTAAATTTTGTGCTTGATATCCACTCTTGTTCTACTCTATTGAATTGTGGCGCGAATGCTGTATTTTGAAAGCCATTTATGTCTGAAAACTGTCTGGCCAACACTGTGTGAACGTGATTGACAATGTCTTTTAAATGTATGTCAATTATCGAAAGCTTTTGTCATGTAATTAATCTGACACGTGCAAATTACAAATGGTCTAATCAGGCCATTACACAACTTGTTGAAGGTGATTAAGTAATTAAGAAAACAAAAATATTAATTCAAAACCAACTTTTAATGTAAAAACATAATCATTAAATTAAACAAAAAAGAAAAACGAAAAGAAAATAAAGTAAATATTATAATTTAAAATATCTGATGTGTATACTTACAATCTTTTTCTACTGTCGGTCTTTAAAAATCTCGTCACAATTATTACCGTTTCACGTGTCTAGATTCTCATATTTATGCTTAAACAAGCTTGTATATAATAAAGCTTATTTTACAAGCTTTCTAAATATATATAGTCATCTTTTGACAGAAGATATTGTTAAAAGAATGATTCGAGATCAAACACAAGAACACTGATAATTTTTCCGCTATTTTGTTTTGTGTAAAAGTCCGTCCTGTGAAGATTTCATACTTTAATATAAACAAAATAATAAATTGATATATTAAAATAAAGCTTATTGTACAAGCTTTCCAAATATATAACCATCTTTTGACTGCAATTATTATTGAAAGAATAATTTGACATCAAAGACGAGAACACTGATAATTTTTCAACCTTTTTGTTTTGTGTAAAAGTCAGTCCTGTCAAGATTTCCATATTTTAAGATTTTCAAAAATATATTTATGTTATACCAAAGTAAGGCTTATCTTACAAGCTTTCTAAATATATAATTATCTTTTGACATAATTTTTTATTAAAAGAAAAATTTGAAAGCAAAGATAAGTACACTGATAATTTTCTCGCCATTTTGTTCCGTGAAAAAGTCCGTCCTGTCAAGATGTTGAATTCATCTTTCAATATTTCCAAATAAATGTTATATCATATATCAAATGTTAGATATTTGTGTCTACTTTACAAATCAATTTAATTTTCTAAAAAAGCGCAAGTAATAAAAAAGGTATGTCTAAAAATGTATCAAAAGTATCAAAATTGTTCGTCCTGTTTTTCTCCGTCCTGTTTTTAGACCAACCCGCAACTCCCGCCTCAACAATAAACTTCCTTCGGAACTCCGGGGACAAACAAACATGATATACGGCAAATTCACCTGATAGACAAATTGATGAATTATTTACTCAAATCATCACAATGTGTCGTTTTATCGTATATATCCATAGAAAAACATAATTCTTAACTGAGGCCGCATTACCCAAGGCCGCATTTGTTTAAGGCCGGATTTTCGTAAGGCCGTATCATCTGGAACGCATCAGTCTCGGGTACCATAAAGGCAATATAAAAAGTCATCTGGAACGCATCAGTCTCGGGTACCATAAAGGCAATATAAAAAGTCATCTGGAACGCATCAGTCTCGGGTACCATAAAGGCAATATAAAAAGTCATCTGGAACGCATCAGTCTCGGGTACCATAAAGGCAATATAAAAAGTCATCTGGAACGCATCAGTCTCGGGTACCATAAAGGCAATATAAAAAGTCATCTGGAACGCATCAGTCTCGGGTACCATAAAGGCAATATAAAAAGTCATCTGGAACGCATCAGTCTCGGGTACCATAAAGGCAATATAAAAAGTCATCTGGAACGCATCAGTCTCGGGTACCATAAAGGCAATATAAAAAGTCATCTGGAACGCATCAGTCTCGGGTACCATAAAGGCAATATAAAAAGTCATCTGGAACGCATCAGTCTCGGGTACCATACAGGCAATATAAAAAGTCATCTGGAACGCATCAGTCTCGGGTACCATAAAGGCAATATAAAAAGTCATCTGGAACGCATCAGTCTCGGGTACCATAAAGGCAATATAAAAAGTCATCTGGAACGCATCAGTCTCGGGTACCATAAAGGCAATATAAAAAGTCATCTGGAACGCATCAGTCTCGGGTACCATAAAGGCAATATAAAAAGTCATCTGGAACGCATCAGTCTCGGGTACCATAAAGGCAATATAAAAAGTCATCTGGAACGCATCAGTCTCGGGTACCATAAAGGCAATATAAAAAGTCATCTGGAACGCATCAGTCTCGGGTACCATACAGGCAATATAAAAAGTCATCTGGAACGCATCAGTCTCGTGTACCATAAAGGCAATATAAAAAGTCCATATGGAATTCAGATACCACTAAGATGATAAAGAAAACCCACTTGTACTCATCAATGACATTGTTTTATTCTTATTCTTCTCCGAGACAGTGTGATTTCTTCAATGGTGGTTGATCGATTTTATGTTACTCAACATCAAGTGGCAACTATATTATGTATGTTCAGGGCGTGAACAATATCAACAGTATTTTAATACTATACAGAAATAAGAGAGTGATATCGAAACAATGGTAATGACGTCTGCCTGCTACTAGAATAGTATGCAGAGTTGGGTACGGACATATATTGGTAATGACGTCTGCCTGCTACTAGAACAGTATACAGAGTTGGGTACGAACACACATTGGTAATGACGTCTGCCTGCTACTAGAACAGTATACAGAGTTGGATACGGACACACAATGGTAATGACGTGTGTATGCTACTAGAACAGCATACATAGTTGGGTACGAACACACATTGGTAATGAGGTCTGCCTGCTACTAGAACAGTATACAGAGTTGGGTACGGACACACAATAGTGATGACCTCTGCCTGCTACTAGAACAGTATACAGAGTTGGGTACGAACACACATTGGTAATGACGTCTGCCTGCTACTAGAACAGTATACAGAGTTGGGTACGGACACACAATAGTGATGACCTCTGCCTGCTACTAGAACAGTATACATAGTTGGGTACGAACACACATTGGTAATGACGTCTGCCTGCTACTAGAACAGTATACAGAGTTGGGCACGGACACACAATGGTAATGACGTCTGCCTGCTACTAGAACAAGTATACAGAGTTGGGTACGGACACACAATAGTGATGACCTCTGCCTGCTACTAGAACAGTATACATAGTTGGGTACGAACACACATTGGTAATGACGTCTGCCTGCTGCTAGAACAGCATACAGAGTTGGGTACGGACACACAATGGTAATGACGTCTGCCTGCTACCACAATGGTATACATATTTGGTTACGGACACACAATGGTAATGACGTCTGCCTGCTACTAGAACAGTATACAGAGTTGGGTACGGACACACAATGGTAATGACGTAATCTGCCTGCTACTAGAACAGTATACAGAGTTGGGTACGGACACACAATGGTAAAGACGTCAGCCTGCTACTAGAACAGTATACAGAGTTGGGTATGGACACTATGGTAATGACGTCTGCCTGCTACTAGAACAGTATACAGAGTTGGGTACGGACACACATTGGTATTGACGTCTGCCTGCTACTACAACAGTATACAGAGTTGGATACGGACACACAATGGTAATGACGTCTGCCTGCTACTAGAACAGAATACAGAGTTGGGTACGGACACACAATGGTAATGACGTCTGCCTGCTACTAAAACAGTATACAGAGTTGGGTACGGACACACAATGGTAATGACGTCTGCCTGCTACTGTAACGTAGTGACTGTTAATACGAATTAATAAAATTGAAATTAAAGTAAAAATGAACTGGGTTAAAACAAGTTTAGGACCTGAGGCAGTACACATGTAATAATAGACATAAATGTATTAGTGACACGGTTACACCTATTAAGAGATTAACGTTACATGCAGGGAATATGTGTAGGACCTGAGGCAGTACAAGTCAAGGGGAATTGTAAGCGATACAAGTGTTGGTGAGACAGGATATATATCAAAAGAGACTGGTTTGGTACATTTATGGACAATAATATTGAATAACAGAAGGGAACTGAAGGTTAATAGGCGACGGAAGTGACAGTCAGATAAACTACGTCCAAAGATGGGACTTATAAATAGAGAGATGGCAAGCAGAGAAGGACAGAACCTTTTGGAGAACCTTGGAGACCCCTTTTGGGGGAACCTTTCGGACTGGAAGTGTTTTGGCAGAACCTTTTGGACCACCTAAAACATAACAAGTGTCTTCATAGACTTTTTGGACTTCGAATTGTAAACTAAAAACACTATACGATCACGAGCATTTATAATTGTATTGAAGTATTAGTATTGTAAACAAATTAAATTATTTAAAACTCAATAGTCTTACACTACTAGAACAGTATTCAGAGTTGGGTACGACACACATTGGTAATGATGTCTGCCTGCTACTAGAACAGTATACAGTGTTGGGTACGAACACACAATGGTAATGACGTCTGCCTGCTACTAGAACAGTATACAGAGTTGGGTACGCAGACACAATGGTAATGCCGTCTGCCTGCTACTAGCACAGTATACAGAGTTGGGTACGGACACACAATGGTAATGACGTCTGCCTGCTACTAGAACAGTATACAGAGTTGGGTACGAACACACAATGGTAATGACGTCTGCCTGCTACTAGAACAGTATACAGAGTTGGGTACGGACACACATTGGTAATGACGTCTGCCTGCTACTAGAACAGTATACAGAGTTGGGTACGGACACACATTGGTGATGACGTCTGCCTGCTACTAGAACAGTATACAGAGTTGGGTACGGACACACATTGGTAATGATGTCTGCCTGCTACTAGAACAGTATACAGAGTTGGGTACGAACACACAATGGTAATGACGTCTGCCTGCTGCTAGAACAGTATACAGAGTTGGGTACGGACACACAATGGTAATGACGTCTGCCTGCTACTAGAACAGTATACAGAGTTGGGTACGAACACACAATGGTAATGACGTCTGCCTGCTACTAGAACAGTATACAGAGTTGGGTACGGACACACATTGGTAATGACGTCTGCCTGCTACTAGAACAGTATACAGAGTTGGGTACGGACACACAATGGTAATGACGTCTGCCTGCTACCACAATAGTATACATATTTGGTTACGGACACACAATGGTAATGACGTCTGCCTGCTACTAGAACAGTATACAGAGTTGGGTACGGACACACAATGGTAATGACGTCATCTGCCTGCTACTAGAACAGTATACAGAGTTGGGTACGGACACACAATGGTAAAGACGTCAGCCTGCTAGTAGAACAGTATACAGAGTTGGGTATGGACACAATGGTAATGACGTCTGCCTGCTACTAGAACAGTATACAGAGTTGGATAAGGACACACAATGGTAATGACGTCTGCCTGCTACTAGAACAGAATACAGAGTTGGGTACGGACACACAATGGTAATGACGTCTGCCTGCTACTAAAACAGTATACAGAGTTGGGTACGGACACACAATGGTAAAGACGTCTGCCTGCTACTAGAACAGTATACAGAGTTGGGTACGGACACACAATGGTAGTGACGTCTGCCTGCTACTGTAACGTAGTGACTGTTAATACGAATTAATAAAATTGAAATTAAAGTAAAAATGAACTGGGTTAAAACAAGTTTAGGACCTGAGGCAGTACACATGTAATTATAGACATAAATGTATTAGTGATACGGTTACACCTATTAAGAGATTAACGTTACATGCAGGGAATATGTGTAGGACCTGAGGCAGTACAAGTCAAGGGGAATTGTAAGCGATACAAGTGTTGGTGAGACAGGATATATATCAAAAGAGACTGGTTTGGTACATTTATGGACAAGAATATTGAATAACAGAAGGGAACTGAAGGTTAATAGGCGACGGAAGTGACAGTCAGATAAACTACGTCCAAAGATGGGACTTATAAATAGAGAGATGGCAAGCAGAGAAGGACAGAACCTTTTGGAGAACCTTGGAGACCCCTTTTGGGGGAACCTTTCGGACTGGAAGTGTTTTGGCAGAACCTTTTGGACCACCTAAAACATAACAAGTGTCTTCATAGACTTTTTGGACTTCGAATTGTAAACTAAAAACACTATACGATCACGAGCATTTATAATTGTATTGAAGTATTAGTATTGTAAACAAATTAAATTATTTAAAACTCAATAGTCTTACACTACTAGAACAGTATTCAGAGTTGGGTACGACACACATTGGTAATGATGTCTGCCTGCTACTAGAACAGTATACAGTGTTGGGTACGAACACACAATGGTAATGACGTCTGCCTGCTACTAGAACAGTATACAGAGTTGGGTACGCAGACACAATGGTAATGCCGTCTGCCTGCTACTAGCACAGTATACAGAGTTGGGTACTGACACACAATGGTAATGACGTCTGCCTGCTACTAGAACAGTATACAGAGTTGGGTACGAACACACAATGGTAATGACGTCTGCCTGCTACTAGAACAGTATACAGAGTTGGGTACGGACACACATTGGTAATGACGTCTGCCTGCTACTAGAACAGTATACAGAGTTGGGTACGGACACACATTGGTAATGACGTCTGCCTGCTACTAGAACAGTATACAGAGTTGGGTACGGACACACATTGGTAATGATGTCTGCCTGCTACTAGAACAGTATACAGAGTTGGGTACGAACACACAATGGTAATGACGTCTGCCTGCTGCTAGAACAGTATACAGAGTTGGGTACGGACACACAATGGTAATGACGTCTGCCTGCTACTAGAACAGTATACAGAGTTGGGTACGGACACACATTGGTAATGACGTCTGCCTGCTACTAGAACAGTATACAGAGTTGGATACGGACACACAATGTTAATGACCTCTGCCTGCTACTAGAACAGTATACAGAGTTGGGTACGGACACACAATGGCAATGACGTCTGCCTGCTACTAGAACAGTATACAGAGTTGGGTACGGACACACATTGGTAATGACGTCTGCCTGCTACTAGAACAGTATACAGAGTTGGGTACGAACACACAATGGTAATGACGTCTGTCTGCTACTAGAACAGTATACAGAATTGGGTACGGACACACATTGGTAATGACGTCTGCCTGCTACTAGAACAGTATACAGAGTTGGGTACGGACACACATTGGTAATGACGTCTGCCTGCTACTAGAACAGTATACAGAGTTGGGTACGAACACACAATGGTAATGATGTCTGCCTGCTTCTAGAACAGTATACAGAGTTGGGTACGAACACACAATGGTAATGACGTCTGCCTGCTGCTAGAACAGTATACAGAGTTGGGTACGGACACACAATGGTAATGACGTCTGCCTGCTACTAGAACAGTATACAGAGTTGGGTACGGACACACATTGGTAATGACGTCTGCCTGCTACTAGAACAGTATACAGAGTTGGATACGGACACACAATGTTAATGACGTCTGCCTGCTACTAGAACAGTATACAGAGGTGGGTACGGACACACAATGTTAATGACGTCTGCCTGCTACTAGAACAGTATACAGAGTTGGGTACGAACACACAATGGTAATGACGTCTGCCTGCTGCTAGAACAGTATACAGAGTTGGGTACGGACACACAATGGTAATGACGTCTGCCTGCTACTAGAACAGTATACAGAGTTGGGTACGGACACACATTGGTAATGACGTCTGCCTGCTACTAGAACAGTATACAGAGTTGGATACGGACACACAATGTTAATGACGTCTGCCTGCTACTAGAACAGTATACAGAGGTTGGTACGGACACACAATGTTAATGACGTCTGCCTGCTACTAGAACAGTATACAGAGTTGGGTACGAACACACATTGGTAATGACGTCTGCCTGCTACTAGAACAGTATACAGAGTTGGGTACGGACACACAATGGTAATGACGTCTGCCTGCTACTAGAACAGTATACAGAGTTGGGTACGGACACACATTGGTAATGACGTCTGCCTGCTACTAGAACAGTATACAGAGTTGGATACGGACACACAATGTTAATGACGTCTGCCTGCTACTAGAACAGTATACAGAGTTGGGTACGGACACACAATGGTAATGACGTCTGCCTGCTACTAGAACAGTATACAGAGTTGGATACGGACACACAATGTTAATGACGTCTGCCTGCTACTAGAACAGTATACAGAGTTGGGTACGGACACACAATGGCAATGACGTCTGCCTGCTACTAGAACAGTATACAGAGTTGGGTACGGACACACAATGGTAATGACGTCTGCCTGCTACTAGAACAGTATACAGAGTTGGGTACGGACACACAATGGTAATGACGTCTGCCTGCTACTAGAACAGTATACAGAGTTGGGTACGAACACACAATGGTAATGACGTCATCTGCCTGCTACTAGAACAGTATACAGAGTTGGGTACGGACACACATTGGTAATGACGTCTGCCTGCTACTAGAACAGTATACAGAGTTGGATACGGACACACAATGTTAATGACCTCTGCCTGCTACTAGAACAGTATACAGAGTTGGGTACGGACACACATCTGTAATGACGACTGCCTGCTACTAGAACAGTATACAGAGTTGGGTACGGACACACATTGAGGCATCTAATTAGTCTCAAACACTGGGTCAGACACATATTTTGAAGTTATCTGTAGTGCTTTATATGTGTTCGGGGTAACCTCAGGCATCTGATAAGGTTCATACATAGTTTGAGAGATAAAGTGATTAGTCTCAAATACCAGAATACATCGTGCCTCAGACACATAGTTTGAAGCATATCTTCAGTGGTTTATATGTGCTTGACGTAATCTCGGGTTTCAGGAAACTGATACGAACTACTATGCTTACTATAAATTAAATTAAACGCCGAAACACGTTACATTTTCCTTGTTAATGTTGTGTGTTTGCTTTGTTTGTCTTTGTCCTATGTCTCGTGTAGCCGGTGATGCCTGTGTATCTTGATTGTCCATTTTTGATTAACCCTTCGTTTTTCTCTAACGTTTATCAAAGGCCTTGATGGATGGTATTAATTAATATAGTCTCATAACAAAATTTGAAGATACCAATGGGGCAATCAGAATTCGTATATCGAAGAAGAACAGACAACACAATGGCCAAAAGAAAAAGTACAAAAGGACAAACAACGATCTACAAAACATACATATAAAACTAAATATCGAGTAACACGAACCCCACTAAAAACCGGGGGTGAACTCAGGTGCTCTGGAAGGGTAGGCAGTTCCTGCTCCACTGGTGGCACCCGTCGTGTTAATCTAGTTACAAACCCGGTAATAAGTAATTGTGATATCAGCATTTTACCACTGGTCGATTCTGGTCTCTAGGTTAGATTATCAAATACTAGCTATAGTAAGACAATCTAACACAAATTTTGTATGACTCTATCATATTGTATGCATAATGAGATATATTTATAACTGGAAGTCCGTGTTCCATATTAACATAACAGACAACACGTACGGGATGCTGTTTAGTATTAAGTATTATACCTGCCAAGTGACCCGTTTTCGTCGGGTCATACCCGGAAATCGAGCTTGTCATCCTCATTTCCCTGAACACCCGTCGGGACACGAATTTCACTACGATGACCCGGAATCACCCGAAATTGGTCCTGATATTAGAAATATTTATTCATTCGGAAAATACCGAGATTTTCCCTATCGAAAGGACAACAATCCGAATGGTCAACTACAATCAACAACAATATACCTTCGAGGTAAGTAATTAGCGATGATTGGGTCTTTTACAATAACGTCTTAATCCACTTGAATTGTTTTTACAATAAAAAAGTTAAGTCATTTCTGCAAAATGTCTACTGGAAGGAAGAGGTCCTTATCAGGGCCTGTTTGTTCTTCACCCGCTAAGCGAAAGAATTATGTATGCAAATAGCAAAAAACTTGGAGAGCAGAATTTAGTTGGCTCAGTCACAGTGATCGTAGCGTATATGATGCATATTGCATTCTTTGTAAATTACATTTATCTATTGGATCCGGTGCAAAGAATGACCTGACAAGGCATGCAAAGTCACAAAACCATATGCAGCTGGAGATGGTTCAAAGGAAATCAAAATCAATGTCTTTGTTTGTAGCAACGCCAAACAATTCTTTGAAGAGTAAAACAACTTCTGCTGAAACTCAGTTTTGTAATTTCATAGCTGAACACAATATCCCTTTTGCTGTGGCTGATCACTTCACACAATTATGTAGAAAAATTTTCACCGACAGTGAAATTGCCAAAGGATTTTCTTGTGGGAGAACTAAAACCACACAAATTGTTAAAAGAGCTATTTCACCGAGTTTGAATGAAGATGTAACCAGAGCTTAGAGTCTATGACATAGTTTATTGATACAGCTGTTTATTTGTACATACATATAATCATTAATAATACATATTAAACTAGATATGATATCATACGAATTACAATAATTATGGCCGATTTTACGCGTTATTACCCTCATTTTCATTTAGGAATGAGGGTCATGACCCTGATTTGGTGTTTCAGAGGTTGGCAGATATTGTATAACATTGGCTTCATCTACTAGTATATATATGCTGTACATGATGTTAATAATATGTATGTTGTGTACGACCTTGGAACAGATGGTATACCACGATATAGCTGAAATACTGCTAAAGTTGGCTTTAAACACCAATCAATCAATGGAACCAGAAGTACACATGTAGGCATGGTTTGAATAAACAGAATGGCTCTATGAGTAGTGTGATTTTATTTATTGACTAATCATAAGTATATGTCTGTCATCAACATTATAGGTGTCAAATATCACCACTAAAGTTGTAAGTTCGAACCCCGTTCATGGCGAGGTGTACTAGATACAACATTATGTGATAGCTTGTCAGTGACTTGCGACAGGTCGGTGGTTTTCTCTGGTTACCTCCACCAATAAAATTGACCTCCACGATATAACTGAAATATTGTTGAAAGTGGCGTTAAACACCATAAACCCCCTATATGTGCCAAATAAAGCAAAAGCAATTTTTCTTAGAAAAATATATTTAATAAACATACAAAAATTACAATAGGTTTGCACTATAAAGGTTATTTCTGATTTGCCATGTTGCTATAAATAATAAGATTTATTCATATGAAGAATACATCCAGTTATCCACAGTAAGTCAGGCAATTTTTCTCGCAAACATTTCATTGTTCACAGATTTGAGCAGGAGTTATCCCGTTTTTCCCCCTAATTCAATTTGATGGGTGTTATGTGACCATTTGCTGTGACACCGTGCTTCCTTTCTGAATCTGCAATCGAACAGCAAGGTCACAGAAAAATCCGATCAAGGGGAAAAGTGTTTTTAAAATTCCCCACCCACCCTCACCAATTATCTGTCAATAATAACAAGTTTTGTTCGTTTTTCTGCTGTTGTTATTTTATTTTTCAGATAGAGTCCTTCCCTTAAGCGAAACCTATCGTCACGGCAGGAGGGAAGTGAAAATAGCGACACAAAGTATTCATATTATGTTGTGTTATTTCAATGGATTTGTTTATAGGCTGAGCTTCTTTTTCCCAGGGCCAGCATTTTGATATTTCATGGATAATGGATATGGTTTATATGGACATTATGATTTGTTGGAATATTATAATGGTTATGTGTATATATTTCGGGCCTGCCATTGACGTTTGCCGGCGGCCTATTATCTCCAAGGCGTGGCCATACAATTTGTACAAATTACAATTTGCCAAACAAACCAATCAATAAAAGTTTATTGTTTATTATTTGTCTACTTTTATACTGTCCCGAATAGTCTTGGATAAACATGGGTATTCCGTTGATTATATATTAATATACATTCAAGCATGATAATTTTAATTTGCAGTGGCACACATCCTTAACAAAAAAATAAAAAACAAATAATACCACACTGTCGAAACAGTTCCAAATTCCTATCGAAAAAATCGTAGAAAGAGAGAAGTAAAATCGATACCCTAACGTACAAATACATGACATGACCGCTCACATTCCTGGCTTGGTACAGAAACTTCAATACACAGTGGTGGGGTTAAACTAGTTTTGTTGGAGCAAACTTCCCCTTTTAGTGAGATGATGCGGTCATGCAAGTGCTTTCCACATGCGAGTTTTTCTACGTGTTCGATATTCTCATTGTGTCAAAATAAATATGTACAACCTGCGAAGCAGAGAATAAGTTTGATTATTAAAGGGAAAGACAAAAGCTGGATACCAGAATGAAACATGTACAATTACGTGAGAATAGGCGCAATACTCATAATTCTTCACAATTGCAAGTGGCACAACCGTCGAATGTTAGTGTCAAGACTGTTGCATTATTTTATTTTTTTATATATAAACTGGACTGCAATTAAACAAAAATATCAAATCTAAAACAAACCATCAATTAACACTGCCATCTTTTGGCCTTTTACCCTCTGCAAAATAGTTTTCTATTGAAATGATAAGAATCTACTCTAACGCGTCCGCACTAAATTTTATATCTACGTTTTATAACTAAATTATCATAATTTATGCACGATGGGCTTTGGTATTTGTAATACAATGGCCTTAATGGTTGCTGTGTCGGAACTGCCATGGTTTATCAGATATATTTATTTTTAGAAATTTAAAATAACGTTATTATTATTATTAATGGGGTTGTATAGTGGCAACAACTTATTATTTGAAAGGACGGAGGAATTAGTCAATGGCGGACGGGTTTAATTCATTATACCCCTCGCTAAATGTTGCATGCTGTAATAAGATTTCCACCCTCATACTTTTTATTACCTTGTACTGTATAAATTATCTTACATGAGGTAGAGTAAAGTACTCCTCAATCCTCTTTCCTAATGCTAAAATAAGTGAAATGCTTAGAAAACAAATCACATCAGAATACTAATGCAGACTTTTAGCTGGCCATGTATGTCTATCACAAACTCTAGGCATATAAATAATCGTGCAGAAAATTAACGGCCGTTTAGATAACTACATTAACATGTGTGATAACACAATAAGGAACTGTTTGATAATTTAAACACCCCTTTTTATTTCTACTAATTCCTCGACGGTACATGATAGTCTACATACAGAAAATAAGAGCTCCTAATCTCAATCGTGTTTATTTGAAAAGGCATACTTTATACCATGATACCACAAACCTACAGATAACAAGTCTGCAAGATTTAAAAAAAAAAGTACTTTTTTATTTATCATTCGCGACAAAGTGTTTGGTGTAAATACAAATAGGAATGTTTGAATTGTATTTATCTCAGAATATCATTATTATTTTTACTTCATGTTTCATTTAGATGGTCT
The DNA here is from genome assembly GCA_963680875.1 of Bathymodiolus brooksi. Classification (NCBI taxonomy): domain Eukaryota; kingdom Metazoa; phylum Mollusca; class Bivalvia; order Mytilida; family Modiolidae; genus Bathymodiolus; species Bathymodiolus brooksi. The sequence continues at coordinate 46,759,239 of OY804588.1, forward strand.
GTTTGCTATTAATGATATTGTTGAGATTTTGATTACTTATTTTATTGCTATATCAGTATATATACTATGTAAATAAGGACAAGGAACCAGATCTAAAAATTCATTAAGAAATAACTCAGAATGAGGTTAAAAACCAGTTATTTAAAAATCATATGTCCCATTGCAAAACACTGAACAGGGACCAGCCCTTTTCAATGGACAAATTAAAATAAAAAACAATTAATATTATAACATAAAATAAAATATTTTGTCATATATGAATCAAACAAGCAATATTATATATTATCTTAAAAATAAACAAATACAATATCTGTATACATGTCTGTTATAATATACAATCTGTGAGAATGGATTTCAAAAGTAATACAGAAAAAAGGGAGTACTTCTACTTTAGCGGACCATAACCCTAACCCTTTTGTTGTCATATCCGCATGGTAACGAAATGAAAGGTTATGGGTCATATGTGTTGATTATTACAATATCTGACATCCGGGGTCCGCCAAAGTAGATTCTAAAAAAAAAGTATAAAATATGCTAATATTGTACACAAAAACAAACAAACTCTTGAGTAAAAAATATAATGGATTTCAATCTTTATATATAAAAAAAATATCAAAGTACTAAAGAACTGATGGCTACATTGCATAATAAAGGTTTATTTATCCCAATATGGAATGCATTAAAATGTATTTCATATCTATCAAAAGAAAGTAGTCGTTCATCATACATATGTGTAACTGGAATGTATTTTATTGATGCATTGAAATTTTAATGTGTTAGGGCAACTAAACATAATACAACATGAAAGCCTTTAAATCTAATTTCCCTTCCTGAAGGGAGATAACCCTCTACTTCTGTGGCTATTTGTGTTACCGTGAGAAGATACACCCATGAACGGTTATCTACATTATATTGTACAAGTATCACTTATAACTTATCCACTTGAAATTCAACAATTCTAATAAAAGTAGTCAAATCTGCTTTAGTGACCACCTCTATTAAGCAATAACTTGTATTATGTTACCTTAACTTTATTTCCTTTCAGAGTGTATTTCATATCCATTAAACCTGTATTAAGTGACCACCTGTGTTTTTTTATCGTCTGTTTTTCCCAGACCGTTACCTTTTTCTTACGGAGAGTAATAAACTCTACCAGCAACAAAAAAGAAGACTTATCAGTGTATCAAAAGTGTAAATTTTCCATGACCGATAACCACTGTGTCATAGTTGTTTATCTCTGGGTCATGTGACCACTTTATTTCGATTGACCTAAATTTTCGAAATCGTAATAACACCACTAAATACCAAAAACTTAGATATGATATAAATATATTTAATTACATTGATGTTAATACTCGAGGTGTTCTTATGCTATACTATAATACATGTATTTGTAATTTATAGAAACTTTATTTAGTTATTGCGCTAAATCAATTTACTGATAAAAGCGAGATAACTCTGAAACAAAAAATAATATGTGTCGGTTCGTTCAATATGGCACCAGATATACAAATTCATTTTGAACATGGATAAGTCTGTCATTGCAAGATTTTCCTATTATTTATGACAAGTATGCAAATGTCATGCTACTGGATAAACAAAATATTACATACTTTGTCTCTGAATATGAAATGTACGTGTCCTCGGCACACGAAACAGGTGAGTATTTCTACTTGTTCCTAAGCCTCATGCAAAGAAATTACATATTCAAAGGTAAGGCATGTATACTGTATATTTATACAAATCATCTATCAATATATCAATTACTTATATATGCGACCAGTCTTTGCGCTAACCCACTTGCTGGGGATAAGTAAAACTGGATTCGGACAAGTGAAAATTATGAAAGAATTTTTTGAATAAATATAATTTTTCTTTATAAATTTGGCTTTCAGGCAAGTAGGTGACAAAAATTAAGGCAACGACTGTACGACCATTGCGTAGTTGGTGAAATCTTAATTATAATTATAATTATGCATAATAATGTGTGTCATAACAAACCCACTTGTGCCTAATATGTCATATTTATCACAATATAATCTAAATTATGTGTTTGTTCTATCCTTTTTTAATTTCTTTGGCGATACACTACCATCTAACGACACCCTCTTAGGGTCAGGTCAGGGTTCATATTTTCCAACGACCAATCAGCAATGATCCTACTAAATAACTTTGGTACCACAAAAAATTATTGCACTCCAAGAGCTTGTGTCTGATTGGTCAATATATTTAACTGTCTTGCATATGATTGATCGATCAAAGATGAATGAAAGGTTACTTGACATGACACCATCATGGGATGTTGTTAGATGTTAGGGCATCGCCAAAGAAGAAAAATGAAAGGAACAAAATGTACAACAGACAACAGACATCTAACTTGAATTAAGATTGTGCTTGATCATAAATGTAACAACCATAACAGTGTACACTTCATCCATATAGAGAGTCTCATTGTTCATTGACGTTTGATTTCTTGTTGATATTCATATGTTGGATATTTTTTATATTTACCATTGATCAGCTGATAATGTTACCCTCTATATGCCTTATTATTACCCGTTTCCATACACTGCATCAGGTACTTTTTAATATAATTTTGTTTTATAACTATATATGCATAATTTCATATTATGCTTCACTTTTTGAACTAAAACCATTGGTCGTTGGTGAATTCTCTACAGCCACCCTAACGTGTTTTGGGTCGGCTGCATCATATGGTGTTGCTATTTCTGTTGTAATATATCCTTCATCTCTTAAATGGCTAAAATTACCATATTCTGGTTGGCTAGCAATGGGATTAGAAAATCCGGTTACCCCTGGGTCGGTTGGTTCATTTGTATCGTCAAAACGATTGAATTTTAGTCTAGTATTGTTAGAAACGTATGTTCCTTGAGGTTTCTTACTCCTGAAAAGAAAAATAATTATTAAGAAATGTTATGATGCTATCTCACTGAAACAAAAGTCTGTGAATAGACATGTCTCCCCACTCGGACACATTATCCTTGATTCCGAGCAAACCCGTTTTTGCTCTTCCTCCTTAATCCTGCATGCTTAGCGGAGAAGCAACAAATAGCACTTTTATAGTTTTTGGTTTGACCCGACCAAGGCTAGAATCCCGATCTACCACATGCTAGCCATTACACCACCGATGTGGTTAGCAAATGATAAAGGAACATCTCTTAGATATAATAACATAGCAAACTTTGAAATAAAGGTAAACATGTTATCGCTATTTTGTTTATTTTCTCTTTGATGTTTAAAACCAATATGTTTCAAGGAATTAGGCATAAATAGCAACACCTCTAGTAATACCACATACAATCCAACTTCGTTCGACAAAGATGAAATCCTAGCTAACCACAGATCATTCATGACCTCTTTAAACATTCCCTCTGGTAAAGAGTCTGAGGATTTACCCTATTTATATTGGATGCCTAAACTCCATAAGACACCATACAAAGAAAGGTACATAGTGGGATCATCAACTTTTTCGACGTAAGAATTGTCTATTCACCTGACAAAGATTCTGTCTGCAGTAAAAGAGGGACAACAGAAATATTGTGAAACTGTTTACTCCCGTAGTGGCATACATGTGGATTTTGAAATCAAGATCTTTCTTTCAGGTATCCTCCATCAAAACTTTTGATTTTTCAACTCTATATACCACTCTACCACATGACAAATTAAAAACCCGCTTAAAAGAAACAATTCATAAAGCTTTCAGTCATAGAAACTATGGCTCAAAATTTGTTGTGTTGGGCTACAATTCCACATATTATTCAAACAAAATTCAAAAAGGTAAAACATGCTACTCCGAGGAAAAAGTGATCAGTATGCTGGAGTTCCTCATCGATAACATATTTGTCTCCTTTGGAGGGACACTGTTTCAGCAAGTCGTCGGCATACAAATGGGTACGAATTGTGCCCCTCTTCTAGCCGATTTATTTGTACACTCATATGAGTCGGAGTTTCTTCAAAAGCTTGTAAATGTTAAGAAGATTCATGAGGCTAGAGCCTTTAATTTCACATACAGGTATACTGATGACGTTTTATCTATCAATAATTCTAGATTTGCAGAATTTCTTCCATTGATATATCCTTCAGAGCTGGAAGTTAAAGAGACCACAGATACAGCTTCGTCCACATCATTTTTAGACTTATACCTCGAATTTGACAACAGTGGTCAACTCGGTACTAAAATTTATGATAAACGGGACGACTTCAATTTTAAAATCATAAATTTTCCAAACATGTGCAGCAATATACCAGCTTCTCCTGCATATGGTGTTGCATCTCGCAATTGATTCGCTATGCAAATGCCAGTAGCAATTAGTCTGATTTCTTGAAACGTCATCTTCATCTGAGAAAATGGCTACTGGAACAGGGCTATTAAAAGATTCGCCTTATTCGATCTCTTAAAAAGTTTATATTCCGATACCAAGATCTTGTCGAAATACATTCCGTCTCTGCAGAAACGATTATAAGCGATGCATTTTCATATAGTGAAAATGTATAAAGATAAAGAAGTCAAGTAAAAATGTCAAATTTTTTTTTTTATCAATATGTGACGTGAAAGTGTTTTTGACATTTACATTCACTGAATATGGTACTGTTTTGACAACTATTTAACCTATTTTGTTCCTGTATTTGAATACTGTTATAGTGACAGCCGGAGCCTTTGAACTGTAATGAGAGCGGGAGGTTTGGCGCTTTAAAATCTGATTCAACCCACCATTTCTTTAAAAATGCCTGTACCAAGTCAGGGTCATTACGGTTTTCACAGTTTTCCGGTTGTTGACTGATTTTGTCTGTTTATATAATTATGAGTTTTGACTTTCTCTTTGTTAGATTGCTCAGAGTTCGGTAATTTTGTTATTACCCTTATCACGTAAGCGCTGAGAAGATTCAAATTATCTCTAATCACTAAGCGTCGTCAAGGACGTTTAGTAATATCGCTGTTACCAAATCCTTGATAATAAGTGATTAAAGATGTTTTTTAAAACGAGAGGACGTTTCTCAGTCATCTCTCATCGAAGGGATGACGTTTCTCAGTCATCTCTCATCGAAGGGCGAAGCCCCTGAAGCCCGCGAGATGACAGATGACTGAGAAACGTCCTCGAGTTTTAAAAAAACATCTTTAATTATTTTATCGCTATGATAGTATGTTTATCAAGGATTTGGTAATGCGACGTCATTATAACGTCATATTAGAAAACAGCAATATTACTACGTGCGTCCTTGACGACGCTTAGCGATTAGCAATAATTGGAATCATCAAAGCGCCTACGTGATATGAAATATATTGGTTTTAAACATCAAAGGGAAAATAAACAAAATAGCGATAAACATACTATCATAGCGATAAAAAGAATTAAAATAATTGAAGATGTTTTTTTTTAAACTCGAGGACGTTTCTCAGTCATCTCTCATCTCAGGGCTTCGCCCTTTGATGAAATGACTGAGAAACGTCCTCTCGTTTTACAAAACATCGTTAATCACTTATTATTCAATATATCGACGACAAATATGAGTTGACATCCCCTTCTTAATATATCCCCCTTTTAACCAACATACGAAAGAAATATTCACAGAACAAAATTACTTGTTAATATGAAAATATGACATTCGAGGTGTCATACAGATTCATTAATATGTGGTATTTTTGTAGCTTTCATTAATTATTAAATCGGACATAAATTTAGCACTTAATACAGGGAAAGGAAATTATTTTTTAGTTACCTAATGGAAGTAGCAAAACAAATGTGGCATGGCAAAAATGTGTTGTTACGATCGATTGATTGGGTGTTGGTTTGATATCAAGTGAGCGGTGTGTCGGCTATATACACGACGAAAACAAGTTTACGAACATCATGTAAGTAAACAGGTGGTAGTACGAAGGGCCTATAGAAGGAGCTAGGTTTAAGCACATGAAAAATAATATAATAAATACAAGCCAACTATGGATATTCCTTACATATGATAGTTGTATTTTCAATTACCTATATATGCAATCATTCCCTATCACCACTAAAGCTTTGAGTTGGAATCCTGCGCATGGCGGGTTGTAATTGATACACATTTATGTTATAAAGTGTGTAAGTGACTTGCAGCAGGTCGGTGGTTTTCTCCGGATACTCCGGTTTCCTTCATCAATAAAACTGAATGTCATGATATAACTGAAATATTGTTGAAAGTGGCGTTAAACACCATAATCCCCCATTACTATCTACTTGATATACTATGTCTATGAAAACATGCTTCCTATTGCATGACAAATAATCAACTTACCACCAAAAAAAGTAAACGATTCCTAAAACAATAACAATAGTTATTAAAATGGCAGCAATGACTATACCAGCCACAGCTCCACTGGATGTTCCCTCGTCCTGCTTTTGGGAATACGCTACTGTTCCACTTTGTTCTGAAATTAATTAAAAAATATAGTCAAACCTGCTCATGTGTTGACCTCTATTAAGCAGTCACCTTTATTAAAAGGTTACCTTTTTCTTGTCCAGTCATAGAAAATTTCATATGAATTGAACCTCTTTTAAGAGGTCACCTGCATTATAAGGCCACTTTGTCTTTGTCCCAAAGGTGACCTCTTAATACAAGTTTGACTGTATATACAAAATGACCATATATTAGTAAAGGTTATTAAGTGAAACGAGTCTAGTGCCTCCAGTAACTATTCTGGAAGCTTCTAGTTGAACATTTCCAATTTTTCTATTAAGTGATATACTCATGCTATCTCATATTACATCAGCGTATTCTAATAGGGGTCTGACAAATGTAAAATTTATTTTTTCGAGAGTTTTTCGGTCTAATATAACTTTTAATTTCTTAAGATATTGATCCTCTTGTAAGCTTTTCCTGTTATCATGTCAATGTGTTTTTCACAACTCCCATTGTCTGAAATAATTAGTCCAAGATGTTTGTGTTCTGAGACAGTAGAAACGTCATTGCTGTCCATGTAGAGTGGGGGATGATCCGGTTTGTCGATTTTTCTAGAAATAGTCATGGTTTCCGTTTTTTGAGCATTGAAAGTAACCAACCATTTCGTTGCCCAGTCATGGATTTTTGTCAAGTCGTTATTTAGAGAGTCTGCGGTTTCATTTGGGTTATCTACAATTAGGTATAATTAAATTAGTGTCGTCAGCAAACAGTTGTATTGTTGATTGTATATCTGTCACAATGTGTTTATAAAAATTATGAATAAGAAAGGTTCCAGTATTGAACCCTGGGGCATCCAGCTTTAATATCACGCCATTTGGGAATTGGAATTATTTATTACAACTCTCTGTTTTCTATTTGACCAGTACTTTTTTATCCACGATAGTAAAGGACCCTGTATTCCTATCGATTCTAATTCTTTTAGTAATCCAATATGCCAAACTCTGTCGAAAGCTTTGCTAATATAGCAAAATACTACCCGTTTTCCTTTCACTTCATCTAAAGCCTTCCCAACTTCATTGGTTATGAATAAAAGTTGATTAATAGCTGAATCACCCCTAGTAATTAAAGCCAGATTGGTGTGGAGTAATACAATTTGCCAGTAAGTAACTGTGAATATATTTATAAACGCATCTCTCCATTATCTTTCCTATACTACTAAGTGATATTGGTCTATAATTTTCTATATTACAAGGGGAGTCCTTTTTGAATACCGGTGTTACATTTGCAAATTTCCACTCAGTAGGAAATATACTTGAGGATAATGAAAGATTAAAAAGTTTACATAGAGGATACTTTAATATCGATGAAGCTTCTTTTAGAAGTCTGGGGTTCAGCATGTCGGGACCTGTCGCTTTTGAAGTATCTAAAGTTTTTAATATGTCATCAACGTCAGTCTCAGTAATTATTATCTGTCTAAGTTTTTCGCATAAAGGGCCATCAAGATCAGGAGGAATGAGGTAATCATCGTTTATGTCTGATTGATCACAAAAATAGTCGTTGAACATTTCAGATTTTTTTCGTATCGTATGAGTTATGTCATCGTCGGTCTGAATTGGGGTGATGGAACGGTTATTAGAATCGCCAAGTAGGCTCTTTACAAGATTCCACCAATTTTTACTTCCGGTGGTTTCAGTATGATTCTTTTCAGAAATACGTTATTTAATAATATTTGGTTTTAGCATTTAGAATTAATTTGTTACAGATGTTTCTAGCTTTACGAAATTTTAACCAATGTCCTTCTAGTTTCGTCTGTTTGGCTCGTTTATGAATTCTTTTTCTGCCTCGAATTTGTTTTTGTTATGGCGGTTGCTAACCAGGGTGGGATATCTTTCCTGATAGAAATAATTTTATTAGGAATTGTGTCGTAGGCTATGTCAGTAATTGTTTGTCCATGTAATGGAGTCGATATCATGACCAGTATACATGGAGTGCCAGTCTATTGTTGAAAGTTTTTGTCTATAGGAATTATAATCACCTCTATTGTATAGGAAACTTTTACGTCTAATAATAGTAGAATGTTCGATATAATGATTAAGAAATCCTATAATAGGTAAATGGTAACGTGACCATATATTGCCTTGACTTAAGTTTGAGAAAAAAAAGTCTGACCATAATGTATTATACCATCCAACAATATAACCAGGGATGTAGGAACTAGGTGGGGGAGATGGTTTTTTGCCTCCTTCCCCTTTTGACAAAAATTCAAATAAAAGGCTGAATGTACATTATGGAAGCAACAATGTCCAATTATGCATGGGTATAAGGTTATGCTTTGAATCCAAAGTGCCTTTTTTTCTTTTTCTGTTGCATGACAATTTTCGAAACCTTCCCCCACTTGCTATTTGGGTCCACCACCAAACCCCTTACCCCCACTGACTTGTGCACTCCTAAAACATTCCCACTGTCCGGTCCACACCTCTGCCGCTGACAAGATTATAATAAAAACACTGTTTTATGAACACTCGTGAGAGTCAATATTCAAAACGATTATTGTTCTCATGTATTAATCTACATAGCGCATGCGCATTTAATTACATACACGACAGATGAAAAATACAAACAATAATATATATCAACTAATATTTAGTTTTTCTGCAAACAAATTAAAACAATTGAACAGAAATAATGTATATATTTCAAAAGATAATCAGCCATTCAGGTGGATATTTTTCTATCTTATTATAGTATTTTATGTACTAGTATTGAAGACGTCTGTGTAAGTGTGGGATTTCTCCCTTACATCTACACCTATACACAGTCAAACCTGCTCATTTGGTCACCTCTAATAAGCAGTCACCATTCTCTTATACTGTCATAGAAAATTTCATATGAATTGAACCTCTTTTAAAGACGTAACATTTTAAGTATGAAAATTTAGAAATCTAATTTGATGTGTTTGATGTTGTGTTTATATATTCACGTAAGAGTCCTCATCCATGTCATTGTGCTTATGTTTACCATTATCAGCTGTTGTTTATCAGTAACTCCCAGCCCACTGTACTATAAATAATGACATTTTAATGTGCATGTCTCCAGATCAGGCTGATCGGATGTTTCTGGTTTAAGAGGTCAACTGTCTTATAAGACCAACTTAACTTGTCTCAAAGGTGACCTCTTAACACAGGTTTGACAGTATATAACATCATAGAATTTACAAGAACCATTCTTATAGTTACTGATAATGATACGTACCTTTACAAAGGAACGAGGAATCAATCGCCCATTGCCCGTTATGGCATATTACATGTTGCACTATTGGTTGTTGGACATACCCAGTGTCACATGCATAATTACATTTAGAACCAGACACTGCAGAACAAGGTTCCATAAAATGACCATGAGCAATAGCTTTGGAACAAGGAAGCATTGCTAGAAAAAAACAATGAAAGAATAGAGTGATTGATTGTTGCTTAACACCAACTCAGCTGTATCATTGCAAGAACAAGCTAATTTTCAATGAAATGATGATGAGGTCCACTTTGTACTAGACCAACACGTTTAGTTGGATTTTTATAATGCTAGCTCAATGAAACAACAGTCTGTGGATAGATATGTCGCACCACACGGACACATTATCCTGATTCCAAGCCAACCAGTCTTTCATCTTTCTATCTTTTATACTGCGTGATTAGCGTGAGAAGCAACAAATGCCAATTTTATGGTCTTTGGATTGACTTGATTGGGACTTGAACCCCCGATCTACCGCACTCGAGGCGAGCATGCCTAACCATAACACCACCGATGCGGTTTGGAAGATAGAAAGCACTCCTTCACACAAGTCTGCACAATATTGAAATATGATAATGAATTTATAACACCTGCCGCCTGGCACATTATTATGGTGTTAAATGAATATAAATTACACAATTGACGATAAAAAGATCGTAAAATGCATCACATAATGAGAGTTATATAGTTTATAAAAACTTGCATCACCTCATCATTTCACTAAGAATAGAGGTTTGAGCCAATGAAAATTACCCCCTTCCTCCTCCCCTTGACCCCACACTTGTTATTGAAGTGCCTGTACCAAGCCAGGAAAGTGCACGGTCATGTATCAGTGTGCTATGGGTATCGATTTTGAGTGTGACTCTACGATTGTTCAATTGGATGTTAGAATTGTTCCATCAGTGGGGCAATAATCTAGTGCTATGTATGATATTCCTTCACAGTTTCGGGTTTTATGATGATCTTCCATATCTGCTGTTTAAGCTTGGTGATTCCTATTTAGTTAGAGCAAACCGAATGGATAATCAAGAATGGATAATCCAGAAAAACTGACAACATTGAGTACATAAGACAGAGGACAAAGACAAACAAAAGACAACAAAATAACACCTGAACTACAAAGATGAGCAACACGGACCCACCAGAAACTGGGGGTGAACCCATGTCCACGCGAAAGATAAGCAGTTCCTGCTTCTTATAAAACACCCACTGTGTTGCTCATATATACAGAAACGTCCTGTAAAAGTCTTGGCAATGAAATAAGTAAAAGAAAGAAAAGAAAAAGAGTTGTATTTATCTTACCTAAGCTACACAGTTTATCAACTTTAAAATTCCAATCGCCACTGTCCATACACATAATGTTCTGAACAATTGGATTTTTTGTGTAGCCATTATTGCAGGAGTATGTACATTGGTCTTTTACGCGGAATGAACATTGACTATCAATGGCTCCATTTTGTAAAGTTTGTTTACATCTCACTGTTGATTCTGTCAAAGGAAAAAAAACCCATATACAGTCAAACCTGCCCATGAGGTCACCTGTATTAAAAGGTCACCTTTTCCTTGTCCAATCATTAAAAATTCCATATGAACTGAACCTCTTTCAAGAGGTCACCTGACTTCAAAGACCACTTTTTCGTTGTCCCTAAGGTGACCTCTTAATACAGGTTTGACTATTTCAATATATTTATAGTAGTGGTAAGACCAGCATCATGAAATGCATGTTTAGTATTTTGGTGTTATTTCTCTCAAACACTTTTATATTATTTGATTTCCCATTCTCTTCTTTATGATAAAAAGGGCCCGGGTGGCTCAATGAGTTAGGTAGTTGCATTACCTAACAACTCATACAAGCCTATCATCAATACGGCGTGGGTTCACTCCCGGCTTTGTAAATTGCAAAAAAGGTGCACTCGACTCGCAGCCGCAAGTGATAAAGTTTACCAGTTGCTTGTCCATGGTCGGTGGTTCTGTCCTGGTACTCCGGCATGAAATAGCTGAAATATTGCTGAAAGTGGTGTTAAAACACAAAAAATCAAAATCTTTGTGATAAAGGTTATCACAGACATGGGTCGTGCGGACTATATTCGAAATCTACGAGTTTATTAGAATATGCACACATTGTGACAGTGATTATAGCGTAAGGATAATACAGAGAATATATCGGTATACTGCATATTGATGACATGTCGTAAGGATATGGGTTATATGGTGTTTAATGCCACTTTCAATAATATTTCAGTTATATTGTGGCAGTCAGTTTTATTGGTGGAGGAAACTGGAAAAAAACACACCTCACTATGAGCAGGATTCGAACTCACTTTTGTGGTGATGGGCACTGATTGCATAGGTAGTTGTAAATCCAACTACCATACGATTAAGACCACGATGGTCTCCTAGATAATGTTAAAAAAATGTGTGTACTTTCGAAGGTTATAACTGTGAATGATTAACATATTTTGTTTTAATCTGTCCTTGGTGAGAACAGAAGCAACTGTTCCTATGTTCAAACGATGTAAACACTCATGTAATACCCAGTATATTTAAGACTTAATATCATTTAATCATAACGTATTAAATTCATTGTTTGACTGATTGCTGTTTAACGCCAACCTTAGTAGTATTTCAGCTATATCATATCGCCATAACATATTAAAACTATCTTACTTGGTATGCAAACTTCGCTTTTAAAATTCCACTTTCCATCATTTAAGCACACAACATTTGTGACAACAGTGTTCTTATTATATCCAGGATTACATGAGAAGTCACACACACTCCCAGCCGCTGAAGTACAGGTCGACGCCAACTGGCCATTGTTTATAGTCTTAGGACAATATACATTGGCAGCTGAAAATAAAATTAGAGAGGAAATTATAACAGGGGGTTAAGGGGTATGGTGCAACATTCAACAATATTTCAGTTACATTGTGGCAGTCAGTTTCATTGGTGACGGAAATCGGAGTACACGGAGAAAACCACAGACCTGTCACAAATCACTAACAAACTTTATCACATAATATTGTATGGAGTACACCTTGCCATGAACGAGATTCAGATTCAGATTCACAATGTTAGTGGTGATAAGCATTGATTGCACATGTAGTTGTAAATCCAACTACCATATGAAGAGTTTGAAGATACCAGAAAACAGTTGAAGTGATTAAGATCGCTTATCTCAAATGTGACCAAATATTTTTTCCATATATAGACTATAACATGTACATTTAATCAACATTATCAAAAATTCAAACAACACTAATAATGGTATACAATTAAACAGATACTTTCATTAGTTTAACGCCGCCATTTTTTTTATTGAAATGGCAATGCATGTACATTGTATATGCATGTTAGGGTGTCAATTTGACCTCTTTCAGCAATTTTTCGAGTGCATTTCTGTTCAGAAAATGTGGTATTTTTTGTTTATTATTAATTATTTCCAATACATTGAGGTTTAACGTTTTCTTAAAAAAAACTTTGTACATGATTGATGAATTATTTAAGTCTAACACCACTGACAAAATGTACAGGTAACTACTGAGAGGTGAATATGTTATATCTGTTCACGGTTCCATCGCCCAATAACTTTGGAAGTCATCGTATAGAGGAATAATTGCTGAAAGTGGGTTAGGGTTATGGTCATGGTGCTTAGCGCCACTTTCAACAATTTTCTAGATATATCGTGGTGGTCAGTTTTATTGGTGAAGGAAACAGGTGTACCAACCTTCAGTAATTCATTGCCAAACTTTATCACATAAAGTTTTATCTATCGAGTAAACCTTGGCATCAGTGGGATTCCTATTCACAACTTTAGTCATGATAATCATAGATTGCATGGGTAGTTGTAATTCCAACTATTATACGATTACGAACACGACGGCCCCTACAGAAAGTGTTGATACACCTAACATAATCTTACTAGTACAAAGTTGGTCAATTGGTTTACTCCAAGCTCCACTAGCGAGGCATTGGATGTGTGTATTGTTTTGATCTGGTACATATCCAGCACTGCATGTGTAAGTACATATACTGTTTATCTTCTTGTCACATTGAGGTGTCACATGACCATGAGCTATAAATCCAGAGCACGTTCCTGTAAGACCTTCAATTGAAATAGGATTTTTGAATATTTTTATCATACACATGTATATAACTGCAGTATTAATATTAGAATATTCAAAAATTTATTTTACTGGATTATCACGTTAGATTTGGACTCAGTCTTGATAAACTCTGTTAAAAATATCTATGCAGTAAAAAATACTTTATTTTGCCCCATAAAACTATTTAAATTTGGCCACTTTTTATCGATGTGCCTATATCAAACAGGGAGAGTAAGAGGTCATGGATATGAGGTGTCGCGTTTGCTCGTTTCTACGATTTCTCGATTACCTTTTAGAACTGTTCCGACAGCGATGGTGTTTTTTTTTTTTTTTTTTGGTTTTGATTTTATTTTTGTTTAGCTTTTTTTGTTTTCATGGTATTACTTTTTGTTCATGAGTTTTAAGGGTATCAATATTTTGTGATGTTCTACGATTGTATGTTGTCATTGTACTTTTTCCTTTATTATCCTTTGATACTAGAGGATCAGAGAGTATCAAACGAACATTATGTGGACAATCTGCCTACTCCATACCGAGTACAAATCTATTTTATATTCAGAGACAATGTATATACATGTATATTCTGTTTATCTTGTATTGTCAAACAGGTAGGAAGAGTTTGAAAATACAAAAGGGTAATCGGAATCCTAAATCGAAGAAGAACAGACAGCACAATGTCCAAAAGAAAAAGGACAAACATCGATCCACAAAACATACACATAAAACTAATGATCGAATAACATGAACCCCACTAAAACAGGGGGTGAACTCATGTGCTCCGGAAGCATAAGTTCCTGCTCCACTAATTGTACCTGTCATGTTAATCCAGTTAGAAACCTGATGATAAGTCAATTAAAAATGACAGGTTGACAAGTAAGAAATGACATTAAAGCCATCACAAACAATACATTAAGGTTGTCATCTTCATGGTCTGTGCTAATCTTGTACTGGATAAAACAAGCCCGATCTACATTGAAGCATTGTGAGCAGGAGAATGGATTACATGTAACAGCTAGTTACTATATATCACACACAATATAGTTAATGAAGTAAAACATAGATATATAATATAGTATGTACGTCACACGTGTAAGGAATAGAATAACCTTCATCAGGTACGTTCAAAGACAAACGTGTGCAAAGTCAATTAAGAAGGGTTTGAAGATACCAAAGGGGTGATCAGAATTCATAAATCGAAGGACAGACAACAAAATGGCAAAAAGAAAAAGTTCAACAGGACAAACAACGATCTATAAAACATTACACAGAAAACTGATGATTGAGTAACAAAAACACCACTAAAAACTGGGGGTGAACTCAGGTCCTCTGGAAGGGCAGGCAGTTCCTGCTCTACTAGTGGCACCTGTCTTATAAAACCTTTGAGAATAAAACCAAAATGTGATTGCTCAAACAGAACAACAGCAGAATAAAATGTATTATTATATAGATAGCTGTGAATTACAGAATTTCCAGAGTAAAATAAAAACGATAATTTCACAGTGAAATAATCGTTTTTAATTTCACTCTCGCTATATTTCGCGCCATTTTGTTGTTGACGTCATATGAAGACTTCGAGTTTGAAACGTAAAGATTAGACGTTATTTGGCTGTGTGTATGCTTCAATTTTGATCAAATTTAACTAAAATAATATTTCAAGGTAAGTATTTTAAATATTTTATTGTCGTGGGTGGCGCCATGTTTTGTGAAGCGATACGCATTATAGTATATCCCTACGCTACACATGTAATACAGTGCAATTAAACTCATTTTATATTAAATTCGATTCGAAACATTTGTTTATCTATATAATAAATACTATAACTAATTGACGAATTTTATTATCAAAAATATGTCACTCATAACCAAATAACGTTGTAACTCACTCATGCACTGCACACATTCGTGAGTTACTGCGTTATTTGGGCATTCGTGAGTTACTGCCTTATTTGGTCATTCGTGACATATTTTTTAAATTGAAACTCGTCAATTAGTTATAGTATAAATACTTGTTTTTTTGGGGGCTTTTATTATGTAAATATTATTCTTACTTTCGCACACAGTGTTTATTGGATGAACCCAGCTTCCACTATTTTTACATTCCAAAATGTCAATTGTCTTTTCATATCCATTGGCACAAGTATAGTTACACTTTCCGGTAGCATGCCCAATACATCTGTCGGAAAGTATAGCATTTGGGATGTTAGTATCACAGGAAATAACTGGAAAAAAAGAAAAAAGTAAAGATATATAATTGATTGTTATAGTAATAAAAAATATAGCTATCTTCTTTAGTTCACGTTTCTGAAATAACCTTCATTCATAAGGAGGGCCTGGGTGGCTCAGTGAGTTAGGTAGTTGGATTACCTAACAACTCATACAAGCCTATCACCAATATGGTGTGGGTTTGCGCCCAGCTTTGTAAATAACAAAAAAGGGTATAGCTGAAATATTGCTGAAAGTGGCGTAAAACACCAACAATCAATCAAGCAAGGAATCATTCATCAGGTACGCAGCATGCTCATAGTGAAAATATTGGAAAGATAATTTATATAAGAGTCTGATATTAAGTAAACCAAAAACACTTTATCAAACTCTCTCTGGATGACAACACAAAACAAAACAAAACAAAACAAACCAAACCAAAAACAATAACAAAAACAAAACAATCACATGAGTTGAGAAAGAAATAGAAAGCAAAACATGTTTTGTAAAATAATATTATCTTTGGGCAACATTCGAAGATACCAAAGGTGTAATCTAAGCTGTAAATTGAAGTGGCGTAAAACACCAACAATCAATCAAGAAAGCAATATCGAAATATCTACAAAACATTTTCTAGGTGAATCTCGCCTCGTGTGTGGTAGATCGTTGGTTCGTGTCCCGATTGGGTCAAACCTGGTATTTGTTATTTCTCCGCTTAAGGAGAAAGAGCATAGACTGGTTAACTCCGAATCAGGATAATGTGTTGAAATGGGCGATATGTCTATCCACGGCCTGTGAGCTAGCAATATAAAAATCCAACTAAGCGTGTTGGTCTAGTACAAAGGAGACCTCAGGACAAACTCATTTAAAATTAACTTGTTCTCACCATAATATAGCTGAAAAATTGCTGAGTTAAACAACAATCATTCATTATTTGTGAATCACATCAGATTCTCTTAAATATGAATAGGTAAAGAACATGATAAAGGGTTCATGAAATTGGATATGATATGATAGTCAGTCCTAAATGATTTTCTATTGCAAAACATAATTTTGTGTAATTAAGTCCTAAGCAAAATATGCCCAAATTTTGCTGGTCATGTCTGACAGGACTGACGAATTTCGGTATCGGGTCAGTTCGCCCAAACGACACATTCGCCCTGGATCTGTTTGCCCTGGGTTCGTTCACCCTAAAAGTGGGTCCTTTTTTACCCCTATAATCAAAAAGTATTTTAATGAACATAATGCATATTTTAATTTAAAATAAAGAAGTAATGATATAGAATAGTATTTAAAGAACAAATATGAGCTTTTGGAAAGTAATTTAATTTTTATCAAGGAATTATTAGGTATATTGTTTGAAATGCTTAATAGAAATTAATAATTGTTGATTTCATCATTACAATTATTGTATATCTTTGATCTTTTTATTTTCATTAATTGATGTTTTTGAATCTGTAATTATGCACTTTCGATTTAAACTTGGTCTTCAGTAAACATGCACAATAAAGCTGCCTAAATAGAACTAGTTCGCTAAATATGGAAATTCTGATCCATTAGCGATTTGCTTTAAATGTATTTCTGTCACATCTTGTTATCTTTACACATAACGGTATCACAGAACCAGATTAGAAGTAACAAGTTAAAGGGAGCATGAATATTCAACTGCGGGTGAACCAGATAGTACTGCAAAAAACGGCGCTAAAAGCTCAGCAAAGCTGCAGTAGATACATGTAATACAAAATTGCATTCCAAATGATGTAGCAAAAATCTAGTGAAGGCGTCAGGTTCTCAAAAATACTGTGTATGTGCGGTAGTTTTTTCTCAGGCATTTAGTTGTGCTCATCATGGTGAGGCTAATATAAAGCGATAATGTGATAACAAAAAATCAGATACCATGGGAAAAGTGTGCAGCTTTCTTTGTAGATAATGCCTCTGTGAATATGGGTAAAAGAAGTTCAAATACAGGTAGGGTACTGGTGAAAAACTCTGATGTATACTTTATTGGCTGTCCTTTAAATTGGAAAAGGCCGTTTCCCGTCCGCTTGAAATGTATCAGTCCTTGAAAAGTATTTTTGTCAAGTTAAAACAAAGAGCAGCTAAGGTTTAAACGACAAACAAAACAGTTCTGCAGAATCACCAGCTTCTGGAAGGGGGGTTTGGCCCTTAATACACCATGCTCTCACTCTGAGACATCAAAAACCCTTGACATCTCTGCTATAATAGAGTGAACGTGAATTAGGACAAACGGACCCGGAACCACGAATTTCGTGAACTCTGCATGATATACTTATAATGCATTCTATTTTTTTGTCTTTCTAAATATGCCGGTACATGTATGTACTTACGTCCTGTGCATGATGTGCCATCACTTTTAAGAGTATCACCGTCTTCACATCCACATGTCCGTCCTGTTGGAATTGGTAAACAGAATAAAGCACACCCTCCGTTTTTGGTGGCACATTGTGTGTTTTCTGTAAAAAAAACATAGATATCAAATTCAGTGCGCGCGACGTGTTTCTGGAATAACCTTCATCAGGTATGCTAAAAGACGAAGGATCGGAAAGACAAATAATTTAAGGTTTTTGAAGACAGTATTCATAATTTATTATGATTATATGTTTGATTAACATACAAGAAAAGTTTGAAGATAACAAAGGGGTAATCAGAAGCCAACAATTGATGAAGGACAAACAATACAATGGCTAAAAGTTTGAAGATGCCAAAGGGTTAATCAGAAGACACAAATCGATGAAGGACAGGCTACGCAATGGCCAAAAGTTTGAAGATGCCAAAGAGATAATCAGAAGACACAAATCAATGAAGGACAGACAACACAGAGGCCAAAAGTTTGATCATACTAAATGGGTAATCAGAAGACACAAATCAATGAAGGACAGAGAACACAATGACCAAAAGTTTGAAGATACTAAAGAGGTAATCAGAAGACACAAATCAATGAAGGACAGAGAACACAATGGCCAACGGTTTCAAGATACCAAAGGGTTAATCAGAAGACAAAAATTGATGAAGGACAAACAACGCAATGACCAAAGATAGAAGATACCAAAGGAGTAATCAGAAGACACATATCAATGAAGGACAGAGAACACAATGGCCAAAGATAGAAGATACCAAAGGAGTAACCAGAATACACATATCAATGAAGGACAGAGAACACAATGGCCAAAGGTTTGAAGATACCAAAGAAGTAATCAGAAGACACAAATCAATGAAGGACAGAGAACACAATGGCCAAAAGTTTAAAGATACCAAAGGGGTAATCAGAAGACACAAATCAATGAAGGACAGAGAACACAATGGCCAAAAGTTTGAAAATACCAAAGAAATAATCAGAAGACACAAATCAATGAAAGACAGAGAACACAATGGCCAAAAGTTTGAAGATAATAAAAGGTTTAATCAGAAGACACAAATCAATGAAGGACAGAGAACACAATGGCCAAAAGTTTGAAAATACCAAAGGGTTAATCAGAAGACATAAATCAATAAAGGACAGAGAACACAATGGCCAAAAGTTTGAAGATACCAAAGGGTTAAACAGAAGACACAAATCAATGAAGGACAGAGAACACAATGGCCAAAAGTTGGAAGATACCAAAGGGTTAAACAGAAGACACAAATCAATGAAGGACAGAGAACACAATGGCCAAAAGTTTGAGATACCAAAGGAGTAATCAGAAGACACAAAACAATGAAGGACAGAGAACACAATGGCCAAAATTTTGAAGATACCAAAGGAGTAATCAGAAGAAACAAATCAATGAAGGACAGAGAACACAATGGCCAAAAGTTTGAAGATACCAAAGGAGTAATCAGAAGACACAAATCAATGAAGAACAGAGAACACAACGGCCAAAATTTGAAGATACCAAAGAAGTAATCAGAAGACACAAATCAATGAAGGACAGTGACCACAATGGCCAAAAGTTTGAAGATACCAAAGGGTTAAACAGAAGACACAAATCAATGAAGGACAGAGAACACAATGGCCAAAAGTTTGAAGATACCAAAGGAGTAATCAGAAGAAACAAATCAATGAAGGACAGAGAACACAATGGCCAAAAGTTTGAAGATACCAAAGGAGTAATCAGAAGACACAAATCAATGAAGAACAGAGAACACAACGGCCAAAAGTTTCAAGATACCAAAGGAGTAATCAGAAGACACAAATCAGTGAAGGACAGAGACCACAATGGCCAAAAGTTTGAAGATACCAAAGGGTTAAACAGAAGACACAAATCAATGAAGGACAGAGAACACAATGGCCAAAAGTTTGTTGAAGATACCAAAGGGTTAAACAGAAGACACAAATCAATGAAGGACAGAGAACACAATGGCCAAAAGTTTGAAGATAACAAAGGAGCAATGGTCAAAAGTTTGAAGATACCAAAGGAGTAATTAGAAGACACAAATCGATGAAGGACAGAGAACACAATGTCCAAAATTTGAAGATACCAAAGGTTTAAACAGAAGACACAAATCAATGAAGGACAGAGAACACAATGGCCAAACGTTTGAAGATACCAAAGGAGTAATCAGAAGACACAAATCAATGAAGGACAGAGAACACAATGGCCAAAAGTTTGACGATACCAAAGGAGTAATCAGAAGACACAAATCAATGAAGGACAGTGACCACAATGGCCAAAAGTTTGAAGATACCAAAGGGTTAAACAGAAGACACAAATCAATGAAGGACAGAGAACACAATGGCCAAAAGTTTGAAGATACCAAAGGGTTAAACAGAAGACACAAATCAATGAAGGACAGAGAACACAATGGCCAAAAGTTTGAAGATACCAAAGGAGTAATCGGAAGACACAAATCAATGAAGGACAGAGAACACAATGGCCAAAAGTTTGAAGATACCAAAGTATTAATTAGAAGACACAAATCAATGAAGGACAGAGAACACAATGTCCAAAAGTTTGAAGATACCAAAGGGTTAAACAGAAGACACAAATCAATGAAGGACAGAGAACACAATGGCCAAAAGTTTGAAGATACCAAAGGAGTAATCAGAAGACACAAATCAATGAAGGACAGAGAACACAATGGCCACAAGTTTGACGATACCAAAGGAGTAATCAGAAGACACAAATCAACTGAAGGACAGAGAACACAATGGCCAAAAGTTTGAAGATACCAAAGGAGTAATCAGAAGACACAAATCAATGAAGGACAGAGAACACAATGGCCAAAAGTTTGAAGATACCAAAGGAGTAATCAGAAGACACAAATCAATGAAGGACAGAGAACACAATGTCCAAAAGTTTGAAGATACCAAAGGAGTAATCAGAAGACATTAATCGATGAAGGACAGAAAATTCAATGGCTAACATAAAATCAAAAGAGACAAACAATGATCTACAAAACACTACCCTATTTGTATATTGTCGGGAAAATATAAAATCTATGTACATACGATATTTAGAAACATGTAGAAAAGCGATAATTTTTTCAGCTTTTCGAACCTGTTTCGCAGCTATATTTTGTTAACCGACAGTGTTTGCATATTCTGTGTTTAAAATTAAAAAAACAACTGCCAAATTTTAATAAGCAAAAAAATAAAAATAAAAACACAACAAAAATATACACACTTGTCTCGTTTCCAGAATGACCTTCCCTGTGTACGCTCAATGTTAAAAAAAAATTGAAAGCTGCATAATTTCTAAATCTTTGATGAAGGACAAACAATACAATGACTAAAAGTTTGAAGATGCCAAAGGGTTAATCAGAAGACACAAATCGATGAAGGACAGCCAACGCAATGGCCAAAAGTTTGAAGATGCCAAAGAGATAATCAGAAGACACAAATCAATGAAGGACAGACAACACAATGGCCAAAAGTTTGATCATACTAAATGGGTAATCAGAAGACACAAATCAATGAAGGACAGAGAACACAACGGCCAAAAGTTTGAAGATACCAAAGGGGTAATCAGAAGACACAAATCAATGAAGGACAGAGAACACAATGGCCAAAAGTTTGAAGATACCAAAGGAGTAATCAGAAGACACAAATCAATGACGGACAGAGAACACTATTGCCAAAAGTTTGAAGATACCAAAGGAGTAATCAGAAGACACAAATCAATGAAGGACAGAGAACACAATGGCCAAAAGTTTGAAGATACCAAAGTATTAATTAGAAGACACAAATCAATGAAGGACAGAGAACACAATGTCCAAAAGTTTGAAGATACCAAAGGGTTAAACAGAAGACACAAATCAATGAAGGACAGAGAACACAATGGCCAAAAGTTTGAAGATACCAAAGGAGTAATCAGAAGACACAAATCAATGAAGGACAGAGAACACAATGGCCACAAGTTTGACGATACCAAAGGAGTAATCAGAAGACACAAATCAACTGAAGGACAGAGAACACAATGGCCAAAAGTTTGAAGATACCAAAGGAGTAATCAGAAGACACAAATCAATGAAGGACAGAGAACACAATGGCCAAAAGTTTGAAGATACCAAAGGAGTAATCAGAAGACACAAATCAATGACGGACAGAGAACACTATTGCCAAAAGTTTGAAGATACCAAAGGGTTAATCAGAAGACAAAAATTGATGAAGGACAGACAACGCAATGACCAAAAGTTTGAAGATACCAAAGGAGTAATCAGAAGACACAAATCAATGAAGGACAGAGAACACAATGGCCACAAGTTTGAAAATACCAAAGAAATAATCAGAAGACACAAATCAATGAAGGACAGAGATCACAATGGCCAAAAGTTTGAAGATACCAAAGAAGTAATCAGAAGACACAAATCAATGAAGGACAGAGAATGCAATGGCCAAAAGTTTGAAGATACCAAAGGGTTAATCAGAAGACAAAATTGATGAAGGACAGACAACGCAATGACCAAAGATTGAAGATACCAAAGGAGTAATCAGAAGACACAAATCAATGAAGGACAGAGAACACAATGGCCAAAAGTTTGAAGATACCAAAGAAGTAATCAGAAGACACAAATCAATGAAGGACAGAAAATTCAATGGCTAACATAAAATCAAAAGAGACAAACAATGATCTACAAAACACTACCCTATTTGTATATTGTCGGGAAATTATAAAATCTATGTACATACGATATTTAGAAACATGTAGAAAAGCGATAATTTTTTCAGTTATTCGAACCTGTTTCGCAGCTATATTTTGCTAACCGACAGTGTTTGCATATTCTGTGTTTAAAATTAAAAAAACAACTGCCAAATTTTATTAAGCAAAAAAAAAAAAAAAAAAAAAACACAACATAAATATACTCACTTGTCTCGTTTCCAGAATGACCTTACCTATGTACGCTCAATGTTAAAAAAAATGGAAAGCTGCATAATTTCTAAATCTTTGATGAAGGACAAACAATACAATGACTAAGAGTTTGAAGATGCCAAAGGGTTAATCAGAAGACACAAATCGATGAAGGACAGCCAACACAATGGCCAAAGGTTTGAAGATGCCAAAGATATAATCAGAAGACACAAATCAATGAAGGACAGACAACACAATGGCCAAACGTTTGATCATACTAAATGGGTAATCAGAAGACACAAATCAATGAAGGACAGAGAACACAATGGCCAAAAGTTTGAAGATACCAAAGAAGTAATCAGAAGACACAAATCAATGAAGGACAGAGACCACAATGGCCAAAAGTTTGAAGATACCAAAGGAGAAATCAGAAGACACAAATCAATGACGGACAGAGAACACTATTGCCAAAAGTTTGAAGATACCAAAGGGTTAATCAGAAGACAAAAATTGATGAAGGACAGACAATGCAATGACCAAAGATTGAAGATACCAAAGGAGTAATCAGAAGACACAAATCAATGAAGGACAGAGAACACAATGGCCAAAAGTTTGAAGATACCAAAGGAGTAATCAGAAGAAATAAATCAATGAAGGACAGAGAACACAATGGCCAAAAGTTTGAAGATACCAAAGGGGTAATCAGAAGACACAAATCAATGAAGGACAGAGAACACAATGGCCACAAGTTTGAAAATACCAAAGAAATAATCAGAAGACACTAATCAATGAAGGACAGAGATCACAATGGCCAAAAGTTTGATCATACTAAATGGGTAATCAGAAGACACAAATCAATGAAGGACAGAGAACACAACGGCCAAAAGTTTGAAGATACCAAAGGGGTAATCAGAAGACACAAATCAATGAAGGACAGAGAACACAATGGCCAAAAGTTTGAAGATACCAAAGGAGTAATCAGAAGACACAAATCAATGACGGACAGAGAACACTATTGCCAAAAGTTTGAAGATACCAAAGGGTTTAATCAGAAGACACAAATCGATGAAGGACAGAGAACACAATGGCCAAAAGTTTGAAGATACCAAAGGAGTAATCAGAAGACACAAATCAATGACGGACAGAGAACACTATTGCCAAAAGTTTGAAGATACCAAAGGGTTAATCAGAAGACAAAAATTGATGAAGGACAGACAACGCAATGACCAAAAGTTTGAAGATACCAAAGGAGTAATCAGAAGACACAAATCAATGAAGGACAGAGAACACAATGGCCACAAGTTTGAAAATACCAAAGAAATAATCAGAAGACACAAATCAATGAAGGACAGAGATCACAATGGCCAAAAGTTTGAAGATACCAAAGAAGTAATCAGAAGACACAAATCAATGAAGGACAGAGAATGCAATGGCCAAAAGTTTGAAGATACCAAAGGGTTAATCAGAAGACAAAATTGATGAAGGACAGACAACGCAATGACCAAAGATTGAAGATACCAAAGGAGTAATCAGAAGACACAAATCAATGAAGGACAGAGAACACAATGGCCAAAAGTTTGAAGATACCAAAGGAGTAATCAGAAGACATTAATCGATGAAGGACAGAAAATTCAATGGCTAACATAAAATCAAAAGAGACAAACAATGATCTACAAAACACTACCCTATTTGTATATTGTCGGGAAATTATAAAATCTATGTACATACGATATTTAGAAACATGTAGAAAAGCGATAATTTTTTCAGTTATTCGAACCTGTTTCGCAGCTATATTTTGCTAACCGACAGTGTTTGCATATTCTGTGTTTAAAATTAAAAAAACAACTGCCAAATTTTATTAAGCAAAAAAAAAAAAAAAAAAAAAACACAACATAAATATACACACTTGTCTCGTTTCCAGAATGACCTTCCCTATGTACGCTCAATGTTAAAAAAAATGGAAAGCTGCATAATTTCTAAATCTTTGATGAAGGACAAACAATACAATGACTAAGAGTTTGAAGATTCCAAAGGGTTAATCAGAAGACACAAATCGATGAAGGACAGCCAACACAATGGCCAAAGGTTTGAAGATGCCAAAGATATAATCAGAAGACACAAATCAATGAAGGACAGACAACACAATGGCCAAACGTTTGATCATACTAAATGGGTAATCAGAAGACACAAATCAATGAAGGACAGAGAACACAATGGCCAAAAGTTTGAAGATACCAAAGAAGTAATCAGAAGACACAAATCAATGAAGGACAGAGACCACAATGGCCAAAAGTTTGAAGATACCAAAGGAGAAATCAGAAGACACAAATCAATGACGGACAGAGAACACTATTGCCAAAAGTTTGAAGATACCAAAGGGTTAATCAGAAGACAAAAATTGATGAAGGACAGACAATGCAATGACCAAAGATTGAAGATACCAAAGGAGTAATCAGAAGACACAAATCAATGAAGGACAGAGAACACAATGGCCAAAAGTTTGAAGATACCAAAGGAGTAATCAGAAGAAATAAATCAATGAAGGACAGAGAACACAATGGCCAAAAGTTTGAAGATACCAAAGGGGTAATCAGAAGACACAAATCAATGAAGGACAGAGAACACAATGGCCACAAGTTTGAAAATACCAAAGAAATAATCAGAAGACACTAATCAATGAAGGACAGAGATCACAATGGCCAAAAGTTTGATCATACTAAATGGGTAATCAGAAGACACAAATCAATGAAGGACAGAGAACACAACGGCCAAAAGTTTGAAGATACCAAAGGGATAATCAGAAGACACAAATCAATGAAGGACAGAGAACACAATGGCCAAAAGTTTGAAGATACCAAAGGAGTAATCAGAAGACACAAATCAATGACGGACAGAGAACACTATTGCCAAAAGTTTGAAGATACCAAAGGGTTTAATCAGAAGACACAAATCGATGAAGGACAGAGAACACAATGGCCAAAAGTTTGAAGATACCAAAGGAGTAATCAGAAGACACAAATCAATGACGGACAGAGAACACTATTGCCAAAAGTTTGAAGATACCAAAGGGTTAATCAGAAGACAAAAATTGATGAAGGACAGACAACGCAATGACCAAAAGTTTGAAGATACCAAAGGAGTAATCAGAAGACACAAATCAATGAAGGACAGAGAACACAATGGCCAAAAGTTTGAAGATACCAAAGAAGTAATCAGAAGACACAAATCAATGAAGGACAGAGAATGCAATGGCCAAAAGTTTGAAGATACCAAAGGGTTAATCAGAAGACAAAATTGATGAAGGACAGACAACGCAATGACCAAAGATTGAAGATACCAAAGGAGTAATCAGAAGACACAAATCAATGAAGGACAGAGAACACAATGGCCAAAAGTTTGAAGATACCAAAGAAGTAATCAGAAGACATTAATCGATGAAGGACAGAAAATTCAATGGCTAACATAAAATCAAAAGAGACAAACAATGATCTACAAAACACTACCCTATTTGTATATTGTCGGGAAATTATAAAATCTATGTACATACGATATTTAGAAACATGTAGAAAAGCGATAATTTTTTCAGTTTTTCGAACCTGTTTCGCAGCTATATTTTGCTAACCGACAGTGTTTGCATATTCTGTGTTTAAAATTAAAAAAACAACTGCCAAATTTTATTAAGTAAAAAAAAAACAAAAAAAAAACACAACATAAATATACACACTTGTCTCGTTTCCAGAATGACCTTCCTATGTACGCTCAATGTTAAAAAAAATGGAAAGCTGCATAATTTCTAAATCTTTGATGAAGGACAAACAATACAATGACTAAAAGTTTGAAGATGCCAAAGGGTTAATCAGAAGACACAAATCGATGAAGGACAGCCAACACAATGGCCAAAGGTTTGAAGATGCCAAAGATATAATCAGAAGACACAAATCAATGAAGGACAGACAACACAATGGCCAAAAGTTTGATCATACTAAATGGGTAATCAGAAGACACAAATCAATGAAGGACAGAGAACACAATGGACAAAAGTTTGAAGATACCAAAGAAGTAATCAGAAGACACAAATCAATGAAGGACAGAGAACACAATGGCCAAAAGTTTGAAGATACCAAAGGAGAAATCAGAAGACACAAATCAATGACGGACAGAGAACACTATTGCCAAAAGTTTGAAGATACCAAAGGGTTAATCAGAAGACAAAAATTGATGAAGGACAGACAATGCAATGACCAAAGATTGAAGATACCAAAGGAGTAATCAGAAGACACAAATCAATGAAGGACAGAGAACACAATGGCCAAAAGTTTGAAGATACCAAAGAAGTAATCAGAAGAAATAAATCAATGAAGGACAGAGAACACAATGGCCAAAAGTTTGAAGATACCAAAGGGGTAATCAGAAGACACAAATCAATGAAGGACAGAGAACACAATGGCCACAAGTTTGAAAATACCAAAGAAATAATCAGAAGACACTAATCAATGAAGGACAGAGATCACAATGGCCAAAAGTTTGAAGATACCAAAGAAGTAATCAGAAGACACAAATCAATGAAGGACAGAGAACACAATGGCCAAAAGTTTGAAGATACCAAAGGAGTAATCAGAAGACATTAATCGATGAAGGACAGAAAATTCAATGGCTAACATAAAATCAAAAGAGACAAACAATGATCTACAAAACACTACCCTATTTGTATATTGTCGGGAAAATATAAAATCTATGTACATACGATATTTAGAAACATGTAGAAAAGCGATAATTTTTTCAGCTTTTCGAACCTGTTTCGCAGCTATATTTTGTTAACTGACAGTGTTTGCATATTCTGTGTTTAAAATTAAAAAAACAACTGCCAAATTTTATTAAGCAAAAAAAAAAAAAAAACACAACATAAATATACCCACTTGTCTCGTTTCCAGAATGACCTTCCCTATGTACGCTCAATGTTAAAAAAAATGGAAAGCTGCATAATTTCTAAATCTTTGGGAACAACAAAACCAAACGGCATAAACAAATAGCCAAAATCGGTATTTTCAACTATTCCTGAGGGAGGAAAACATGGATATGATTAATAAACATATCTAATAAGAAGAGTTTGAAGATACCAAAGGGGTAATCAGAATGTGTAAATAGAAGAAGAACAGATAACACAGTGGGTAAAAGAAAAACTACAAAAGGACAAACAACGATCTACAAAACATACATATAAAAGTAAAGATTCAGTAACATGAACCCCACTAAATACCGGGGGTGAACTCAGGTGCACCGGAAGAGTAAGCAATTCCTGCTCCACTAGTGGCACCCATCATGTTAATCTAATAAACCATGTCAGAGTTTTATGCAAACCTATATTCTTTTAATTATTTGTATATAGGTACATTGTAAATCAAACAATAAGACGAAAAAAAAGCGATTTTGTTTCTGTAGTGTCTGTTGCAAGCAAGACAAGTGGGTAGCTATGTGTTTGTGTATTAGGGTATAGATTTTGCCTCCTCATACGATTTTTGTATGGGTTTATGTAACTGTTACGACAGTCTGGTATTTTTTGTGTTTCAAAAATCTTTCAATAATATCGAGGACCCGGGTGGCTCAATGAATTAAGTAGCTGGATTACCTAACAACTCATACAAGCTTATCACCAATACGGTGTGGGTTCGTACCCGGCTTTGTAAATTACAAAAAAGGGTGAACTCGATTCGCAGCCACAAGTAATAAAGTTTACCAGTTGCTTGTCCATAGTCGATGGTTCTCTCCAGGTACTCCGGCTTCCTCCAACACTAAAACTGGTCGCTATGATAGAGCTGCAATATTGCTGAAAGTGGCCTTAAGCACAATCAATCAATCAATGTGTTTCATTTTATTATAATATAATAGAAATAATATAAATAGTGCTGTGAAATTCTAATTACCATAAATATTAGCTTATGTGTTTGTTCCAGGTTTAGTCTAACAAATTATATTCTTGCTATCGGTATAAGATAGCTTACTACGCTGTGTTTGTTCCGGTTATACTCTCATAGAGTTTATTCTTACTATAAGTTAACTTACTTGGCTGTGTTTGTTCCGGGTATACTCTCACTGATTCTATTCGACCAAGTGCATGTATATCATTCATAAATTGTACCTTGTGCTTTGATGACATGTCGTACTTTGAAATTTTTCTGAAATAAAAATGTAGATATCAAATTTAGTGTGCATGATGCGTTTCTGGAATAACCTTCATCAGGTAGTCTTCAAAATCAAATAATTGAAAAGCGAAATAATATAAAATGTTGGGAGCAATTAAACAAAATAGGATAGCAAAAAAAAATATACAATATTAACGAATAAGCAAAATGTTTTTAAGAAATATTTATTTTGAAAAATTGCAAAGATTACCGTAATTAAAATTGGTAGTTGTAGTAATGTAGGCATTATGACAAGTTTGTAGATACCTGAGAGATAGTCAGAAGCCATAAATTGAGGAAGGACATAAAACACAATAGTCAAAAGAAAAACGGACAAAACGACAAACAATGAGTTATGTCACATTCCATCTTTTAACATATTAGGAAAGTGGTAGTTTGCCCCATTGAGTTACTTGGAGATTGGAGGTCTCACACACTGGGACGCCGTTTGTGTCATATCAAGATTTATAGTTCTTAGATTCACCCCAAAAAAGATGGTCTCTTGTAGGTGTTATCTACCCTTTAAGAGTAGAAACCAGCTCATTCACATTTAAAGGGCCCTGGTGGCTCAATGAGTTAGGTAGTTGGATTACCTAATAATTCATACAAGCCTATCACCAATATGGCGTGGGTTCGCGTCAGGCTTTGGAAATTACAAAAAAGGGTGCACACGACTCACAGCCGCAAGTGATAAAGTTTACCAGTTGCATGCCCATGGCCGGTGGTTCTCTCCGGGTACTCTGGCTTCTTCCACCACTAAAACTGGTCGCTATGATATAGCTGAAATATTGCTGAAAGTGACATTAAAACACCAAAAATCAAAATCAAATCATTCATATTTTTATACATCATGGTCCCATCTTGTATTTTTGTCAACAATTTGGGACTGTGTAAGCATATAACAGTATTTAAATATGTTCTTATAACAACTTACTGCTTGTTTCGTCCAACATAATATAAGTATGGTGGTGAAATATCAAGGCCTACTAAGCCAGCGCCAGCTTCTGCAATAACTGTTTTCCTCTCATTTCCAGTCAGATCTACGCTTTCAATTATACTGAGATCAGCATCCGCCCAATAAATTCTATTTTCTGGATAAAACAAATATACACTGTATCTAGATTCTACAATTTAATAGTCACATTAAAATGACCTTTGTTAAGTTGAAGTCATCATTTCCAAAGTTTTACGGTCGCCACCATGACTTCGTTGACCGTTATGGAATATCTGTGTCAGAAATTACCACGGATATGTTCACTTGTCGTAAGCACTTCCCAATCCTTTCTGCATTAATGATTTATCACCGGATTTGTAATTAGATTAACACAACGGTTTTATGCATATATTTTGTAGATCGTTATTTTTCCTTTTGTACTTTTTCTTTTGGCCATTATATTGTATGTTCTTATTCAATTCATGGATGTTGATTACCCCTGTGGTATCTTCAAACAGATTCAATGCCATTAAAGGATGCAGTGGTTCATTAATGTCGGCATAATTATCTTGTACCAAGGGCAACGCAAAGCGTGTCGTATCCCCTCGCCTAAAAATTTGACCCGGTGACCCTGACATTTGACCTATGACCTTGAAAATCAAGAGGGTTCCAGACTCTCTTAAGAACTAAGAATGTACCAAGTTTTGTCAAAATCCATTGAAGGATGTTGATTCTAGAGTGTTCACAAAGATGTTGCATAGTAACAATTTGACCCGGTGACCTTGACCTTTGACCTATGACATTAAAAATCAATAGGGTTCCAGGCTCTCCTCAGGACTAAATATGTGCCAATTTGGGTCAAAATCCATTGAAGGATGTTGATTCTAGAGTGTTCACAAGGATGTTACGGAAGGACAGACAGACGGAAAGACGGTAGCGTTACTATATCCCTTCGGAACTTCATTGGCGAGGGGATAATAAGTGATGGTAATACAATCAATAACTGTTCATGTGTTCAACATTTGGAATGATAATAAGTAGAACACGGCAGTGCCGTCTTAACGCATGGTCACGCCGGTCAATTGCTCGGGGTTCCATTCTAATGTATGTATGTTATGTACAGTATGTTTTTTAATGTTTAAACACTGATTTTGTTAGAAGTATTATATAAATATATGTTTAATTTTATCACTTTACATGTTTATTCTTGCGAGTGGTTGTGTAGGTAGGGGCTCAAGCGCATTGCTTTGACTTGCGGCCTATAATGCTGTTAACACGGCCCTGCAAAAACGACTTTTGACAACCACTGAAAGCGCATAGAGAATTGAATAGCGATGGAAAAGTACGTATCGGTCACAAATGCACAGGCTTGTTGCGATATCGAAAAAAAGTTATCTTTAAGGTGCAAAGAGCTTGGCTTTCTTCAAACACACTACAGTCACTTTAAGCCATTGTCAGGTTGTCAGTACATGCATTATGATCCATTTAAAGGGCCTTACCTGTCTGCCACCTGTGATGTGTAGAGTAATTCTGCAGGTTGAATGTAGTACCCAGTAGTATATTCTACATATTTTATTCATAGACTTGTATTATTTTTGCATTGATAACTATGACGACAGCAATCGTCCTAATGTACATACCTACGTAATCAATTACAATTCCATTTGGGGAGTTTATTTTTGTTGTGACAATCTTTTTCGTATTTGTTCCATCCATGAACGCAGATCCAATGTATGATGTACCGGTAGAAGTAGTAGCTATATCTGTCCAGAACATCATACTGTAATGAAATATAAATATGCTTAATAAAATTATTTTATTATATAGATAGCTGTGAATTACAGAACTTTGCTAGTTAAATAAAAACGATAATTTCACAATGAAATGATCCTTTTTATTTTCACTCTCGTAACATTTACTGACAATTTGTTGTCAAAAATACTTTCCTGTATGTTTTACAGTTACGTCCCTTTGACCGTCTCGTATGGTTTCATTGTTTTTTGAAGCGATACACATTATAGTATATCCCTACGCTACACACGTACTATGATTGATTTATTGATTGGTGTTTAACGGCAACTTTAGCAATATAGTACAGTTAAACTCATTTTATGTTTTCTTACCTCCATTTTGATGGATATAGTGCAATTATATTTTCCCTTCATAGTCCATTTTATATTATGTAAACCTGTAATTAGCAACCACTTGTCTTATGTGACCATATTTCAATGTTCCCTTGGAAGGTCACATAACCACGTTTTCACTGTAATTCATAATTTTCTTACCCATTTGATGGATATAATGCAATTATGATATTCCTGTACAGTGCAATCATATTAATTAAACCTGTATTTAGAAACCACCTGTATTATGTGACCATATTCTAGTTTTCAATTATTAGACTGATTTTACTGTGATTTATAATTTTCTTACATTTTGATTTATATGAGGCAATTATAATTTTACTTAACAATGCATTTCATATTAATAAAACCTGTATTTAGCGACAACATGTCTTATCTGACCATATTTCAATGTTCCCTTAGAAGATGATGATTTTTTGGCGCTTAAAGCCACTTTCTGCAATATTTCAGCTATATCATGACGACCAGTTTTAGTTGTGGAAGAAGCCATAGTACCCAGAGGGAACCACCGACCATGGCCAAGCAACTGGTCAACTTTATCACTTGCGGCTGCGAGTCGAGTACCCTTAGAAGGTCACAAAAGACAAGTTCTACTTGTTATCATAAATTAACTTACCCTTTTGATGGATACAATGCTATATTTTTTGGTAAGTCTAGATCAGGAATGAGTGTTTTCACTAATCCCACGTGTGGATGAATACAGCCAATAAAACTATCTTCCCAGTAATATTCTGTAGTAAAATATAATAATCCTGACGAATAATCAAACGCTAAACCAATGGGCAGGACGGAAGCTGTAAAATAAAATTTGTAATAATTTTCAATGAATGGCAACAATCACTAAAATCTTAATAAGATTTGTCTTTTTTATATTTGTTTGTTTTCGTCCTATGTCTTGTATGTCCAATGTTGCCAGTATCGCTGGCTTGTCCATTCTTGATTGCCTGGTGGTTTTCTCTAACGTCAGTTACTTTCATCAATATGAATGTACCAATATTCGTGAAAAAAGAACTGTTCGTGAAAACTTCAATTCCAATTTTCAAAATCACTATTTTTCAATTTGTTCTTATTTGTCATTATAGTGATATTAAAAACATGCATGAAAGTCTGTGCTTCTTATCATCACCAGGATTCGTGAGTTTAAAAACTCGGCCAGAAGTTAGGAGTATGCTATATAAATTTCGGTTAGAGTTTATCATTTATTTGGTTGTTTCTGAGAGCATTGCGGTCAGTGAGGTGGTTTTCTCAGAGTATTGTAGTCAGTTCGGTGCTTGGTTTTCACAGAGAATTGCGGTCACTGAGGTGGTTTTTACAGAGTATTGCAGTCTATTCGGTGCACAGAGAATTGCGGTCAGTGAGGTGGTTTTCTCAGAGAATTGTAGTCAGTTCGGTGAATGGTTTTCACAGAGAATTGCGGTCAGTGAGGTGTTCTTCTCAGAGTATTGTAGTCAGTTCGGTGGTTTTTACAGAGAATTGCAGTGAGTGAGGTGGTATTCTCAGAGTATTGTAGTCAGTTCGGTGGTTTTCACAGAGAATTGCGGTCAGTGAGGTGGTTTTCTTAGAGTATTGCGGTCTATTCGGTTCTTTTCGCAGACTATTGCAGTCAGTTCGGTGATTTTTTCAGAGTATTGCGGGTTCCCTCAACTAATAAAATTAACCATTAGTGTATAACTGAAATGTTTTTTGAAAGTGGCATAATACAGTATACCAATGATCATTCAATCACTAACATTTAATAATTGATTATACATTTTACAGTGATCAATAACACTTCCATTTATATCAACAACAAAATCTATCAATTTGTGAAAAAGTATGGACAACATAATTACGTACCTGTGGTATAAATCAGTTCACTAGTGGTTGACTTAAGGGTGGACGCTCTAATCTCTGACATTAATGCGTTCGTCCAGTAAATTTTGTCAGTTGGTTTATCAAATATAGCAGATACCGGAACATCTATGTCTGGTATATCTAATGCTCTAATTTCTCCGTCACTTAGAGCAACTTGGAATAACTTGTTATGTGTTACATCCGGTAAAATGGCAAAGGAATCTTTAAATGGATCTGTGAAAAAAACGAAAAACAAATAACTATCACTTTTAGAACAGTTCCATAATTCCAATGAAAAAATAGTAGACATTGTGGCAAAATTGAAACATCTAGCACACATATAAATGACTGTTCACTTTCCTGACACTCTAGAAATAACTAACAATTGAGCAATCACAAACTTCACTTAACGTAGGTGGTCCTGAAGAGTAATCAGTTATTGTTCTATTATAATTATTTGGATAAATCCTGCCCCATAACTACATATATCATGACATTGTCATCATTACTGATTCATATAAAAATCAAAGATTTCCCGTTGATCTAATGAGTAATTTTTATTTATTTTAAATCATTATCTCAAAACTCAAAATATACAAAACTTTTTCAATAACAACTATAAAAAACTAAAAACCAAAAAATATCACGAAACCTTACATCCATGATTGCATGAACACTTCATAAAGCAACCTTTCATATTTAAAAAAATATAATTTAGTTTTATTTGCAGTTATTGTTCTATATATCCATGGTCAAAGAAACAATTTGATTACTTAAGCGATTTGTTTACAGATCATAAAAGTAAATACTATCTTAAGTTTACAATGGATTTTAATACACAACAGTTCTGAAGGTTGGGACAGACATTATCGTTTGTATAAGAGCGAGTCCTATAATGATACAAGTGAATAGGCATGGGCAGACCTTCAACGCTGACGTTATTTTTTTTACTCAGTATTAAGCGTCACATTGTGACACCACACTGACAGATATTTTGCAGTATTAGAGTCAATCCGTTAGTACTGAAAATATCACTCTGAGAGATTGAAGGGAAAAGGTCAAGTTTACCGATAACACAAAACATACTTACCGTTAGAACATCTTTTCCCATCATCTTGTAGCTTATATCCAAAATCACAAAAACATTGCATGGTTGTCGTCCCTGTTGGTTGACAAATATGTTGACAGCCACCATTGAAATTTGTACAGTTATCTAAAAACAAAACAAGAAAAAATTACAATAGGACGACTGCCAGTACCAATCTACTGTATATAACATTTATATATGCATTGCTTTGTTGTTTTTTCCTCCAGTAATATCGAGGTAAACATCATGGTAAGGGAAATGGAATATTTCATTACTCCAGTGTTAATTGTATTTAAGTTAGAAAACTTTGAAGATACCAAAGGGGTAGTCAGAATCCATAAATCAAAGAAGGACAGACAACACAAACGCCAAAAGAAAAGAGACAAAACGAAAAACGACTATATACAAAACATTACACAGAAAATTAAACATCGAGCAATAAAAAAAAACACCAAAACCCTGGGATTTAAAAAAAAAAAAACCTAAGATATCACATTTCCTAGATAATAAAATACAAAATATGTTCATTTGACATGCATAACTCAAAGGGTGTAATATAAATAATAAAATGTTGACTATGTAGTAAGTCAAAGGAAATGATTGCTTTATATTACGAATTTAGTTTGTTACACACATTTTCATTGGTTCTTCAACCCTGAATGTCAGCATATATTCGGAAAACAGACAGGGTATATATGTACGTTTTCGGTCTCCCTCATTTGGGCCCCAAAAAACAAAAACAACACGGTTGACAAAAACAGAAATATTTACGCTTTACTGAATCAATATCATAATACGGAATAATAAATGTATTTTTACCAAATTAAATGCTGTTTTGTCATTAGAATTTATTCAGTCACTGGCAGGAGATATGTAATGAAAAAGGTGGACGAATTAACTAAAAATCGTAGGGAAATGGACAGAGAAAATATTTCTGGGCATATGCCGGAGGATCGTGAAATGCCTGAATATTGTCCAGTTAGAAATTTTGAGATCTACCTTCAAAAACTTCACCCTCAGTGCAACAGGCTTTGGCAATTTCCTACAGACAGTTTTAATATTTCCGATGAATGTTGGTTCCAAAAAAGACCGACAGGAAAAGACACATTGGCATCATTTATGACTTATGTTCACATTAAGTAAAAAAACAGGCCTTTCACAAATCTACACCAACCACTCCATTCGTGCAACGGGTGCAACTATCCTCGGAAGAAACTGTTCAATGACACAAATTATGGCAGTTACCGGACACAAATCTGCCTCGTCAGTTGCAGTATATCAACGTGTTTCATCAAAGGAAAAACAAGTTATGGTAGACATTATCACAAGTTCTGTTCGTGGAGAGCAACCATCTCAATTATCCTCAATAATGCCACCGCACAGTACTTCCCGGTTGCAACCCATGCCGCCAACACAAAACAGTTCAAGTTCAATATCACTTGTTCAAATGAGAGCCAACACACATGTTTCATCGTCGGTTACGGACGTCGTTGACATTTTGGATGTAATTATGATGATTTATTTTGTGATTATAACACTCTTACAACAGTTAATTCCGTCACAAACACCAGAACAATTCAGCAAACTCCCATGTTCCACGGCTGTACCATTACAAATTTGAACATAACAATCAACAAGTGAAAGTGTGTTAAACTTTCCGCCTTTAAAACTTTCGAGGTCACGGGGCCACACCAAGTTTTTGCTTATTGTTAACATTTTAATTATTGAAATTGTTTCACAAACTCGTTGTTTTGTTATGTAATATATTAATGTTATAATTATAAAGTTTATAAAATTTACTGCATATGAAATTGTGTTGATTTAGAAATATTGAACAGGATTTTCCTTTATGAGACACCTCAGTACATAAAATATCACGTGACAAATATTTGACGTCATTGAACAAAGAATGTCAGAGGTACAAAAAGGGACATCTAGAAATACGGAAAATGAAAATAAAAGATGCAAAATATTTAATAAAGTTTTAAATATGAATTGGGACTATGTACGTGGTAAAAAAAACCAAAAGGAAAATAAAAATAAACAAACAAAAAGGAAACAAACAAACAAAAATAAATTAAAAAAAATTAAAAAAAAATTTATACGACAGTTTGGTTCTGTATTTAACAAAAAAATGGTTGAATCCGTAATATATATGTTATTCAGCTATCAGACAGGGTATATAATGTGACATTCCCGGCTTATGATCTATATTCCCTGAGGTGCACGCCGGGAATGTCACATTATATACCCGGGAATGTCACATTATATACCCTGTCTGATAGCTGAATAACATATAATAATAAAATGTACGTGCTTTCCACATGTGAGTAAAAAGAGTAAGATACCAAAGGGAGGTAATCAGAATCCGTATATCGAAGAAGAACAGACAAGACACTGGCAAATGGAAAAGTCCAAAAGGACAAACAACGATCTACAAAACATATACACATATAACTAAAGATCGAGTAACACGAACCCCACTAAAAAACGGGGTTGAACTCAGGTGCTCCGGAAGGGTGTGTAGTTCCTAGCTGCTCCACTAGTGGCATCCATCGTGTTAATCTAATTATAAACCCAGTGATAAGTACACGAATGAGGAAAGGACCGGGAGGTGCTTACTACAAGTGTAACATATCTGTGGTCATGTGTGGCACATATATTCCATAGCAGTCTACCATGGCCATGCCATGTTAACGATCGTAAAACTTTCGAAGTGATGTCTTCAATTTAACCAAAATGAATCCTTGGTTCAATGGCGTCCTTGTTAGCAGCAACCCTCTATCAAAGAAATCCTGATAGGAACTACAAGCTCTGGCATATCTTCACATATAACTTGGTGAGAAGTGTTGTAAAAAAACAGTCATAATCTTGAACTTTATACATCATTGTTTGTACATCAATGGCAGTTACTGTAGACATGTGACTAATATATACATTCAAACCTGTATTAAGAGGTCACCTTTGGGACAAAGAACAAGTGGCCTTATAAGACAGGTGACCTCTTAAAAGAGATTAAATTCATAAAAAAATACAGGTGACTGCTTAATAGAAGTGACTACATGGGCAGATTTGACAGTATATCAGTCTTGTACACTTACTTTTTTCCTTTGGTTGTACATCCACATCATAAACTCCTACAGCTGTTAGAGACCCCATATCAGTTGACAAAGATACATCCATATAATATGAATCTAGATGAGCCATTTCTAAGTAGCTATCACCAGTTGTCCAATATGAATAATCCTAAATAAGAAGATTACACGGTTAAACCAGCACTAGAGGTATAAAATAATGGAATATTGCTTGTTTGTTTGATTGATGGTGTTTCACGCCAATTTCAACAATATTTCAGTTATATCGTGGCGGTGAGTTTTATTGGTGGAGGAAACCGGATGACCCACATGAAACCATCGACCTGTCCCAAGTCACTGACAAACTTTATCAAATAATGTTGTACACCTCGCCCTGATCGAGATTCGAACTCACAACATCAGTGGTAATAGGTACTGCTTGCATAGGTAGTTGTAAACTACATTCAATCACGGCCACGACGACCCCTGAAATAATGCAATATCACGTTGTGTAACGGACCAACCACTACACCAAATAACCCATTGTTAATTAAACACCGATACAAGTTGTATTTTATTTGAATGGAAAGATGCACCAATCCCATTTAAAGTCCTTATACTAATAACCAACATTCACTCTTTTCTAATGTGCTGGACCACCCTGACTCACCATCGGTGAACCTCTGTTATTATTATACCATGTGATTCTCAAATAGCCATTGATGCATCATTTTTACGCACCAACAATAAAATGTAACTAAAATAGAAGCTCAAACATACACATGTATCTGTGTCAATTGACATCAGGCAGAATATAAAAGAAAATTAAATTACTTGAAATGCATATGAATTTAATTGAGACTTCAATTTAATTGAGGTTTGTGTAACCCAGTCCTGATTAATAGTATCCTTGTATCTCGTATGATACAATGTAACATATAAAGAAGTTATCTCCCTTTGGCTTTGTATCAAACTTATCCTATTATGTGTGTTTACCTTCTGAGCTCCATGCTGTGGTGCCCGTTGGTCTTTACCTCCAGTTGTTTGTAGGAGGGTTCATGTCTTATTTACGTTATTTGTGTTTGTTTGCATATAATGGTGTCCAACACATATTGTGTTGTGTTTTTGTTTTATTGTCCCTTATGTTGCCAGTTTCTCTGGCTTGTTCATTTTTGATTGCCCCTTCAGTATTTCTAACGTTTTGTTATCATGGTTCTGTGACGTTAGTCCAAAGGTCCATTAGTACGAAGGTTCGTTAGTCCGAAGGTACGTTAGTCCGAAGGTCCGTTTGCCCTAATGTCGGCCACCCATGCATTTGAAGTTAACTCCAAATGACTTTCCAAAATGCCTTGTGCAAATATGTATCTTAAAGTAGTGTTACTAGAAATTAAGGTATAAAACAACAAATTACAGAAATTGCAGGAAATAATGATTTTTTTTTCTAGTTTAACCCGTACGTTTTTTCCTACATGTAATATGCATAAAACATTTGTTAGATGATCTTTTGATCTTTTATGATAATACAGTATAACCTCGTTAAACCGCCACCATCTGTCCAGCCAGATTTTGGCGTTATAACGAGTTTGGCGATAAACTGAGTAAGGACAGAAAACCGAAAGTCAACAGTTTTATTTTAAATTTGGAATGGCTGACGGTTTGATTTTGACAAGTTTACCGGAAAAGAGTATTATCACTTACAATTTAAATTCTAATAAATAAGTTTCATTTTGACAGTTGTAGAAAATTTCGGCATTTGTAAATTTAGCAGAATTTATTTTATCGAATTTGAAAAGAAAAAAAATCTACTGAAATTACGTTGTTAGCACGTATACTAGCAATTTCCTTTAATATATATTAAATTCATTTTTACGTCTTACAAATATTTACTCTCTATTTTATTTTCACTTTTTGTTTATCACAACTAAAAAAAGAACAATAAAGGTTTTTTTTCTCACTCGTTGTCGTGTCACAAGATTAATTCTGTCCCCGGGGCAAATGTACAGTTAACTTATGGATAATTGATCATTAATTGTTTAAAGAAAGGTGATAAAATATGCTTATAGAAGCAAGGGTGTTACACTTTAATTGAAAAATGTTTATACAACACTTAGAAGCATGTCACCGTCAGTGTATGGTTTGGAAGTAAATTTGATTTCTATAACCGGAAGTTGTTAAAATCTATTCACATATAAACATTTCTGTCGTTTTAACGCATGCATTCACAATCAAATAATTCACAACATGTTCACGTGGATTATAACCCATTACAAGGAAGGCTTGCACTTATTTCTTCATTAATGTTCAGAAAGTCGAGGTCACTGGAGGACATCATTTGCCAATATATCGATGGATTCTTAATTTCTACAATTTCTCTTTTCTGTCGAAAATCAAGCAAATTTCTATTACGTTTAGGCGTCGACATTTTCAACACAAATGAAAATAACACACAAACAAATTTATTAAGCTTTATTCAGAATGAAAAGTAATCAGTTCAGGGTTGTAAAAAAAACAATTAACTGTTTTCACAGCAATATCTATTTGCCTTGACTGCTTGTTTACTTACCTTGATTGACAGGCATCCTAAAATCACCGAGGTGTGACATTGTGATCGAGGTTTAAATAACAGTAAATTGACCGTTTGATCTTCAATTACTGTGGCGGATGGCGGTATGCGAGTTTGGCATTTTAACGGGGTTATTACAACATACGGAAAACGGGACTGCAGAAATTCTTGGCGATACGGGAGTTTGGCGGTGAATCGAGGGGCAATAAAGCGGGGTTTTACTGTATATTATTTTTTGTTTCTGATGCGTGTATACCTAAGTAACAATCTCTACACTTTTCTACAATAACAACAGACTGTTTATTCCTCTACAGTATACCACTTGGTTAACAACTCTAAGGAGACCCCCTCCCCCCCCCCCCCCCCCCCCCCCCATCTGGTGCACGTATCTGGTAAAGGGTATTTGTATATGTCGAGCCATGGAAGTCAGTATTCTGGAATTACATAGATGTATAATTTGGTACGCGTATCCTTAAGTTGTTGCGGTAGTTGATTGGAGTTTTCAATATTCCATAATA
This sequence comes from Bathymodiolus brooksi, assembly GCA_963680875.1. Classification (NCBI taxonomy): domain Eukaryota; kingdom Metazoa; phylum Mollusca; class Bivalvia; order Mytilida; family Modiolidae; genus Bathymodiolus; species Bathymodiolus brooksi. The sequence goes on from OY804588.1 coordinate 46,800,849, forward strand.
ATTGGTATATATTTGAGGTTACACTCCGTATTTTGCGACCATCAGTTGTACATTAGAAAGTCTGTTTAATGATTTTATGTATTCTATTTTAATGGAATGTGCTTGTCCCTCACAAAACTTAATTTCAGATGTGCTTTTATGTTTTCTAATCCCTTTCTCAGAGATCGTCTCTTTTGTGTCGTACCAAAAGGGACTGTTTCAGTATTTCGTAAAGAGTAAATGACAAGTCTAAGACTATTCTGAAGTGTTTGTTAAGCAAAAAAATCCCAATTGTTAATTGGATCAACAACGGGTCTTAAAAATAATCTTTGACTAAATATCTTTTTTAAGTTTTAAGCTTAAGCATATTTGGTTAAGATCAGAACTTTAGCGGAGGGTTTACTTCATTGGAATGATTTCCATATATTTCAAAGACGACATGTTTTTTCTTCTTTTTTTAGACTTAGCAGGCTTGGATCCATAATTACAAAATGTTTTAAGTTTTACCAATATTTGCTGCGATTACACATTTTTTTTGCCAGCAAAAGCCGAGCGTATAGACTACAACCCATCTGGATAGGCCACTGCTTAGTCAGGATGTGAATATGAGTATCTTGCTTCTCTTACTTAATTTGATAAAAGACTGAATATCAAATCAATGCAACACTGTTCGATTCCTATCCTTTGGTCGAAAAACAAGACTAACGGACATTAAAAAGTTCGGACTAACGGACCTTCGAACTAATGAACCTTCGGACTAATGAACCTTCGGAGTAATGGACCTTCGGACTATCGAGCGGTCACCGTTATTATAACTTACCTTATAAACAAGAACATGTGTTGCATATCCAGTGTATGCGTGGTAAACTGGATTCGATCCATCCGGCTTCATACTAACTAGATCGCCATTGTTAATCCAGTACAATCTGAAAATAACAAGGCATTTCATTGGTTAATTGTGGTGTAATAATATACCATTGAAAGAAGAGTTGGAAGATACCAATCAGAATCTGCAAATTAAAGAAGGACAGACAACACAATGGTCAAAAGAAAAAGTACAAAAGGACAAACAACGATCTACAAAATAAACACATAAAACAAAAGATCGAGTAAATGTCGTGTTCCAGTCTAAAATAACAGAACTCGACAACAGTTTAATACCACTTAATTTCCAAAGGAGAATTGTAATGTCAAAGTGACACATATTAATATCTTCAGAGTAATACCCAGTAGTTCCAAGCAAAAATTGTAATGTTGAAGCGACACAATTAATATTTACTGAGTATTATCACTGTTTTTACAACGGTGAAATATAGTGTATAACCAGTGTCGGATTTACCATTGTGCTTAGGTGTGCTTAGGCACAGGGTCCCGTTTGCCAGGGGGCCATTTTCCCGCTAAACAACGCAGTGTACATGTCTGACCTAATATAGCGTAATATTTTAACTTTTCCTAAATTTCCTGAGCATGTATGCTTGACTGCCTGTGTAGGCCTACCTGGTCTACCTCCTCCAGGGCCCAAGTAAGGGGCCTCATAACATAACTAGCACATGGTCTCATTTGTCCTCAATCCGGCACTGTGTATAATTGGCACAACATAGTAAAACGATTGTATTTCCTAGCTTGATTAAAATGACAGGTGCCATTAGTGGATCAGGAACTGCTTACCCTTCTGGAGCACCTGAGTTCACCCCCGGTTTTAGTGGGGTTTGTGTTACTCAATCTAGTTTTATGTGTATGTTTTGTAGATCGTTGTTCGTCCTTTTGTACTTTTTCTTTTTGGCCATTGTGTTGTCTGTTCTTCTTCGATTCTGATTATCTCTTTGGAATCTTCAAACTCTTCTTGATAGAAAGTGTGAAAAATGAAGCAACTCATAATTGACGAGTAATTTCAATGTATTTCCTAGAGTGAAATGTAATGTCAGAACGATTTCCGTTAAATATTAAATATTCCGATTGAAAATTAAAATTGATTCAAGTTAACTTAACTAATAAAAGTTTAAAATAATTATACTTACTTTTCCGATTTATCGTCATAAAATAAAGCTTCTGGATATGAAATTTTTCCATGACCTAGTAGAGTTTTCAAACCAGAGTCATCAAGATTACCTTCCTCAAGAGTACTTGCGTATCCACTGCCTGTTATCCAAAACATCTTTCTGAAAGATTTGTAGAATATCATGCTTTAAACTTTCTGCACAGTTAATCGTTTATACATGTATTTCCCTGATTGAATAGTAGGTATAGACGAACACATTGCACCTTTGTAGCGGTTACAAATGCATCAACACTCTTTTAAAATTCTCATAGATAATCTTTAGCGCTAAATTAGTGTGGCACTACCTAGAAAAAGCACTCACATTGGACCACGGCCTGGATCTCTGTAATATAAACTGACAACCGGAAATCAAGAGGGCACCCCTTATCCAACATCTAGGACAGTGTTTGCGTATGGGTTGAGCCCATGGTACAGTCATGAGTACCTGGTGTCACGCTCAGAAATATAGTTCAATACAACTAGTATCATATTAATCTCTATTAAATGTGCTTTGTAAGAGTTATCTCCCGTTTAGGAAAAACCTTAAATAGCATAGTAACCTATATTTTTGATAGTATATAAAGTATTTCAGCGGTCATGATCGTGTGGCATAAAGTATATGTTGTTTTGTAACGATTTTTAGACATTTCGTTGAAGTCCTGTGCTTGCAAAAATGACCTTTCTGTATTTAATATGGGAACCTCGAATTTAGAAGCTGGGAATATAAGGTTAGTCAATAGAATTACATCAATGCTTGAGGAATCTACATTGATTTCAGAAAATATGTCGCCAAATGTCCTTCATTATTAAATTTTGTGTCAGACTTCACCCATTTCTGTATTTCAGACATTCGTACATAGATTCATAAGGCTAGTATAAGGTTTCGCCGACTCGAATTGATATTTTGTCCAGGAACCTCGATAATTTCATGGTGGTCAATAATTCAGCTCGGTTGATTTAATGTATCATTTCCAGATTCAGAAAATAACATGCATGCAATTAGGAATGCTATCTTCTATATATATCATACGACAATTGCAGACGCTGTGGTGTCGCCATCTTAGATATATCAATTAGCAAATAACACCTCGTTTCCAGCTATGTTGGACTCTAGTCCGAGATTCCTCTGTCGTCTAACGGCATTTATAAAGTTGTTGTAGCCGTACGGCTACAGCAACTTTATAAATGCCGTTAAACGACAGAGGAATCTCGGACTAGTTGGACTCATGACACATTCAGTGACTGCGTAGTCCCTCGTAACACAGACATCACCCAAGTGGTGGTACGATCTACCAGGATGGGTGTATCTCCAGAGGAGAGAACTAGACATCACCTATGACACAGACATTGACCAATACCTCAACATATGTCCCTTCCCAACATACAGGATAACCAAATACAGTTAAACCTGTATTAAGAGGTCATAATTGGGACAAAGAAAAACTGGTCTATTAAGACAGGTGACCTCCAAAAAGAGGTTCAATTCATAGGAAATTTTCTATGACTGGACAACAAAAAGGTGACCTTTTAATCCAGGTGGCTGCTTAACAGAGGTTTTCACGTGGGCAGGTTTGACTGTATTCTAACCTTAAATGTGGACTGACAGTAATATATTTTGGTGTGTCCAGCCGTGTGAGTAACTCTGTAGTGGCACCAGTTGAGGTGGAGTGAACCAATATCTTTCCTCCTTGAGAATCGGTCCAATATATGTTCTTCGTGTTCCAATCATACGAAAGTCCTGAAATGTAAAATTGTAACGATTTAGACAAACTGAATGACAATAATCGAATTCACCAGGAATAGGTAACAAAACAGAAACAAAAAATGTGTTTCAAGTATTAAAAACGTAGATATCTAATTTAGTGCACGCAACGGGTTTGTGGAATAACCTTCAACGGGTACGCTCACAATTAAAAGATTGGTAAGTCTAATCATTTAAAAGTCTTTGGGAGCAAGTAAACCAAAGGGCCTAAAGAAGATAGACAAAATCAGCTAAGGTCACCAAAAGGTCACGTATGCCTGAGGGAGACAAACCTTAGTTTTATTAATAATTACATTATTCAGGAACTGTAAATTCCAACAAATACAAGCAATGCACTTTGTAAAGGTAGTATCAAAATTATTATTTCTACTAATATTTTGTAAGATACAAAGAAAAACAAGTATTATAATTATTTTAAACAAACTGATGCAAATAAAAATATGTCGAAGATGCATAATCGTTAGAGGAACCCGAATAGATAATATATAGAAACTGGCAACATAGGGTGCATAAGTCAAAGACAAACAAAACAATAACACAACACAATATGTTTTGGATACCACTATATGTAAACATCACAAATAATGTAAATAAGACATGAGCCATCCTACAATCAACTGGAGGTAAAGACGAACCGAACATATCTGCTCTTGTAATATTGAATATTGTGATTAAAATGTAATGTCATTTTGTTATTTGTGGTAGGCGATTATTATGAAAAACAATTTTACTCCCTTGAAATCATTTTTGCTTTGTGGATTATTTTACAAATCCACGATTATGTATTTCCTGAGCAATACACGAATATCATGCTCCATGAATTAAAAGGCTCTTTAATAATATTATATTTCATCATTAATTGAAATATGATATATCTAGCAAAACTATAATTATTGGCTTTTTAAAAACCTATATATGAATGCATTCAAATGTATTCCTTGTTAATGAGTTTAAATTAACGTTGGATAAGCCTAAAGGTACCAAGAATAGACAATCAAGAGGAATTTGCAACATTGGGGAGCTTGCAAACAATTTAAAAGCATTGTACAATCAATTATGAAAGGAAAGTTTAAACAGTGTGGTCAACAATTCCTCCAATATGGAGAAAACGAACAATCACCTCTCACCTTATAATAGTACTGAATACAAAAAAAAAACCCACAACATATGACGTTGGAAATTCAGATCTTGGCTTGGAAAATGCAAAATATGGCGAGGTTCAACTGGTAAATGGGAAAAAATTCAACATAATATCAAAATGTTTACCTACAATGTCTGATTGCATCTTTTGATTTAAGATTATTGGTACTTTGTTACTGTTATATAATAAAAAACGTAGATATCAAACTTTGTGCGCGTCAGGCGTTTCTGGAATAACCCCGGATTTTAGTGAGGTTCGTGTTACTTGATCTTTAATTCAATAATTGTATGTGTATGTTTTGTAGATCGTTGTTATTCCTTTTGTACTTTTTCTTTTGTTGTCTGTTCTTCTTCGATATACGGATTCTGATTACCCCTTTGGTATCTTCAAACTATTCTTCATCAGGTAGGCTCACAATCAAAAGACTGGAAAGCTAAATAACTAAAATTATGGGAGCAAGAAAGTCTAAGGGCTTAAACAGGATAACCGGTCAATGTCACCTATGCCTCTATTGCTTACAGTCGACATGTACAATCAAACCTGATTCCTTGTTCTGTCAGTGTGGTATGCGTTTTCTTTAATCTTAACCATTACTTTTATCACAAAAAAAATCCGCACTGGTCTGGATTGATCCAGACAACAAGACTGTAACACACTAGATATATTACTATTTATTTTTTATTTTAATGATTCTGGTTTTGTTCATTTTCTGGTTTTATCCAGTTAGTTAGGGTTTATGACCGTGTAATTTGCAATTCGGTCTTTTTCTTATTCATGACTTATCACTGGGTTGGTAACAAGAGTACCACGACAGATGTCACATGTGGAGCAGGATGAACTGCCTACCTCACCTGCATTCACCCCCGGTTTTAAGTGGGGTTGTTCAGTCATTAGTTTTATGTGTAGTGTTTTGTAGATCGTTATTTGTCCCTTTTCTCTTGGATAGTTCATTGTCGGTTCTCTTCTTCGATTTACGGCTTCTAATTACCCCTTTGGTATCTCCAAACTTTTCTTGCAAGCCAATATTACAAACGGAGGTCATAAATACAAAGAATATAACCGCATCTGTGGTGTAATGGTTAGCGTGCTCGCCTTGAGTGCGGTAGATCGTGGGTTCGAGCCCCGGTCGGGTCTAACCAATGACCTTAAAATTGGTATTTGTAGCTTCTCCGTTAAGCACGCAGCATTAAGGAGAAAGAGCAAAGACTGGTTGATTCAGAATCAGAATAATGTGTCCGAGTGGAGCGACATGTCTACCCGCAGACTGTTGTGTCAGTGAGCTAGCACTATAAAATTCCAACTCAGCGTGATGGTCTAGTACAAAGAGGATATCATCATCATCTCATTGAAAATTAACTTGTTCTCGCCATGATACAGCTGAAAAATCGCTGAATTGGCGTTAAGCAAATATCACTCACTCACTCTAAGAATATACATACCTGAGATTGCTGCAGCTCCCGCAGTGTCCACATACAATATTTGTTCTATTTTGGTAATCATGTCTACTTTATTAATACTAGACATTGAAAAATCAACGTAATAAAACATTCGTTCATGACTGTCCACAGAAAAGAAAGTCAGATCAGTCATGTTTGTCAGGAAACAGTCACCTGGTTGTTTGTTGCCTGTTGTTATGTGTATGTCATACATACAGGCATCTGTAGAGTTTGTTATTATAATAGATTTACCAAATAACAAGCCATCCACATCTATAAATAAAATTGTTTTGTGAAAAACATATATAATATAAAGTGACATATTGTTAATTGAAAAAATAGGATGTCATAGATCATTATTACCTATAATAAAATTAAAAAAAAAAGAAAAAAAAAAGGAAGAAGCCATGGTTATGGGGTCTAACGCCACATTCAACGATATTTACGTAGGAAACAAAGGCAATCGGTTCCCCTGATACCTATATATGACCGTTTACGTTCCCGATTTGGCACAGGCACTTCAATAATAGATGGCGGTGTTAAGCTAGTTTATGAACCCAAATGTATTCAGAAGAGGGGGATGGTTGCTGACTTCTGACCACAAGTCTAACACCACTGATGTGGGTGGTCTTCGTACCACGTACCCACCACAAGTGTTAATGTTTTTAAACACTTACTCTTTGTCGCATATAACATCGGTAAGTGCATTTTATCTGTTAAGGTGTATTTCTCCTATAAGTACGGTAGTCACGATGTAGTTAAAATTGTGATGAAATTGACGATACAAATTAATAGCGCACCAAACCCATTATTTATATTCTGTCCTTCGATTTACGGCTTCCCATCATCCCTTTGCTATCTTCAAGCTGTTCGTTCAATCCATGTGGATTGTGACGGCTATCTGTTGAAGACACCATCTCACTTTCCGCAATGTTTAATATACTATGTAAGTCGTGAATAATTTCAACAGAGTTTTCAAAATAGCAGAAATAACATCCAATACCATATTTTGAAGTCGCTGTGTTTTAACATGTTGACTTGGTTTACCTGATATGACTGTTAAAACATGATTATATATTGATAAGATAGGCTAAATAATGAACATTTAACTTACTTGGATATGACTGGCTTAAACGGTGAAAACTGACTCGCTTTGATATGACTGGTTTAAGCGCATGAAAACTGATTCACGTTGATATGACTGGTTTAGACGTGTGAATTTTACTTACTTGAATGACACTTGTATAAGCATGAACATTGTAAGTACTTGGAGACCACTGGTTTACAAGAGAATTTGACTTATATCGATATGATTGATTTATAAATGAGCACAATACTTGCCTGCATATGACTGCTTAAAACGTGAGAATTTGAATCACTTGACATAATTGGTAAAAACATGAGAATTTGACTTACTTGAATATAATGTGTTAAGACGTTCAAATTTGACTCTTGACATAACTGGTAAAAACATGAGAATTTGACTTACTTGACATAGTTGGTTAAAACATGAGAATTTGACTTACTTTCCATAACTGATTAAAACATGAGAATTTGATTTACTTGACATAACTGGTTAAATGGTTAGAACATTATAAGAAAACATGAAATTTTGACTTACGTGAATATACTGACATACATGTAACTGGCTAAAACATGAGAATTTGACATACCGGAATATAACTTGTTAAAACGTTACAATGTTACTTACTTTCACATGACTTGTTATCTCCCATTAATTTGTAGCCTTCCTTACACCCACAAGTGGCAGTGTTTGCATCAGTGTTAAAACACATATGTTTACAAGAATTACCATCACAAGGATCTGTCAAATAGTACAAGTAAACTTAAGTACAATCAAAGCTGCTCATGTGGTCACCTCTATTAAGCAATCACCTGTATTAAGAGGTAACATTTTTCGTGTTCTATCATAGAAAATGTAAACCTTTCTTAGCGGTCACCTGTCTTATAAGGACACATTTTCTTTGTCCCAAAGGTTACCTCTTAATACAGATTTGACTGTACATTTAATTGTTTTTTTACAATGATGGATTATATTGTCCGATATTTTGTTTTCCATTTTTTGTACTGTTTTGTGTTTGTGGTTGTCCCCCTTTTTTCGGTAATTTATCTTTATTCTAATTAGTGTACTCTGTGTTCGTCCTACAAGCCAGCAGATAACATTCATGCATATTCATTAGACATTTTGTGTAGCGGAGTCAAAGTTCACATTACAATGTTACCTGCACGTCCTAGGGTGAGCGAGTTATTTTGGTTTCACCATAAGGGTACAATTTTTCAACTTTATCATGGCGAGAACAAGATATTTTTTTGATGATATGATGATGATATCTGTTTTGTAGCAGATCAAAAGCTCACTGAAATAAGTCCACTTATGAGACAGACATTTTGTTGCACTTAGTTGGTTTATTGATTGAATATTGCTTATTGTCCAGACAGCAGTATTTCAGGTAATATTCCAGAGCCACTACATGTCTCCATAATAATGCCAATGCCGAAAAGGTCAGAGTATCTGATTGGTAAAGCTAAAACGTTAGTCAGCCAAAGAATGCAAAACATATGTCAACAAATGAGAGTGAGTGATTGCTGTTTAACACCAACTCAGCAATATTTCAGCTAAATAATGGCGAGAACAAGTTAATTCTTAAATGATGGTGAGATCCGCTTTGGATTGTCATAGTGCTATCTCATTGAAACAATAGTCCGTGGGAAGACATGTCGTTCCTCTCGTACACATTATCCCGATTCCGAACCAACGAGTCTTTGCCCTTCTCCTTAATGCTGCGTGTTAAGTGGAGAGGCAACACATACCAATGTTATAGTCTTTGGTTTAATCCGAACAGGCTCGAACCCACGATATACCGGACTAGAGGCGAGCATGCTAACCATTACACCACCGGTGCGGTTCAACTAATGATACAAGACGGTCTAAATATGCAAGGGTAAAGTAGGTCAAGGTGACGTTTTCACCAAATGCACGGTTCTTGAATTCTGACATGTTAATAAGTGAACATACTGTTTGTAATTTTCTGCTGTTCGTTGTCGAAAACTGCAATTGCCCATGGTTCTTGGTATATATATGAAGAGAACCATGTAGTATTTCCCGTACTTTTATCAAAGCACATAACATTCAAATACTTGTATTCTGTTCCACATAAAACATCCTGTAATGTAAAAATAAAAATGAGTGAGTGATTGTTGTTTAACACCAACTCAGTAAGAAGAGTTTGAAGATACCAAAGGGAGGTAATCAGAATCCGTATATGGAAGAAAAACAGACAAAACAATGCCCAAAAGAAAAGTACAAAAGGACAAACAACGATCTACAAAACAAACATATAAAACTAAAGATTGAGTAACACGAATCCCACTAAACCGAGGGTGAACTCAGGTTCTCCGATAGGGTAAGCAGTTCATGCTCCACTAGTGGCACCCGTCGTGTTAATCTAGTTACAACCCCGGAATAGTCGTGAATGAGGAAAGGACCGGGAAGTGTTTACGACAAGTGGAACATATCCGTGACCATTTGTGACACAGATAATCCATGACGGTCAACTAAGTCATGGTGGCGACCGTAAAACTCTACCAAAATGTTGCAGTTATATCATGGCAATGATGGTGAGGTCCGCTTCGTACTACATCAACAGGCTTTGTTGGAATTTAATAGTGCTAGTTCATCGAAACAACAATCCATGGATATACATGTCGCCCCACCTGGACATTTTATCCAGATTCCAGTCTTTGCTCTTTCTTCTTAATGCTGCGTGATTAACGGAGAAAAAAAACAATTACCAATGTTACAGTCTTTGGTTTGACCTCATCAGGGATTGAACCCACGATCTATCGCACACGCTAGCCATTAAACCACCGATGATGTTCGTAATAAAAATAAATAAAAAACCAAAAAAATAGCACACCCTCGGAACAGTTCCAAAAATCATATCGGGAAATTGTGAAAACGGAGTTAAAATCGATACGCCTAACATGTTCATGGAATAATTTATGCAGTATGAGTGTTACTTTCATGTAAGAGGTGTCGGTGGTCGTATGGTTGAGGTCGTTGGAATCTGACAACAAGCATAACACCACTGTTCAGTTCTTTTTTTGAATTCGTGTTTCGATTACTACCTCAAGTGATAAAAATAAGAGGAAGCCGTAAATCGAAGTGACAATAGAAAAACAAAAATATTCTACAGTCGGAACAGTTTAAAATGCAATAGAAAAGTATTAGAAAGAGACAGACAATACAATTTCCAAATCAAAGAGGACAAACAATGATCTATAGAATACTACACAGAAAACTAATATAAAGATTGAACAACACGAAACCCTACAAAAACCACGGGTGACCTCATGTGTTCCGGACGCGTAGGCAGTTTCCGTTCCCCTAGTGACACCAGTTATGCTATTGTAGTTACAATTCCAGTGATAAGTGATGAATGAGGAAAAGAACGGATTGTAATTACGACAAACGAAACAGGTTTCCAGAGACCTATCCATGGCTGTGGGTTGTAATGTTTAGTCCTTTTTCTTCCCGTATTAGATTAGTACATAGTTGGAAACTGGTAAAACCAAATCATATATTCATACACAAATTCCCAGCCAATTACAGGCAGTGATATGGATGTATATAAACATACTGTTTTAATTAAATATTAAAGGGAGGTACTTTAAATTATAATTTTATTTATCAATCAGAACTAAGGCGAGTGTGAGACATTTATTGATAACGTATCATTGGCTGAAAAAAAAACCCAACAACCATGCAATGTTTAAATGAATGCAATGCTTTAAAGTTCAGTTCAGGAACTGCTTACCCTTCCGGAGCACCTGATTTCACCCCGGTTTTTAGTAGGTTCTTGTTACTCAATCTTCCTTATTCTGTGTAGTGTTATGTAGATCATTGCTTGTCTTTTTGTTCACCTTTTTGCCATTGTATTTTCTGTCTTTCGATCTACGTCTTCTCGTTACCTCTTTCGTATCTTAAAACTTTTCTAGCTGTTATTTCTAATATTAATAGTCGGTGTTATTGGCGTTTATCGTCATTTTCAGCTACAGTGTGACTACCAGATTTATTTGTAGAGAAAGATCAGGACAGGACAGACATAACGAAATAACAAGTGAAATCTCAAGAAATGTTTGTAGATACCAAATGAGTAATCAGAGGCCAAAAATCGACGGACAGACAACACAATGGAGAAAATGAAAAACAATGATCTAAAAAACACGAACAGCCCACTAACATCGGGGATAAACACAGGTGGTTTTCCGGAAGTGACAGCCGTCGTGTTACTCTTGTCACGATGATAGATGTCTAGAAAGCTTAATACATCAGATGGATAGTGAATACTAAGTTACTAACTAGATATAAATTTCAGGTAGAATCAGGAGACGTTTTTAAACAGTACATTTCACTTCTAGTAATCTATAAATGCTGTTGCCTTAACTATAAGAACAGTTCATGGAAGGAAAGTATCATTTTCATTTAAGTCCTGTGTATGTACAACAATACTGGAAATTTGCATACATTTCTATATTATTTCTGAATGAACAGCAACATGAGCTGCTAACAGTTATCAATGACATGTCATATTATATTAGAATAGCGGCAGATTTGAAGGTTGGAATAGACATATTCGCGAGTCCGATAGGACGAGATGTGATACTAGTGTTAATATTTGGTGAGACCTTCAAGACGGACACTATTATTTTTATCGGATTAACATGTCATAATGTGACGTTACACTGATATTTTTCAGCATCAGAGTCACTAAGTTGATACAGACACTATGATTCAGAGGTAAAAAGAACATGCCCAATTTACTAATAAAAATATAAATACACCTTTATAAAAGTTTGAACCAAGCAACTGTGCTTTGAGAATTTTGATTATATTTTTTAAACCAAAACAAATCAATGCATCCATGCTTTAATTGGAACCTTTTAGTTTGTCAAACATTGGCCATAATAGAACTAAAATTTTAATTTAGAACGTTTCTATACAAAATGACATGTATATTTTTTACAAGGTGTTGTTAATATGATTTTGACGAGGAGGTTTTAGTGGGTAATTTCGACTGAGTAGCTTTTAATATAAAGAAATAGATAATACATACTTTAAAATGCAAATGGAAAACTTTGAATTACAATATAATGTTATGGTTATTTTTGTCTGAAGTACGATTTAATATATGTACATCTTTATATAGCTATTAAAGTCACATAAACCTATCTTTATGAACTGTTGATGTCCTAATGCATAAACATGTATGACAAAAGGTGCTTGCCAAATATTTGAGAAAACAAAAATAGCTCAACGTCAATGTAAGTTTTATAATCTGAAGAAGGTTAAAATGTTACCTGAAAGTTTGAAGCTACCAAACAAGGATAATCAGTAGAAATAGTACAACCTCTGACATAATTTTCCACTTGGTGAAGACTGTCAGTATATGGTAGAAGTAGAGCAACCTCTGACATCATCTTAATCTTGGTGAAAGGGTCAGTATACGGTAGAAGTAGAACAACCTCTGACATAATCTTCAACTAGTTGAAGGTGGTCAGTATTTGGTAGAAGTAGTACAACATCTGACATAATCTTCAAATTGTTGAAGGCTGTCATTATATGGTAGAAGTAGTAGAACATTTGACATAATTGTCAACTTGATGAAGGCAGTCAGTATTTAGTAGAAGTAGATCAACCTCTGACATAATTGTCAACTTGTTGAAGGCTGTCAGTATTTAGTAGAAGTAAACCAACCTCTGACATAATTGTCAACTTGATGAAGGCAGTCAGTATTTAGTAGAAGTAGATCAACCTCTGACATAATTGTCAACTTGATGAAGGCTGTCAGTATTTGGTAGAAGTAGAACAACCTCTGACATAATTGTCAACTCGATGAAGACTGTCAGTAGTTGGTAGAAGTAGAACAACCTCTGACATATTTTTCAACTTGGTGAAGACTGTGATTTTTTGGTAGAAGTAGAACAACCTCTGACATAATGTTCAACTAGTTGAAGTCTGTCAGTTTTTTGTAGAAGTAGAACAACCTCTGACATCATGTCCAACTAGTTGAAGGCTGTCAGTATTTGGTAGAAGTAGTACAACCTCTGACATAATGTCCAACTAATTGAAGGCTGTCAGTATTTGGTAGAAGTAGTACAACCTCTGACATAATGTTCAACTAGTTGAAGGCTGTCAGTATTTGGTAGAAGTAGAACAACCTCTGACATAATGTCCAACTAGTTGAAGGCTGTCAGTATTTGGTAGAAGTAGAACAACCTCTGACATAATTTTCGACTTGATGAAGGCTGTCAGTATATGATAGAAGTAGAACAACCTCTGACATAATCTTAAGCTTGGTGAAAGGGTCAGTATATGGTAGAAGTAGAACATCCTCTGACATAATCTTCAACTAGTTGAAGGTGGTCAGTATTTGGTAGAAGTAGTACAACATCTGACATAATCTTCAACTTGGTGAAGGCTGTAATTTCTTGGTAGAAGTAGAACAACCTCTGACATAATGTCCAACTAGTTGAAGGCTGTCCGTATTTGGTAGAAGTAGTACAACCTCTGACATAATATTGAACTAGTTGAAGGTGGTCAGTATTTGGTAGAAGTAGTACAACATCTGACATAATCGTTAGCTAGTTGAAGGTGGTCAGTATTTAGCAGAAGTAGACCAACCTCTGACATAATTTTCAAATTGATGAAGGCTGTCAGTAATTGGTAGAAGTAGAACAACCTCTGACATAATGTCCAACTAGTTGAAGGCTGTCGGTATTTGGTAGAAGTAGTACAACCTCTGACATAATATTCAACTTGATCAAGGCGATCAGTATCTGGTAGAAGTAGTACAACCCGTGATATAATATTCACATTGGTGTGGGTGGTTAGTATTTGGTAGAAGTGAACCAACCTCTGACATAATATTCAACTTGGTGAAGGCTGTCCGTATTTGGTAGAAGTAGTACAACCTCTGACATAATATTGAACTAGTTGAAGGTGGTCAGTATTTGGTAGAAGTAGTACAACATCTGACATAATCGTTAGCTAGTTGAAGATGGTCAGTATTTAGCAGAAGTAGACCAACCTCTGACATAATTTTCAAATTGATGAAGGCTGTCAGTAATTGGTAGAAGTAGAACAACCTCTTACATAATGTCCAACTAGTTGAAGGCTGTCGGTATTTGGTAGAAGTAGTACAACCTCTGACATAATATTCAACTTGATCAAGGCGATCAGTATCTGGTAGAAGTAGTACAACCCGTGATATAATATTCACATTGGTGTGGGTGGTTAGTATTTGGTAGAAGTGAACCAACCTCTGACATAATATTCAACTTGGTGAAGGCAGTCAGTATTTGGTAGAAGTAGACCAACTTCTAACATAATCTTGACCTTGTTGAAGGCTGTCAGTCAGTATTTAATAGAAATAGAACAACCTCTGACATAATCTTTAACTTGGTCAAGGGAGTCAGTAGTTTGTAAAAGTAGAACAACCTCTGATATAATCTTAAACTTGATTATGGCTGTCAGTATTTGTTAGAAGTAAAACAACCTCTGACATAATCTTAAACTTTATTATGGCTGTCAGTATCTGGTAGAAGTAGAACAACCTCTGACATAATTGTCAACTTAATGAAGGTGATCAATGCATAAACATGTATGACAAAAGATGTTTGCCACATTTTTGAGAATAAAAATAGTTCAACCGCCAATGTAAGTTTTATAATCTGAAGAAGGTTAAAATGTTACATGAAAGTTTGATGCTATCAAACAAGGATAATCAGTAGAAATAGTACAACTTCTGACATAACTTTCCACTTGGTGAAGGCTGTCAGTATATGGTAGAAGTAGAGCAACCTCTGACATAATCTTAAACTTGGTGAAAGGGTCAGTATATGGTAGAAGTAGAGCAACCTCTGACATAATCTTAAACTTGTGAAAGGGTCAGTATATGGTAGAAGTAGTACAACCTCTGACATAATCTTCAACTAGTTGAAGGTGGTCAGTACTTAGTAGAAGTAGTACAACATTTGACATAATCTTCAACTTGTTGAAGGCTGTCAGTATTTAGTAGTAGACCAACCTCTGACATAATTGTAAACTTGATGAAGGCTGTCAGTATTTGGTAGAAGTAGAACAGCCTCTGACATAATTTTCAACTTGGTGAAGGCTGTGATTACTTGGTAGAAGTAGAACAACCTCTGACATAATGTCCAACTAATTGAAGGCTGTCAGTATTTGGTAGAAGTAGTACAACCTCTGACATAATGTCCAACTAGTTGAAGGCTGTCAGTATTTGGTAGAAGTAGAACAACCTCTGACATAATATTCAACTTGGTGAAGGCAGTAAGTATTTGGTAGAAGTAGACCAGCCTCTGATATAATATTCAACTTGATGAAGATGATTAGTATTTGGTAGAAGTAGTACAACCTCTGACATAATCTTCAACTTAGTGAAAACTGTTGGAATTTGGTAGAAGTAGAACAATCTCTGAAATAATCTTAGCTTGGTGCTGGCAGTCATTACTTGGTTGAAGTAAAAGAACTTCTGACATAATCTTAACTTGGTGAAGGGAGTCATTATTTTGTAGAAGTATTCCAACCTCTGACATAAACTTAAACTTGATTAAGGCAGTCAGTATTTGGTAGAAGTATAACAGTCTCTGGCATAATTGTCAACTTAATGAAGGTGATCAGTATTTGGTAGAAATAGTACAACCTCTGACATAATATTCATCTTGATGAAGGCGATCAGTATTTGGTAGAGGTAGAACAACCTCTTACATAATATTCCCATTGGTGAAGATGGTTAGTAGTTGGTAGAAGTAGAACAATCTCTGACATAAACTTCAACTTGGTGAAGGTGGTTATTATTTGGTTATATTTGTATGAGGGTAGAACAACCTCAGACATAATCTTAAACTTCGTGAAGGTTGTCAGTATTTGGTAGAAGTAGAACAGCCTCTGACATAATAATCAACTTGTTGAAGGCTGTCAATATTTGGTAGAAGTAGAACAACCTCTGACATAATCTTCAACTTGGTGACGGCAGTCAGTATTTGTTAGAAGTAAAACAACCTCTGATATAATGTCCAACATAACTAAGGCTGTCAGTATTTCGTAGAAGTAGAACAACCTCTGACATAATGTCCAACTTAACGCTAATTCAGTAATTTTTTAGCTATATCATGGCGAGAACAAGTTAATTGTCAATGAGATGTTGATGAGGTCCACTTTGCACTAGACCAACACGCTGAGTTGAATATTTATAGTGCTAGCTCACTGAAACAACAGTCCGCGGGTAGACCTGTCGCTCCACTCGGGACACAAAGCCACTTTTTGCTCTTTCTCCTTGATGCCGCGTGCTTAGCGGAGAAGCAACAAATACCAATTTTAAAGTCTTTGGTTTGATGCGACCGGGGCAAGAAACCACGATCTACCGCACTCGAGGCGAGAACGCTAACCATTACACCAGCGATGCGGTTGAACAACCTTTGACATAATCTTCAACTTGGTGAATGCTGTCAGTATTCTGTAGAAGTAGAAATGCATACCTTAGACATAGTAATGGATAAAAACGAAGCACCAAGAATACGTCTAAGAACTTTTCTGCTGCTGCCGTCATAGTTACAATATTCGATCGTTTGTCTTCCTATGTCAGCCCAGTATATCTTTTCATTGTCTGTATCTAATGTTAATGAGGATATCCATTTTGGGTTATCATTTTTCACAATAACTGTCCGGTCACTTCCGGTCGTACTTGACCTCTCTATTTTTGACTTTGCTCCAATAACATCGGACCAAAATAAGTACCTACATTTGAAGAAGAAAAAAGAAAACTTGTTATTTTCATTTTAAATGTTGTAATTGTAATTGTAAAAATAACACCATTAATTGTAAATTATGTAGATATATACTACAGTATCCAATATGAATCGTACGTACATGTACCGGTATGGCTATATATAGATATGTAAGGGACAGGCATACAAAACGCAAAAAAAATACATAATTAAGCAAGAAAATGTTTTTACATTATCGGAAAAATATTGACTTATTTTACGGTTTTAGAAACAGCTACAGAAGAGAATAGCTTTTATTATATAACTGTAATTGTTGCCGATCGTCAGTCAGTGTGTATATTGTTTTATCCTAAAATAACAAAATGTAACAAAACGTATTTAATAGAAATAACTGAAACAATCGTCCTTTTAGACAATTATGTTTTCAAGAGTGACCTCTATCACACCCACGCTAAACTAGTATATTTTTCACACAAGTCTCTGCTCTGTTCATGTCCTCCGCGCTTGTTAGACTCAATATACCAGGAGATCAAGCTTATCTAGTATATAAACAAAGGAAGACTGTTCTTTGTTTAATTATTGCAGCATATATTTTAGCTTTACAATAATTCAATTTTTAATACTGTGAATTTCTGAAAAAGTGCAAATTAATTTCATGCCAGTTAAATATCGAGAAGAGTTTGAAGACACCAAAGGGAGGTAATCAGAATGTGTAAATCGAAGAAGAACACATAACACAATGGCCAAGAGAAAAAGTACAAAAGGACAAACAACGATCTACAAAACATACACATAAAACTAAAGATCGAGTAACATAAACCCCACTAAAAGCTGGGAGTGAACTCAGGTGCTCCGGAAGGGTATGCAGTTCCTTCTCCGCTAGTATCTAGCTCACTATACCACTCGGCCACATCTACTAGAAATTGCAGGGTACAATTACGAAGGGCAAACACGTGTACGATATATTTCAACATCCATCAAACTAGTTTAATTCCGTTATTCTTTATCAAACAACCAAGTCAAGTGTGTGGGGATGTATATTTGTGCTGGAGGTATACAATTTGCTTATGGTTCTACGAATCGTCTATTAGATTTTGAAACCGTCACCGGTTTTTAGTGGGGTTCGTGTTACTCGATTTTTAGTTTTATGTGTATCTTTTGTAGATCGTTGTTTTTCCTTTTGGGCGTTGTGTTGTCTGACCTTCGACCTTTGGTATCTTCAAACTCTTCTTACGACAGTGTGGTATGTTTTCTTTTTCATTTTATTTCTTAGTTACAAGACAATAAGTCAGTCAGGTCGTTACCATGGTAACGTTTTACGACTTTGATCACTAATTTAAAGTGTATCCTAATAGGTTAATTGTATCAGCAATCTTGCGTGTTTAAAGCAGTTATCGTATAGTAACTAAACATTTAACCGTTATTATAACATTAAATTAGCATGCGCAATTTCCTCTATGTTATATTTCCGGTCTGTGTCAGATCTATGTTAAAACACTAGATAGTTCTTCCAGTCATTAATTGCCATAGACGCCACCTGCATAAACTTTTCATCTCTCATCAGAAATATTATAATCGCATTTTACTGATTTAAATATCCATCAGGCTGCGGTTTCCAGTTTGAAGGTAACTTTTGTATCATTAAATGTAAATCTTAAAAGTCTATCAAGGCCAGACAATGTCTAGACAAAACAACAATGGAGGAACATTGGTGGTAACCGTATTGTTAAGGCCATTGCCATCTGACCATTAGTCTCCAGCTGGTACCACTGAATTGAGTACGACGAGCCCCGATACCTACTTCAATGGTTGACTACAAGCCTAATACTAGAACATATGAAGTGAGTACGAACCTGATAAACAACTACCTAAATATGTCTGCCAACAAATCGTATACTAGTACCACTCGTGTGGGTTTGAACCCTGAAACCTACTTCAATAGATTGCCTACAAGCCTAATTCTAGCACCACTGAAGCGGATTCGATCACTGATAACCACCTACCTAAATACGTCTGTGTACAAACTGAATACTAGTACAAATGACATGGATTCGAGACCCGAAACCTTTGATATCTACGTTTTTATTTTCATTACGTCTGACTACAACTATAATAATAGTACCACTAACGCGGGTTCGAACCCCGATACCTACTCCAATAGGTTGACCACAGCATAATACTAGCATCACTGGCGTGGTTCAAGCCTCAAAACCTACTTCATTTAGATTGATTAAAAGTTTAATAATAGTACCATTGATATGGGTTCAAGCCCCGAAACCTACATAATTAGATCAGCGTTAAGGTATCCACATAGCCAGAAATCATGGGTGATTTTGCTCATGAATATTCATAAACCAAATCGCGTCATGTATGACGTCAGCAAATAAACGTTGAACCATATTTGGAAGACGCTGATGAAAACTCGTATCTATTTTTTTAAAATAATATTTCACCACAGTTTTGATCACATAAATAACTTGATCGTATCAAAATTAATTGTCATCATATGTTTATTAGGAATCCGATGATGTGTGTAAAAGATCGAAAATATATTTAATGCACTGCCCCCCCCCCCCTTTTTCCACGAAATAAAAATATGTAAATAAAAAATATCCTATATTGTGCATTTTTTTTCAATTTCTGCCCCACATAAGTATTAGTATGTCATTGAAATCGTTAAGTATATATATTGTTATATTTTTTTAACTTTATATATCAGCAGTATTGTTACCAATTGTATTGTAGTTACTTGTTCTGTTGTTTTGTCGAAATGAAAATAATGCCCTTGTTGTGGAGCCTTTTTTTAATTGTTTATTTACATTTACAATGGAATGCGGTGCTTACTCAAATAATGCTATGTCTAGCAGAAGCAGTTTTACGAAATAGTAGATTTTTTTGCGTGAACTCCTATTGAATCTCTACTAGAAAGGTAAACAAAAACTTGTGAATCCCTCTTTTAAATTATCGTGGGAACCTTTAATTTTTCAGCAAAATATTTATCGAAGAAAGATTCCTCAACAATGTTACCGGAACTGACCGAATTCGTCCCGGCAACTAGAATGGGGATTGTAAGAAAAGTGCTTTTTGGTCTTGAAAACCGCGCAGGATGCATTTTTCACTTCTTCTCAATGCTTTTGAATGGCGCTTACGCTTCAAAATTTGAAACTGGGTGGGAACCTTGAGTTTTCATGGTACCGCTGTAATATTTTGAGATATTGTTCAAACCGGTGCATAGTTTGATTTTTTATCCCGGCAAATTGTCCGGCCTAAGCTAACAGAAAATTTCCCGTTCAACTATATGTTAAAATCCAAATTCTCTTTGAGCCGCCATTTTTAATATGCAAATGAGCAAATCACCTATCATTTCTGGCTGTGAGACACCTTTTACAATACTTTACTTTCTTATTTAGTCTGGTAATCATGAAATTGCTGTAAGGAACGATAAACATAGAACAAACAGCAGCTTGGAAGGTCGAGACAGACATACTCGCTAGTATCGCAGCGAGTCCTAGTGATAATGTATGGCGAAACCTTCAAAACTGACATTATTGTATTTATCGACATTAAAAGTCATAATATGACGTCACACTGATCAATATGTTCCAGTATTAGAGTCGGTCAATTGAAACTGACAAAGGAAAATGACTAATTTACCGATAAACAAAGGCAAAACAAAAACACGTTCGAACTTGTTCTGTGATTAAAATCAATTTGTCAGTCACCCCGGCATATAGGCAATTAATTAAGGAAAAGTGTGCCACTAGTGGAACAGGAACTGCTTTCCCTTCCAGATAACCTGTGTTCATCTCCAGTTTTTAGTTTGTTCGTGTTGCTCGATTTTCAGCTTTATGTGTAGTGTTTTGCAGATAGGTGTTTGTCCCTTTTCTTTTGGCCATTGTGTGTTCTGTCCTTTGATTTACGGTTTCTGATTACACCTTTGGTATCTGCAAGCTCTTCTTGAATATACCAAAGGAGTAACCAGAAGCCGTAAAATCGAAGACTGACAGATAAAACAAAGGCCAAAAGAAAAATAACAAACAACGATCAATAAAACACTACACATAAAACTAACCTTTTAAAGTTGTGGTGTCCTATTAGAGCATCGGAAAAAAACGGAATGTGTGAGTTCATGGCGATGTGTACTATATACAACATTAAGCTTGTTGGGGACTTTCGGCAGGTCGGTTGTTTTCTCAGAGTACTCCACTAGCAAAACTGACTAACGATATAACTTAAACATTGTTGAAAGTGACGATAAACACCACAATCCTAACCCCTTACCCTATTAGCACATTGCGAAAAACCAGAATTACTTTAATATTTACTCACCTCTTGGCTGGGTCTACTGCTATGCCTTCTGGTTTTGTTAAATGACGACTTATCAAAATCTTGTAAACACTTGTATCATTTGGAAACCGGAGAGGGTGTGTCGCAACATATTTATAGAAACCATCTGTCCAGTATACATTCCCAGTATACCAATCCACAGCAATCTGACTGGTCGTAGCTGACACACCGGTATGGATTTTGCTAAATTTTCGGCTCGTATGATTCATGTACAGGTTAAAATTTTCATAATTGTATATGGTATTATCATTAGCATCCAGCACTAACAAAGAATTCGTTCTTGTATTTGCAACAAGGGAGGTAATTTGTGAATATCCACCGACGTCCATTTTTGTTATGCCAGTCGACGTGTTAGTTTTAAATGTGGATGGATCATTGTGGTACACTTGTAATTGTCCATCAAAAACCCAGTTAGGAAATGTTGATACGATCAATCCTTTGTTATTCCCTGTAAATTAGAAAATAACACTGATTAATATTATTATGAAAATAAATGAATTTCTCTCTGTCGCTTTCAAGATAGGGATATTCGAGTGCAATTTATATTTCAATAATTGTTTGTGTTCTAAGTGGCCAAATCATGATCAATTGTAATTATGGTAGAAATGCGTTTCATATGAAGATAAATCAATTTTGAATGGAACATTATATGGACGGCGTTGATGATGTAATGATTAGTGTGGTAGATCGTGGGTTTGACCATCGGTCGGATATAACCAAATCCAATAAAATTGTTATTTGCTTCTTCTCCGCTAAGGATGCCGCATAAAAGAGTAAGAGCAAAAACTGCATGAATCAGAATCAAGATAGAGTGGCCGAGTGAATCAACATGCCAACCCCCGGAGTTGTTTCAGTGAGTTAGTACTATAACAATCAGTTTCATTCAAAGTTGCAAACATCTATCATAAGTGGTATTCGTATTACTCGATATTTAGTTTGTTGTCCTTTTTTCTGTTGGCCATAGTATTGTCTCTCCTTCTTCGATTTACGGCTACTGATTAATCCTTTAGTATCTTCTGATTACTCCTTTGGTATCTTCTGATTAACCCTTTGGTATCTTAGATTTACGGCTTCTGATTAACCCTTTAATATCTTAGATTTTCGGCTTCTGATTACCCTTTGGTATCTTAGATTTACGGCTTCTGATTACCCCTTTGGTATCTTAGATTTACGGCTTCTGATTAACCCTTTGGTATCTTAGATTTACGGCTTCTGATTACCCCTTTAGTACCTTAGATTGACGCTTCTGATTAACCCTTTGGTATCTTAGATTTACTGCTTCTGATTAACCTGTTGGTATCTTAGATTTACGTCTTCTGATTACCCCTTTGGTATGTTAGATTTACTGCTTCTGATTACCCCTTTGGTATCTTAGATTTACGTCTTCTGATTATCCTGTTGGTATCTTAGATTTACGTCTTCTGATTACCCCTTTGGTATCTTAGATTTACGGCTTCTGATTAACCCTTTGGTATCTTAGATTTACGGCTTCTGATTACCCCTTTAGTATCTTAGATTTACGGCTTCTGATTAACCATTTGGTATCTTAGATTTACGGCTTCTGATTAACCCTTTGGTATCTTAGATTTACGGCTTCTGATTACCCCTTTGGTATCTTAGATTTACGGCTTCTGATTAACCCTTTGATATCTTAGATTTACGTCTTCTGATTACCCCTTTGGTATCTTAGATTTCCGGCTTCTGATTAACCCTTTGGTATCTTAGATTTACGGCTTCTGATTACCCCCTTAGTATCCTAGATTTACGGCTTCTGATTAACCCTTTCGTATCTTAGATTTACGTCTTCTGATTAACCTGTTGGTATCTTAGATTTACGTTTTCAGATTACCCCTTTGGTATGTTAGATTTACTGCTTCTGATTACCCCTTTGGTATCTTAGATTTACGTCTTCTGATTAACCAGTTGGTATCTTAGATTTACGTCGTCTGATTACCTCTTTGGTATCTTAGATCTACGGCTTCTGATTAACCCTTTGGTATCTTAGATTTACGACTTCTGATTACCCCTTTAGTATCTTAGATTTACGGCTTCTGATCAACCCTTTGGTATCTTAGATTTACGGCTTCTGATTAACCCTTTGGTATCTTAGATTTACGGCTTCTGATTACCCCTTTGGTATCTCAGATTTACGGCTTCTGATTAACCCTTTGGTATCTTAGATTTACTGCTTCTGATTAACCCTTTGGAATATTAGATTTACAGCTTCTGATTAACCCTTTGGTATCTTAGATTTACGCTTCTGATTACCCCTTTGGTATATTAGATTTACGGCTTCTGATTAACCCTTTGGTATCTTAGATTTACGGCTTCTGATTACCCCTTTGGTATATTAGATTTACAGCTTCTGATTAACCCTTTGGTATCTTAGATTTACGGCTTCTGATTAACCCTTTGGTATCTTAGATTTACGGCTTCTGATTACCTCTTTGGTATCTTAGATTTACGGCTTCTGATTAACCCTTTGGTATATTAGATTTACGGCTTCTGTTTAACCTGTTGGTATCTTAGATTTACGTCTTCTGATTACCTCTTTGGTATCTTAGATTTACGGCTTCTGATTAACCCTTTGGTATCTTAGATTTACGGCTTCTGATTACCCCTTTAGTATCTTAGATTTACGGCTTCTGATTAACCCTTTGGTATCTTAGATTTACGGCTTCTGATTAACCCTTTGGTATCTTAGATTTACGGCTTCTGATTACCCCTTTGGTATCTCAGATTTACGGCTTCTGATTAACCCTTTGGTATCTTAGATTTACTGCTTCTGATTAACCCTTTGGTATATTAGATTTACAGCTTCTGATTAACCCTTTGGTATCTTAGATTTACTGCTTCTGATTACCCCTTTGGTATCTTAGATTTACAGCTTCTGATTAACACTTTGGTATCTTAGATTTACGGCTTCTGATTATCCCTTTGGTATATTAGATTTACGACTTCTGATTAACCCTTTGGTATCTTAGATTTACAGCTTCTGATTAACCCTTTGGTATCTTAGATTTACGGCTTCTGATTAACCCTTTGGTATCTTAGATTTACGGCGTCTGATTAACCCTTTGGTATCTTAGATTTACGGCTTCTGATTAACCCTTTGGTATCTCAGATTTACGGCTTCTGATTAACCCTTTAGAATCCTAGATTTACGCTTCTGATTAACCCTTTGGTATCTTAGATTTACGTCTTCTGATGAACCTGTTGGTATCTTAGATTTACGTTTTTTGATTACCCCTTTGGTATGTTAGATTTACTGCTTCTGATTACCCTTTTGGTATCTTAGATTTACGTTTTCTGATTAACCTGTTGGTATCTTAGATTTACGTCTTCTGATTACCTCTTTGGTATCTTAGATTTACGCTTCTGATTAACCCTTTGGTATCTTAGATTTACGACTTCTGATTAACCCTTTGGTATCTTAGATTTACGGCTTCTGATTAACCCTTTGGTATCTTAGATTTACGGCTTCTGATTACCCCTTTGGTATATTAGATTTACGCCTTCTGATTACCCCTTTGGTATCTCAGATTTACGGCTTCTGATTACCCTTTGGTATCTTAGATTTACTGCTTCTGATTACCCCTTTGGTATCTTAGATTTACGGCTTCTGATTACCCCTTTGGTATCTTAGATTTACGGCTTCTGATTACCCCTTTGGTATCTTAGATTTATGGCTTCTGATTAACCCTTTGGTATATTAGATTTACAGCTTCTGATTAACCCTTTGGTATCTTAGATTTACGGCTTCTGATTAACCCTTTGGTATATTAGATTTACGGCTTCTGATTAACCCTTTGGTATGTTAGATTTACAGCTTCTGATTACCCTTTGGTATCTTAGATTTACGCTTCTGATTACCCCTTTGGTATCTTAGATTTACAGCTTCTGATTAACCCTTTGGTATATTAGATTTACAGCTTCTGATTAACCCTTTGGTATATTAGATTTACGGCTTCTGATTAACCCTTTGGTATATTAGATTTAGAGCTTCTGATTACCCTTTGGAATCTTAGATTTACGGCTTCTGATTACCCCTTTGGTATCTTAGATTTACAGCTTATGATTACCCTTTGGTATCTTAGATCTACGTCTTCTGATTAACCCTTTGGTATCTTAGATTTACGCTTCTGATTAACCCTTTGGTATCTTAGATTTACGGCTTCTGATTAACCCATTGGTATCTTAGATTTACGGCTTCTAATTACCCCTTTGGTATCTTAGATTTACGGCTTCTGATTAACCCTTTGGTATCTTAGATTTACGGCTTCTGATTACCCCTTTGGTATATTAGATTTACGCCTTCTGATTACCCCTTTGGTATCTCAGATTTACGGCTTCTGATTACCCTTTGGTATCTTAGATTTACTGCTTCTGATTACCCCTTTGGTATCTTAGATTTACGGCTTCTGATTACCCCTTTGGTATCTTAGATTTACGGCTTCTGATTACCCCTTTGGTATCTTAGATTTATGGCTTC
Source organism: Bathymodiolus brooksi (assembly GCA_963680875.1). Classification (NCBI taxonomy): domain Eukaryota; kingdom Metazoa; phylum Mollusca; class Bivalvia; order Mytilida; family Modiolidae; genus Bathymodiolus; species Bathymodiolus brooksi. Next base: position 46,826,874 of record OY804588.1, read on the forward strand.
TGATTAACCCTTTGGTATATTAGATTTACAGCTTCTGATTAACCCTTTGGTATCTTAGATTTACGGCTTCTGATTAACCCTTTGGTATATTAGATTTACGGCTTCTGATTAACCCTTTGGTATGTTAGATTTACAGCTTCTGATTACCCTTTGGTATCTTAGATTTACGCTTCTGATTACCCCTTTGGTATCTTAGATTTACAGCTTCTGATTAACCCTTTGGTATATTAGATTTACAGCTTCTGATTAACCCTTTGGTATATTAGATTTACGGCTTCTGATTAACCCTTTGGTATATTAGATTTAGAGCTTCTGATTACCCTTTGGAATCTTAGATTTACGGCTTCTGATTACCCCTTTGGTATCTTAGATTTACAGCTTATGATTACCCTTTGGTATCTTAGATCTACGTCTTCTGATTAACCCTTTGGTATCTTAGATTTACGCTTCTGATTAACCCTTTGGTATCTTAGATTTACGGCTTCTGATTAACCCATTGGTATCTTAGATTTACGGCTTCTAATTACCCCTTTGGTATCTTAGATTTACGGCTTCTGATTAACCCTTTAGTATCTTAGATTTACGGCTTCTGATTACCCCTTTGATATCTTAGATTTACGGCTTCTGATTAACCCTTTGGTATCTTCAAACCTTTTTTACTCTACATATATAATTTCATCGCAGTTTAAAAATGTGTTCTAAAAATAAATACAATGTATGGTGCACTTGTGCATGACTTTAGTTGGTGTTATTTTTGAGTACTTATTTTTTTTTTATACATGTATATATTTTTGATATCGTTCAATGTCTGGCTTATATCTATATATGTCGATGGCTCAGCAATAGGTATACTAACTTTGTTGTTTAAATGTGACAGATAGCGTCATGTAGATATTATATAGGTAGACACATTAAGGTTACTAAGCAACAAAGTATATACTAGTATACATATATTTTTATGTAAATTGCATCTGATTTGCTTCCACGATTTTATAGGGTATGGTTGGCCGAGTGTTTGGTTAAGGATGTCGACTTCTATATACGAGTGCATAGTGGTGTTCAGCACATATTGCGTTGTGTTTTTGTTTTGTATTTCTTTGTCTTGTGTACTCTATGTTATCAGTTTCTCTGTATTGTCTTGTTTTGATTGCCCCTTCAGTATTCTCTAACGTGTATTTGTTATCTACGATCACTGACGTACGCCCCTCAAGCTTTAGGTTTCCAAACACACATCCAAAGATAGGAGTATCATTGATATCAGTGCCGGATTTACCATTGTGCTGAGGTGTGCTTAAGCACAGGACCCCGTTGGTCAGGGGGCCCATATTCCTGCCAAAAAAAATTTTTACGATGGATTTTTGCTTATGTGGTGCTATTTTAAATTTTAAAATTTCCTGAGCATGTATGCCTGACTGCCTGTGTAGGCCTACCGGGTCTACCTCCTTCAGGGCCAAGAGTAAGGGGCGTCATAACTTAACTAGTACAAGGCCTCATTTGTCCTAAATATCGTTATATCTGTCCAGGCTATCCTCTCATAACGTGGGGCGTCGTGGTCGTGATCGTATGGTTGTTGGATTTGCAACTATATATGCAATCAGTACCTACCACCACTAAAGTTGTGAGTTCGAATTTCACTCAGGCGATACAACATTATTTGATCAAGTTTGTCAGTGACTTACGACAGGTGGGTGGTTTCCTCCCCCAATAAAGCTGACCGCCATGATATAACTGAAATATTGTTGAAAGTGGCGTTAAACACCATAAACCAACCAACCTCTTAACGAGTCTGGTGATCATGATACAGATAAAACAAATGCTATACATAATGATACGAGCCATTAACCCACTCAGTATTCACGACTTACTAATTAAGAGTGTGTACGTATGAAAATACACGATTTACAACTCAAGTGTATGCATACACACGGATAAAACACGCAAATTTGAATTAACTGAAATGTCTGAACATTGTTACATGATTCTCTATTATATAATTATGTGTAAATATTATATAAATTCTAATTTGTACACGGATAATGTATGTGTATCTGCATATTTTAATCAGACTATTCATTACAAATGTACAGAATAGCAAACTATGCACATATTTATCTAGTATTCAATAACTGCACGGTTAGTTTGTAAATACGAGTTCCAAAAAAAATATGAACATTTTTCTCTTGAATAGGAAAATGAATATTCAAATATAAAGTTGGTCATTGACTTGTGACAGGTCGGTGGTTTTCTCATGGTCCTCCGGTTTCCTCCATCAATAAAACTGACTGCCACGATATAACTAAAATATTGTTTGAAAGTGGCGTTAAACACCACAATCCCTTAATCCTAATATTCAAATAATTAACTGTACGGTAGGTTTGTACATTTGTACCTCTTTATAGTGGAAATTATATTATATGGTTATTGCACGAATATTAGTGAATATTCTCCGAGTCAGAATATCATATTATACGGGTTAGGGTTTATGGTATTTAATGCCACTTTCAACAATATTTTAGTTATATCGTGGTGGTACGAGGTTGTGAGTCTAATATAACAGTCACAGAGCGACAATAGTAATTAATATCAGTGTAATAGCGCATTTATTGCATACTTAGCAGAACTTAAAAAAAACAATTAACAGCAACAGGACTATTTTAACTTGTCGATGACGTCATGACTAGAAGCAATATTTCAATAGTACAGATATCCTGGAATATTCTACGTTAAATTGTAAGCACATTCTACATGACATATTTTAGTGATATAATACAGTAAATGAAAATATTGTAACATTTTGTTACAAACTTGTCCTATGTATTACAATAAATCGCCGACAGACAATCTGATACAATCTTATAGAAATTATAAAGCTATGTGTATGGTAACACAATCGTCACCAGATCATATCCGCGAGGTGGGATATTACACCGAAGTTTTACGTAAAATATGCACTTGGCGTTTAATACTTCAATAAATATTAAAGTCAATGAGTGAAGATTATATCTGTACAGAGATGGGTAAGGATGGTTGTAAATTGTGTGTAAGGAAGTAGACTCTATGTGAAGATATGTGGATACAGGTGCATGGCGAGGTGTACTCGATACAACATTATGTAATAGCGTTTGTCAGTGACTTGCGACAGGTCGGTGGTCTTCTCCGAGTACTCCGGTTTCCTCCACCAATAAAACTGACCACCACGATATAACTGAAATATTGTTGAAAGTGGCGTTAAATACCACAAACCACCAACCACCACCTATCACTTCTATCAAATACTGTGCGCCCTCAACAAGTTGCCGATCATGTCAGAGGTTGCACATGACAATTGACAAAGGTTAGACTATATACAGGTTTCATAAATAAGTATTTGATAGAGCTGCCTTGACTGATACGTATGCTCTGCAGCAGTCAGCTCCAGTCAAATATCGTACGGGGGGGGGGGGGGTTCTTGTCTTTGTTGAGGAGGAATACCTTTTAGATGTATTTATATATTTTAAAAGTTGTTTATAATGATCATAAAATTGTATTGTTTATTTGGTCATTGATTTGTTCAATTGTGTAAGTCTTCTGTAATATCTGTGAACTCTTTGTCATAATTGCTATTTGTACTTTGTATTGGTTCATTGCCGTTAACAATGGTCGATTTTGGAGTTTAAATTTTTGGTGTTTACTTTATTTTTGCGTGTTTAATTTTGGCACCTTTGAGAGGCGTCAAATAAACCAATATAAGACTACATCCAAAATAATAATAGGTTATTATACAGTGTTATGTACAATATGGAAATATATTGTACTCGTCTGTATTGTATTGAAAACCCGTATTGGACGAGACGCCGCAGGCGTCGAGTCCAATACGGGTTTTCAATACAATACAGACGAGTACAATATCTTTCCATATTGTACATAACACTGTATAATGACCTATTTATTATACAGCTGAAATGATCAATACTATACTTGAACAACAATTGTATGTTTAACTTTTAATACAGTCTAAATAGAACAACTGCACAACAGTATTTCGTTAGGAAAATGTTCTGTATCAATACAGATCTCGTAAACTCTAAACATGAATTAAAAACAGCAAAATAACTGATCAAATCCTTAATTTCATCGTCATTTAACATTTTCCGGTTTGTTTTGTTTACTAGCAGACGACCAAAATCAACGAGTTTCTTCCCTTACATAATGTACAATACGAAAAAAATACGGACTTATCGGGACGTCCAATACGGAAAAAATATGGCTTCCGGTTGTACAATACGGGACAAATAATGTACGGTCACATGTCTTAAATGGGTGTTTTTGATTGGATTAAAATTATACCTGTATAATAACCCAATTTACGGTAGTACACAACGAAGGCATGAATGAATCATGTAATATGAAGATCAAAAAATATCACGCTCTCTGAACAATTCCATAATCCAATAGAAAAAGTGTAGACAAAGGTAAAATCTATATCCCTAGCACACAAATACATGACAACTCATTTTCTTTGCTTGGTATAAACATCTTAGGACAAAGTGGCGAGATTAAACTAGTTCCATGGTCCCAAACCTAGCCTACTATTACTGATATAAATGTATCTTATAAGTAAGAAAGGATATGGATGTAAATGAACATAACAGACTATCCAACATTACACTTAGACACAAAATAAAGTAAACGAACAGCGCTTTTAGTGCTCTTCTTTATTTCACAATCACAGTAAAGTCTTCAGTAAGAAGCGTTACTCACACTCTAAATGAGTAATTTGTGCTCTGACTGAAAACGTATGTACTCATTTATTATTTTCTTATTGATATGTCATCGAATGTCTGCTATTTTATGTGACAAAATAATATATATTTATCATTCAAATCTTTTAAATATTAAAAATGTTCGTTCATCAAACCAAACCTATTTTCTTTTTTTATGTCTCCAAAATATACATATCTTGTTTGCCGTTAAATCGTAATATTCAGCCTAGTAAGTAAATAGTTCACTAACAACGTCTTAAATGAACTATTTACATAAATACTGGCAGACATTAAAATCCATCACTTAAATGTATAGGACAAGTTTCAAATAAAAACATATTATCAAGATTGACTTAAGACCAAATTGACTAATTTTTATGAGACTTAAAAAAATAATTCCATCATTTTGATGTCATAATCGGACAACTTATGCAGCTTTTGTGCCGTCTTTTTATATGTATTGTTCTTGGAGATCCAGCCCATAGTTTCGCGTGGCTCGGTTGAAACATTCAAAGCTGCTGTCTCCTCTATTTAATACTAAATTATGAAACATGTAAATAGTTTTAACCTGTTCAATTATCATATGCACCCTCTGACATAATCTTCAACTTGTATTTGGTAGAAGAAGAAGTAGAAGGTGAATTGGGGTCCCATTTAACGATTTAACCGGGCCACATTTATATGCTTGTCGCAAGAAAGAAACTAGATTTCCAACGTCATATGTCGTTGTTCTCCATCTTTTTAATATTCAGAGAGTTTTGGTGAGAGGTGATTGGTCTGGTACAAATCGGACCTGCTCTTAATCTCATTGAAAATTAACTTGTTCTCGCCATGATATAGCTGAAAAAATTGCTGAGTTGGCGTTAAACAACAATCATTCACTAATTTTGTTAATAGTGGTAGAATTGTTGACAATCAGTGTTTATACTTTCTTTTCATAGTTGAAAGAACAGAAACAGTAAAAGTCAAATTCACTATCAGGTATATATCACTATCAGGTATATATCACTATCGGGTATCACTATCAGGTATCACTATCAGGTATATATCACTATCAGGCATATATCTCTATCAGGTATATATCACTATCAGGTATATATCTCTATCAGGTATCACTATCAGGTATATATCTATATCAGGTATCACTATCAGGTATATATCTCTATCAGGTATATATCACTATCAGGTATATATCACTATCAGGTATATATCTCTATCAGGTATCACTATCAGGTATATATCACTATCGGGTATCACTATCAGGTATATATCACTATCAGGTATATATCACTATCAGGTATCACTATCGGGTATCACTATCAGGTATATATCACTATCAGGTATATATCACTATCAGGTATCACTATCAGGTATATATCACTATCAGGTATATATCACTATCAGGTATCACTATCGGGTATCACTATCAGGTATGTATCACTATCGGGTATCACTATCAGGTATATATCACTATCAGGTATCACTATCAGGTATATATCACTATCAGGTATATATCACTATCGGGTATCACTATCAGGTATCACTATCAGGTATATATCACTATCAGGTATCACTATCAGGTATATATCACTGTTAGGTATCACTATCAGGTATATATCTACATTTCTTAAATACATACAGGCGACGCATCGAATCAATGATTTTTTATAGCAGCTAGTGACATGATATGTCACCCATTCGTCAATGAAACGCAGCATTCGCTAAACAGGGAATTAACCTATCAGTTTTGTTGTGTAAGCCTCTTTCCCCGTTAATCCTGACATGTACAATTGTGCCATACCGAGGGATTCCGAATATCCATCGATATTCTAGAAATATGGGAGCGGGTCTTTTTTGCAATACGCAACAACGTCCACGACTTTCATAGCCTAGTCATACCGTCTACATTGTAGATTGAACGACTGATGGATGTTCTGTTGAACGTCAAGTGGGTAGTATTTCAGCTATAGTCATGCCGATAACAAGTTTACAAACGGCTAAAGCTCGTATATTATAAGATGACATCCGTCACAGTGATGCGGTTGACACAATGGGGGATGTCTGTATTTTGCAAGTTGTGCCATACTGGTTTTTTTTTCATATATCATTTTTAAGTTTTTAACAATAAATTGTTACATTAGAAAAAAAAATATGTTGGCGGGTGGTGCGTTTTTGGTGCAACGCAGTATGTATTAGTTGTTTTATACGTTTGAAAATACCAACGAACCAATTAAGGACCCTAACTTTGAAGAACGGCTACATGTAATAAGCTTTAAAGAAATTTTACAATATTGAGTCTAAATAAGATAAAAACGCAGATATAAAATGTAGTGCACACAACGCTCTTCTGGAATAACTTTCATCAGGTACGTTTCTGGAATAACTTTCATCAGGTACGTTTCTGGAATAACTTTCATCAGGTACGTTTCTGGAATAATTTTCATCAGGTACGTTCAAAACTTAAAATGAGTCTTCACAGATTAAAACACGGCTTAAAAATAGGAACATGAAATTGTCGTAAAATAGGTACAAAATGAAATTGTCATAAAATGGGTACAAGTTACGGTTGATTTAATTCATATTTTCTATTTTAGACGATTTTATTGTCAATGATGGCACGCTGTCAAAATAACATATATATGCAAATTTGTCACAAGATGTACTGAAAATATTAAATTTGAGAATTTAAATTATTTACCTCTGAACAAGATTAAATGAACAAAATATAATGTTTAAAAATGTATCCAAAGAAATGCAAAATTCAAAATTAACCCATATTATAAAAAAAAGTCCTTTTAACAAACCTTTTAAAAGCATGTATAATAAAAGACAGAATAGAATTCTTAAGAAATGTTTTGAACTGTAAAACTACCGCCTTTGACACTTAAAAAATCCTTTGAAAGTTGATGAAAACATAGATTTGTACATAGTATAGAGTTATAACATATACAATTGATATAGGTTTTGTGATGTCTATCATAACAAAAGGATTCATAACATTTTAATTCATTTTCTTCGCTATGGTACAATAATACAAGGACAACAACTTAAATAGAATTTTATGTAAATATTAGGTCAGTCTTATTTTCAATGGATTGTGAAAACGATTTTAACTATGTAGTAATTTGCTGTACTTCATCAGATTGTCACTGTACAATTAGCAATGGTCGATATTATAACCATCCAAACAACTGATACCCCCGGTTTATAGTGTCTCCTCTGCCAAAAAAAGTACGGTAGTAGGGCATAGGGTTGTGGTGTTAAACGCCACTTTCAACAATATTTCAGTTATATCGTGGCGGTCAGTTTTATTGGTGGAGGAAACCGGAGTACCAGGATAAAGCCACCGATCTGCCGCAAGTGACTGACAAACTTTACCACATAATGTTGTATCGAGTACACCTCGCCATGAATGGGGTTCGAAATCACAACTTTAGTGGTGATAGGCACTGATTGCATAGATAGTTGTAGATCCAACTACAATACGACCACGACCACGACGGCCCCACCTGTCTTGATCAATGTGCTCATTTTATAAAAAAAATTAAAAACACAAAGTGGCAGTTTTAAACTACTTAAAGATTTTAAAGGAAACAATGAAGCCATTAATTGATCACAATCCTGTGTGATTTTAATAGGAACGTTAGAACAAACGTCCATTAACACGCGATATGTTGACACACTTCATCGATTCTAAAGAGATGTAGGTTTTTATTCTGTTATAGTTTAAATCATCTCTATTTTTATAATAAATGTTTAGTAAATTTAGTAAATATTATACATTTTCCTTCACTCGTTCTATTTGAACAGTATTTTCCCCCACATATTCGATCATATAGCTTTTCTGGTACCTATTTTTTGTAGAGTGAACGGTAACAGGCGTGGACGTGATAGAGGACACACTATAAACGAATAGAACGACGCTTGTTTATGCTCTTTCCAGAAAATGTGGCAGTTGTGGGTTTTTTTTGTCTTTTTTTTTACGTTGTAAGATAAACACAATATATATATATGTGTTGTAACTTGTATGTATATCCATATAAAAGTCTAGTAAATACCAACACGTTTTTTGGAGTGATTGGTGGAGTAATTGTTGCTTAATACCAAGTGAGCACTTTTTCAGTCATAGCATGGCGAGATGAGATGATGATGATGATATATCTTTTGTACAAGACCACTGAATACGCTCAGTTGTATTATAAAAATAGGCTCATTTAAAAAGCACTCCACAGATAGACATGTGGCTATACTCAGACACATTATCGTGATTCCGAGTCAACCAGTTCGTTTTAACTCCTTAATGCTGTGTGTATAGAGCTAGCAGAGGAGCAACACATACCAATTGTATAGTCTTCGGTTAAAACGCAGATCATATCCCCGTTCTACCACACTCACTGCAGTCGATCATGTTAGCCATTTCACCCCCAACTCGGTCAAGACGAAATTTGGTGCTGTTTTCACCGAACGAATACAGCACTTGCATACCATTTTCTTACAAGGGGCAGTCGTGGTCGTGATCGTATGGTAGTCGGATTTACAACTAGCCTCGGGAAAATAACACCCCCTCGGATGAACAATTATGATGTTCACCGCAAGTGCAGGCAATAATTGTTTTGTTATACCGAAACTCTATTTATAATAATGTTGGATGCAATAAACACTTATTTGTGTGTTTTTATCTTGTGTTTTCATAAACTTCATATTTGTGTTTTTAATTTCCGGTCAAGATTGTAATTCCGGAATGCAAAAACGGATACATTTCCGGACAGACATGGAACATAACATTTGTCGACCGGTGAACAACAGTGATGTTTCCCTGGGGTACAAATTTTATAAAAACATTACTTTTATTTTATATATAATATATAATGTAAGGTATAATAATATGTGATAAAGTTCGCCTTTGACTCGCGACAGATCGGTGGTTTTCTCCGGGTACTCCGGTTCCTCCACCAATAAAACTGACCGCCAAGATATATTTGAAATATTGTTAAAAGTGGCGTTAAACACCATAAACCAAAACCTCGACCAAATTTAATCTTACAAGAACATGTCTGTTATTACTCGGTACGTTTAAATTATATTCGCTTAAATAGACTTTTTAAAAACATTGACTTAACCTACATCATTTATAAATATCTATTACAATCCTGTCATAACAACATATATGTTGAAACTTTTTTTATATTGAATAACATAAAAAGGTTAAATATCTAGAACTTAAATATGTATACAAAAGTTTTTTGTAAGGTAATACTTGTAAGTAGATCTAGAACTGCTATTATAATCGCTTCCTTTCAGTGAACTAGATTAATGCTTGTATACGTTTCTACGTGTAATTAAAGTAATACCGTAATTAATGTTCTACCTCGATGTTGTCAAATTTAATCTGATGATATACATTATTCATGGGTTATTATAAGATAAGGGTTAGGGTTGAGGTGTTTAACGCCACTTTCAGCAATATTTCAGTTATATCGTGGTTTTATTGCATTGTGTTCAGAGTTAGGGTTATGGTGTTTAACGCGATGACGACAGATCAAGCCGACGGTATCCCGTCCACAAGACTTGATCAAAATAATCTCCAACAACGTCACTGGCGGCTTCGATACATAATGTACCTGTAATTGAACCACCAACAACGTATAACCATTTCTGAACTATTTATATATAAAAGAATATTGGTGACATATATTGGCATGGCTTAGCCTGCAGACCTCCCCAGCATGTGACAATGTGACGGAACGGTGTACCTTCGATAGTGAGTTTTCAGGTCATAATCTTGCAAGTCTGACCGTGGACATTAGTGGTTGCCGTTTTTGGAGAGTATCACGCTCCTTGCGCGTGAAAGACAATTTTAGAGTAGACGCCTTATACCCGTTACTAAAACAGAAATTTCTCTCGTGCTTGCTCAACTTGTTCATGTCTTTACTTTTAAATATGAAATATGTATATAATATTATACAAGTTCATTTTGTATTTATTCATGTATGTATTGGAGAAGACGTTTCTAAGTTGTGAAACTTGTGTCCTATCCAATTGTTTAGTATAGAACAATCAAATATGTTTAAAGTAACTTTTCCAGTAGCGCTGAAAAGTAGTTACATGGTTGACCTATTTCTATATTATATTATATATGTCACGACATACATCATCACTAGTATCATAACACGTCCTACCGGACTCGTGATACTATAAATAGTATCTATGTCGATCTTCAGTACTTTCTTTATTCTATATTTATTGTTGTTTTGTATGCTGATATATAAAATAATCTTATATTTAATGTGTATTGGAATGGTATACCACTGGGTATAGCTTATTTATTCCGTGTTCACACGCTCTACTAGTGTTGTGTTGCAAGGCTGCGATTTTATTTGAATTCATACACAAGGGTTATAAAAGTTTTAATGGCTATCAAATTCTGAACTTAACCAATCAAACCCATTATTTCAATCCCCAATATCGATTCATTTTCTTAGAGATACATGTAAAACTGTCTGGTTTTAAGACATCTTAGCAGTCAACATGGGAATGACATCATCTACCATACCGTTGTTAGTCTTATTGTTTTAAGACTTTAAAATTATTCTTCCACTGTCATATTTATGTGACGGACAATACCAATAACAGAAAATGAAGAACAAATGATATCCGGTATATTTAAAGTTTCTCAATGTATCAGAAGAAGAGTTTGAAGATACCAAAAGGGTAATCAGAATCCGTAAAGCGAAGAAATATAGACAACACAATGACCAAACGAAAAGTACAAAGGGACAAACAACGATATACAATACATTACACATAAAACTAAAGATCGAGTAACACGAACCCCACTAAACACCGTGTATGAACGCGGGTGCTCAGGAATGGTTAGTAGTTCCTGCTCCAATTGTGTCTTGTAGTATGTAGCATCACAACACCCCGTAGAAACCGGGAATAACTTCTGTGTAGCAGCAAGGCACAACCCCTTCAAAGGGCGTGATAGTAATTGTACATACATAAATCACCATTAGAACGGGAGACAAATGAGTGGCTTGTATGGATACTGTCGCCATCTTTACACATGAACGAAAACTTCAGTAATCTCAATTAACAAAAGTTTATTAGGAGTGATCGTTGGTGGCCAAATAGAAACATTGCCCTTCCTTATCCAGTATACCCCTCCTTTCCCTGTGGACTTCAAAACATCCGGCCATGGGACTATAGGAAAGCTACATTTAGACTTATTCTCGTCATCTAAAAAGTTTGGGGATAGCAATGGGGTAATCAGAAGCCGTAAGTCGAAGAAGGACAGACAATGCAACGACCAAAATAAAAATGACAAAAGGAAATGTTCCTACTGTGTGGTATTTAATTTAAATTTAATATAAACAATATTTATTCGGAAAAATAGTTTGTATTTTTTGTATTTCATTTTATTACTAGATTAGGTTCATAAATATCAGCTACATTTTATTACTAGATTAGGTTCATAAACATCAGCTACATTTTATTACTAGATTAGGTTCATAAACATCAGCTACATTTTATTACTAGATTAGGTTCATAAACATCAGCTACATTTTATTACTAGATTAGGTTCATAAACATCAGCTACATTTTATTACTAGATTAGGTTCATAAACATCAGCTACATTTTATTACTAGATTAGGTTCATAAACATCAGCTACAATTTATTACTAGATTAGGTTCATAAACATCAGCTACATTTTATTACTAGATTAGGTTCATAAACATCAGCTACATTTTATTACTAGATTAGGTTCATAAACATCAGCTACATTTTATTACTAGATTAGGTTCATAAACATCAGCTACATTTTATTACTAGATTAGGTTCATAAACATCAGCTACATTTTATTACTAGATTAGGTTCATAAACATCAGCTACATTTTATTACTAGATTAGGTTCATAAACATCAGCTACATTTTATTACTAGATTAGGTTCATAAACATCAGCTACATTTTATTACTAGATTAGGTTCATAAACATCAGCTACATTTTATTACTAGATTAGGTTCATAAACATCAGCTACATTTTATTACTAGATTAGGTTCATAAACATCAGCTACATTTTATTACTAGATTAGGTTCATAAACATCAGCTACATTTTATTACTAGATTAGGTTCATAAACATCAGCTACATTTCATTACTAGATTAGGTTCATAAACATCAGCTACATTTTATTACTAGATTAGGTTCATAAACATCAGCTACATTTTATTACTAGATTAGGTTCACAAACATCAGCTACATTTTATTATTAGATTAGGTTCATAAACATCAGCTACATTTTATTACTAGATTAGGTTCATAAACATCAGCTACAATTCATTACTAGATTAGGTTCATAAACATCAGCTACATTTTATTACTAGATTAGGTTCATAAACATCAGCTACATTTTATTACTAGATTAGGTTCATAAACATCAGCTACATTTTATTACTAGATTAGGTTCATAAACATCAGCTACATTTTATTACTAGATTAGGTTCATAAACATCAGCTACATTGTATTACTAGATTAGGTTCATAAACATCAGCTACATTTTATTACTAGATTAGGTTCATAAACATCAGCTACATTTTATTACTAGATTAGGTTCATAAACATCAACTACATTGTATTACTAGATTAGGTTCATAAACATCAGCTACATTGTATTACTAGATTAGGTTCATAAACATCAGCTACATTTTATTACTAGATTAGGTTCATAAACATCAGCTACATTTTATTACTAGATTAGGTTCATAAACATCAGCTACATTTTATTACTAGATTAGGTTCATAAACATCAGCTACATTTTATTACTAGATTAGGTTCATAAACATCAGCTACATTTTATTACTAGATTAGGTTCATAAACATCAGCTACATTTTATTACTAGATTAGGTTCATAAACATCAGCTACATTTTATTACTAGATTAGGTTCATAAACATCAGCTACATTGTATTACTAGATTAGGTTCATAAACATCAGCTACATTTTATTACTAGATTAGGTTCATATACATCAGCTACATTTTATTACTAGATTAGGTTCATAAACATCAGCTACATTTTATTACTAGATTAGGTTCATAAACATCAGCTACATTTTATTACTAGATTAGGTTCATAAACATCAGCTACCTTTTCTTACTAGATTAGGTTCATAAACATCGGCTACATTTTATAACTAGATTAAGTTCATAAACTTCAGCTACATTTTTTTACTAGATTAGGTTCATAAACATCAGCTACATTTTATTACTAGATTAGGTTCATAAACATCAGCTACATTTTTTTACTAGATTAGGTTCATAAACATCAGCTACACTTTTTTAATAGATTAGGTTCATAAACATCAGCTACATTTTATTACTTGATTAGGTTCATAAACATCAGCTACATTTTATTACTAGATTAGGTTCATAAACATCAGCTACATTTTATTACTAGATTAGGTTCATAAACATCAGCTACATTTTATTACTAGATTAGGTTCATAAACATCAGCTACATTTTTTGTAGGTAGATAAGCCTTCTAGCCTTCTACAAAGATCTACTGATACATTGTATAAGTTATCTAAAATAAGGTCAAACTCGAAACCTATTCTAGTGAATCGGTGATAGTAACACGACAAATAAAGGTCATTTGCCTCCCCCATTTATATGAAATATATCTAACACAATTTGTTTTCGACTGAACACTGTTATTATTCCAGTATGTCGACTGTTTAAATATTTTTTTGATTAAATCGTTGCATTGCTCGTTCGGACATTACTCTTTATAATTGTATATAATCAACTGTTTTACTGTCTAACATCGAGATTACAAAAATTGGATAATGACCATATTCACGGACCATTGGACAAATGTTTTATAATTTCAATGAGCCACAAGTTTATAAATATTAAGGACAATAACATATATAACCTGAGTGTGAATGACCTTAAATTTCATGGTTCACCACATCTGAAATTTATGTAATTTAAATGAAGATGAAAAAAACCTTTGAAATGTTGTTGCGGAAACATTTCTGCTGTTTGTTCATTAGACCCTAATAACGGTTCAAGGTTTGGTTTATGTTTATGGTTTTTAACGCCACTTTCAACAATATTTCAGTAATATCGTGGCGGTTAGTTTTATTGGTGGATATAACCGTAAAAAACCATGGACCTGCCGCAAGTCATTGACAAACTTTATCACATAATATTGTATCGAGTACACATCAACATGAACGGTGTTTGAACTCACAACTTCAGTGGTGACAGGCACTGATTGCACAGGTAGTTGTAAATCCAATTACCATACGATCACGAACACGACGCACCCTAATGACCGTTCAAAGAGCGGTTCTTAATAAGATGAAATATTAAAAAGATGTCGGTTTACAGGATTTAAGAGAATAAAACACTGCCTGAATTATCCCGTTGGGAACACCATCAATAAGAAACAATATATTGATAAAAAGCAGGTGGTTAGTACATATTAACTACATTTATATATGTATATCAAATTGTTTCGTTGATTCCAAATATTGACTGATCCTTTTTGATAATCAGAGTAAGAATAGCTTCCAATGTAATATACAATTGTAGGATTTTGGAGGTCAATGCCAGGTTTTATTGACCAGATAAAAATATTTCCCCCGAGGACGTAGTCCGAGGTTCTATATAGTTGAATATGGTCTATAAATCCAGGACTTGACTGATGTTGCGTTAGCATTTTATTTATCATTGATATTATTATGATAATAAAAGGAAAAACAAAAAATATCACACTGTGGAAACATTTCCAAAACCCAACAGAAAAAACATAGAAAATAGCAAAATCGATAACCCTAACACCCAAATACATGACCACTCTCTTTTCTGTCTTGGTACACGCACATCAATAAAAAATGGAAGAGATAAACTAGTTTGATGGACACAAGCCTCCCCTTTATTGAATATCATATTGTGGGGAAAAACCTGAAGCAAATTAGCAAAAATGCAAATGAACAATTATTTTCACCATAACTAATTTTCATATATTAACCAAAAATTAGAAAAAATGCATTCATTATGATGTCCGTCAATGCTTATTCATTATTCTTGCATATGATCGTTAATAACTGCAAACATAGCACATGCCATTTTCTATTTTGTTTTGACATCAAAATATTATGACATATAAACTTGGAACAGAAGCTTGAACTTATTTAGTGGATTTATTAAATAGTGTATAATGACGTTTATTCAAAACAACCAACCTATTTATGGAAATACCCAAACATACGATATTTTATAACTCTATTTTGAGAACTATCCAAACAATACAGCTTTATATACAAGATCACATGACAATGAATTGACAAGTCGGAGACCCATCAATTAAAGAAAAGAAACATGATTGAATTTTGAACAATTTGTTTCTTTAGTATTCGTGAATATTGAAATTTGTACTTTAATATATTTGTAAAGCGATATATATTTATGAATTATATTTGTTAAATGCATTTGGTAATCTACAAATGCTACATGCGTCTTTGTTGTACAGAGAAACCTGTCTAAACCGAACCCTGAATAAAGCGAAATCCTGTATAAACCGAACTTTAAATAGAGTCGCAATGTAGGAATAAAATGAAGGAAAAAAACATACTACACTGTCGGAACAATTCCAAAATAAAATATCAAAATCGTAAGAAAAGGCAAAAATCGATATTTCTTTTAAATTAACCTGCATAAACTAAACACCTGTCTATTCCGAACACAAAAGTTGGTACCAAAAAAGTTCGGCTGAGACAGGTTTCACTTGTATATGTATTTATTGTTGTAAATTTTTTAGGATAAGTAAATAAACGTTAGAGAATATCGAAGGGGCCATCAAAAAAGGACAATCCAGAGAAACTGGCAACATAAGGTACACAAGACGAAGAAAAACAAAGCAAAAGCACAACACAATATGTGTTGGACACCACTATGCACAAACAAACACAAAAAACGTAAATAAGACACGCTTCCTCCTACAAACAACTGGGGGTAAAGATGAACCGAACATCGTTTTTATGCTGAAATTGTAACGCACATCACAACACGAAACTCAGAAAGTAAAAATACAAAATAGTACAACACAAAAAACTAAAAAGATGAGGAACACCGACCCCATCAACAAAATCGGGGGTGAACTCAGGTGAAGGGTAAGCAGTCCCTGCTTGTTATAAGACAACCGCCCTGTAAAATATGCTTACAGTTAATGTAGAATATCATAGTATATAGCATGTACGATTAGGTAATATTCATTGATCCTCTGTTCACACGGTCCACTTAATGTGTTATTTTTGCAAGGCTTTAATTAAAGTTGAATTCACACCCCAAGGTTATAAAAGTTTAATTTAAGAGGAACATTAAATTATAAGGTTAGGCGACCAAACACATTATTTCAATCACGAATATCGATGACTTTTCTCAGGGATAAAACTATATGTGTATCCGGTCTTTAGACATACCAGCAGTCAATATGATGAATGCAATTGTTTGACATGCAGCTGTCAATTGCAGTCTAGGAAATTAATCGTATTTTTGTGAAGTTAGACATAAAACAGAAGAAGCAATACAATTTGCATGGACATTTTCACAACGAATAACAACAGTGCTGTCCTGTAGTCGAAAGAGTTATGGGTGTTTGACAAAGCGTTGTCATGACGGTCAATCATAATGGTGGTGGAAACCACAGTACACGCAAATACAAAAAGCCCACCTCAATCATCTAGCATACATAATTATATAATTATGTATCGAGTAGACCTCGCTATGTACATGAAGTGAACTCGCTACATTAGTGGTGGTTAATCTAGTTCTACCAGATCCGTATACTTCGATATTTCCTGTACACAACAAAGTCTGGCACTATGTCATATGGTAATATGGGAGATAATGAGTGCCGTGTTTTCAAAGCTGCAGTTATTGCTAGTTTATCTCCTTCGAGACGGGTAAATACCGATAAAGTATTAGTTATAATTAGTTATAATCAAGAATAGAGAATTAAAGGTTATGTTTGTGTGGAATGCTGGAAACTGTGTTGACCAGGGTATAACTGAAACTGTCGGCAATATATGCACACTTTCGCTACAAACTGTCATTTGTTTTTGTTTGCTGTTCGCATGTCATTGATGTAAAGATCAGTCATCTTGGATTTATCGCTATCTGTCGGTAGATATACTATTAATAGTTCGAAATAGGATTGTATTACAGAGCATGCAAGATCTAACTGAACAACATAGTGGTCATATAGACAGTTTGTATAGGTAGATCCAACTACCATACAATCAGGTCCACGACGGTCCCGTTTCACAATGTATAGCACAATCACTATCCTATATTATATATAATATCACATTTACAAACGAAGTAAACAGGCTTTCACATTTAATAGTTGAAACATGACAGTTTGCCCACTTCTGAAATTTAACACTATTTTTGCTCAAGTAAACATTTCGTCTAATTATGTTTACAGACGGTGATGGTCGTAAAAGACATGCCCTCCAATGTCAATCACAATTGTGTACTGACCATTAATTTAAACATAAATTTAAATAAGAAGATCAAACATACAATTACAGGTCAACTTTTGAACGGTGGCAACATAAACTCGAGTTATATAAAAATGTATTAAATACCAGACTTGCTTGACTGAATGCTTAATAGTAATACGCTATAAGGTCATTCTCCCTGAGGCTTTTGTAATCTAAGACAGTCTTCGTTATCATGCTTTGTCCCTTTTGTCCTCTTTACCGTTGGCCATTGTACTGTCTCTTCTTCGATTTACGGCATCCGATTACCCCTTTGGTATCTTCAAACTCTTCTTGCTCTCAAAGATTTTAAAATCATCTGGCTTTCCAATTCTTTTTTGGCTGATGTAGATTATTCAAGATGAAATAGTTGAGGATACCAAAGGGTAATCTGAAATCGTAAATCGAAGAAAGACAAACAGTACAATGGCCTAAAACAAAAGGACAAAAGGACGAAACAATGATCTACAAAACACTACATCAATGTACTAAGTTAGGGTTATGGTGCTTAACGCCACATTCAACAATATTTCAGTTATATCATGGAGGTCAGTTGTCTTGGTGAAGGAGAAAAAACACCAACATGTCGCAAGTCACTGACAAACTTTATCACATAATGTTGTATCGAGTACACCTCGCCATTAACGGGACTCAAACTCATAACTTTAGTGGTGATAGACACTAATTGCATAGGTGGTTTTAAATCGTCTACCATACGATCAGGAACTCGATGTTCCCAGCACTAAATTATATATCTACTGTTTCATTATATCAACAATTTTTACAATTGTTGTTGATGAATAAGGGTAATAACAAAATTACCGAACTCCGAACAATCTTACAAAGGGAAAGTCAAAACTCATAAGTATATAAACAGACAAAATCAGTCAACAACCGGAAAACTGTGAAAACCGTAATGACCCTGACTTGGTACAGGCATTTCTAAAGAAATGGTGGGTTGAATCAGATTTTAAAGCGCCAAACCTCCCCCTTTCATTACGGCTCAAAGTTTCCGGCTGTCACTATAATAGTATTTATAACAATACTTGAACAAAACAGGTAAAACAGTTGTCAACAGCATTCCACCGCTTTTCATTTTTTTGGCTTACGAACGTACCTGATGACGTTATTCTTGAAACGAGTCGTGTGCACTGAGTCATATACATGTATCTACATTTTTATTTTATCAACAGTATAAATATTTTGTTGTTTATTAAATCAGTCCATCGATCTTCGTACATTACTCTTTCTCGTCTAGTTCATAAAAGAAATAGTGTATTAACCATGTTCACGGTACACTGCACAAAGGTTGTATAATTTCAATAGACCACATGGTTATGTTTACGATATATATAACATAAGTATTAATGGAGTGCGAATAACCTTAACATCAGATGGTTGACTTGTTACATCAAAGATTTGTATAATTAAAACGAAGATGGTAGAGCTTTAAGTGTTGTTGAGATATATAACACTAATTCTGTTTCCGTATTAAAACCCAATGACCGTTCAAATAGTACTCAATCAGGTGGAACATAATAAAAAAAAACACGTGTGTTTACCGAATTCTTAAAGAAGATAAAAATCCCAACTTATCCCATGGGGAATAACACTGATTTATTTTGTTGAGTAACAACATCATTACACGATATAACACATGCGAACGTCGGTGTGATTAGTTAATTGTAAAACTTATTTCATCTGTGCCAACAATAGCAATATGTTTGAATTTGGAAATGTACCTGTTAGAAAAGATTGAAAATATCAAAGTGGTAATCCGAAACCGTAAATAAGGTTAATAACAAAATTACCGAACTCAAATTAGGACGGACAATACAATGGTCAAACGGTTGAAGATACCAAATGGGTAATCTGAAACCGTAAATCAAAGAAGGACGGACAATACAATGGTCAAAAGTTTGAAGATACCAAAGGGGTAATCTGAAACCGTAATTCAAAGAAGGACTGAAAATACAATGGTCAAAAGTTTGAAGATACAAAAGGGGTAATCTGAAACCGTAACTCAAAGAAGGACGGACAATACAATGGTCAAAAGTTTGAAGATACCAAAGGGGTAATCTGAAACCGTAAATCAAAGAAGGACGGACAATACAATGGTCAAAAATTTGAAGATACCAAAGGGGTAATCTGAAACCGTAAATCAAAGAAGGACGAACAATACAATGGTCAAAAGGTTGAAGAAACCAAAGGGGTAATCTGAAACCGTAAATCAAAGAAGGACGGACAATACAATGTTCAAAAGTTGGAAGATACCAAAGGGGTAATCTGAAACCGTAAATCAAAGAAGGACGAACAATACAATGGTCAAAAGTTTGAAGATACCAAAGGGGTAATCTGAAACCGTAAATCAAAGAAGGACGGACAATACAATGATCAAAAGTTTGAAGATACCAAAGGGGTAATCTGAAACCGTAAATCAAAGAAGGACGGACAATACAATGGTCAAAAGGTTGAAGATACCAAATGGGTAATCTGAAACCGTAAATCAAAGAAGGACGGACAATACAATGGTCAAAAGTTTGAAGATACCAAAGGGGTAATCTGAAACCGTAATTCAAACAAGGACGGAAAATACAATGGTCAAAAAAGTGAAGAAGATACCAAAGGGGTAATCTAAACCCGTAAATCAAAGAAGGCCAGACAATACAATGGTCAAAAGTTTGAAGATACCAAAGGGGTAATCTGAAACCGTAAATCAAAGAAGGACGGACAATACAATGTTCAAAAGTTTGAAGATATCAAAGGGGTAATCTGAAACCGTAAATCAAAGAAGGACGGACAATACAATGATCAAAAGTTTGAAGATACCAAAGGGGTAATCTGAAACCGTAAATCAAAGAAGGACGGACAATACAATGGTCAAAAGGTTGAAGATACCAAATGGGTAATCTGAAACCGTAAATCAAAGAAGGACGGACAATACAATGGTCAAAAGTTTGTAGATACCAAAGGGGTAATCTGAAACCGTAATTCAAACAAGGACGGAAAATACAATGGTCAAAAAAGTGAAGAAGATACCAAAGGGGTAATCTAAACCCGTAAATCAAAGAAGGCCAGACAATGCAATGGTCAAAAGTTTGAAGATACCAAAGGGGTAATCTGAAACCGTAAATCAAAGAAGGACGGACAATACAATGTTCAAAAGTTTGAAGATACCAAAGGGGTAATCTGAAACCGTAAATCAAAGAAGGATGGACAATACAATGTTCAAAGGTTTGAAGATACCAAAGGGGTAATCTGAAACCGTAAATCAAAGAAGGACGGACAATACAATGGTCAAAAGTTTGAAGATACCAAAGGGGTAATCTGAAACCGTAAATCAAAGAAGGACGGACAATAAAATGTTCAAAAGTTTGAAGATACCAAAGGGGTAATCTGAAACCGTAAATCAAAGAAGGACGGACAATACAATGGTCAAAAGTTTGAAGATACCAAAGGGGTAATCTGAAACCGTAAATCAAAGAAGGACGGACAATACAATGGTCAAAATTTTGAAGATACAAAAGGGGTAATCTGAAACCGTAAATCAAAGAAGGACGGACAATACAATGGTCAAAAGGTTGAAGATACCAAAGGGGTAATCTGAAACCGTAAATCAAAGAAGGACGGACAATACAATGGTCAAAAGTTTGAAGATACCAAAGGGGTAATCTGAAACCGTTAATCAAAGAAGGACGGACAATACAATGGTCAAAATTTTGAAGATACAAAAGGGGTAATCTGAAACCGTAAATCAAAGAAGGACGGACAATACAATGTACAAAAGTTTGAAGATACCAAAGGGGTAATCTGAAACCGTAAATCAAAGAAGGACGAAAAATAAAATGTTCAAAAGTTTGAAGATACAAAAGGGGTAATCTAAACCCGTAAATCAAAGAAGGCCAGACAATACAATGGTAAAAAATTTGAAGATACCAAAGGGGTAATCTGAAACCGTAAATCAAAGAAGGACGGACAATACAATGGTCAAAAGGTTGAAGATACCAAAGAGGTAATCTGAAACCGTAAATCAAAGAAGGACGGACAATACAATGTTCAAAAGTTTGAAGATACCAAAGGGGTAATCTGAGACCGTAAATCAAAGAAGGACGAACAATTCAATGTTCAAAAGTTTGAAGATACCAAAGGGGTAATCTGAAACCGTAAATCAAAGAAGGACAGACAATACAATGGTCAAACGTTTGAAGATACCAAAGGGGTAATCTAAACCCGTAAATCAAAGAAGGCCAGGCAATACAATGGTCAAAAGTTTGAAGATACCAAAGGGGTAATCTGAAACCGTAAATCAAAGAAGGACGGACAATACAATGGTCAAAAGGTTGAAGATACCAACGGGGTAATCTGAAACCGTAAATCAAAGAAGGACGAACAATACAATGTTCAAAAGTTTGAAGATACCAAAGGGGTAATCTGAAACCGTAAATCAAAGAAGGACGGACAATACAATGTTCAAAAGTTTGAAGATACCAAAGGGGTAATCTGAAACCGTAAATCAAAGAAGGACGGACAATACAATGTTCAAAAGTTTGAAGATACCAAAGGGGTAATCTGAAACCGTAAATCAAAGAAGAACGGACAATACAATGGTCAAAAGTTTGAAGATACCAAAGGGGTAATCTGAAACCGTAAATCAAAGAAGGACGGACAATACAATGGTCAAAAGTTTGAAGATACCAAAGGGGTAATCTGAAACCGTAAATCAAAGAAGGACGGACAATACAATGGTCAAAAGTTTGAAGATACAAAAGGGGTAATCTGAAACCGTAAATCAAAGAAGGACGGACAATACAATGGTCAAAAGGTTGAAGATACCAAAGGGGTAATCTGAAACCGTAAATCTAAGAAGGACGAACAATACAATGTTCAAAAGTTTGAAGATACAAAAGGGGTAATCTAAACCCATAAATCAAAGAAGGCCAGACAACACAATGGTCAAAAGTTTGAAGATACCAAAGGGGTAATCTGAAACCGTAAATCAAAGAAGGACGGACAATACAATGGTCAAAAGTTTGAAGATACAAAAGGGGTAATCTGAAACCGTAAATCAAAGAAGGACGGACAATACAATGTACAAAAGTTTGAAGATACCAAAGGGGTAATCTGAAACCGTAAATCAAAGAAGGAGGAAAAATAAAATGTTCAAAAGTTTGAAGATACAAAAGGGGTAATCTAAACCCGTAAATCAAAGAAGGCCAGACAATACAATGGTAAAAAATTTGAAGATACCAAAGGGGTAATCTGAAACCGTAAATCAAAGAAGGACGGACAATACAATGGTCAAAAGGTTGAAGATACCAAAGAGGTAATCTGAAACCGTAAATCAAAGAAGGACGGACAATACAATGTTCAAAAGTTTGAAGATACCAAAGGGGTAATCTGAGACCGTAAATCAAAGAAGGACGAACAATTCAATGTTCAAAAGTTTGAAGATACCAAAGGGGTAATCTGAAACCGTAAATCAAAGAAGGACAGACAATACAATGGTCAAACGTTTGAAGATACAAAAGGGGTAATCTAAACCAGTAAATCAAAGAAGGCCAGACAATACAATGGTCAAAAGTTTGAAGATACCAAAGGGGTAATCTGAAACCGTAAATCAAAGAAGGACGGGCAATACAATGTTCAAAAGTTTGAAGATACCAAAGGGGTAATCTGAAGCCGTAAATCAAAGAAGGACGGACAATGCAATGTTCAAAAGTTTGAAGATACCAAAGGGGTAATCTGAAACCGTAAATCAAAGAAGGACGGACAATACTATGTTCAAAAGTTTGAAGATACCAAAGGGGTAATCTGAAACCGTAAATCAAAGAAGGACGGACAATACAATGGTCAAAAGTTTGAAGATACCAAAGGGGTAATCTGAAACCGTAAATCAAAGAAGGACGGACAATACAATGTTCATAAGTTTGAAGATAAAAAAGGGGTAATCTAAACCCGTAAATCAATGAAGGCCAGACAATACAATGGTCAAAAATTTGAAGATACCAAAGGGGTAATCTGAAACCGTAAATCAAAGAAGGAAGGACAATACAATGGTCAAATGTTTGAAGATACAAAAGGGGTAATCTGAAACCGTAAATCAAAGAAGGACGAACAATACAATGTTCAAAAGTTTGAAGATACCAAAGGGGTAATCTGAAACCGTAAATCAAAGAAGGACGAAAAATAAAATGTTCAAAAGTTTGAAGATACAAAAGGGGTAATCTAAACCCGTCAATCAAAGAAGGCCAGACAATACAATGGTAAAAAATTTGAAGATACCAAAGGGGTAATCTGAAACCGTAAATCAAAGAAGGACGGACAATACAATGGTCAAAAGGTTGAAGATACCAAAGGGGTAATCTGAAACCGTAAATCAAAGAAGGACGGACAATACAATGTTCAAAAGTTTGAAGATACCAAAGGGGTAATCTGAGACCGTAAATCAAAGAAGGACGGACAATACAATGTTCAAAAGTTTGAAGATACCAAAGGGGTAATCTGAAACCGTAAATCAAAGAAGGACGGACAATACAATGGTCAAACGTTTGAAGATACAAAAGGGGTAATCTAAACCAGTAAATCAAAGAAGGCCAGACAATACAATGGTCAAAAATTTGAAGATACCAAAGGGGTAATCTGAAACCGTAAATCAAAGAAGGACGGAAAATACAATGGTCAAAAGGTTGAAGATACCAAAGGGGTAATCTGAAACCGTAAATCAAAGAAGGACGGACAATACTATGTTCAAAAGTTTGAAGATACCAAAGGGGTAATCTGAAACCGTAAATCAAAGAAGGACGGACAATACAATGGTCAAAAGTTTGAAGATACCAAAGGGGTAATCTGAAACTGTAAATCAAAGAAGGACGGACAATACAATGTTCATAAGTTTGAAGATACAAAAGGGGTAATCTAAACCCGTAAATCAAAGAAGGCCAGACAATACAATGGTCAAAAATTTGAAGATACCAAAGGGGTAATCTGAAACCGTAAATCAAAGAAGGACGGAAAATACAATGGTCAAAAGGTTGAAGATACCAAAGGGGTAATCTGAAACCGTAAATCAAAGAAGGACGGACAATACAATGTTCAAAAGTTTGAAGATACCAAAGGGGTAATCTGAAAACGTAAATCAATGAAGGACGGACAATACAATGGTCAAAAGTTTGAAGATACCAAAGGGGTAATCTGAAACCGTAAATCAAAGAAGGACGGACAATACAATGTTCAAAAGTTTGAAGATACCAAAGGGGTAATCTGAAACCGTAAATCAAAGAAGGACGGACAATACAATGGTCAAAAGTTTGAAGATACCAAAGGGGTAATCTGAAACCGTAAATCAAAGAAGGACGGACAATACAATGGTCAAAAGATTGAAGATACCAAAGGGGTAATCTGAAACCGTAAATCAAAGAAGGACGGACAATACAATGTTCAAAAGTTTGAAGATACCAAAGGGGTAATCTGAAACCGTAAATCAAAGAAGGACGAACAATACTATGTTCAAAAGTTTGAAGATACCAAAGGGGTAATCTGAAACCGTAAATCAAAGAAGGACGGACAATACAATGGTCAAACGTTTGAAGATACCAAAGGGGTAATCTGAAACCGTAAATCAAAGAAGGAAGGACAATACAATGGTCAAATGTTTGAAGATACAAAAGGGGTAATCTGAAACCGTAAATCAAAGAAGGACGAACAATACAATGTTCAAAAGTTTGAAGATACCAAAGGGGTAATCTGAAACCGTAAATCAAAGAAGGACGAAAAATAAAATGTTCAAAAGTTTGAAGATACAAAAGGGGTAATCTAAACCCGTCAATCAAAGAAGGCCAGACAATACAATGGTAAAAAATTTGAAGATACCAAAGGGGTAATCTGAAACCGTAAATCAAAGAAGGACGGACAATACAATGGTCAAAAGGTTGAAGATACCAAAGGGGTAATCTGAAACCGTAAATCAAAGAAGGACGGACAATACAATGTTCAAAAGTTTGAAGATACCAAAGGGGTAATCTGAGACCGTAAATCAAAGAAGGACGGACAATACAATGTTCAAAAGTTTGAAGATACCAAAGGGGTAATCTGAAACCGTAAATCAAAGAAGGACGGACAATACAATGGTCAAACGTTTGAAGATACAAAAGGGGTAATCTAAACCAGTAAATCAAAGAAGGCCAGACAATACAATGGTCAAAAATTTGAAGATACCAAAGGGGTAATCTGAAACCGTAAATCAAAGAAGGACGGAAAATACAATGGTCAAAAGGTTGAAGATACCAAAGGGGTAATCTGAAACCGTAAATCAAAGAAGGACGGACAATACTATGTTCAAAAGTTTGAAGATACCAAAGGGGTAATCTGAAACCGTAAATCAAAGAAGGACGGACAATACAATGGTCAAAAGTTTGAAGATACCAAAGGGGTAATCTGAAACTGTAAATCAAAGAAGGACGGACAATACAATGTTCATAAGTTTGAAGATACAAAAGGGGTAATCTAAACCCGTAAATCAAAGAAGGCCAGACAATACAATGGTCAAAAATTTGAAGATACCAAAGGGGTAATCTGAAACCGTAAATCAAAGAAGGACGGAAAATACAATGGTCAAAAGGTTGAAGATACCAAAGGGGTAATCTGAAACCGTAAATCAAAGAAGGACGGACAATACAATGTTCAAAAGTTTGAAGATACCAAAGGGGTAATCTGAAAACGTAAATCAATGAAGGACGGACAATACAATGGTCAAAAGTTTGAAGATACCAAAGGGGTAATCTGAAACCGTAAATCAAAGAAGGACGGACAATACAATGTTCAAAAGTTTGAAGATACCAAAGGGGTAATCTGAAACCGTAAATCAAAGAAGGACGGACAATACAATGGTCAAAAGTTTGAAGATACCAAAGGGGTAATCTGAAACCGTAAATCAAAGAAGGACGGACAATACAATGGTCAAAAGATTGAAGATACCAAAGGGGTAATCTGAAACCGTAAATCAAAGAAGGACGGACAATACAATGTTCAAAAGTTTGAAGATACCAAAGGGGTAATCTGAAACCGTAAATCAAAGAAGGACGAACAATACTATGTTCAAAAGTTTGAAGATACCAAAGGGGTAATCTGAAACCGTAAATCAAAGAAGGACGGACAATACAATGGTCAAACGTTTGAAGATACCAAAGGGGTAATCTGAAACCGTAAATCAAAGAAGGACGGACAATACAATGTTCAAAAGTTTGAAGATACAAAAGGGGTAATCTAAACCCGTAAATCAAAGAAGGCCAGACAATACAATGGTCACAAATTTGAAGATACCAAAGGGGTAATCTGAAACCGTAAATCAAAGAAGGACGGACAATACAATGGTCAAAAGGTTGAAGATACCAAAGGGGTAATCTGAAACCGTAAATCAAAGAAGGACGGACAATACAATGTTCAAAAGTTTGAAGATACCAAAGGGGTAATCTGAAAACGTAAATCAATGAAGGACGGACAATACAATGGTCAAAAGTTTGAAGATACCAAAGGGGTAATCTGAAACCGTAAATCAAAGAAGGACGGACAATACAATGTTCAAAAGTTTGAAGATACCAAAGGGGTAATCTGAAACCTTAAATCAAAGAAGGACGGACAATACAATGGTCAAAAGTTTGAAGATACCAAAGGGGTAATCTGAAACCGTATATCAAAGAAGGACGGACAATACAATGGTCAAAAGTTTGAAGATACCAAAGGGGTAATCTGAAACCGTAATTCAAAGAAGGACGGACAATACAATGTTCAAAAGTTTGAAGATACCAAAGGGGTAATCTGAAACCGTAAATCAAAGAAGGACGGACAATACAATGGTCAAAAGGTTGAAGATACCAAAGGGGTAATCTGAAACCGTAAATCAAAGAAGGACGGACAATACAATGGTCAAAGGTTTGAAGATACAAAAGGGGTAATCTAAACCCGTAAATCAAAGAAGGCCAGACAATACAATGGTCAAAAGTTTGAAGATACCAAAGGGGTAATCTGAAACCGTAAATCAAAGAATGCCAGACAATACAATGGTCAAAAGTTTGAAGATACCAAAGGGGTAATCTGAAACCGTAAATCAAAGAAGGACGGACAATACAATGGTCAAAGGTTTGAAGATACAAAAGGGGTAATCTGAAACCGTAAATCAAAGAAGGACGGACAATACAATGTTCAAAAGTTTGAAGATACCAAAGGGGTAATCTGAAACCGTAAATCAAAGAAGGACGGACAATAAAATGTTCAAAAGTTTGAAGATACCAAAGGGGTAATCTGAAACCGTAAATCAAAGAAGGACGGACAATACAGTGGTCAAAAGTTTGAAGATACCAAAGGGGTAATCTGAAACCGTAAATCAAAGAAGGACGGAAAATACAATGGTCAAAAGTTTGAAGATACCAAAGGGGTAATCTGAAACCGTAAATCAAAGAAGGACGGACAATACAATGGTCAAAAGTTTGAAGATACCAAAAGGGTAATCTGAAACCGTAAATCAAAGAAGGACGGAAAATACAATGTTCAAAAGTTTGAAGATACCAAAGGGGTAATCTGAAACCGTAAATCAAAGAAGGACGGACAATACAATGGTCAAAAGGTTGAAGATACCAAAGGGGTAATCTGAAACCGTAAATCAAAGAAGGACGGACAATACAATGGTCAAAGGTTTGAAGATACAAAAGGGGTAATCTAAACTCGTAAATCAAAGAAGGCCAGACAATACAATGGTCAAAAGTTTGAAGATACCAAAGGGGTAATCTGAAACCGTAAATCAAAGAAGTCCAGACAATACAATGGTCAAAAGTTTGAAGATACCAAAGGGGTAATCTGAAACCGTAAATCAAAGAAGGACGGACAATACAATGATCAAAGGTTTGAAGATACAAAAGGGGTAATCTGAAACCGTAAATCAAAAAAGGACGGACAATAAAATGTTCAAAAGTTTGAAGGTACCAAAGGGGTAATCTGAAACCGTAAATCAAAGAAGGACGGACAATAAAATGTTCAAAAGTTTGAAGATACCAAAGGGGTAATCTGAAACCGTAAATCAAAGAAGGACGGACAATACAGTGGTCAAAAGTTTGAAGATACCAAAGGGGTAATCTGAAACCGTAAATCAAAGAAGGACGAACAATACAATGCTCAAAAGTTTGAAGATACAAAAGCGGTAATCTAAACCCGTAAATCAAAGAAGGCCAGACAATACAATGGTCAAAAGTTTGAAGATACCAAAGGGGTAATCTGAAACCGTAAATCAAAGAAGGACGGACAATACAATGGTCAAAAGTTTGAAGATACCAAAGGGGTAATCTGAAACCGTAAATCAAAGAAGGACGGACAATACAATGTTCAAAAGTTTGAAGATACCAAAGGGGTAATCTGAAACCGTAAATCAAAGAAGGACGAAAAATAAAATGTTCAAAAGTTTGAAGATACAAAAGGGGTAATCTAAACCCGTAAATCAAAGAAGGCCAGACAATACAATGGTAAAAAATTTGAAGATACCAAAGGGGTAATCTGAAACCGTAAATCAAAGAAGGACGGACAATACAATGGTCAAAAGGTTGAAGATACCAAAGGGGTAATCTGAAACCGTAAATCAAAGAAGGACGGACAATAAAATATTCAAAAGTTTGAAGATACCAAAGGGGTAATCTGAAACCGTAAATTAAAGAAGGACGGACAATACAGTGGTCAAAAGTTTGAAGATACCAAAGGGGTAATCTGAAACCGTATATCAAAGAAGGACGAACAATACAATGTTCAAAAGTTTGAACATACAAAAGGGGTAATCTAAACCAGTAAATCAAAGAAGGCCAGACAATACAATGGTCAAAAGTTTGAAGATACCAAAGGGGTAATCTGAAACCGTAAATCAAAGAAGGACGGGCAATACAATGTTCAAAAGTTTGAAGATACCAAAGGGGTAATCTGAAACCGTAAATCAAAGAAGGACGGACAATACAATGGTCAAAAGTTTGAAGATACCAAAGGGTAATCTGAAACCGTAAATCAAAGAAGGACGGACAATACTATGTTCAAAAGTTTGAAGATACCAAAGGGGTAATCTGAAACCGTAAATCAAAGAAGGACGGACAATACAATGGTCAAAAGTTTGAAGATACCAAAGGGGTAATCTGAAACCGTAAATCAAAGAAGGACGGACAATACAATGTTCAAAAGTTTGAAGATACAAAAGGGGTAATCTCAACCCGTAAATCAAAGAAGGCCAGACAATACAATGGTAAAAAATTTGAAGATACCAAAGGGGTAATCTGAAACCGTAAATCAAAGAAGGACGACAATACAATGGTCAAAAGGTTGAAGATACCAAAGGGGTAATCTGAAACCGTAAATCAAAGAAGGACGAACAATACAATGTTCAAAAGTTTGAAGATACAAAAGGGGTAATCTAAACCCGTAAATCAAAGAAGGCCAGACAATACAATGGTCACAAATTTGAAGATACCAAAGGGTTAATCTGAAACCGTAAATCAAAGAAGGACGGACAATACAATGGTCAAAAGGTTGAAGATACCAAAGGGGTAATCTGAAACCGTAAATCAAAGAAGGACGAACAATACAATGTTCAAAAGTTTGAAGATACCAAAGGGGTAATCTGAAAACGTAAATCAATGAAGGACTGACAATACAATGGTCAAAAGTTTGAAGATACCAAAGGGGTAATCTGAAACCGTAAATCAAAGAAGGACGGACAATACAATGTTCAAAAGTTTGAAGATACCAAAGGGGTAATCTGAAACCTTAAATCAAAGAAGGACGGACAATACAATGGTCAAAAGTTTGAAGATACCAAAGGGGTAATCTGAAACCGTAAATCAAAGAAGGACGGACAATACAATGGTCAAAGGTTTGAAGATACAAAAGGGGTAATCTGAAACCATAAATCAAAGAAGGACGGACAATAAAATGTTCAAAAGTTTGAAGATACCAAAGGGGTAATCTGAAACCGTAAATCAAAGAAGGACGGACAATAAAATGTTCAAAAGTTTGAAGATACCAAAGGGGTAATCTGAAACCGTAAATCAAAGAAGGACGGACAATACAGTGGTCAAAAGTTTGAAGATACCAAAGGGGTAATCTGAAACCGTAAATCAAAGAAGGACGGACAATACAATGGTCAAAAGTTTGAAGATACCAAAGGGGTAATCTGAAACCGTAAATCAAAGAAGGACGGACAATACAATGTTCAAAAGTTTGAAGATACCAAAGGGGTAATCTGAAACCGTAAATCAAAGAAGGACGGACAATACAATGGTCAAAAGGTTGAAGATACCAAAGGGGTAATCTGAAACCGTAAATCAAAGAAGGACGGACATTGCAATGGTCAAAGGTTTGAAGATACAAAAGGGGTAATCTAAACCCGTAAATCAAAGAAGGCCAGACAATACAATGGTCAAAAGTTTGAAGATACCAAAGGGGTAATCTGAAACCGTAAATCAAAGAAGGCCAGACAATACAATGGTCAAAAGTTTGAAGATACCAAAGGGGTAATCTGAAACCGTAAATCAAAGAAGGACGGACAATACAATGGTCAAAGGTTTGAAGATACAAAAGGGGTAATCTGAAACCGTAAATCAAAGAAGGACGGACAATAAAATGTTCAAAAGTTTGAAGATACCAAAGGGGTAATCTGAAACCGTAAATCAAAGAAGGACGGACAATACAATGTTCAAAAGTTTGAAGATACCAAAGGGGTAATCTGAAACCGTAAATCAAAGAAGGACGGACAATACAATGGTCAAAAGTTTGAAGATACCAAAGGGGTAATCTGAAACTGTAAATCAAAGAAGGACGGACAATACAATGTTCAAAAGTTTGAAGATACAAAAGGGGTAATCTAAACCCGTAAATCAATGAAGGCCAGACAATACAATGGTCAAAAATTTGAAGATACCAAAGGGGTAATCTGAAACCGTAAATCAAAGAAGGACGGACAATACAATGGTCAAAAGGTTGAAGATACCAAAGGGGTAATCTGAAACCGTAAATCAAAGAAGGACGGACAATACAATGTTCAAAAGTTTGAAGATACCAAAGGGGTAATCTGAAAACGTAAATCAAAGAAGGACGGACAATACAATGGTCAAAAGTTTGAAGATACCAAATGGGTAATCTGAAACCGTAAATCAAAGAAGGACGGACAATACAATGTTCAAAAGTTTGAAGATACCAAAGGGGTAATCTGAAACCGTAAATCAAAGAAGGACGGACAATACAATGGTCAAAGGTTTGAAGATACAAAAGGGGTAATCTGAAACCGTAAATCAAAGAAGGACGGACAATACAATGGTCAAAAGTTTGAAGATACCAAAGGGGTAATCTGAAACCGTAAATCAAAGAAGGTCAGACAATACAATGGTCAAAAGTTTGAAGATACCAAAGGGGTAATCTGAAACCGTAAATCAAAGAAGGACGGACAATACAATGGTCAAAGGTTTGAAGATACCAAAGGGGTAATCTGAAACCGTAAATCAAAGAAGGACGGACAATACAATGTTCAAAAGATTGAAGATACCAAAGGGGTAATCTGAAACCGTAAATCAAAGAAGGACGGACAATGCAATGGTCAAAAGTTTGAAGATACCAAAGTGGTACTCTGAAACCGTAAATCAAAGAAGGACGGACAATACAATGTTCAAAAGTTTGAAGATACAAAAGGAGTAATCTAAACCCGTAAATCAAAGAAGGCCAGACAATACAATGGTCAAAAGTTTGAAGATACCAAAGGGGTAATCTGAAAACGTAAATCAAAGAAGGACGGACAATACAATGGTCAAAAGTTTGAAGATACCAAAAGGGTAATCTGAAACCGTAAATCAAAGAAGGCCAGACAATACAATGGTCAAAAGTTTGAAGATACCAAAGGGGTAATCTGAAACCGTAAATCAAAGAAGGACGGGCAATACAATGTTCAAAAGTTTGAAGATACCAAAGGGGTAATCTGAAACCGTAAATCAAAGAAGGACGGACAATACAATGTTCAAAAGTTTGAAGATACCAAAGGGGTAATCTGAAACCGTAAATCAAAGAAGGACGGACAATACAATGGTCAAAAGTTTGAAGATACCAAAGGGGTAATCTGAAACCGTAAATCAAAGAAGGACGGACAATACAATGTTCAAAAGTTTGAAGATACAAAAGGGGTAATCTAAACCCGTAAATCAAAGAAGGCCAGACAATACAATGGTCAAAAGTTTGAAGATGCCAAAGGGGTAATCTGAAACCGTAAATCAAAGAAGGACGGGCAATGCAATGGTCAAAAGGTTGAAGATACCAAAGGGGTAATCTGAAACCGTAAATCAAAGAAGGACGACAATACAATGGTGAAAAGGTTGAAGATACCAAAAGGGGTAATCTGAAACAGTAAATCGATAAAGGCAATGGTGAAAAGAGAAAGGACAAAAGACAATGATCTACACAACACCATGCAGTAAGCCAATGATTGAGCATCACGAACCTCACTAAGACCAATTGGTGAACTCATGTGTTCTATAACAATAGAGTAAAACAGAGACTAGCCGTATTTGTAAATGCTAATATTTAAGTGTTTTTACGTATAGGATCGGTAATAATAGAATGTTTTTGGTGAATAACAACAATTGGCATTTATATAACAGACGTCATTACCAATAAGAATGTACCCAATAGCATCTACAACGAACCACAATATATCCTGTTTTATTTTCGGTGTGTTAGTCAAAACATAGCTTGAGATCTTTGTGATTAACTGAGCTGTACGAAGTGCTAAACAGCTAGTGGGAGATTTCAGTATCTACAACGAACCACAATGTATCCTGTTTATAATTTTTGGTCTAGTCACCACATATTGCTTTAGGTGGTTGTACCTAGATTTTTCCACTTCAAAGATATGTATCTTATATCTTTTTTTATTGATAGTAAGATCATATTAGATAATATTGTATTTCCGTGTTATTTCTTTGTTGACTCATATCTTAGAAGATGTGTTCTTAATCAGTAAAAGTGCATGTTAACATGACGGTTGCCCTTAGTGAAGCAGGGGGAAATGCTTAACCTTCTGAAACACCCATGATCACTACTGGCTTCCCGTGGGGTTCATGTTGCTCAATCTTTAATTTTCTGTGTCGTGTTTTATGGACCATTGTTTGTCTTTTGTATTGTTCCCCTTTGGTCATTGAATTGTCTGTCCTTCTTCTATTTTGTTTACTTCTGATTACCATTTTGTTTACTTCTGATTATCTCTTTGGTATCTTCAATCTTTTCATTTCCGTATTCATTGAATAATAAATAATTCATGCTGTAATAAAATTAGTTGTGGAAACACTTAATTAATTTAACATTTTCTACAAAATTTGTGTTATGTGTGCGAGGGTTTTAATATTTTGGTTTGAGTTTAACCTTTCCAACATTTTATATTTTTAGCATGCATTACAACTCTACGTTCTAACAGTATATCATGGCAAAACCTTTACTATCTAGCTATGAAACGTTGGCCACCGGGAAAAAAAGGCACCGTCATTTCCAGAAATTCTGCATTTATATGTCCTGTATTAAGTCCCATAACGATATCAAACTACAACTGAGTCTAATCAAATTTTGGTCAAAATGATCCTAATATATTAACCTTCAAACACACATTTTATTGATGCCATTCCGTCAATGTTTGTTATTCAACACACAGACAGAAACTCTGTTGTTACATTAAGAACTACTTATAAGAATCTTGGTTGTAATAATAATTGCATTATTTGGTAACGGTACATTTCAATAATAAATAAACAAATATAACCACGAATGTGCCGAACACTGACTACTGGGGAAAATTGCATAAATAAGTCGAACGATACTGAATAAATCAATCAAACCAGCTCATCGTATAGATAAATTCGCAGGAAATTTAAATTTAGACAAGTACAGTGTATTTCAATGAGAATTCTTAAAATTTGTCAATATTTGAGTTCTGGTTCATTATGGAGATAAATATTTCGTTAAAACGTGAGTATAAATTATTCAAATATCAAATTTTATTTGAATAAAGTACTAGTACTGGGAAATATTGACAATATGTAGATTTGTAATAATAATCCGCGGGCGATTTACGACGCTCACGAATCTACAGTAAACACGTGTATTCTACATTATTTAATCGGATTTATTTTAAAGTAGAGTGAAATGTTGTATGTCACTTTAAATTATTGTCCTTTAATAAACGTACAAAAATAATGCATCGACGGTTGAATAAACTTTCTTCTATTTGGTACAAATATATAGGAGTCGTCGTGGTCGTCATCGTATGGTAGTTGGATTTACAATTTCCTATGCAATCAGTGCCTATCACCACTAAATTTGTGAGTGCGAGCCACGTTCATGGCGAGGTGTACTCAATACAACATTATACAATTATTGACTTTTAATGAGGTCTACTCATGACTATTTGGACTTGGTCAATGATTGATTGACCGAGGCCAACGACCGAGGTTAATCAATCATTGACCATGTCCGTATAGTCATGAGTAGACTGAAATTAAAATCAATAACTGCTTTATTAAATAATAAGGATTTTTTCAAACTTTTCAACAGTATATTCAACAAAATAGACTACAATTGTTTTATCATTTTTCAAGATTATTTAAATATAAAAAAATTGAAATATGATGAAAATTTTGAAATCTTGAAAGTATTGAAATTTTATGAAAATTTTGAACCTTATATAAAAATCCTGGATTTTCATTGGATAAAAGCTATGCTATTTTTCCGCAAATATTATGATTTTCTCCAATTTTTCCTTCACCATGATATTTTTTTCCCGCCATTTTAAGTGCCGTGGTATTTTTCAGAAATACAACGGCAGGTGGGAAAATACCATGTCTAAAAATAGATCGTGATTAAAAATAGTAGTATTTTACATTCCGATGCTCTCGGGATTTATCTTCAGGTAATGATAACCACATATTCGGTAGAATTATAGAAATATGCCATGCTTGTAAGTGGTATTTGCAAAAAAAAATACTGGTTTCGAGACTAGACAAATATCGAAATTTGTCCAGTCACTCAACCAGTATTTTTTGGCAAATACCACTTACAAGCATGGTATATTTCTATATAATTTTGAAATTTTTTGAAAATTTTGAAATTTATATGAAATTTTTATTAATTTTTTGTAATTTTGTAAAATTTTGAAATTTTGAAATTTTTGAACATTTTGACCCTTTTTGCAATTTGATTGGCCGATCGGAAATGAAATCTCGTATCTGGTTGGACAACGTTGAAACACCGAATAGACAATAGACGAAAATAGACACAAGCCCGAATATACCTCACGCGGGGTGTATTCACTGCACGCGAGATATACTCACTCTGAGGTAGAGTTGAGAAAATGCTGTTTGGGCCAATCAGCGAAAAGCAAAATTCCTTATCATTTAATAATATGTGATAACCTTTGTTAGTGACTTGCGACAGGTCGGTGGTTTCCTTCGGATACTCCAGTTTCCTCCACCAAAAATAACTGATCGCCACGATATAACTGAAATATTATTGAATGTGGAGTTCAACACCATAGACCAAACCTACAAATATATAATCATACGAGACCCTAAACAACATGGCGCTAACAGAGGAGGGTCCATAAAACTAGCTTAACCCAGCCATTTTTTTTATTGAAGTGCATGTACCAACCAAGGAAAGTTAGCGGTCATGTATTTGTGTAATAGAGGTCATGTATTTGTGTATTAGAGGTCATGTATTTGTGTGTTAGAGGTCATGTATTTGTGTGTTAGAGGTCATGTATTTGTGTATTAGAGGTCATGTATTTGTGTGTTAGAGGTCATGTATTTGTGTGTTAGAGGTCATGTATTTGTGTGTTAGAGGTCATGTATTTGTGTATTAAGGATGTCGATTTTGCGTCTTTCTACGATTTTTCTATTCGATTTTGGAACTTTTTCGGCAGTGTAGTAATCTTTGTTTTTCATTTAATTTCCAGATGAAATAGTTTATCAAATGTAAAATCTTGAAATTCATGTGTAAATGCATGAATAATCACTATGACGTAAACCGTCTAGAGTTGTGACATAATAATTGTTTTCATGGATGGGTAAATTCATATGAAAATGGAGAAAAGGCTATAATTATACAATTATTTTTAAATTCAAAACTAAAGGACTGGGAGCTATAAGGGCCAAAATCGGCCCCACCTCAGATGTCGATAAAATTTTCTCCAAAATGTATTCACAATATGTGCTTTTCAGAAATAAATACAGTTAGTTAATATGTGTATCTAATTCCTCACAGCGGATCGACAAATTCAGGTAATGAAAAGCAGTGAACGTCATTTTTTTCATTATACAGAACGTACGTATCATTATATTATAATGCATATCATTAAAAAACAAAAACAAAAACAAAGCATAATAAAACTCAATAAACACAGCATAAATTTGACTTAATATGCAATGTGGATTGATTTCAGGAATAAAAACATGTTCCGAAACTGTATTATGAAATTAAAGTGAATGAATAGTAATGTCACAAGGTCACCCATTTTCGACGGTCTCCTGTTTTCGACGGTTTGTTTCACGTGATAAAATTTCTCATTATTTTGATCGCTTAATTTGTCAGAGGTTATATTATGATGCTAAAATTGCATGAGTGATCTCATGAAATCTGATCTAAAAATGTCATCTTTAAATATAAGAACTACGTACCACATCTATTATTTCACGTTCAAATTGTAGTTTTTCGAAATTCATTTTTTCGTCAGCTTAAATCTCATACAGACCAATTTTGGATTCATTGTCTGCTATGACATTGATAATGTACATATTCAGGTTAATATCAGGGGCGGATCCAGGATTTCAAGGTAGGGGGGGGGGGGGGGAGTGGACTTAAAAAAAAATTGCGCCGAGTGGAGGGAGGCGCGAAAATTGTTGGGGTATTTCGTGTGAAAAATCACGATTTTACGCCAAAAAATAATATTTTTTCAATTTTATGGGGCGCCGGGTGCGCCCCCCTGGATCCGTCCCTGGGGCATCAATTCAGAAACTTGTTAACATTGATCGTCGAAAATTTTGGTATTAATCTTAAAGAAGTAATAGATAGATTTATTTGGACAATAGAACTTTGTCATATTTGAAATTTTTTTAAACACTTTTTTAACCGTACTTTATTCTTAACGACAACCAATGCGATGATATATTCCAGTACATTTTTACGGACAACCATCACAAATCTATTAAATATGTCGTTTGTAGTCCATTTTTAGCATTATCCGTCTAATTATGATGTCATTATGACGTCATAACGCACCCAATTTCACGGAAAGTTATATTTTTAGAAAATTTGTTTATCTAACATTAAATTAGTAAATTGTTTTTATTCTATGTCGAGCATTATTTTTTAATATAATGTGGGGCCAATTTTGCACCTTAACGCCTCTCCCTCTTTATGACAATAAAATAATACCACTCGGTACATATGTCGCTATTTAAGTTCATACTTGATTGCATTGTAAAATTTATGAGAGATGACAATATTAAATATAATTAAATACCAAAATCGCTATTTAAGTTCATACTTGATTGCATTGTAAAATTTATGAGAGATGACAATATTAAATATAATTAAATACCAAAATCTTTGCAATAATATGTTCTTTTTTTAATCCTACGAATTCACTGTCGTCAAAGAGCTCCAATCGAAAATGCTTGGTCAACATCCGGGATATTTTAAAGCGGTATTTTTAAAGAAGACACAGATAATTATCGTAAGTATTTATGAATATACTGTGTATATAATGTTTTGAATTATGATGCTTTATGATTGTTATTATTATTAAATTAATTTTTTGTCCAAATATCATTTATTTTTGCAGTGTAAAATTAGATTTTTCTCTAATTTATAAGGAATCCGGCTTCAAAATCATTACAATCAATTGAAATATCGCTATATCTTGCATTTACGAATGAATTAAATGTTGCCCAAAAAGAAAAAAATATTGATGAATGATTGATTTTACTTAAAAATACTATTTTGTTGATGAAAAGTCAATTAGTAACTAGTTATACCCTAAAACATGATGTCAACAGATGTTTTTGAAATCCGGATTGGTCAAAATGTAAACATGTATACAAACCGGTTGGGTCATTTAAAAATAGCCGGGTTTGTCAGTATGTAAATACCACTGATCTTATTGTTATTGAGCATTATATTGCAATTTAACGATAGTTATGATTAGGAAATATCTCAAAGGTGATAAATACTGATCAATAGTATGAATATTTGCCATGGCTGCTAATTTCAGCTACTTTGTACAATAAAACAAATCGTTATTTCTATGTTAAATTGCTACTGTCGCGAACACTTGATTTTTTTTATGCTTTTTGTGGCACTGACATCACGGTTGGTGCTCAATACGCTACACTCACTTTAAGTAGCTGTCCAGGCGCATCGATTGAGTAGTGGGAGATTTTTTTTATAAGGCAATATTTTGATTTTATACTCGTTGATAACGAAGTAAGTCACTCTGTGGAAATAACTTCATGGGTACGATATTTAAGTTTCTTCACAGTATAATGTTTACATTAACATTACAGATAAGCAAATTAACAAAGGCTGTAGTATTGAATTCCTTTCCGCACGGACGATTTTGGCAGTTTGTATACAAAGAAAATGTTAGGTGTACTCGATTAATGCAACGTTCGTTACAAGTTGTAATACGACAAAAGTTCGTTCTTTGGATGTTATAGACACCCGCCCATCCACCAATATTAACGCCAAATGAATTTCAATCACTCGTATATATTTAGCATTTTTTTTCGGGGGGGAAATTGAAATGACAGACTCAATGAATTTGTTATGTTGATATATATTTATAATAAATGCTATGCGATCTTGTAACGAACGCACTATCCTACACTGTCTCGAGTTTTATTTATATTACGTTATTTTAGTTAATAAAAAAATATTTTCTGAGGAGTGAAACGAGGGAAAGAAAAAAATAGACAATATATATATACATTGTCGAAAATATAAAATTTATATATACGAGTTTTGACGAGTTTTTCTTACCTGTTTCGCAGCGAGTGGAAATGAATTATATATTTTCCGACAATGTACGTATATTGTATCTATCGCCCCAAAGAAACTGTCAAATTGTCTAAAAAGAGCAGAAACAAGCGTTGTTCTTATCGTTTTTGATTGTGGCCTCTGTGAAGTCCGCGCTTATAAGTTTATAAGCATAAATCCTGTTACTGTTTCTTACCGTCGCTCAACATGAATCAAGTACCAGAAAAAGATATCTTGGTCAGAAACCAAATACAAATGTATAGCAAAAAAATATCTGGTCAATGCAATGTGACTACTCGAATAGAACAAGTGCAGGATAAAAAAATAACATTAACTGGGCAGCGAAGAAATACTATTAAAACATCTTATGTTTCAATCTTGCGATTATCCTCATTTTATTTGTATAAGCTTCAGACAATTTGATTGCTACATTTATATTATATTGTGAGCGCCATACAGATGTTTGTGTATCTTTACATTCAACATTCACTTACTAGTATCTGCTATACATTAAATTTTCTTTACAGATGAATCCTATCAGTATAATAGCCGTTGAGGAGTCTGTGGCGACCATGTTTGTCAACGGATCGGGATGAAATGAGCAATCTTTATAGAAGACCTTCCATAGTTGCTTCCTACCAAGTTTCGGTTTTTATTGTATCTAGCTTTAGTGAAATAATGTGTACAGATTTTGTCTGTTTATATACTTATGAGTTTTGACTTTCCCTTTGGAAGATTGTTTGGAGTTCGGTAATTTTGTTATTACTCATATTCATTTGGCTAAGCAGTTTGAGAGGAGAAGATTTGATAAAATCGCCCAATTAGAAACAAGAACCGCTTGATGCTTCCTACTAAGCTCCACTTCATTTGATTGAGGCGTTTCAGAGGAGAAGATTAAAATGTGAATAGTTAATGGACGAAAGACGACGGACGACGGGCGCTAAGTGATGGTAAAAGCTCACATTGTCTTTGGCAAGATGAACTAATAACAGTCATTGGGTAGATATGTCGCTCCACTCGGACACATTATTCTGATTCCGAGCTAACCAGTCTCTGCTATTTCTCCTTAATGCTGCGTTCTTAGAGGAGAAGCAACAAATACCAATTTTTAAAGTCTTTTGTTTGACAAGACCACGGCTCGTACCCACAATCTATCGCACTCGAGGCGAGCACGCTAACCATTACGCTACCGATGCGGTTCCCTATTTTTATTTAATTTTTATTAATTTTTTTAATCAAATATTTTTTATTGTCCTTCAATATATTATTTGAAAACTAAAATTATTCCAAAACAATAAGAGTTACTTGATATCTATATAAACAGTGAGAGTTCCTACTTTTGATCAAACACTCTTTGAATATTGCAATAATTCAACTGCATAGCAAATAAAGAAAAATAATTAAAAGTTCTATACAAAATCATGACCATTCTGTAGAAGGTGACTTGGCGAATGCCAATTCTGCACAAACCGTTTTGTATTTCTTCCTTTTAATGTTATACAAAACATCCACATGTAAAATATTTTTAATATGTGCTGTTGTTGTTTTTTTTCACAACTTTTATTCATTGAAGACATTTTTTTTTTTTTTCTTTTTATCAATTTGCAAGTCGAACATACCCTTGACAAGTGTTATAATGAACCTTAAATAAATTACAGAAAGAAACATAATTGTGATATTGAGCTGTTTTCGCTATTCTTTCAATTTTTTACATAGACAAAACCGGTTCTACTTAAACACAATTTTTGCGACCCAGCCGGAAAGTAGTGGCTGACAGAGCCGGAACGAATGTACGTAAATAATCATCGTGTTTTTTACTGTAGCAAGTCTAAAACTATTCATGGTAGCACGTCAGTGCAAACTATCATGTATATAAGCATTACAAAGGGTTTGTGTACTTTAATTACACATATAAACTACTTTTTATAGCTTTATTTGATGATTTCAATCTCATTATTAGCATTTTTCATTGTTTATGTCCATCATTTTATCTATATCTGAGTAATCGATAAAGATAACTACAGTAATATATAGGTAAAAACAAGCAAAAATAATCGACCGATAACGACATCTTCTGGATTCAAGATATAATAATACTATATGATCATAATACTTACTTTTTGTCGTCGCCTGTATGTCAAACATGCCTATTTGACTTGTACCGGAAGATGACAGAGCATTTCCGACCGGAGCTCTTTGACGACAGTGGAATTATGGTATTGTAGATCTTTTTACACATCGTTAGGTAGTAGACAGTATTAAGCTTCAACCACATTATACAATTATACATCTTTATATATAAGGATTTGATTTTTACTTGTGGAAAGTACTTGCATGACCGCATCATTTCACCAAGAGCGTATGTTTAGACCCATAAAACTACCATAACCCGTCACTTTTTATTCAAATACTTGTAACAATTCAGGAGAGTGAGCGGTTATGTACTAGTATATATATGTTATAAGTACCAATTTTGCCTCTTTTTGTAATTTTTGTGTTTGATTTTGAAACTGTTCTAACAGTGTTTTTTCTTATTAGCTAGTAATATCCACGATTCAACCAAACATACATCGCAAACTAATAAGTAGTTAGTTTGACCATCGCTAGTTATTAAGTAGAAAGCATCAGTCAAGGATATACATGTATATAATTAGTTAAAGGGGCATTATCTCCCAAAATCGTAATTTTTTGTTACCCATAAAAACTATCAGATATGATTGATGCCTTAATAAAACGTGTTCCTGTAACTTATAAATGTTATGAAATGTACGCGCATCGGGGGAAAAGGTGCAACTGCTCGTGTTTTGGGATCGATCAAGAAATGGACGCCATCTTATTAATTATCGGCATTGTTTACGGAGTTTGCTGAATCGTCATTAAATCAGTACAACGATGTACTTATTTCTTATTTTCTGTGAATCTGCTTTTAGTCGGCGTTAATTACGGACAAAGAACCATGCAAGTTTGCGGTTAATAAGCGACAAAATATAAATTATTCGTTTTTACTTGTCACTAGTAAGGTCAGTTGCATACGGAGAAAGCGAGGTCAAATTATTTGCTTGCAAGGAAATAATAAATCGACGGTAAATTTCGTTCTCAAAAGGCGAAAAGTGGTACGATAAGCTGCTAAATGTGAAATATTTACCTTTATTTCATCATTTTAAAGCTATTTACCGATTTCCAAAACATATAATTTGTTGGGTCAAAATCGTAGCTAATGCCTCTTTAAAATAGAGAGTAAGCTTTGAATGTCGTGTTTAGGTCCTTTTAAATTATTTGGTGTTCCAATCTTTTGACCTTGAGCGTACTTAATGAGGGTTATTCCAATCTTTTGACCTTGAGCGTACCTGATGAAGGTTATTCCAATCTTTTGACCTTGAGCGTACCTGATAAAGGTTATTCCAATCTTTTGACCTTGAGCGTACCTGATGAAGGTTATTCCAATCTTTTGACCTTGAGCGTACATGATGAAGGTTATTCCAATCTTTTGACCTTGAGCCGTACCTGATGAGGGTTATTCCATTTATTACTCGTCCTACACACTAAATTATGTATATATATACGTTTGTATTCAGCAAGATAATATACATTATTAGCTAGAAGGTAGATACGATTCAGTCAGTTAATATACTAAGTTAGTATGTAGGTAATAAGCGGCAGTCAGAATGTAAATCTGTAGATAGTAGACAGTAGACTTTCGTTTTCCTTAACGTCGTTTTGAGTTAGGGTTAGTGTTATGGTGTCTAACGCCACTTTCAACAATATTTCAGTTATACCGTGACAGTAAGTTTTATTGATGGAGGAAACAGGAGATAGCCATCGATCTGCCGCAAGTCACTGACAAACTTTTGTAATACAAGTACATTTCGTTCATGGTAACTTATATATACTCTGCAGTTGTATTTAATTACTTGGTTGCTGGACTTATATATAAAGAAGAGGAGAAGGGTGTCATTTAGAGGTATCACCTTAGTATATGTTTGTACCTATCTCAATCACAAATTCTTATTTTCATTAAATTTTTATTGTTGTCTTCTTGTTGTATTCGGTGACGTTGTACAACATCACAGTAATAGTTTGTTTGTTTGCTTTTGGAATTTAATTTAATTTATTTTAATAGAATACGTTGCCTAGTACAAAGTACGGACTTGCACAAAACAAGCCTGAAATTGACTACGTGTAAGATTTATATAGGCGGTGTTACATACAGTAGTATGTCATACGTCATATTTCATCAAATGTAAACATGTCTTCTCGTCTGAAATCTTCAATTCGTAAACAATAGACAAGATGCAAAGTAAAGTAACATACATCTACGATATCAGAAATGAACTGTCATAGTCATATTTTATA
Source organism: Bathymodiolus brooksi (assembly GCA_963680875.1). Classification (NCBI taxonomy): domain Eukaryota; kingdom Metazoa; phylum Mollusca; class Bivalvia; order Mytilida; family Modiolidae; genus Bathymodiolus; species Bathymodiolus brooksi. Next base: position 46,871,609 of record OY804588.1, read on the forward strand.
AAATGTAATCATGTCTTCTCGTCTGAAATCCTAAATCCGTAAACAATGAACAAAATACAAAGTAAAGTAACATACATCTACGATTTCAGACATTACGTAACGTCTACATTTGTTATCACGTTGATCTGAAAGAGGATCAAGTACGAACGAAGGTCAAAGCATAATAAACAAATGTGTCATGTCCGTTCAGATTATGTCTGTAATACACAAAAAATAAATATAAGAATAGTCGACTGGAATACAACGAAGAATTCTAACCAAACTGAATCGACAATTTGTGTTTATGATGATAAGAAACGTAAATATCTAGCTTAGAGAGCTTGACACGTCTCTGGAATAACCTTCATCGGGTACGTTCATAACGAAAAGAATGGAAAATCTAAATAATTTAAAAGTCTTTGGGAGCAATAATACGATAGGGACTTAACAAGGATGGCCAAATCAAGGGACTTAACAAGGATGGCCAAATCAAGGGACTTAACAAGGATGGCCAAATCAAGGGACTTAACAAGGATGGCCAAATCAAGGGACTTAACAATGTGGCCAAATCAAGGGACTTAACAAGGATGGCCAAATCAAGGGGCTTAACAAGGATGGCCAAATCAAGGGACTTAACAAGGATGGCCAAATCAAGGGACTTAACAAAGATGGCCAAATCAAGGGATTTAACAAGGATGGCCAAATCAAGGGACTTAACAAGGATGGCCAAATCAAGAGACTTAACAAGGATGGCCTAATCAAGGGGCTGAACAAGGATGGCCAAATCAAGGGACTTAACAAGGATGGCCAAATCAAGGGACTTAACAAGGATGGCCAAATCAAGGGACTTAACAAGGATGGCCAAATCAAGGGACTTAACAATGATGGCCAAATCAAGGGACTTAACAAGGATGGCCAAATCAAGGGGCTTAACAAGGATGGCCAAATCAAGGGACTTAACAAGGATGGCCAAATCAAGGGACTTAACAAGATGGCAAAATCAAGGGATTTAACAAGGATGGCCAAATCAAGGGACTTAACAAGGATGGCCAAATCAAGGGACTTAACAAGGATGGCCAAATCAAGGGACTTAACAAGGATGGCCAAATCAAGGGACTTAACAAGGATGGCCAAATCAAGGCACTTCACAAAGATGGCCAAATCAAGGGACTTAACAATGATGGCCAAATCAAGGGACTTAACAAGGATGCCCAAATCAAGGGGCTTAACAAGGATGGCCAAATCAAGGGACTTAACAAGGATGGCCAAATCAAGGGACTTAACAAAGATGGCCAAATCAAGGGATTTAACAAGGATGGCCAAATCAAGGGACTTAACAAGGATGGCCAAATCAAGGGACTTAACAAGGATGGCCAAATCAAGGGACTTAACAAGGATGGCCAAATCAAGGGACTTAACAAGGATGGCCAAATCAAGGGACTTAACAAAGATGGCCAAATCAAGGGATTTAACAAGGATGGCCAAATCAAGGGACTTAACAAGGATGGCCAAATCAAGGGACTTAACAAGGATGGCCAAATCAAGGGACTTAACAATGATGGCCAAATCAAGGGACTTAACAAGGATGGCCAAATCAAGGGGCTTAACAAGGATGGCCAAATCAAGGGACTTAACAAGGATGGCCAAATCAAGGGACTTAACAAAGATGGCCAAATCAAGGGATTTAACAAGGATGGCCAAATCAAGGGACTTAACAAGGATGGCCAAATCAAGGGACTTAACAAGGATGGCCAAATCAAGGGACTTAACAAGGATGGCCAAATCAAGGGGCTGAACAAGGATGGCCAAATCAAGGGACTTAACAAGGATGGCCAAATCAAGGGACTTAACAAAAATGGCCAAATCAAGGGACTTAACAATGATGGCCAAATCAAGGGACTTAACAAGGATGGCCAAATCAAGGGGCTTAACAAGGATGGCCAAATCAAGGGACTTAACAAGGATGGCCAAATCAAGGGACTTAACAAAGATGGCCAAATCAAGGGATTTAACAAGGATGGCCAAATCAAGGGACTTAACAAGGAAGGCCAAATCAAGGGACTTAACAAGGATGGCCAAATCAAGGGACTTAACAAGGATGGCCAAATCAAGGGACTTAACAAAGATGGCCAAATCAAGGGACTTAACAAAGATGGCCAAATCAAGGGATTTAACAAGGATGGCCAAATCAAGGGACTTAACAAGGATGGCCAAATCAAGGGACTTAACAAGGATGGCCAAATCAAGGGACTTAACAAGGATGGCCAAATCAAGGGACTTAACAAGGATGGCCAAATCAAGGGACTTAACAAGGATGGCCAAATCAAGGAACTTAACAAGGATGGCCAAATCAAGGGACTTAACAAGGATGGCCAAATCAAGGGACTTAACAAAGATGGCCAAATCAAGGGATTTAACAAGGATGGCCAAATCAAGGGACTTAACAAGGATGGCCAAATCAAGGGACTTAACAAGGATGGCCAAATCAAGGGACTTAACAAGGATGGCCAAATCAAGGGGCTGAACAAGGATGGCCAAATCAAGGGACTTAACAAGGATGGCCAAATCAAGGGACTTAACAAGGATGGCCAAATCAAGGGACTTAACAAGGATGGCCAAATCAAGGGACTTAACAAGGATGGCTAAATCAAGGGACTTAACAAGGATGGCCAAATCTGTTATGGTCACCTATGCCTTGGGAGAAGAACCTACGTTATAATAATACTGACATCATTTAGTATGTTATAAATACTGTTATAGTGACAGCCGGAACCTTTGAGCCGTAATAAAAGCGGGAGGTTTGGCGCTTTAAAATCTGATTCAACCCACCATTTCTTTAGAAATGCCTGTACCAAGTCAGGGTCATTACGGTTTTCACAGTTTTCCGGTTGTTGGCTGATTTTGTCTGTTTATATACTTATGAGTTTTGACTTTCCCTTTGTAAGATTGTTCGGAGTTCGGTAATTTTGTTATTACCCTTATTTAGAAGCTGTAAATTTCAATTATATATATATATATACATATACTAAAGATTTTATCGATGTTGAAATCAAAGCTTGAACTTATTTCCACTAATGTCAGTCAACACGTTAGTCGCATCATGTATGGTTAGTGAACATTTACCATGAAGTCGCGACGTGTATGATTGGTTAGTATTCACGGTTTAGTGGCTGTCAAAAGGACAAGAGTCAGTAGATGTAGGGTTAGTTACACATATGAAGCAGGTAAAACTAACACATTATCCACAAATGTATTTAATAAACGTTAGAGAAAACCGAAGGGACAATCAAGAATGGACAATTCAGAGACACTGGCAACATTGGGTACACAAGACAGAGGACGTAGACAAACAAAACAAAAACACAACACACAAAACTTGAAAATAGATGAGCAACACGGATCCCCACCAAAAATCGGGGGTGAAACCATGTGCACACGAAGGGTAGCAGTTCATGTCTCTTATACGACACCCACCATGTTACTCATATAGTCAATACGTGTAGGACATCACTATACGCAACAAACACAAAAAAGGAAATAAGACATGAGTCCTCGTACAAATACGTGGGGTAAGGACAAACTGAACATAGCTTTTATGCAGACATCATAGCGGACAACACAACACGGAACATAAAGACATAAGATAAGACAAAATGCTGGACACCACTATACGCAAACCAACAAAAACAACACAATAAGGCATGATTTCTCCTACAAACAACTGGGGTAAAGACGAATCAACATCGTTTTTACGCGGATATTGTAACATGTTTATCATTCGCTACGATAGAGAGTACAAAATGTTATTGAGATACAAACAAAAAAAATCGTCAATATTGAAAACTGGTTAAAAACCTACATATGACTACTGTAATATTATTTGTCTACAGATATATTATATATAGTGTTATGGTGTTTAACGCCACTTTCAACAACATTTCAGTTATATCGTGGCTGTCAGTTTTATTGGTGGAAGATACCGGAGTAACCACCGATCTGCCGGAACTCAATGACAAACTGATAGATATAGAAATTCCTTTCCAAATCAGAGCTCAGCACTTTTATTTCTGTTCTGTGTCCTTCAGTCAGAATGAAGACTTCAATGATGAGAACACCTTATTATGCATCAACTTGAGTGCAAGACGGTCCTTTAAAACATTATGTCGGTCTAAATAGCTTTATTTCAGAAACTCGTCGTGCACACTAAATCAGATATCTATGCATTTATTTGCATTACATTAACGTCAAGCCATTTTGTCAGGTATATTCATGACGAGAACGAGCTCACAATCTATAAAGCATGAAGTCAAATAGGGTGGTATTGGGATGAAAAAGTGGATTGCTTTAGGTGGTTTGTTTTTCCAACGAAATCTAACACTGTTATACAATTATGTTAGGAGCAATGCAAATTATTTAATCGTTTAACCATCAAACCATTTAACGTAAGTCTTACAAAAACTACATATAATGATTATTTGTATTTCTTGTGTGCCTCTTGTACTAAATGTATTATAAGGAGGATTGCAAATTACTTTAACGTATCATCCCCTAACCCAGATAACGGTTGGTTGGTTTATGATGTTCAACGCCACTTTCAACAATATTTCAATTATATCGTGGCGGTCAGTTTTAGTGGTGGAGGAAGCCAGAGTACCCAGAGAAAACCACCGACCTGCCGCAAGTCACTGACAAACTTTATCACATAATGTTGTAACGCCTGAGTGGGATTCGAACTCACAACGTTAGTGGTGATCCACATAACGTAAACCTTACAAAACTACATGCAAGTATTCTTTGTATTTCTAGTTTTTCTCTTATCATAACTGTGTTTATAAGGAGAAATACAAATTACTTCATAATACATCCTCTAACCCATATAATGTAAATCTTACAAAGCTACATACAACTATTTCTAGTTTTTCCCTTGTCCCAGACGTATTATAAGGAGAAGTGCAAATATTTACAAGTGTCAAAAACTATTACATTGTAACTGAAGGACATGTGTCCGTTAATATTCGCTTGATATAATCGTTCTCGAATAACTTCATTAAAACATTCGGCACAATAAGAACACATACACATATCTATATAGCCACGATTTGTTTCTGTAAAGAATATTTGTTAATGTGATTAAATATAGCCTGACAAAATCAATTATGGGGAAAAAAGACCTTGAGAATGAATATGTTCAGGCGCTACAACATATATTCAAGTTTCACAATATGAAAATCGTATACAAGCTTGGACATTTAATAATCAAAATGAATATAATATAACAGTGAGATTTGTATCTGACAGGTAGTGTTAAAATGTGTAATTTAATACATATTTTTACAACGGGGGTTATGGTGTTCAACAATATTTCAGTTATATAGTGGCGGTCAGTTTTATTGGTGGAAGAAACCGGAGTACCAGGAGAAAATCACCAACCTGCCGCAAGTCACTGACAAACGTTATCACGTAATAAGTACACCACACCTCAACAGTATTCGAATCCCATTTAATAATCAAAATTAATATGATAACAATGAGTATTTGTATCTGACACATGGAGGTGTTAAAATGTATAATTTAATACATATTTTTACAAGGGTTAACAAGACATTATATGTTGTGGTGGAGGGAGTTATGGTGTTTAACGTCACTTTCAACAATATTTCAGTTACATCGTAGCAGTCAGTTTTATTAGTGGAGGAAACTGGAGTACCTGGAGAAAACCACCGACCTGTTGCAAGTCACTGACAAACTGTATCACATAATGTTGTATCGAGTACACCACACCTGAGCGGTATTCGAACCCCATTTAATAATCAAAATTAATATGATACCAATAACTATTTTTATCTGACATGGAAGTGCTAAAATGTGTAATTTAATACATGTATTTACAAGGGTTAACTTGGCATTTTGTTTTCTGGTGGAACGTGGATACATGAGCATAGTAAGTACGTAAGCAAGTAAATTTTATTTAGAGACGGTATATAAATACATAGACAACAAATCAACATGAGCCCTAAAGTGCTCTTAAACCGACTATACAGATATAAACATAACACTTATGTCAAGTACTACATAAATAAGAGTAATAACAAAATGACCGAACTCCGAACAATCTTACAAAGGGAAAGTCAAAACTCATAAGTATATAAACAGACAAAATCAGTCAACAACCGGAAAACTGTGAAAACCGTAATGACATTGACTTGGTACAGGTATTTCTAAAGAAATGGAAGACAAACAAGACAAAAAATATAACAGAGAAAACCACAATTATACTCAACACGACCCTCTAAATCATCGGGGGTGAACCTAGGTTCTCGTGAAGGGTAAGACTCTCCTCTCAACACGGACCCCTCTAAATCATCGGGGGTGAACCCAGATTCTCGTGAAGGATAAGACTCTCCTCTCAACACGGACCCCTCTAAATCATCGGGGGTGAACCCAGATTCTCGTGAAGGATAAGACTCTCCTCTCAACGCGGACCCTCTAAATCATCGGGGGTGAACCCATATTCTCGTGAAGGGTAAGACTCTCCTCTCAACACGGACCCCTCTAGATCATCGGGGGTGAACCCAGATTCTCGTGAAGGCTAAGACTCTCCTCTCAACACGGACCCCTCTAAATCATCGGGGGTGAACCCAGATTCTCGTGAAGGGCAAGACTCTCCTCTCAACACGGACCCCTCTAAATCATCGGGGGTGAACCCAGATTCTCCTGAAGGATAAGACTCTCCTCTCAACACGGACCCCTCTAAATCATCGGGGGTGAACCCAGATTCTCGTGAAGGATAAGACTCTCCTCTCAACACGGACCCTCTAAATCATCGGGGGTGAACCCATATTCTCGTGAAGGGTAAGACGCTCCTCTCAACACGGACCCCTCTAGATCATCGGGGGATGAACCCAGATTCTCGTGAAGGCTAAGACTCTCCTCTCAACACGGACCCCTCTAAGTCATCGAGGGTGAACCCAGATTCTCGTGAAGGGCAAGACTCCCCTCTCAACACGGACCCCTCTAAATCATCGAGGGTGAACCCAGATTCTCGTGAAGGATAAGACTCTCCTCTCAACACGGACCCCTCTAAATCATCGGGGGTGAACCCAGATTCTCGTGAAGGGCAAGACTCTCCTCTCAAGACGGACCCCTCTAAATCATCGGGGGTGAACCCAGATTCTCGTGAAGGATAAGATTCTCCTCTCAACACGGACCCCTCTAAATCATCGGGGGTGAACCCAGATTCTCGTGAAGGATAAGACTCTCCTCTCAACACGGACCCTCTAAATCATCGGGGGTGAACCCATATTCTCGTGAAGGGTAAGACTCTCCTCTCAACGCGGACCCCTCTAGATCATCGCGGGTGAACCCAGATTCTCGTGAAGGCTAAGACTCTCCTCTCAACACGGACCCCTCTAAATCATCGAGGGTGAACCCAGATTCTCGTGAAGGGCAGGACTCTCCTCTCAACACGGACCCCTCTAAATCATCGAGGGTGAATCCAGATTCTCGTGAAGGGCAAGACTCTCCTCTCAACAAGGACCCCTCTAAATCATCGGGGGTGAACCCAGATTCTCGTGAAGGATAAGACTCTCCTCTCAACACGGACCCCTCTAAATCATCGGGGGTGAACCCAGATTCTCGTGAAGGATAAGACTCTCCTCTCAACACGGACCCTCTAAATCATCGGGGGTGAACCCATATTCTCGTGAAGGGTAAGACGCTCCTCTCAACACGGACCCCTCTAGATCATCGGGGGATGAACCCAGATTCTCGTGAAGGCTAAGACTCTCCTCTCAACACGGACCCCTCTAAGTCATCGAGGGTGAACCCAGATTCTCGTGAAGGGCAAGACTCCCCTCTCAACACGGACCCCTCTAAATCATCGAGGGTGAACCCAGATTCTCGTGAAGGATAAGACTCTCCTCTCAACACGGACCCCTCTAAATCATCGGGGGTGAACCCAGATTCTCGTGAAGGGCAAGACTCTCCTCTCAACACGGACCCCTCTAAATCATCGGGGGTGAACCCAGATTCTCGTGAAGAATAAGACTCTCCTCTCAACACGGACCCCTCTAAATCATCGGGGGTGAACCCAGATTCTCGCGAAGGGCAAGACTCTCCTCTCAACACGGACCCCTCTAAATCATCGGGGGTGAACCCAGATTCTCGTGAAGGATAAGATTCTCCTCTCAACACGGACCCCTCTAAATCATCGGGGGTGAACCCAGATTCTCGTGAAGGATAAGACTCTCCTCTCAACACGGACCCTCTAAATCATCGGGGGTGAACCCATATTCTCGTGAAGGGTAAGACTCTCCTCTCAACGCGGACCCCTCTAGATCATCGCGGGTGAACCCAGATTCTCGTGAAGGCTAAGACTCTCCTCTCAACACGGACCCCTCTAAATCATCGAGGGTGAACCCAGATTCTCGTGAAGGGCAGGACTCTCCTCTCAACACGGACCCCTCTAATTCATCGAGGGTGAACCCAGACTCTCGTGAAGGGCAAGACTCTCCTCTCAACACGGACCCCTCTAAATCATCGGGGGTGAACCCAGATTCTCGTGAAGGATAAGACTCTCCTCTCAACACGGACCCCTCTAAATCATCGGGGGTGAACCCAGATTCTCGTGAAGGATAAGACTCTCCTCTCAACACGGACCCTCTAAATCATCGGGGGTGAACCCATATTCTCGTGAAGGGTAAGACGCTCCTCTCAACACGGACCCCTCTAGATCATCGGGGGGTGAACCCAGATTCTCGTGAAGGCTAAGACTCTCCTCTCAACACGGACCCCTCTAAGTCATCGAGGGTGAACCCAGATTCTCGTGAAGGGCAAGACTCCCCTCTCAACACGGACCCCTCTAAATCATCGAGGGTGAACCCAGATTCTCGTGAAGGATAAGACTCTCCTCTCAACACGGACCCCTCTAAATCATCGGGGGTGAACCCAGATTCTCGTGAAGGGCAAGACTCTCCTCTCAACACGGACCCCTCTAAATCATCGGGGGTGAACCCAGATTCTCGTGAAGGGCAAGACTCTCCTCTCAACACGGTCCCCTCTAAATCATCGGGGGTGAACCCAGATTCTCGTGAAGGATAAGATTCTCCTCTCAACACGGACCCCTCTAAATCATCGGGGGTGAACCCAGATTCTCGTGAAGGATAAGACTCTCCTCTCAACACGGACCCTCTAAATCATCGGGGGTGAACCCATATTCTCGTGAAGGGTAAGACTCTCCTCTCAACACGGACCCCTCTAGATCATCGCGGGTGAACCCAGATTCTCGTGAAGGCTAAGACTCTCCTCTCAACACGGACCCCTCTAAATCATCGAGGGTGAACCCAGATTCTCGTGAAGAGCAGGACTCTCCTCTCAACACGGACCCCTCTAAATCATCGAGGGTGAACCCAGATTCTCGTGAAGGGCAAGACTCTCCTCTCAACACGGACCCTCTAAATCATAGGGGGTGAACCTAGATTCTCGTGAAGGGTAAGACTCTCCTCTCAACACGGACCCCTCTAAATCATCGGGGGTGGACCTAGGTTCTCGTGAAGGGTAAGACTCTCCTCTCAACACGGACCCCTCTAAAACATCGGGGGTGAACCCAGATTCTCGTGAAGGGTAAGACTCTCCTCTCAACACGGACCCCTCTAAATCATCGGGGGTGAACCCAGATTCTCGTGAAGGCTAAGACTCCCCTCTCAACACGGACCCCTCTAAATCATCGGGGGTGAACCCAGATTCTCGTGAAGGCTAAGACTCTCCTCTCAACACGGACCCCTCTAAATCATCGGGGGTGAACCCAGATTCTCGTGAAGGGTAAGATTCACCTGCTTCTTATAAGACACCCGCCATGTTACTCTTAGTCTAGTCCGGTTAAAATTTAGTTGGTGATAGAAGAAAAAATATGTTTCCCCTGGGAGTGCAGTTTTTGGAGCAACACAATACTGTGACTGACTCACCCCCCCCCCCCCCCCTCTTCTATCTAGCGTACAAAAATCTAATAATAACATTTTGTTAGTGGTAGAGAAAAGAATAAAAAATGTTTTCCCTGTGAGTGCAGTTTTTGGAGCAGAACAATACTGTGGCCGACAACCACCTCCCCCCTCCTTCTTCATATCTAGCGTATAAAAAACCTAACAAATATAAACAAACAACAACATCTGCACTGGTTCACCTCAACGCCACAAGAACATAATGTCATTATGTATATTACATAACCCATAATCGTACGTCCTTCACATTTTAAATTTCATTAGAAATTTGTAAGCATTATTTTTTACATTGTTCGTTAAAAACTGAATGACATGGTCTGATAGTATAACAATTAACGTTTATATAAATGTTTTGTTAAATTTAAAGTAATTATTAAAGGGACATGGCATGATGGTAACACGACACTCATCCGGTTCCTAGAACTATACATAAAAGCGCAAACTAGTTTGTGAAGTGTAAAATGTGTAACTCGTGAAAATTAGTTTAAGCAACATGCAATATTTCAGATAAATGTATATCATTTAAAATACTAGTACAATATTACAATTATGAATTCGATGGTCTGATCTCAGTTAATTCTCAGAAAACATATGTATCACTGAAATTCACAGTCCCTACATAATGTAATTATTTAAAAAACTAAAACTAAGGTTCTCTTCCCTCCGGCATAGGTAAGGGAACGACCATTTAACTTGAAGGGAGGGTTATGGGTTTTTTCTAAAAAAAATATTCTGATTCCCAATGTTGTTGAAAAAAATATTCTGATTTTGGCGGAGGAAAAAAAAAATAATCTGATCCAGAGTTTTTGTCATATAACCTAATGTTAAATTCTGGGAAAAAAATTCGCGTTCCGCGCGACAAAAAAATTAATATTTTAACTCTTGTGTTGTCCGAAAAAAAATTCTGAGCGAAACAAAAAACCATAACCCCCCCCCTTCAAGTTAAATGGTCGGTCCCTAACCTTAGCTGATGTTGGCTATCCTGTTTAGGCGCTTTGGTTTCATTGCTCCCAAAACTTTAAATTATTTGGTTTTCCAATCTTTCGATTTTGGGCGTACCTGATGATGATCATTACAGAACCGCGTCATGGGCACTAAATTTTATATCTACGTTTGTATTCCATACTGTTATATCTACGTTTGTATTCCATACTGTTATATCTACGTTTGTATTCCATACTGTTATAACCAATTCTGAGCAAATACCAGATGATTGGCAGAATGGATTAATAAGTTCTCTACAGAAGTCAGGTTACATTTATGATCTAGATAACTACACAGGTATCACCCTCTCTCCTCGAATGTTTACAAACTTTTTTCGAAGGCCTTAGAAACGTTAATTGTAAATCATCTTGGGTGTAATAATATCCTATGTGTTTTCCGCAAAAAATGTCGTCTCGAAGATCAAATTTTAATGAACATGAGATACTATCCAACATTGCACTTGTAAATGAACATGAGAGACCCTCCAACTTTACACTAATTAAAATTTAAAAAACAACAACAGGGCTTTCATTGCTACATGCATGTTCTTTAACTGGCAATGCACCGGACAATTATAATCCTTTAAAATCTGTCTTGTCATCTATATTTCTTGCCTTTCTTTTTTCGACATTGCATACACTACTGCTGGAGAACGTAACATATGGCAGCAATATATGTCTGTAAATTCAATCTAACAGTGTTAAAATTAGATTTTTTAGCCGATATGTTCTTTTTTTATTTATTTTTGCTCTTCCATCAACGGGATTCGAACCCACACCTTTGATACACTGCTGCAGTATATAATTTCAATCGTTTGAATTTATGAATCTTCTGCGTTATCTTCCCATAGGAGTGGATTGTTGACGCTCGGCGGAGCACATTTCCCCGCTTTAGTCATTGAGAACGTCAAGGTCTACTCGATCCAACGTTTACATTTTAAGGGGTTTTTTTTGTCATGTTACAAACGTTCTTTTCTATTTTTGGAGATTTCTCCTCTAATTATGACAGTACCTTTTACTGATATTTGAACAATTTATAATTATCTACATGATTTTGTATTATTATTATTTAATTAAATCAGTACCCGCTCTGTCGTGTGGCATAGCACTATACACATTTGTTTTTTCTTCTTCATTGCAATGATTACGCAATGCTTTGAGTCCATTGGTTCTTCTACTATATGCACTATTGTTGGTAACTAAATTTAAACAAATGATGAGCGCTTATCAAAAACAAAATTTAGAAATATTATGTAAATTTAGACGAAATATTAATAAATCTTTTGTTCTCTAGGCTGTCTCACACCTATGTCCCTGTTGCATATACTGTATATAAGTTTATATCTATTTTTTATTTGTTATTGTATATGTATGTTTCTCTACCGTTGTATATGGTTTATGAGAATAAAGATGATTGATTTGTAGAGGACAGAAAACATTTTCGTTTTACGCCATGGCCAGCCATTTAGCCCCTCCGGTCAGATCTATTATATTTATATATATAATTAAATACTAGATAATCCCACTCATCTTTATGAAGATAAAGGTCCATTATTCCACGATGTGTCGTTATACGACGCGTCGTGTTCAAAATAGAAAAAAAAACATGCAATGAACTCTGCTTAAGAGAGATCGGATCAAAATTCAACGATTTTCATGTCAACATTCTACAATAAAAAAATCCTTGGGTTTATATTTTCAACAGTGGTCAAAATTCAACGCTACAGAATCCTAATTTTAGGAATCGGTCGTTTCTGATGCATTTTTAGTCCATACTTTAAACCAACCGTCAAAATCCAACGGTTAATTTTCAACTTGGCTCCAAATTCAACATTACACCGTCCTATTCTTATATACTAACCACTGGTACATCTTTTCTCCCAATTGTCAAAATCCAATTTCCAATATTCAACAGGGGTCAACATTCAACGCTACACTGTTCTATTTTTAGGAACTGACCTCGTCTGATACCTTTAAACCAATGGTCAAAATCCAGAGGTCAATTTTCAACAGGGCTAAACAAATTAAATGTTGCATCGTTCTGTTTGTATGGACTAGCCTAGACTGAAACATCTCATGGTCTAAACTTTCACCCAATTGTCACTGAACTCTAAACTAGATAAACTCGTTCAACTAAATAAGTCATAACTATATAGTTATACATGTTGTATATAAAGTTACACAATCGATAGCATGTCTTTTTCGTCTTAATATTTAATGAAGCAAAAACTTAATAACAAATAAACATCGTGTTATTGTGTGTATACAATACTAATATTATACTATTGTCCACGTGTGTATTGTCAGTCAATTTAAATACCAAAGAGAAGCTTTTTGAACACATGCACACACTAAAACGAGATGACATTGAACTTGAACTCTGTTTCAGACATAGAAGGACGGATACGTACAAGTAGTGACAAGTACAGGACAGAGAGATTTTCTGCAGGGTATACTGTTGTACACCGTTTCCTCATTGCGGTTACGTACAAGTAGTCACAAGTACAGGACAGAGAGATTTTCTGCAGGGTATACTGTTGTACACCGTTTCCTCATTGCGGTTACGTACAAGTAGTCACAAGTACAGGACAGAGAGATTTTCTGCAGGGTATACTGTTGTACACCGTTTCCTCATTGCGGTTACGTACAAGTAGTGAAAAGTACAGGACAGAGAGATTTTCTGCAGGGTATACTGTTGTACACCGTTTCCTCATTGCGGTTACGTATAAGTAGTGACAAGTACAGGACAGAGAGATTTTCTGCAGGGTATACTGTTGTACACCGTTTCCTCATTGCGGTTACGTACAAGTAGTGACAAGTACAGGACAGAGAGATTTTCTGCAGGGTATACTGTTGTACACCGTTTCCTCATTGCGGTTACGTACAAGTAGTCACAAGTACAGGACAGAGAGATTTTCTGCAGGGTATACTGTTGTACACCGTTTCCTCATTGCGGTTACGTACAAGTAGTCACAAGTACAGGACAGAGAGATTTTCTGCAGGGTATACTGTTGTACACCGTTTCCTCATTGCGGTTACGTACAAGTAGTCACAAGTACAGGACAGAGAGATTTTCTGCAGGGTATACTGTTGTACACCGTTTCCTCATTGCGGTTACGTACAAGTAGTGACAAGTACAGGACAGAGAGATTTTCTGCAGAGTATACTGTTGTACACCGTTTCCTCATTGCGGTTACGTACAAGTAGTCACAAGTACAGGACAGAGAGATTTTCTGCAGGGTATACTGTTGTACACCGTTTCCTCATTGCGGTTACGTACAAGTAGTGACAAGTACAGGACAGAGAGATTTTCTGCAGGGTATACTGTTGTACACCGTTTCCTCATTGCGGTTACGTACAAGTAGTCACAAGTACAGGACAGAGAGATTTTCTGCAGGGTATACTGTTGTACACCGTTTCCTCATTGCGGTTACTGTTACTGTTATAACACATAACTGCATTTCTTTAAATGCAAACTATTAATCAAATATATTCAATAATACGACGGTGAAGTGTGTGAATTTTTATCGGAGGGGGTAGTAGTTTAGTCTACATATTGTGGAATCTACAAAAATGTTGGTTTATTTTTATCTATACTCTCACTCTGATGTAAACAGTTCACCAGATATAAATAACACTCAACAGGACACGTTATTCTGACTCCCTAGTCTTACTTGTTCTAGCTTCTGTTGTCATCTTCCTGTGGAAAGTGTTCCCTAACCATGATGTACCTTACGACATAAGATATACCAAATGTAGGATGTCATTAATACTCTTTTCAATACTCCTTTCTTCTCTCAAACGCATAACCAACAATTGAAGGGTTAATTACATCTAAACATGATGGATCAGTCTGTTTACTTTATTTTCTGTTGTAATATCACGGTAATATGCAATTTTATAGGTCCATATATGTCGATGGAGATTGACCACGTAATATGTTGTCAATATTTTACAAGGGTACCAAAAATTTATTAAAATCCGGGAAAAATTTTCGAACTTTTCTTGCCCTATATTTGAAGTAATTACATTCGGACTTCACTGGCACTAGACTTGAGCTCTACTTCCGTCATCAGAAAAGTACCATGCGAAAAATCAAGCAACATATGTAAGTTGCTGTTACAAGATTGTATGAATATGGACACGAACAAGTTAAAATAAGGAAACAGTGATGAAATAATAAAGAAATAAAGAAATGTTATTGAAAATAAATATGTAAACAGAAAGTTGGGTGGTAATTCCGTTCCACGAGCGCCTGTGATATTTACAAGATAAAATGATTTGCTAGAGCTACATGTTGAATATTTTTTTTAATATATATTCGACCAAAATTATACATTTTTCAAGCAAAACAAAATATTACAAACATGGATCTGGATTTTCCTAGTGACTTCTTTTCATGTTTACTGATTTATGGTAAGATGTACAGTACAGCTGACAGCATACACTGACAAATGCTGAGCATTTAAAAGTCTTAGCATTCAATGCTGATGTTGTATTGGGGGTCGTAAATCATGGACTGATGGTCAGCAATTGAATAAACAATATGATCATAATGATTTCCAGATAGATGTACCTGATTCAATAGGTGTTAGTAAAATTTACCTGAGCATGCATGTATGTGTGATTTGTTACACTTGTGACTTTTTATTTAGTGGAAATATTTACATAATAAATTTTCTATTTTACAATGTAGTAATGTTTTGATAATTCTAAAATTGAATTAAAATTTCTTTGCTTTTCAATTGATTTGTTTTATTAAAATTTCAATTATTATCTGTATTTTAAAATTTAAAAGTAAATTATTTGAAAATATATGTATACAATAGATGTGTATCTATTCTTTTTTTAACCATTTGTTTGTTGTCTTTTTTTTTTTTGCTGTAAAGCTTCATATTTTCTTCAATTTGTTTGTCTTATAAATGTTTTAAATCTTGAAAGTAAACTCTAACTAAAATGTAGATATTAAACTTGGTGCACAATCAGAGAATAATATGTTTTAATTACATTTATTAAACATGGCATATAGATTTTTCTCCACATCATGATTAATATATGTAAAATTTACATATTATTTTCTTATGATGCACCATTAGATTTGTTTACCATAAGAGTCACAAAGAAGAATATATATAGGTTGTCATATTGTCATATTTTAATAATCATATCACATTTTAAGATCAATATATTAAATTTAAACTACTGATAATCAAATAATTTTTAAACAAGTTTAATTCAAAATTCATGAATATTTATGAAAAAGAAATTTATAGTAATTTAATTGTAACCATTGAACATTTCACATTTAATAAAAAAAAATATGTATTTAATTTAGGAATTTAGTGGAATATATGTGTGTGTGTGTTTTTCTTTTTCATTAGCCTAGACAGTATGTCTCTTAAAGGTCAATTTATTTATTACATGAGAGTGAATAAGTTGCAAATTACAAGTGTCCATAAATCCTTCGTTGATTGAGATTTTCTATGTTTACCATATATCTGTGTGTTAATATACAAAAAATGTAGTAGTTCATTTTGTTGATATTGGTAGAATTGTTGACCATCACTGTTTGAACTTTCTTTTCATAGAAAATGTTGAACAACTCATTATATTGTGGAGAAATCGGGATGCATTATCAGGGGCGGATCCAGGGGGACGGCGCCCCCCCCCCCCCCCATATAACTGGAAAAAATATGATTTTTTGGCGTAAAATCGTGATTTTTCACACGAAATACCCCAAAAATTTTCGCGCCTCCCTCCACTCGGCGCAATTTTTTTTAAGTGCGCCCCCCTCTCTAACTTGAAATCCTAGATCCGCCCCTGATTATCTATTATAAAGTGAGGGTTTTTACTTGTTTTGTTTATATATAATAACGGCAGTCATATTAGCGAGGTCAGTGGAAATTCTTTTCATGAAGAGTTTGAAGATACCAAAGGGGTAATCAGAATCCGTAAATGTATGTACCACCAGATTGTTTGCAACTTTGGTTTAAATTGACACGGTTGTTTTCTAGGTCAAGGCTTTACCATGGACGACAGATGGACAACGAGTGTGCAAAGGGGTCCGTATATCGAAGGACAGACAACATATTGGTTGATTGATTGGTGTTTAACGCCAACATTAGCAATATTTCACCTCTATCGTGGCGTGAACAAATTGTATGTCCAAAATAAATATGACATACAATGATTCGCAAAGCACTACACAGAAAACGAAAATTGAACAAGACGAACCCCACCAAAAACCGGAGGTGAACTCGGAACTCCGGAAGTAGTTAATATCTTAGATTAAACATCATGTGCAATAAAAACGTTGAATTCAAATGTAGAGTACACGACGCGTTTATGGAATAATCTTACTCATGTATGCTCAAAGCCAAACATATAAACTCCTACATAGTCTATGCATAGTTTGAGCGGAAAGTAACAATAATACACAAAACAATGCCGCTGGCTAAGATACGTGAATGGTTATAATGAAACCAAATATTATACAGTTCCTATCATATAATCTTAAATCCCTACAACCATTATTATGTAAAGACGACATTGTACGTGAATTTAATACTGTAGCACTTGTACAAATGTACCATGTGTATTTCAGATAAAAAAAAATAAATGTTAGAAACCCATTGTCCAAGTATAGCTGTACTACAAAAATATATATTATAGGACCCCTTTTTGAGCTAAGTATTAAACTGATGAAAACGTGTTTAACAGAATATTTCCAATTTCGTCCTTGTCATTTTTCTTTTTATCAAGCTTTGTAATTTTCGCTTTGAATTACACTTCGGTATCTTTTGACTTTTCTTAAAATAAATTGTTTTGAAATCCGAAAGTTTTCTTTAAGAAAAACGCCCCCTTCCTTTATGGAAATGTCTGCATCCGCCTCTGTATATATATATATATTCAAAGTGATGATTGTGTAACACCAAGTGAGCATTTTGTAAGCTAATGTATATCTATCTTATAGATGAGATGATATTGATGTCTATTTTGTAAGCTAATGTATATCTATCTTATAGATGAGATGATACTGATGTCTATTTTGTAAGCTAATGTATATCTATCTTATAGATGAGATGATACTGATGTCTATTTTGTTCTGAACACAGCCCGCTCAGTTATATTTAACAGTCTACGGGTACATTGTAGACATGTCCCTCCATTTGAACACATTGTGTACTGACTTCGAGCTAACCAGTCTACGGGTAGACATGTCCCTCCATTTGAACACATTTTGTTCTGACTTCGAGATAACCAGTCTTTGGTCTTACTGTTTAATGCAGCTCGCTTAGCACACAATCAGCGAATATCAATTTTGATTTGAGTTGACTGGGGTTGGAATCCAATACTTACCGCATTCGATGGGACCACGCCAACCATTACACTGAGGGAGCTTAATTTGTGCACGAGTTGGATTTATTTCTATAGACAGTATTTTTTTAATGTCCAGCCATGTTGTGGACATTGTGGTAACATTATATTTAAGCGTTAATTACGACAATTATAGTTTTATATATTAATCAGCTCTTAGTTCTACCCCAATAATGTTCACAACAAACAAACTTTGTATTTAAATGTACAGAGACCTTACTATACGACTACAACTGTCTGTTCTTCAATGTTATCATCTTACGATTTAAGATCAATAATTGGTAAATAACAACAAAGCATTAAACATCATTATCTTATAAGACTATAATACTGGACACCTACCTTCTACAGAGAAAGCTCCAAATGAAATAGTCAAAAACAAAACTGTCCAACTGCGGAGACCTGCCATGTTTTACATACAGATTTAGTGTTATGATCCTCACAATTATAATGTGTGGATATATCGGGTATATTGGTTTTCTACATGGATCATTTCAATTCATTGTTGTCACGTGACTTTAAGGTTAGTTTCATTTTACCTGTGTGCCGTAAATACAATATAAGGTATTTAAAAAAAGCAGAAGCTTGCGGCATCAGTTGTTTTATCTGTAAACAAAATATGACAAGGTATGATCCTGATAAAATTACATGTAAATAAGTTGAATATACGGGGTTTGTGGATAAATTGATTTTTAATAAAGAAAAAACCCAGAACCATTGTCTTAAACAAATGTCTGTCTGCTTAAAGTATATGGCGTTAATGTTGAATTAAATCTATTTCCTTTCTTACTTTGCTTTTAGTTTGATCGTTTATTTTTATGTATGTATTTTTTTTTTTTTTTTTTTATTGTTTGTTTGTTTTTTGTTTGTTTGTTCCTTTGTTCCTTTATTTGTTTTTTGTTTGCGTCTTTTGTTTTTTGTAGGTGTTTTTTTGTCTTAATTTTGTTTTTGTTTCGTTTGTTTGTTTGTTGTTGTTGTTTTTTGTTTTTTGTTTTTTTTTTTTTGCTGTCCGGCTGATTAGCTATTTAGATTATTTAAAATATTAGTTTCATTAATTTATTAATAAATGAATAATCTTTTTATGATATTAGACATGTTATATTTGATTTGTTTTTCTTCAAACAATGTAACATCAACGCGTCTGTCTAATTACATTTGATTGTTTTTTCTTCAGTCACAGTTGAAGGAATTATAAATATATTAACTTATGTTATTTTAATAAGTAATCAGTTCTTTTCGTCACGTTAAATATACAAACAATGACATCATTTTCCTTGTTTGCATATTACATAGTCATACTTCGACTTGCAATTGATTTTATTCTAGTTTTAAATATCTAAAATCAATGGTGGGTGACTGGAATGTATACCCTAAAGTCTACACACAATTACGTCCCTTTATTGTTAAAAACTGGTCACATGACATGTTTTATAAATGTACACAACAGGTTTTTTTAAATCTTAATTATAATATTCGTATTATCTTTCACAGATCTGTTATTTACTTTAATCTTAAAATATAGTTTACATAAGATAATTATGACATATGAATACAAAAAAACAAGATAATTCTTACATAATTTGTTTACGTATTAATTCGGTTAATTCTCAACTAATTCAAGCATTTTTAACACGTTACATTGTTTGTTATCAGAGACTTTTAATACATTCCAATATATTATACATGTATGCAATTTGTATTTGATTGTATGTTATAATACAGTGGCAATAAGTATATTGTGCTATCATATTTTATTTTAAGCTCATTAATTGTCAAAATAAAATATACATTTGTGTATAACTAATAGAAAAGACACAGGTATACAAACATTGACAATATACTATATCATATATATATATATATATATATATATATATATATATATATATATAAACGTCTAAAATGTTAGCACAACGATATCAAAAAAATATGTTAAAATGTAACAAAAATAACTATAAGTCTACAAAAAGACTATAATTATAATGAAATCGACGGATATTTCGCTTGACCGACAAGCTTCATCAGCGTCTGTAATCCGATTTGAAAAATTGTCACGTGAGCATCAGTTATCGTGACGTAAATTACTAAAAATCATAATCTTGAACTTTATACTTTATATTATTCAAGTATATTGCACACTAATTTATAAATATGAACAGAATGAGAAAATGTAATGATGAAGTTTACCAACTAGCTAAGGTCCAGGCACTGGATAAAAAGTTAAAAAACAAAAGATTTAGGCCTTTTTGTTTATGCCTTCCGGGTGTAATGTTTGTAACTCGCGGATCCAAAAACTCTCTTTTTTCTGTCTTTGATTTTCTTTCCAACTTGGATTGTGGTCAATGATATAAATTTTGGATCTGCCAAAGTCTTCCAATGAGTGCCCCGGCGACACAAAGTGTTGACTCACGGGCAAGAGCGTCTTTTTCGTAAGGTCACTTCTGTGTCCATTCATTCTTTTGTTGAATGGTTGGACACTTTCTCCTACGTATTGCGACCCGCAGCCGTGACAGTCAAGGAGGTAAACCACATTAGGTGTTTTGCAATTGACATTGCAAAATATCTTATACTCCTTTCCTGTCGTCTTGCTATGGAACACTTGTGTGTGTTGCAATTGGAGACAGCACTTGCAACGCTTGTCACCACATGGTTTACACTGGCCGACCGTCGATGAAGGTCTAGATACCGCAGCTCTGACCAGTGTATCCTTAATGCTTTTAGGTCGCCGGAACGCTACAACGGGTGGTTAGGAGAAAGTGTCCAACCATTCAACAAAAGAATGAATGGACACAGAAGTGACCTTACGAAAAAGACGCTCTTGCCCGTGAGTCAACACTTTGTGTCGCCGGGGCACTCATTGGAAGACTTTGGCAGATCCAAAATTTATATCATTGACCACAATCCAAGTTGGAAAGAAAATCAAAGACAGAAAAAAGAGAGTTTTTGGATCCGCGAGTTACAAACATTACACCCGGAAGGCATAAACAAAAAGGCCTAAATCTTTTGTTTTTTAACTTTTTATCCAGTGCCTGGACCTTAGCTAGTTGGTAAACTTCATCATTACATTTTCTCATTCTGTTCATATTTATAAATTAGTGTGCAATATACTTGAATAATATAAAGTATAAAGTTCAAGATTATGATTTTTAGTAATTTACGTCACGATAACTGATGCTCACGTGACAATTTTTCAAATCGGATTACAGACGCTGATGAAGCTTGTCGGTCAAGCGAAATATCCGTCGATTTCATTATAATTATAGTCTTTTTGTAGACTTATAGTTATTTTTGTTACATTTTAACATATTTTTTTGATATCGTTGTGCTAACATTTTAGACGTTTATTTATCATTTTTGTTTGTTTTCACAGTATCGTTAACACTTGTTTCCGATCCGACATCTCGTAGATTTATACGTTGGCTACTTTTTCAGATGTTTATATATATATATATATATATATATATGTGTGTGCAATTTTAATTTGATTGTATGATAATCATAACACAGTGGGAATAAATATATTGTGATGTCATTTAAAAAAAATTGTTTTAAGTTTATTAATTGTAAAAAAATAACATGCATAATAATAATTAGATCAGAGATACATATATATATATAAACATAGACAATACTAGTACATTATTTGTTATGTAGAATTATATACATGTTTCAAGATTTAATAATTTTATCGGTACAATCATACACATGTAAATGTGCAACATAAGGTCATATCATATATACAAATATAAAGAAAAAACCATGACAAAATGAACATGGCATTACAATTGGAACAATAAAAAAATAATGATGCAATATACCTTTATCACTACTAATGTTGTGAGTTCGAACCCCGCTCAGGCGAGGTGTACTTGATACAACATTATGTGATCAAGTTTGTCAGTGACTTGCGAAAGGTCGGTGGTTTTCTCCGGATACCTCGGTTTCCTCCACCGATAAAACTGACCGCCACGATATAACTGAAATAGCGTTGAAAGTAGCGTTCAATACCATAACTCCTCGTTCGGCTCGTGTAACAGTAACCGCAATGAGGAAACGGTGTACACTAGTATACTCTACTTGTATACTGGTTGATTGATTCATTTTTGGTGTTTAACGCCACTTTCAGCAATATTTCAGCTATATCATGGCGACTAGTTTTAGTGGTGGAAGAAGCCGGAGTACCCGGAGAGAACCACCGGCCATGGGCAAGCAACTGGTAAACTTTATCACCTGCGGCTGCGAGTCGAGTGCACCCTTTTTGTAATTTACAAAGCTGGGCGGGAATCCACGCCGTATTGGTGGTAGGCTTCTATGAGTTGTTAGGTAATCTAACTACCTAAAGCCCCTGATATACGGTAAAGCAAGTATCATGATACTTGTATCATAAACCAAAAAATACAGTGTAAACAGTGCTATTACTCTGTATCATGCAACTTTTAAAAGTTGCATGATACACACTTTGGGATAGAACATGTTCTATTCTGTACATCACGTATCACGATACATTTTATCTCTGACCAATCCGAGATCTTGATTTGAGGTCAGGAGGTGACAACATCATCAACAAATAAACGCACATGGTCAGCACATGGTAAATAAAACATGACTGGAAAGAGGAAAAACGTAGTGATGTTATTTGGTCAAAGGAACAGATGGAGAGTCTCCTCAATTTGTATGATAATGTCTTCATTGTCAGGATTCTCCATTTTGGAGGGAACAATTTGTAAACAAACTCTGCATGAAACATGCTACTTGATTTAGTGTGTAAAGTGACAAGGATCATGATACAAAAAGTTACATGATACAAGTATCGCGATACTTGCTTTACCGTGTATCAGGGCCTTAACTCATTGAGCCATCCAGACCCTCATGTATATTGATACACTGGCGATTAATGACTAAAAGATTTCTATGGGAACAAGAAAAACATAAGTAAAAAAAAAATTCCACGAGTTTACTAATAACTAAGGAAAGTGATACGTTAACAGAGTGGGGGTAATCCTTTTCATCTTATTATGGTAGGATTTGAGGGTTAGACCACTTTCAACAACATTTCAGTTATATCATGGCGGTCAGTTTTATTGGTGGAGTAAGCTGGAGTACCCAGAGAAAACCACCGACTTGCCACAACTCTCTGACAAACTTTATCACATAATGTTGTATCGAGTACACCTCGCCTGAGTGGGATTCGAACTCACAACGTTAGTGGTGATATGCTCTGACAACACAAGAGTTATCTGTGACTTGCGACATGTCAGTGGTTTTCTCCGCTGGTACTCCAGTTTCCTCCACCAATAAAACTGAACGCCACGATATAACTAAAATATTGTTTACAGTGACGTTCAATACTCCATAACCCCGCCCCATCCCGTTCGGCTAGATATACTGCATTTTATAACTATAAAAGTTTCCATTTAAAATGAGAACCTGAAATCAGTCTGACGATAAAAAAAATATGTAACCAAAACTATGTTGAAAGTGGCGTTTATCATCATAACCCTAACCCCAGCCCATACAAGGAACATGGAACCCTCATCGATAGAGTATCCATTGTATGCCACCATGAGACGTGCTGAAAAGCTCTGTAGGTTGACCGATGCCTGGGAACCATTAGCATTGCCCAGTCTAAGAATATTGTGTCACGGTCGACATGTAATACGGGTAATTGAATAGCAAGGGACTAAATAGCTAGACATTTACTTCGCTACAATTTTTGCAAATATTATTAATAATGAAATGCGTGCCGTTTGAGAGTACTCGAACTCTCTCGAACTAAGTAATGATAGTCTGGTTATGTTATGATCTTTGAATTTCGAATTTACCCGAGGCTCCGCGGAACGATGATAAAAGAGGAAGACAGTCTCAGTCATATAAATGGAAGATATACCAACATTCGAGTCATGATCGAATTAACGAACTTGTCTTAAGCTGCGTCCGAAATATTAGTGTGGGAAAATTATTCAATTTTGTTTCACCGGTCGTACATACATGATTCTATGTCCACTGTTTTCTACGAACCTTTAATAATGAAAACGTAGATATCAAATTTAGGAAGACCCGGGTGGCTCAATGAGTTAGGTAGTTGTAGGAGGCCCGGGTGGCTCAATGAGTTAGGTAGTTGTAGGAGGCCCGGGTGGCTCAATGAGTTAGGTAGTTGTAGGAGGCCCGGGTGGCTCAATGAGTTAGGTAGTTGTAGGGGGCCCGGGTGGCTCAATGAGTTAGGTAGTTGTAGGAGGCCCGGGTGGCTCAATGAGTTAGGTAGTTGTAGGAGGCCCGGGTGGCTCAATGAGTTAGGTAGTTGTAGGAGGCCCGGGTGGCTCAATGAGTTAGGTAGTTGTAGGAGGCCCGGGTGGCTCAATGAGTTAGGTAGTTGTAGGAGGCCCGGGTGGCTCAATGAGTTAGGTAGTTGTAGGAGGTCCGGGTGGCTCAATGAGTTAGGTAGTTGTAGGATGCCCGGGTGGCTCAATGAGTTAGGTAGTTGTAGGAGGCCCGGGCGGCTCAATGAGTTAGGTAGTTGTAGGAGGCCCGGGTGGCTCAATGAGGTCGGTAGTTGTAGGAGGCCCGGGTGGCTCAATGAGTTAGGTAGTTGTAGGAGGCCCGGGTGGCTCAATGAGTTAGGTAGTTGTAGGAGGCCCGGGTGGCTCAATGAGTTAGGTAGTTGTAGGAGGCCCGGGTGGCTCAATGAGTTAGGTAGTTGTAGGAGGCCCGGGTGGCTCAATGAGTTAGGTAGTTGTAGGAGGCCCGGGTGGCTCAATGAGTTAGGTAGTTGTAGGAGGCCCGGGTGGCTCAATGAGTTAGGTAGTTGTAGGAGGCCCGGGTGGCTCAATGAGTTAGGTAGTTGTAGGAGGCCCGGGTGGCTCAATGAGTTAGGTAGTTGTAGGAGGCCCGGGTGGCTCAATGAGTTAGGTAGTTGTAGGAGGCCCGGGTGGCTCAATGAGTTAGGTAGTTGTAGGAGGCCCGGGTGGCTCAATGAGTTAGGTAGTTGTAGGGGGCCCGGGTGGCTCAATGAGTTAGGTAGTTGTAGGGTGCCCCGGTGGCTCAATTAGCTAGGTAGTTGTAGGGGGCCCGGGTGGCTCAATGAGTTAGGTAGTTGTAGGGGGCCCGGGTGGCTCAATGAGTTAGGTAGTTGTAGGGTGCCCGGGTGGCTCAATGAGTTAGGTAGCTGGATTACCTAACAACACATACAAGCCTATCACCAATACGACGTAGGTTCGCGTCCGGCTTTGTAATTTACAGAAAAGGTGCACTCCACTCGCAGCCGCAAGTGATAAGGTTTACCAGTTACTTGTCCATGGTCGGTGATTCTCTCCGGCTTCTTCCACTACTAAAACTGGTCGCCATGATATAGTTGAAATATTGCTGAAACTGGCGTTAAGCACCAAACATCAAAATCAAATCAAATCAATCAATCGAAGCGTTTCTGGAATAACCTTCATCAGGTACGCTCAATATCGAAATATTGGAAAACAAAATAATGTTAAAGTGTTTGGGAGCAATAAAACCAAAGGCATAAACAGGAGAGCCAAAATCGGCTAGATCGTTGTTTGTCCTTTTGTACGTTTTCGTTTGGCCATTGTGTGTCTGTTCTGCTTTGATATACGGAGTCTGATTACCTCTTTGGTATCTTCAAACTCTTCTTGTCACCTATGCCTGGTGGAGGAGAACCATAGTTTTAATAATTTTGCTTCTTCTGTCATACATACATGGTTTTATGTTCACTACTGTCCACGTACCCTTCATAAACCAATTATCACTGGAATTATATTGCAAAGTAGAAAAGGAAAATGTAGAAAATATTGACCAATGAAACTGCTTGAAAATGATAAAAAAAAAGAATAAAGGTGAAATCTACATCTGAAGAAATTAGTGAAAAACATCAGCAATAATTGTATATATCATTACAATACTGGGTTCAAAACATCCAAAAAGATAAGTCAATTCTTATTGTCATTTTTTATTCAATTTAGTCAATATTTATTCGAGGAAAACATAAAAAGAGTTGGAAGATACCAAATGGGTAATCAGAATCCGTAAATCGAAGGACAATACAATGGCCAAAAGGGAAAACAACGATCTACAAAACATACACATAAAACTAAAGATCCTGTAACCCCACTAAAACTTATAATTAATAAATGATACATGACATACAATGGTTATGAAAAACAAACTGAAAGCTTCTGCTAATCCGTCTTTATTGAGGATGGTAATGGGACATCATGTAAAACGAATTATTACACATTTTGCTGTAAAAAAAGACGTTAAAGATAAAATTTCTGCCCTTCATTTGACAATACGGTAGCTCGAAGAACTGACGAGTCACGACAACAACTTCCGTCCAAATGTTGCTAATTGTAGTGACAAAATGGGCGTCAGACGCTTAACGGTAAAGGACATTCCCATTTCGTGCATGTACATTTGTCCTGTATCTTGTGTACCCAAGTTTCTCTGGATTGTCTATTTTTGATTGTCCCTTCGGTTTATTTTCGAAACATTTATGCTGGTAAACGCTATGTAATGTCATTGGGGTCTCTTGAACAGATAAACATTCAACAAAATAGTTAGTTGTTATTTATATAGTTACCATGGATACACCTGTATATGGAAGCCATGTTTTCTGCTAACATTAATAGACAATACCTTGTATTTTAAACAGATCCGGTTAAGCTATAATGGTTAACATTATATAATTACCTTTAACTTATAAAATGTAGAATTTCACATGTTGCTTATATAAAACACGTTTGTTTGTTTGTTTGTTTGTTTGTTTGTTTGTTTGATGGTGTTTAACACCACTTTCAACAATATTTCAGTTATATGGTGGCGGTCAGTTTTATTGGTAGAGGAAACCGGAGTACCTGGAAAAAACCACCCACCTGTCGCAAGTCACTGACAAACTTTATCACATAATGTTGTACACCTCGTCCTTTCTTGGAAGTTCTAAGGCTAAAGACCGAATGCTCAATGCACAAAATTAAGCACCGCCCACTGACCTGTAATTTTCCTTCTGCATCGTTTCGTAACTGCACGTTATTTTAGAAGAAAATATAAATCATCATCTTTCTTGCAGTTGTGCTTAGTTATGCAAAATCAAAATACACACACATATATAGAGAGCCTGGTCAAATACGTCGTCTCAGTTATTGATTACAATATTTCTTTATTTGGGACAGCGTCAAGGTCAACTTATGCAATAATAGATTACACAATGCTACAGTCTGCTTCTATCATTATTTTTAGGATTGGAATTTTCCACTGGCCAGTAATGCATACTAATCTTATTCTCTAGATTTCCATATATGGCTCTGAATTCATCGTTATTTTTAGGAATGATTTTATCCATTCATAGGTCGTCAAATAAATGCAACATCGTACAATTTTTCCTGTCAATCAGGGAGAGGCGTGTCTTTGATGAACATTCATTTATAGAACACACGTGGTTGCGTGTTTGTAAGTAGAAATACGGGGTATAAATAATTTCGCGCGCAAACATCGAATTTTTTTAAAAATCTAAATGGAGCTCCGGATCATGATGATGTTGAGTTAAGTGTTTTATCGGAAAGTTTACAAGAAAACCTAGATTTTGATAATTTAAATATACACTTAAACGACAGTATTACTCGTGACGAGATTTTAACATGTATTAAGAAATTGAAAAATGATAAGGCGTCTGGGGACGATATGATAAGAAATGAATTCATAAAATCAACTCCAGATATGTTTTTAGCATTATACGTCGATCTATTTAATCTTATTTTTAATTGTGGTAAAATTCCAAATACTTGGCTCGCAGGCAATATTGTACCTTTTTATAAAAACAAAGGGGCAAAAACTGATCCTAAAAACTTTCGACCTATTACCATTTTGAGTTGTTTTGGAAAATTATTTACATCGGTGTTAAATAATAGATTAAATACTTTTTCAGACGAATTTCTCCTCTTAAATGAAAACCAGACAGGTTTTAGGAAAAAATATTCAACTCTAGATAACACTTTTGTTATATATGGCCTTTTTGAGCTACTAAAATTAAAGAAAAAGAAACTTTTCTGTGCATTTATAGACTTCGAAAAGGCTTTCGATACTGTGTGGCGTGATGGTTTGTGGTACAAGTTACTTATGTGTAATATAAAGGGTAAAATGTACAATGTAATTTTAAACCTGTATAATAATATAAAATCAAGAATTGTTTATAACGATTCTGTTTCAAATGTTTTCCCATGTTTAAACGGTGTTAGACAAGGGGAAAATTTACTTCTTTTTCTGTTCGCATTATATCTTAATGATTTGGATACTTTTTTTACTAGTAAAAATGCGCAAGGGGTTAAAAGCATTTCCGAAGACTTCGAAAACGATTTACAAATTTATGTGAAATTATTTACTATTCTTTATGCCGACGATACAGTACTTTTAGCAGAGTCTTCTGAAGAATTGCAGTCGGAGTTAAATTATTTTTATGAATATTGTGAGAAATGGAACTTAAAAGTAAACACAAACAAATCCAAAGTCATTGTTTTTTCAAAGGGGAGGTTACCTATAAATTTAGATTTTAAAATGAATAATATGGAATTAGAAATAGTAAGTGAATTCATACACTTGGGTACAATGTTTCAAAGAACAGGATCTTTCAAGAAAAATAAAGTTAATCTTGCAGAGAAAGCATCTAAAGCTATATATGACATTTTAAACAAGGGAAGAGTACATAATTTATCTGTAAGTTGTCATTTGGATTTGTTTGATAAAATAATTATACCTATATATGTTAACCTATGGATCAGAGATATGGGGTTACGAAAATATTGACATATTAGAAAAAGTACATGTAAAATTTTGTAAGCTGTTGCTTAATTTAAAAACTTCAACACCCAATTTTATGTTATATGGCGAACTTGGTAGATACCCTCTGAATATAACAGTTAAGTTGAAAATTTTGTCATTCTGGTCGAAATTAATTGACGGAAAGCAATCAAAACTATCATCTCTGATCTATAGATTATTGTATTTGAAAACTCATGGAAATAATACTTTTTCATGGATTAATTTTGTTAAATCAATACTTGATGACTGTGGTTATTCAAACGTTTGGCATACTCAAAATTGTTTAAGCCATAAATGGCTAATTGAAAGCATTAAACTGAGATTAACCGACCAGTTCAAACAAAATTGGCATTCTACTTTGCAAATATCTCCAAAAGCATTGAGCTATAGATTATTCAAGTCGGATTTTAGATTTGAAAAATATTTAGACGTCTTAAATGACAAAAATAGATTTACTTTTTGTAGATTTAGAACATCTAATCATAGATTACCGATTGAAGTAGGGCGCTGGACAAATGTAGAAAGACACAATAGACTGTGTCAGCTATGTCAATCTCGCGAGATTGGTGACGAATTTCACTATGTATTACAGTGTCCAAATTTTGTAACTGATAGAAAAAATCTAATTCCAAAATACTTTTTTAACAGACCAAACACATTAAAACTGTCATCATTATTTAGCAAAAAGAAACCTGAAACTGTTCGCAAATTATGTAAGCTTATTGATATAATAAATAAGAAAATTAGTTCTCCTTGAAAAAAAATCAATCACACCTCTGTTAGTATTTGTATCTTTTGTATGTAACGTTTAAACATTTTTTTTCCATAATTTGAATTCAATGTACACCCATAATCTTGATAATTGATGTAATGATATGTATTTACTTTGTATTGATTTGAACACTCTCACTCTGTAACCTTTGTAACATTGGTTTAGAGAATAAAGTTAGTAGTATTAGTTTGTCCCCGCTGCATAAACCAATCACCGTTTAGACAAAACGCTACACAAAAAACAATTTTATTTATCAATTTCAATCTTTAATTGTATCATTTTCCGTCTATTGCGACCTTGAACTTTGTATAGTGTACTAAATGTAATTTTAAATTGACAGGTTACGAAACACTAGGCCATTTTTGTCATATTAGAAACCATATAATACAAAATGAAATATAAGAATTAGTAAACATATTGACACGAACCTATTAGATGACTTTTCATAAAAGACGTGTTTTATTTGTATATTATCTAGCATTTAATTGATGGTTAATAAAGGTCATCGACTCTATATTTTAGAACTAATGTTATACATATTACATTTCTGTGTCACGAGGATCATCCTTGACTTGTCATTGGGTTTATAACAATAACAACACAACGGGTGTAAACAGAGCCATCGTAGGACATAGGCACTATATTGTCTTTTTTTGTTGGTTCATATAAATTAAAAATGAACAGCATCAGACAACATGCTTCTTTCCATGTTATTCCTCGATTTCGTAGACACAGCGCAAACAATAACAACACAACGAATGCGAACAGTGCCTTCGTAGCACATAGGCACTATTTTGTGATTTATTTTGGTTCATATAAATTAAGAATGAACAGCACCAGGCAAAATGCTTCTCTCCATGTAAGTCTTCATTTTCGTAGACACTAGGCACAGTGCCTAATGGATAATACGGCCATGGGTGCGAACAGTGAGCAGTCATGTACACGTTGTTTCTGTGTGTTAGGAGTATAGAGTTCGCCTCTGTAGACACAGTGCCTAATTGATAATACGGCCATGGATACGAACAGTGAGCAGTCATGTACACGTTGTTTCTGTGTATTAGGGGTATCGAGTTCTCCTCTGCAGACACGGTGCCTAATTGATAATACGGCCATGGATACGAACAGTGAGCAGTCATGTACACGTTGTTTCTGTGTGTTAGGGGTATCGAGTTCGCCTCTGTAGACACAGTGCCTAATGGATAATACGGCCATGGATACGAACAGTGAGCAGTCATGTACACGTTGTTTCTGTGTATTAGGATTATCGAGTTGTACGCGTTGTTTATGTATGTTAGGAATATCGAGTTGTACGCATTGTTTATGTGTGTTAGGGGTATCGTGTTGTACGCGTTGTGTATGTGTGTTAGGAGCATCGAGTTGTACGTGTTGCTTATGTGTGCTAGGAGTATCGAGTTGTACGCGTTGTTTATGTGTGTTAGGGGTATCGAGTTGTACACGTTGTTTATGTGTGTTAGGGATATCGAGTTGTACGAGTTGTTTATGTGTGTTAGGAGCATCGAGTTGTACGCGTTACTTATGTGTGTTAGGAGTATCGAGTTGTACGCGTTGCTTATGTGTGTTAGGAGTATCGAGTTGTACACGTTGTTTATGTGTGCTAGGGGTATCGAGTTGTACAAGTTGTTTATGTGTGCTAGGAGTATCGAGTTGTACGCGTTGCTTATGTGTGTTAGGAGTATCGAGTTGTACTCGTTGTGTATGTGTGTTATGAATATCGAGTTGTGCGCGTTGTTTATTTGTTAGAGGTATCGAATTGTACGCGTTGAATATGCCTGCTAGGTGTATCGAGTTGTACGCGTTGTTTATGTGTGCTAGGAGTATCGAGTTGTACAAGTTATTTCTGTGTGATAGGGGTATCGAGTTGTACACGTTGTGTCTGTCTGTTAGGGGTATCGAGTTGTACAAGTTGTTTATGTGTGTTAGGAGTATCAAGTTGTACAAGTTGTTTATGTGTGTTAGGGGTATCGAGTTGTACAAGTTGTTTATGTGTATTAGTGGTATCGAGTTGTACAAGTTGGTTATGTGTATTAGGAGTATCGAATTGTACACGTTGTTTATGTGTGTTAGGGGTATCGAGTTGTACAAGTTGTTTATGTGTATTAGGAGTATCGAGTTGTACACGTTGTTTATGTGTGTTATGAGTATCGAGTTGTACACGTTGTTTCTGTGTGTTAGGGGTATGGAGTTGTACAAGTTGTTTCTGTGTGTTAGGGGTATGGAGTTGTACAAGTTGTTTATGTGTGTTAGGGGTATCGAGTTGTACAAGTTGTTTATGTGTGTTAGGAGTATCGAGTTGTACACGTTGTTTATGTGTGTTAGGTGTATCGAGTTGTACACGTTTTTTATGTGTGTTAGGGGTATCGAGTTGTACAAGTTGTTTCTGTGTGTTAGGGATATGGAGTTGTACAAGTTGTTTCTGTGTGTTAGGGGTATGGAGTTGTACAAGTTGTTTCTGTGTGTTAGGAGTATCGAGTTGTACACGTACTTTATGTGTGTTAGGGGTATCGAGATTTACACGTTGTTTCTGTGTGTTAGGGGTATCGAGTTGTATACGTTGTTTATGTGTGTTAGGGGTATCGAGTTGTACAAGTTGTTTCTGTGTGTTAGGGGTATCGAGTTGTACACGTTGTTTATGTGTGTTAGGGGTATCGAGTTGTGCACGTTGTTTATGTGTGTTAGGAGTATCGAGTTGTACAAGTTGTTTCTGTGTGTTAGGGGTATGGAGTTGTACAAGTTGTTTATGTGTGTTAGGGGTATCGAGTTGTACAAGTTGTTTCTGTGTGTTAGGGGTATCGAGTTGTGCACGTTGTTTATGTGTGTTAGGAGTATCGAGTTGTACACGTTGTTTATGTGTGCTAGGTGTATCGAGTTGTACACGTTTTGAATGTGTGTTAGGGGTATCGAGTTGTACAAGTTGTTTCTTTGTGTTAGGGATATGGAGTTGTACAAGTTGTTTCTGTGTGTTAGGGGTATCGAGTTTTACACTTGTTTCTGTGTGTTAGGAGTATCGAGTTGTACACGTTGTTTATGTGTGCTAGGTGTATCGAGTTGTACACGTTTTTTATGTGTGTTAGGAGTATCGAGTTGTACAAGTTGTTTCTGTTTGTTAGGAGTATCGAGTTGTACACGTTGTTTATGTGTGTTAGGGGTATCGAGTTTTACACGTTGTTTCTGTGTGTTAGGGGTATCGAGTTGTACACGTTGTTTATGTGTGTTAGGGGTATCGAGTTGTACACGTTGTTTATGTGTGTTAGGGGTATCGAGTTGTACACGTTGTTTATGTGTGTTAGGGGTATTGAGTTGTACACGTTGTTTCTGTGTGTTAGGGGTATCGAGTTGTACAAGTTGTTTATGTGTGATAGGAGTATCGAGTTGTACGCGTTGTTTATGTTTGCTAGGAGTATCGAGTTATACACGTTGTTTATGTGTTTTAGGGGTATCGAGTTGTACGCGTTGTTTATGTGTGTTAAGGGCATCGAGTTGTACGCGTTGTTTATGTGTGTTAGGAGTATCGAGTTGTGCGCGTTGTTTCTGTGTGTTAGAGGTAGGGAGTTATACGCGTTGTTTATGTGTGTTAGGAGTATCGAGTTGTACAAGTTGTTTATGTGTGTTAGGAGTATCGAGTTGTACAAGTTGTTTATGTGTGTTAGGAGTATCGAGTTGTACAAGTTATTTCTGTGTGATAGGGGTATCGAGTTGTACACGTTGTTTCTGTGTGTTAGGGGTATCGAGTTGTACAAGTTGTTTATGTGTGTTAGGAGTATCGAGTTGTACAAGTTGTTTATGTGTGTTAGGGGTATCGAGTTGTACAAGTTGGTTATGTGTATTAGGAGTATCGAGTTGTACACGTTGTTTATGTGTGTTAGTGGTATCGAGTTGTACAAGTTGGTTATGTGTGTTAGGAGTATCGAGTTGTACAAGTTGTTTATGTGTGTTAGGAGTATCGAGTTGTACAAGTTATTTCTGTGTGATAGTGGTATCGAGTTGTACACGTTGTTTCTGTGTGTTAGGGGTATCGAGTTGTACAAGTTGTTTATGTGTGTTAGGAGTATCGGGTTGTACAAGTTGTTTATGTGTGTTAGGGGTATCGAGTTGTACAAGTTGGTTATGTGTATTAGGAGTATCGAGTTGTACACGTTGTTTCTGTGTGTTAGGGGTATCCAGTTTTACACGTTGTTTATGTGTGTTAGGGGTATCGAGTTGTACGCGTTGCTTATGTGTGTTAGAGGTATCGAGTTGTACGCGATGTTTATGTGTATTAGGGGTATCGAGTTGTACACGTTGTCTATGTGTGTTAGGGGTATCGAGTTGTACGCGTTGCTTATGTGTGTTAGGGGTATTGAGTTGTACACGTTGTTTCTGTGTGTTAGGGGTATCGAGTTGTACAAGTTGTTTATGTGTGTTAGGAGTATCGAGTTGTACAAGTTGTTTTTGTGTGTTAGGGGTATCGAGTTGTACACGTTGTTTATGTGTATTAGTGGTATCGAGTTGTACAAGTTGTTTATGTGTGTTATGGGTATCGAGTTGTACACGTTGTTTCTGTGTGTTAGGGGTATCGAGTTGTACAAGTTGTTTATGTGTGATAGGAGTATCGAGTTGTACGCGTTGTTTATGTTTGCTAGGAGTATCGAGTTATACACGTTGTTTATGTGTTTTAGGGGTATCGAGTTGTACGCGTTGTTGATGTGTGTTAAGGGCATCGAGTTGTACGCGTTGTTTATGTGTGTTAGGAGTATCGAGTTGTGCGCGTTGTTTCTGTGTGTTAGAGGTAGGGAGTTATACGCGTTGTTTATGTGTGTTAGGAGTATCGAGTTGTACAAGTTGTTTATGTGTGTTAGGAGTATCGAGTTGTACAAGTTGTTTATGTGTGTTAGGAGTATCGAGTTGTACAAGTTGTTTATGTGTGTTAGGAGTATCGAGTTGTACAAGTTATTTCTGTGTGATAGGGGTATCGAGTTGTACACGTTGTTTATGTGTGTTAGGGGTATCGAGTTGTACAAGTTGGTTATGTGTATTAGGAGTATCGAGTTGTACACGATGTTTATGTGTGTTAGTGGTATCGAGTTGTACAAGTTGGTTATATGTGTTAGGAGTATCGAGTTGTACAAGTTGTTTATGTGTGTTAGGAGTATCGAGTTGTACAAGTTATTTCTGTGTGATAGGGGTATCGAGTTGTACACGTTGTTTCTGTGTGTTAGGGGTATCGAGTTGTACAAGTTGTTTATGTGTGTTAGGAGTATTGGGTTGTACAAGTTGTTTATGTGTGTTAGGGGTATCGAGTTGTACAAGTTGGTTATGTGTATTAGGAGTATCGAGGTGTACACGGTGTTTCTGTGTGTTAGGGGTATCCAGTTTTACACGTTGTTTCTGTGTGTTAGGGGTATTGAGTTGTACGCGTTGCTTATGTGTGTTAGGGGTATCGGGTTGTACGCGATGTTTATGTGTATTAGGGGTATCGAGTTGTACACGTTGTCTATGTGTGTTAGGGGTATCGAGTTGTACGGGTTGCTTATGTGTGTTAGGGGTATCGAGTTGTACACGTTGTTTCTGTGTGTTAGGGGTATCGAGTTGTACAAGTTGTTTATGTGTGTTAGGAGTATCGAGTTGTACAAGTTGTTTTTGTGTGTTAGGGGTATCGAGTTGTACACGTTGTTTATGTGTATTAGTGGTATCGAGTTGTACAAGTTGTTTATGTGTGTTAGGGGTATCGAGTTGTACACGTTGTTTATGTGTGTTAGGGGTATTGAGTTGTACACGTTGTTTCTGTGTGTTAGGGGTATCGAGTTGTACAAGTTGTTTATGTGTGATAGGAGTATCGAGTTGTACGCGTTGTTTATGTTTGCTAGGAGTATCGAGTTATACACGTTGTTTATGTGTTTTAGGGGTATCGAGTTGTACGCGTTGTTGATGTGTGTTAAGGGCATCGAGTTGTGCGCGTTGTTTATGTGTGTTAGGAGTATCGAGTTGTGCGCGTTGTTTCTGTGTGTTAGAGGTAGGGAGTTATACGCGTTGTTTATGTGTGTTAGGAGTATCGAGTTGTACAAGTTGTTTATGTGTGTTAGGAGTATCGAGTTGTACAAGTTGTTTATGTGTGTTAGGAGTATCGAGTTGTACAAGTTATTTCTGTGTGATAGGGGTATCGAGTTGTACACGTTGTTTCTGTGTGTTAGGGGTATCGAGTTGTACAAGTTGTTTATGTGTGTTAGGAGTATCTAGTTGTACAAGTTGTTTATGTGTGTTAGGGGTATCGAGTTGTACAAGTTGTTTATGTGTATTAGTGGTATCGAGTTGTACAAGTTGGTTATGTGTATTAGGAGTATCGAGTTGTACACGTTGTTTATGTGTGTTAGGGGTATCGAGTTGTACAAGTTGTTTATGTGTATTAGGAGTATCGAGTTGTACACGTTGTTTATGTGTGTTATGAGTATCGAGTTGTACACGTTGTTTCTGTGTGTTAGGGGTATCCAGTTTTAAACGTTGTTTATGTGTGTTAGGGGTATCGAGTTGTTCGCGTTGCTTATGTGTGTTAGGGGTATCGAGTTGTACGCGATGTTTATGTGTGTTAGGGGTATCGAGTTGTACACGTTGTCTATGTGTGCTAGGGGTATCGAGTTGTACGCGTTGCTTATGTGTGTTAGGGGTATTGAGTTGTACACGTTGTTTCTGTGTATTAGGGGTATCGAGTTGTACAAGTTGTTTATGTGTGTTAGGAGTATCGAGTTGTACAAGTTGTTTTTGTGTGTTAGGGGTATCGAGTTGTACACGTTGTTTATTTGTATTAGTGGTATCGAGTTGTACAAGTTGTTTATGTGTGTTAGGAGTATCGAGTTGTACACGTTGTTTCTGTGTGTTAGGGGTATCGAGTTGTACACGTTGTTTATGTGTGTTAGGGGTATCGAGTTGTACGCGTTGCTTATGTGTGTTAGGGGTATCGAGTTGTACGCGATGTTTATGTGTATTAGGGGTATCGAGTTGTACACGTTGTTTATGTGTGTTAGGGGTATCGAGTTGTACGCGTTGCTTATGTGTGTTAGGGGTATCGAGTTGTACGCGTTGCTTATGTGTGTTAGGGGTATCGAGTTGTACACGTTGTTTATGGGTGTTAGGGGTATGGAGTTGTACAAGTTGTTTCTGTGTGTTAGGGGTATCAAGTTGTACAAGTTGTTTATGTGTGTTAGGGGTATCGAGTTGTACACGTTGTTTATGTGTGTTAGGGGTATCGAGTTGTACGCGTTGCTTATGTGTGTTAGGGGTATCGAGTTGTACGCGATGTTTATGTGTATTAGGGGTATCGAGTTGTACAAGTTGTTTATGTGTGTTAGGTGTATCGAGTTGTACGCGTTGCTTATCTGTGTTAGGGGTATTGAGTTGTAAACGTTGTTTCTGTGTGTTAGGGGTATGGAGTTGTACAAGTTGTTTCTGTGTGTTAGGGGTATGGAGTTGTACAAGTTGTTTATGTGTGTTAGGGGTATCGAGTTGTACAAGTTGTTTCTGTGTGTTAGGGGTATCGAGTTGTACAAGTTGTTTATGTGTGTTAGGTGTATCGAGTTGTACACGTTGTTTATGTGTGTTAGTGGTATCGAGTTGTACAAGTTGGTTATGTGTGTTAGGAGTATCGAGTTGTACAAGTTGTTTATGTGTGTTAGGAGTATCGAGTTGTACAAGTTATTTCTGTGTGATAGTGGTATCGAGTTGTACACGTTGTTTCTGTGTGTTAGGGGTATCGAGTTGTACAAGTTGTTTATGTGTGTTAGGAGTATCGGGTTGTACAAGTTGTTTATGTGTGTTAGGGGTATCGAGTTGTACAAGTTGGTTATGTGTATTAGGAGTATCGAGTTGTACACGTTGTTTCTGTGTGTTAGGGGTATCCAGTTTTACACGTTGTTTATGTGTGTTAGGGGTATCGAGTTGTACGCGTTGCTTATGTGTGTTAGAGGTATCGAGTTGTACGCGATGTTTATGTGTATTAGGGGTATCGAGTTGTACACGTTGTCTATGTGTGTTAGGGGTATCGAGTTGTACGCGTTGCTTATGTGTGTTAGGGGTATTGAGTTGTACACGTTGTTTCTGTGTGTTAGGGGTATCGAGTTGTACAAGTTGTTTATGTGTGTTAGGAGTATCGAGTTGTACAAGTTGTTTTTGTGTGTTAGGGGTATCGAGTTGTACACGTTGTTTATGTGTATTAGTGGTATCGAGTTGTACAAGTTGTTTATGTGTGTTATGGGTATCGAGTTGTACACGTTGTTTCTGTGTGTTAGGGGTATCGAGTTGTACAAGTTGTTTATGTGTGATAGGAGTATCGAGTTGTACGCGTTGTTTATGTTTGCTAGGAGTATCGAGTTATACACGTTGTTTATGTGTTTTAGGGGTATCGAGTTGTACGCGTTGTTGATGTGTGTTAAGGGCATCGAGTTGTACGCGTTGTTTATGTGTGTTAGGAGTATCGAGTTGTGCGCGTTGTTTCTGTGTGTTAGAGGTAGGGAGTTATACGCGTTGTTTATGTGTGTTAGGAGTATCGAGTTGTACAAGTTGTTTATGTGTGTTAGGAGTATCGAGTTGTACAAGTTGTTTATGTGTGTTAGGAGTATCGAGTTGTACAAGTTGTTTATGTGTGTTAGGAGTATCGAGTTGTACAAGTTATTTCTGTGTGATAGGGGTATCGAGTTGTACACGTTGTTTATGTGTGTTAGGGGTATCGAGTTGTACAAGTTGGTTATGTGTATTAGGAGTATCGAGTTGTACACGTTGTTTATGTGTGTTAGTGGTATCGAGTTGTACAAGTTGGTTATATGTGTTAGGAGTATCGAGTTGTACAAGTTGTTTATGTGTGTTAGGAGTATCGAGTTGTACAAGTTATTTCTGTGTGATAGGGGTATCGAGTTGTACACGTTGTTTCTGTGTGTTAGGGGTATCGAGTTGTACAAGTTGTTTATGTGTGTTAGGAGTATTGGGTTGTACAAGTTGTTTATGTGTGTTAGGGGTATCGAGTTGTACAAGTTGGTTATGTGTATTAGGAGTATCGAGGTGTACACGGTGTTTCTGTGTGTTAGGGGTATTGAGTTGTACGCGTTGCTTATGTGTGTTAGGGGTATCGGGTTGTACGCGATGTTTATGTGTATTAGGGGTATCGAGTTGTACACGTTGTCTATGTGTGTTAGGGGTATCGAGTTGTACGGGTTGCTTATGTGTGTTAGGGGTATCGAGTTGTACACGTTGTTTCTGTGTGTTAGGGGTATCGAGTTGTACAAGTTGTTTATGTGTGTTAGGAGTATCGAGTTGTACAAGTTGTTTTTGTGTGTTAGGGGTATCGAGTTGTACACGTTGTTTATGTGTATTAGTGGTATCGAGTTGTACAAGTTGTTTATGTGTGTTAGGGGTATCGAGTTGTACACGTTGTTTATGTGTGTTAGGGGTATTGAGTTGTACACGTTGTTTCTGTGTGTTAGGGGTATCGAGTTGTACAAGTTGTTTATGTGTGATAGGAGTATCGACTTGTACGCGTTGTTTATGTTTGCTAGGAGTATCGAGTTATACACGTTGTTTATGTGTTTTAGGGGTATCGAGTTGTACGCGTTGTTGATGTGTGTTAAGGGCATCGAGTTGTGCGCGTTGTTTATGTGTGTTAGGAGTATCGAGTTGTGCGCGTTGTTTCTGTGTGTTAGAGGTAGGGAGTTATACGCGTTGTTTATGTGTGTTAGGAGTATCGAGTTGTACAAGTTGTTTATGTGTGTTAGGAGTATCGAGTTGTACAAGTTGTTTATGTGTGTTAGGAGTATCGAGTTGTACAAGTTATTTCTGTGTGATAGGGGTATCGAGTTGTACACGTTGTTTCTGTGTGTTAGGGGTATCGAGTTGTACAAGTTGTTTATGTGTGTTAGGAGTATCTAGTTGTACAAGTTGTTTATGTGTGTTAGGGGTATCGAGTTGTACAAGTTGTTTATGTGTATTAGTGGTATCGAGTTGTACAAGTTGGTTATGTGTATTAGGAGTATCGAGTTGTACACGTTGTTTATGTGTGTTAGGGGTATCGAGTTGTACAAGTTGTTTATGTGTATTAGGAGTATCGAGTTGTACACGTTGTTTATGTGTGTTATGAATATCGAGTTGTACACGTTGTTTCTGTGTGTTAGGGGTATCCAGTTTTAAACGTTGTTTATGTGTGTTAGGGGTATCGAGTTGTTCGCGTTGCTTATGTGTGTTAGGGGTATCGAGTTGTACGCGATGTTTATGTGTATTAGGGGTATCGAGTTGTACACGTTGTCTATGTGTGCTAGGGGTATCGAGTTGTACGCGTTGCTTATGTGTGTTAGGGGTATTGAGTTGTACACGTTGTTTCTGTGTATTAGGGGTATCGAGTTGTACAAGTTGTTTATGTGTGTTAGGAGTATCGAGTTGTACAAGTTGTTTTTGTGTGTTAGGGGTATCGAGTTGTACACGTTGTTTATTTGTATTAGTGGTATCGAGTTGTACAAGTTGTTTATGTGTGTTAGGAGTATCGAGTTGTACACGTTGTTTCTGTGTGTTAGGGGTATCGAGTTGTACACGTTGTTTATGTGTGTTAGGGGTATCGAGTTGTACGCGTTGCTTATGTGTGTTAGGGGTATCGAGTTGTACGCGATGTTTATGTGTATTAGGGGTATCGAGTTGTACACGTTGTTTATGTGTGTTAGGGGTATCGAGTTGTACGCGTTGCTTATGTGTGTTAGGGGTATCGAGTTGTACGCGTTGCTTATGTGTGTTAGGGGTATCGAGTTGTACACGTTGTTTATGGGTGTTAGGGGTATGGAGTTGTACAAGTTGTTTCTGTGTGTTAGGGGTATCAAGTTGTACAAGTTGTTTATGTGTGTTAGGGGTATCGAGTTGTACACGTTGTTTATGTGTGTTAGGGGTATCGAGTTGTACGCGTTGCTTATGTGTGTTAGGGGTATCGAGTTGTACGCGATGTTTATGTGTATTAGGGGTATCGAGTTGTACAAGTTGTTTATGTGTGTTAGGTGTATCGAGTTGTACGCGTTGCTTATCTGTGTTAGGGGTATTGAGTTGTAAACGTTGTTTCTGTGTGTTAGGGGTATGGAGTTGTACAAGTTGTTTCTGTGTGTTAGGGGTATGGAGTTGTACAAGTTGTTTATGTGTGTTAGGGGTATCGAGTTGTACAAGTTGTTTCTGTGTGTTAGGGGTATCGAGTTGTACAAGTTGTTTATGTGTGTTAGGTGTATCGAGTTGTACACGTTGTTTATGTGTGTTAGGGGTATCGAGTTGTATAAGTTGTTTCTGTGTGTTAGGGATATGGAGTTGTACAAGTTGTTTCTGTGTGTTAGGGGTTTGGAGTTGTACAAGTTGTTTCTGTGTGTTAGGAGTATCGAGTTGTACACGTTGTTTATGTGTGTTAGGGGTATCGAGTTTTACACGTTGTTTCTGTGTGTTAGGGGTATCGAGTTGTACAAGTTGTTTCTGTGTGTTAGGGGTATCGAGTTGTACACGTTGTTTATGTGTGTTAGGGGTATCGAGTGTACAAGTTGTTTATGTGTGCTAGGGGTATCGAGTTTTACAAATTGTTTCTGTGTGTTAGGGGTATGGAGTTGTACACGTTGTTTATGTGTGTTAGGGGTATCGAGTTGTACACGTTGTTTATGTGTGTTAGGGGCATCGAGTTGTACAAGTTGTTTCTGTGTGTTAGGGGTATCGAGTTGTACACATTGTTTATGTGTGTTAGGGGTATCGAGTTGTACACGTTGTTTATGTGTGTTAGGGGTATCGAGTTGTACACGTTGTGTTGGTGTTAGGGGTATCGCGTTGTACACGTTGTTTATGTGTGTTAGGGGTATCGCGTTGTACACGTTGTAAAAGTTGTTTATGTGTGTTAGAAGTATCGAGTTGTACACGTTGTTTCTGTGTGTTAGGGGTATCGAGTTGTACAAGTTGTTTATGTGTGTTAGGAGTATCGAGTTGTACAAGTTGTTTATGTGTGTTAGGGGTATCGAGTTGTACAAGTTGTTTATGTGTATTAGTGGTATCGAGTTGTACAAGTTGTTTATGTGTGTTAGGAGTATCGAGTTGTACACGTTGCTTATGTGTGTTATGAGTATCGAGTTGTACAAGTTGTTTATGTGTGTTAGAAGTATCGAGTTGTACGCGATGTTTATGTGTATTAGGGGTATCGAGTTGTACACGTTGTCTATGTGTGTTAGGGGTATCGAGTTGTACGGGTTGCTTATGTGTGTTAGGGGTATCGAGTTGTACACGTTGTTTCTGTGTGTTAGGGGTATCGAGTTGTACAAGTTGTTTATGTGTGTTAGGAGTATCGAGTTGTACAAGTTGTTTTTGTGTGTTAGGGGTATCGAGTTGTACACGTTGTTTATGTGTATTAGTGGTATCGAGTTGTACAAGTTGTTTATGTGTGTTAGGGGTATCGAGTTGTACACGTTGTTTATGTGTGTTAGGGGTATTGAGTTGTACACGTTGTTTCTGTGTGTTAGGGGTATCGAGTTGTACAAGTTGTTTATGTGTGATAGGAGTATCGAGTTGTACGCGTTGTTTATGTTTGCTAGGAGTATCGAGTTATACAAGTTGTTTATGTGTTTTAGGGGTATCGAGTTGTACGCGTTGTTGATGTGTGTTAAGGGCATCGAGTTGTGCGCGTTGTTTATGTGTGTTAGGAGTATCGAGTTGTGCGCGTTGTTTCTGTGTGTTAGAGGTAGGGAGTTATACGCGTTGTTTATGTGTGTTAGGAGTATCGAGTTGTACAAGTTGTTTATGTGTGTTAGGAGTATCGAGTTGTACAAGTTGTTTATGTGTGTTAGGAGTATCGAGTTGTACAAGTTATTTCTGTGTGATAGGGGTATCGAGTTGTACACGTTGTTTCTGTGTGTTAGGGGTATCGAGTTGTACAAGTTGTTTATGTGTGTTAGGAGTATCGAGTTGTACAAGTTGTTTATGTGTGTTAGGGGTATCGAGTTGTACAAGTTGTTTATGTGTATTAGTGGTATCGAGTTGTACAAGTTGGTTATGTGTATTAGGAGTATCGAGTTGTACACGTTGTTTATGTGTGTTAGGGGTATCGAGTTGTACAAGTTGTTTATGTGTATTAGGAGTATCGAGTTGTACACGTTGTTTATGTGTGTTATGAGTATCGAGTTGTACACGTTGTTTCTGTGTGTTAGGGGTATCCAGTTTTAAACGTTGTTTATGTGTGTTAGGGGTATCGAGTTGTTCGCGTTGCTTATGTGTGTTAGGGGTATCGAGTTGTACGCGATGTTTATTTGTATTAGGGGTATCGAGTTGTACACGTTGTCTATGTGTGTTAGGGGTATCGAGTTGTACGCGTTGCTTATGTGTGTTAGGGGTATTGAGTTGTACACGTTGTTTCTGTGTATTAGGGGTATCGAGTTGTACAAGTTGTTTATGTGTGTTAGGAGTATCGAGTTGTACAAGTTGTTTTTGTGTGTTAGGGGTATCGAGTTGTACACGTTGTTTATTTGTATTAGTGGTATCGAGTTGTACAAGTTGTTTATGTGTGTTAGGAGTATCGAGTTGTACACGTTGTTTCTGTGTGTTAGGGGTATCGAGTTGTACACGTTGTTTATGTGTGTTAGGGGTATCGAGTTGTACGCGTTGCTTATGTGTGTTAGGGGTATCGAGTTGTACGCGATGTTTATGTGTATTAGGGGTATCGAGTTGTACACGTTGTTTATGTGTGTTAGGGGTATCGAGTTGTACGCGTTGCTTATGTGTGTTAGGG
The DNA here is from genome assembly GCA_963680875.1 of Bathymodiolus brooksi. NCBI lineage: Eukaryota > Metazoa > Mollusca > Bivalvia > Mytilida > Modiolidae > Bathymodiolus > Bathymodiolus brooksi. The sequence continues at coordinate 46,915,286 of OY804588.1, forward strand.
GTATCGAGTTGTACGCGTTGCTTATGTGTGTTAGGGGTATCGAGTTGTACACGTTGTTTATGGGTGTTAGGGGTATGGAGTTGTACAAGTTGTTTCTGTGTGTTAGGGGTATCAAGTTGTACAAGTTGTTTATGTGTGTTAGGGGTATCGAGTTGTACGCGTTGCTTATGTGTGTTAGGGGTATCGAGTTGTACGCGATGTTTATGTGTATTAGGGGTATCGAGTTGTACAAGTTGTTTATGTGTGTTAGGTGTATCGAGTTGTACGCGTTGCTTATGTGTGTTAGGGGTATTGAGTTGTAAACGTTGTTTCTGTGTGTTAGGGGTATGGAGTTGTACAAGTTGTTTCTGTGTGTTAGGGGTATGGAGTTGTACAAGTTGTTTATGTGTGTTAGGGGTATCGAGTTGTACAAGTTGTTTCTGTGTGTTAGGGGTATCGAGTTGTACAAGTTGTTTATGTGTGTTAGGTGTATCGAGTTGTACACGTTGTTTATGTGTGTTAGGGGTATCGAGTTGTATAAGTTGTTTCTGTGTGTTAGGGATATGGAGTTGTACAAGTTGTTTCTGTGTGTTAGGGGTTTGGAGTTGTACAAGTTGTTTCTGTGTGTTAGGAGTATCGAGTTGTACACGTTGTTTATGTGTGTTAGGGGTATCGAGTTTTACACGTTGTTTCTGTGTGTTAGGGGTATCGAGTTGTACAAGTTGTTTCTGTGTGTTAGGGGTATCGAGTTGTACACGTTGTTTATGTGTGTTAGGGGTATCGAGTGTACAAGTTGTTTATGTGTGCTAGGGGTATCGAGTTTTACAAATTGTTTCTGTGTGTTAGGGGTATGGAGTTGTACACGTTGTTTATGTGTGTTAGGGGTATCGAGTTGTACACGTTGTTTATGTGTGTTAGGGGTATCGAGTTGTACACGTTGTTTATGTGTGTTAGGGGTATCGAGTTGTACACGTTGTGTTGGTGTTAGGGGTATCGCGTTGTACACGTTGTTTATGTGTGTTACGGGTATCGCGTTGTACACGTTGTACAAGTTGTTTATGTGTGTTAGAAGTATCGAGTTGTACACGTTGTTTCTGTGTGTTAGGGGTATCGAGTTGTACAAGTTGTTTATGTGTGTTAGGAGTATCGAGTTGTACAAGTTGTTTATGTGTGTTAGGGGTATCGAGTTGTACAAGTTGTTTATGTGTATTAGTGGTATCGAGTTGTACAAGTTGTTTATGTGTGTTAGGAGTATCGAGTTGTACACGTTGTTTATGTGTGTTATGAGTATCGAGTTGTACAAGTTGTTTCTGTGTGTTAGGGGTATCGAGTTGTACACGTTGTTTATGTGTGTTAGGGGTATCGAGTTGTACGCGTTGCTTATGTGTGTTAGGGGTATCGAGTTGTACGCGATGTTTATGTGTATTAGGGGTATCGAGTTGTACATGTTGTTTATGTGTGCTAGGGGTATCGAGTTGTACGCGTTGCTTATGTGTGTTAGGGGTATCGAGTTGTACGCGTTGCTTATGTGTGTTAGGGGTATCGAGTTGTACACGTTGTTTCTGTGTGTTAGGGGTATGGAGTTGTACAAGTTGTTTCTGTGTGTTAGGGGTATCAAGTTGTACAAGTTGTTTATGTGTGTTAGGGGTATCGAGTTGTACACGTTGTTTATGTGTGTTAGGGGTATCGAGTTGTACAAGTTGTTTCTGTGTGTTAGGAGTATCGCGTTGTACACGTTGTTTCTGTGTGTTAGGGGTATCGAGTTGTACACGTTGTTTATGTGTGTTAGGGGTATGGAGTTGTACAAGTTGTTTATGTGTGTTAGGGGTATGGAGTTGTAGAAGTTGTTTATGTGTGTTAGGGGTATCGAGTTGTAAACGTTGTTTATATGTGTTAGGGGTATCGAGTTGTACAAGTTGTTTATGTGTGTTAGGGGTATCGAGCTGTACAAGTTGTTACTGTGTGTTAGGGGTATCGATTTGTACACGTTGTTTATGTGTGTTAGGGGTATCGAGTTGTACAAGTTGTTTCTATGTGTTAGGGGTATCGAGTTGTAAACGTTGATTCTGTGTGTTAGGGGTATGGAGTTGTACAAGTTGTTTATGTGTGTTAGGGGTATCGAGTTGTACAAGTTGTTTCTGTGTGTTAGGGGTATCGAGTTGTACAAGTTGTTTTTGTGTGTTAGGTGTATCGAGTTGTACACGTTGTTTATGTGTGTTAGGGGTATCGAGTTGTATAAGTTGTTTCTGTGTGTTAGGGATATGGAGTTGTACAAGTTGTTTCTGTGTGTTAGGGGTTTGGAGTTGTACAAGTTGTTTCTGTGTGTTAGGAGTATCGAGTTGTACACGTTGTTTATGTGTGTTAGGGGTATCGAGTTTTACACGTTGTTTCTGTGTGTTAGGGGTATCGAGTTGTACAAGTTGTTTCTGTGTGTTAGGGGTATCGAGTTGTACACGTTGTTTATGTGTGTTAGGGGTATCGAGTGTACAAGTTGTTTATGTGTGCTAGGGGTATCGAGTTTTACAAATTGTTTCTGTGTGTTAGGGGTATGGAGTTGTACACGTTGTTTATGTGTGTTAGGGGTATCGAGTTGTACACGTTGTTTATGTGTGTTAGGGGCATCGAGTTGTACAAGTTGTTTCTGTGTGTTAGGGGTATCGAGTTGTACACATTGTTTATGTGTGTTAGGGGTATCGAGTTGTACACGTTGTTTATGTGTGTTAGGGGTATCGAGTTGTACACGTTGTGTTGGTGTTAGGGGTATCGCGTTGTACACGTTGTTTATGTGTGTTAGGGGTATCGCGTTGTACACGTTGTACAAGTTGTTTATGTGTGTTAGAAGTATCGAGTTGTACACGTTGTTTCTGTGTGTTAGGGGTATCGAGTTGTACAAGTTGTTTATGTGTGTTAGGAGTATCGAGTTGTACAAGTTGTTTATGTGTGCTAGGGGTATCGAGTTGTACAAGTTGTTTATGTGTATTAGTGGTATCGAGTTGTACAAGTTGTTTATGTGTGTTAGGAGTATCGAGTTGTACACGTTGCTTATGTGTGTTATGAGTATCGAGTTGTACAAGTTGTTTCTGTGTGTTAGGGGTATCGAGTTGTACACGTTGTTTATGTGTGTTAGGGGTATCGAGTTGTACGCGTTGCTTATGTGTGTTAGGGGTATCGAGTTGTACGCGATGTTTATGTGTATTAGGGGTATCGAGTTGTACATGTTGTTTATGTGTGCTAGGGGTATCGAGTTGTACGCGTTGCTTATGTGTGTTAGGGGTATCGAGTTGTACGCGTTGCTTATGTGTGTTAGGGGTATCGAGTTGTACACGTTGTTTCTGTGTGTTAGGGGTATGGAGTTGTACAAGTTGTTTCTGTGTGTTAGGGGTATCAAGTTGTACAAGTTGTTTATGTGTGTTAGGGGTATCGAGTTGTACACGTTGTTTATGTGTGTTAGGGGTATCGAGTTGTACAAGTTGTTTCTGTGTGTTAGGAGTATCGCGTTGTACACGTTGTTTCTGTGTGTTAGGGGTATCGAGTTGTACACGTTGTTTATGTGTGTTAGGGGTATGGAGTTGTACAAGTTGTTTATGTGTGTTAGGGGTATGGAGTTGTACAAGTTGTTTATGTGTGTTAGGGGTATCGAGTTGTAAACGTTGTTTATATGTGTTAGGGGTATCGAGTTGTACAAGTTGTTTATGTGTGTTAGGGGTATCGAGCTGTACAAGTTGTTTCTGTGTGTTAGGGGTATCGATTTGTACACGTTGTTTATGTGTGTTAGGGGTATCGAGTTGTACAAGTTGTTTCTATGTGTTAGGGGTATCGAGTTGTAAACGTTGATTCTGTGTGTTAGGGGTATGGAGTTGTACAAGTTGTTTATGTGTGTTAAGGGTATCGAGTTGTACAAGTTGTTTCTGTGTGCTAGGGATATCGAGTTGTAAACGTTGTTTCTGTGTGTTAGGGGTATGGAGTTGTACAAGTTGTTTATGTGTGTTAGGGGTATGGAGTTGTACAAGTTGTTTATGTGTGTTAGGGGTATCGAGTTGTACACGTTGTTTATGTGTGTTAGGGGTATCGAGTTGTACAAGTTGTTTCTGTGTGTTAGGGGTATCGAGTTGTACAAGTTGTTTATGTGTGTTAGGAGTAACGAGTTGTACACGTTGTTTATGTGTGTTAGGGGTATCGAGTTGTACACGTTGTTTATGTGTGTTAGGGGTATCGAGTTGTACAAGTTGTTTCTGTGTGTTAGGGGTATGGAGTTGTACAAGTTTTTTCTGTGTGTTAGGGGTATCGAGTTGTAAACGTTGTTTCTGTGTGTTAAAGGGTATGGAGTTGTACAAGTTGTTTATGTGTGTTAGGGGTATCGAGTTGTACAAGTTGTTTATGTGTGTTAAGGGTATGGAGTTGTACAAGTTGTTTCTGTGTGTTAGGGGTATCGAGTTGTAAACGTTGTTTCTGTGTGTTAGGGGTATGGAGTTGTACAAGTTGTTTATGTGTGTTAGGGGTATGGAGTTGTACAAGTTGTTTATGTGTGTTAGGGGTATGGAGTTGTACAAGTTGTTTATGTGTGTTAGGGGTATCGAGTTGTACACGTTGTTTATGTGTGTAAGGGGTATCGAGTTGTACAAGTTGTTTCTGTGTGTTAGGGGTATCGAGTTGTACAAGTTGTTTATGTGTGTTAGGAGTATCGAGTTGTACACGTTGTTTATGTGTGTTAGGGGTATCGAGTTGTACAAGTTGTTTCTGTGTGTTAGGGGTATCGAGTTGTACAAGTTGTTTATGTGTGTTAGGAGTATCGAGTTGTACACGTTGTTTATGTGTGTTAGGGGTATCGAGTTGTACACGTTGTTTATGTGTGTTAGGGGTATCGAGTTGTACAAGTTGTTTCTGTGTGTTAGGGGTATGGAGTTGTACAAGTTGTTTATGTGCGTTAGGGGTATCGAGTTGTACAAGTTGTTTCTGTGTGTTAGGGGTATCGAGTTGTACAAGTTGTTTATGTGTGTTAGGAGTATCGAGTTGTACACGTTGTTTATGTGTGTTAGGTGTATCGAGTTGTACACGTTGTTTATGTGTGTTAGGGGTATCGAGTTGTATAAGTTGTTTCTGTGTGTTAGGGATATGGAGTTGTACAAGTTGTTTCTGTGTGTTAGGGGTTTGGAGTTGTACAAGTTGTTTCTGTGTGTTAGGAGTATCGAGTTGTACACGTTGTTTATGTGTGTTAGGGGTATCCAGTTTTACACGTTGTTTCTGTGTGTTAGGGGTATCGAGTTGTACACGTTGTTTATGTGTGTTAGGGGTATCGAGTTGTACAAGTTGTTTCTGTGTGTTAGGGGTATCGAGTTGTACACGTTGTTTATGTGTGTTAGGGGTATCGAGTTGTACAAGTTGTTTATGTGTGCTAGGGGTATCGAGTTTTACAAATTGTTTCTGTGTGTTAGGGGTATGGAGTTGTACACGTTGTTTATGTGTGTTAGGGGTATCGAGTTGTACACGTTGTTTATGTGTGTTAGGGGTATCGAGTTGTACACGTTGTTTATGTGTGTTAGGGGCATCGAGTTGTACAAGTTGTTTCTGTGTGTTAGGGGTATCGAGTTGTACACATTGTTTATGTGTGTTAGGGGTATCGAGTTGCACACGTTGTTTATGTGTGTTAGGGATATCGAGTTGTACACGTTGTGTTGGTGTTAGGGGTATCGCGTTGTACAAGTTGTTTATGTGTGTTAGGGGTATCGCGTTGTACACGTTGTGCAAGTTGTTTATGTGTGTTAGAAGTATCGAGTTGTACACGTTGTTTCTGTGTGTTAGGGGTATCGAGTTGTACAAGTTGTTTATGTGTGTTAGGAGTATCGAGTTGTACAAGTTGTTTATGTGTGCTAGGGGTATCGAGTTGTACAAGTTGTTTATGTGTATTAGTGGTATCGAGTTGTACAAGTTGTTTATGTGTGTTAGGAGTATCGAGTTGTACACGTTGTTTATGTGTGTTATGAGTATCGAGTTGTACAAGTTGTTTCTGTGTGTTAGGGGTATCGAGTTGTACACGTTGTTTATGTGTGTTAGGGGTATCGAGTTGTACGCGTTGCTTATGTGTGTTAGGGGTATCGAGTTGTACGCGATGTTTATGTGTATTAGGGGTATCGAGTTGTACATGTTGTTTATGTGTGTTAGGGGTATCGAGTTGTACGCGTTGCTTATGTGTGTTAGGGGTATCGAGTTGTACGCGTTGCTTATGTGTGTTAGGGGTATCGAGTTGTACACGTTGTTTCTGTGTGTTAGGGGTATGGAGTTGTACAAGTTGTTTCTGTGTGTTAGGGGTATCAAGTTGTACAAGTTGTTTATGTGTGTTAGGGGTATCGAGTTGTACACGTTGTTTATGTGTGTTAGGGGTATCGAGTTGTTTCTGTGTGTTAGGAGTATCGCGTTGTACACGTTGTTTCAGTGTGTTAGGGGTATCGAGTTGTACACGTTGTGTATGTGTGTTAGGGGTATGGAGTTGTACAAGTTGTTTATGTGTGTTAGGGGTATGGAGTTGTACAAGTTGTTTATGTGTGTTAGGGGTATCGAGTTGTAAACGTTGTTTCTGTGTGTTAGGGGTATCGATTTGTACACGTTGTTTATGTGTGTTAGGGGTATCGAGTTGTACAAGTTGTTTCTATGTGTTAGGGGTATCGAGTTGTAAACGTTGTTTCTGTGTGTTAGGGGTATGGAGTTGTACAAGTTGTTTATGTGTGTTAGGGGTATCGAGTTGTACAAGTTGTTTCTGTGTGCTAGGGATATCGAGTTGTAAACGTTGTTTCTGTGTGTTAGGGGTATGGAGTTGTACAAGTTGTTTATGTGTGTTAGGGGTATCGAGTTGTACACGTTGTTTATGTGTGTTAGGGGCATCGAGTTGTACACGTTGTTTCTGTGTGTTAGGGGTATCGAGTTGTACAAGTTGTTTATGTGTGTTAGGAGTATCGAGTTGTACACGTTGTTTATGTGTGTTAGGGGTATCGAGTTGTACACGTTGTTTATGTGTGTTAGGGGTATCGAGTTGTACAAGTTGTTTCTGTGTGTTAGGGGTATGGAGTTGTACAAGTTTTTTCTGTGTGTTAGGGGTATCGAGTTGTAAACGTTGTTTCTGTGTGTTAAAGGGTATGGAGTTGTACAAGTTGTTTATGTGTGTTAGTGGTATCGAGTTGTACAAGTTGTTTCTGTGTGTTAAGGGTATGGAGTTGTACAAGTTGTTTCTGTGTGTTAGGGGTATCGAGTTGTAAACGTTGTTTCTGTGTGTTAGGGGTATGGAGTTGTACAAGTTGTTTATGTGTGTTAGGGGTATGGAGTTGTACAAGTTGTTTATGTGTGTTAGGGGTATGGAGTTGTACAAGTTGTTTATGTGTGTTAGAGGTATCGAGTTGTACACGTTGTTTATGTGTGTAAGGGGTATCGAGTTGTACAAGTTGTTTCTGTGTGTTAGGGGTATCGAGTTGTACAAGTTGTTTATGTGTGTTAGGAGTATCGAGTTGTACACGTTGTTTATGTGTGTTAGGGGTATCGAGTTGTACAAGTTGTTTCTGTGTGTTAGGGGTATCGAGTTGTACAAGTTGTTTATGTGTGTTAGGAGTATCGAGTTGTACACGTTGTTTATGTGTGTTAGGGGTATCGAGTTGTACACGTTGTTTATGTGTGTTAGGGGTATCGAGTTGTACAAGTTGTTTCTGTGTGTTAGGGGTATGGAGTTGTACAAGTTGTTTATATGTGTTAGGGGTATCGAGTTGTACAAGTTGTTTCTGTGTGTTAGGGGTATCGAGTTGTACAAGTTGTTTATGTGTGTTAGGAGTATCGAGTTGTACACGTTGTTTATGTGTGTTAGGTGTATCGAGTTGTACACGTTGTTTATGTGTGTTAGGGGTATCGAGTTGTATAAGTTGTTTCTGTGTGTTAGGGATATGGAGTTGTACAAGTTGTTTCTGTGTGTTAGGGGTTTGGAGTTGTACAAGTTGTTTCTGTGTGTTAGGAGTATCGAGTTGTACACGTTGTTTATGTGTGTTAGGGGTATCGAGTTTTACACGTTGTTTCTGTGTGTTAGGGGTATCGAGTTGTACACGTTGTTTATGTGTGTTAGGGGTATCGAGTTGTACAAGTTGTTTATGTGTGTTAGGGGTATCGAGTTGTACACGTTGTTTATGTGTGTTAGGGGTATCGAGTTGTACAAGTTGTTTATGTGTGCTAGGGGTATCGAGTTTTACAAATTGTTTCTGTGTGTTAGGGGTATGGAGTTGTACACGTTGTTTATGTGTGTTAGGGGTATCGAGTTGTACACGTTGTTTATGTGTGTTAGGGGTATCGAGTTGTACACGTTGTTTATGTGTGTTAGGGGTATCGAGTTGTACACGTTGTTTATGTGTGTTAGGGGTATCGCGTTGTACACATTGTACAAGTTGTTTATGTGTGTTAGAAGTATCGAGTTGTAGACGTTGTTTCTGTGTGTTAGGGGTATCGAGTTGTACAAGTTGTTTATGTGTGTTAGGAGTATCGAGTTGTACAAGTTGTTTATGTGTGTTAGGGGTATCGAGTTGTACAAGTTGTTTATGTGTATTAGTGGTATCGAGTTGTACAAGTTGTTTATGTGTGTTAGGAGTATCGAGTTGTACACGTTGTTTATGTGTGTTATGAGTATCGAGTTGTACAAGTTGTTTCTGTGTGTTAGGGGTATCGAGTTGTACACGTTGTTTATGTGTGTTAGGGGTATCGAGTTGTACGCGTTGCTTATGTGTGTTAGGGGTATCGAGTTGTACGCGATGTTTATGTGTATTAGGGGTATCGAGTTGTACATGTTGTTTATGTGTGTTAGGGGTATCGAGTTGTACGCGTTGCTTATGTGTGTTAGGGGTATCGAGTTGTACGCGTTGCTTATGTGTGTTAGGGGTATCGAGTTGTACACGTTGTTTCTGTGTGTTAGGGGTATGGAGTTGTACAAGTTGTTTCTGTGTGTTAGGGGTATCAAGTTGTACAAGTTGTTTATGTGTGTTAGGGGTATCGAGTTGTAAACGTTGTTTATGTGTGTTAGGGGTATCGAGTTGTACAAGATGTTTATGTGTGTTAGGGGTATCGAGCTGTACAAGTTGTTTCTGTGTGTTAGGGGTATCGATTTGTACACGTTGTTTATGTGTGTTAGGGGTATCGAGTTGTACAAGTTGTTTCTATGTGTTAGGGGTATCGAGTTGTAAACGTTGTTTCTGTGTGTTAGGGGTATGGAGTTGTACAAGTTGTTTATGTGTGTTAGTGGTATCGAGTTGTACAAGTTGTTTATGTGTGTTAGGAGTATCGAGTTGTACACGTTGTTTATGTGTGTTATGAGTATCGAGTTGTACAAGTTGTTTCTGTGTGTTAGGGGTATCGAGTTGTACACGTTGTTTATGTGTGTTAGGGGTATCGAGTTGTACGCGTTGCTTATGTGTGTTAGGGGTATCGAGTTGTACGCGATGTTTATGTGTATTAGGGGTATCGAGTTGTACATGTTGTTTATGTGTGTTAGGGGTATCGAGTTGTACGCGTTGCTTATGTGTGTTAGGGGTATCGAGTTGTACGCGTTGCTTATGTGTGTTAGGGGTATCGAGTTGTACACGTTGTTTCTGTGTGTTAGGGGTATGGAGTTGTACAAGTTGTTTCTGTGTGTTAGGGGTATCAAGTTGTACAAGTTGTTTATGTGTGTTAGGGGTATCGAGTTGTACACGTTGTTTATGTGTGTTAGGGGTATCGAGTTGTACAAGTTGTTTCTGTGTGTTAGGGGTATCGAGTTGTAAACGTTGTTTCTGTGTGTTAGGAGTATCGCGTTGTACACGTTGTTTCTGTGTGTTAGGGGTATCGAGTTGTACACGTTGTTTATGTGTGTTAGGGGTATCGAGTTGTACACGTTGTTTATGTGTGTTAGGGGTATCGAGTTGTACAAGTTGTTTCTGTGTGTTAGGGGTATCGAGTTGTACAAGTTGTTTATGTGTGTTAGGAGTATCGAGTTGTACACGTTGTTTATGTGTGTTAGGGGTATCGAGTTGTACAAGTTGTTTCTGTGTGTTAGGGGTATGGAGTTGTACAAGTTTTTTCTGTGTGTTAGGGGTATCGAGTTGTAAACGTTGTTTCTGTGTGTTAAAGGGTATGGAGTTGTACAAGTTGTTTATGTGTGTTAGGGGTATCGAGTTGTACAAGTTGTTTCTGTGTGTTAGGGGTATGGAGTTGTACAAGTTGTTTCTGTGTGTTAGGGGTATCGAGTTGTAAACGTTGTTTCTGTGTGTTAGGGGTATGGAGTTGTACAAGTTGTTTATGTGTGTTAGGGGTATGGAATTGTACAAGTTGTTTATGTGTGTTAGGGGTATGGAGTTGTACAAGTTGTTTATGTGTGTTAGGGGTATCGAGTTGTACACGTTGTTTATGTGTGTAAGGGGTATCGAGTTGTACAAGTTGTTTCTGTGTGTTAGGGGTATCGAGTTGTACAAGTTGTTTATGTGTGCTAGGAGTATCGAGTTGTACACGTTGTTTATGTGTGTTAGGGGTATCGAGTTGTACAAGTTGTTTCTGTGTGTTAGGGGTATCGAGTTGTACAAGTTGTTTATGTGTGTTAGGAGTATCGAGTTGTACACGTTGTTTATGTGTGTTAGGGGTATCGAGTTGTACACGTTGTTTATGTGTGTTAGGGGTATCGAGTTGTACAAGTTGTTTCTGTGTGTTAGGGGTATGGAGTTGTACAAGTTGTTTCTGTGTGTTAGGGGTATCGAGTTGTACAAGTTGTTTCTGTGTGTTAGGAGCATCGAGTTGTACACGTTGTTTATGTGTGTTAGGGGTATCGAGTTGTACACGTTGTTTATGTGTGTTAGGGGTATCGAGTTGTACAAGTTGTTTATGTGTGTTAGGGGTATCGAGTTGTACAAGCTGTTTCTGTGTGTTAGGGGTATCGAGTTGTACAAGTTGTTTCTGTGTGTTAGGGGTATGGAGTTGTACAAGTTGTTTCTGTGCGTTAGGGGTATGGAGTTGTACAAGTTGTTTCTGTGTGTTAGGAGTATCGAGTTGTACACGTTGTTTATGTGTGTTAGGGGTATCGAGTTGTACACGTTGTTTATGTGTGTTAGGGGTATCGAGTTGTACAAGTTGTTTATGTGTGTTAGGGGTATCGAGTTGTACAAGTTGTTTCTGTGTGTTAGGGGTATCGAGTTGTACACGTTGTTTATGTGTGTTAGGGGTATCGAGTTGTACACGTTGTTTATGTGTGTTAGGGGTATCGAGTTGTACACGTTGTTTCTGTGTGTTAGGGGTATCGAGTTGTACACGTTGTTTATGTGTGTTAGGGGTATCGAGTTGTAAACGTTGTTTCTGTGTGTTAGGGGTATGGAGTTGTACAAGTTGTTTATGTGTGTTAGGGGTATCGAGTTGTACAAGTTGTTTCTGTGTGCTAGGGATATCGAGTTGTAAACGTTGTTTCTGTGTGTTAGGGGTATGGAGTTGTACAAGTTGTTTATGTGTGTTAGGGGTATGGAGTAGTACAAGTTGTTTATGTGTGTTAGGGGTATCGAGTTGTACACGTTGTTTATGTGTGTTAGGGGTATCGAGTTGTACAAGTTGTTTCTGTGTGTTAGGGGTATCGAGTTGTACAAGTTGTTTATGTGTGTTAGGAGTATCGAGTTGTACACGTTGTTTATGTGTGTTAGGGGTATCGAGTTGTACAAGTTGTTTCTGTGTGTTAGGGGTATGGAGTTGTACAAGTTTTTTCTGTGTGTTAGGGGTATCGAGTTGTAAACGTTGTTTCTGTGTGTTAAAGGGTATGGAGTTGTACAAGTTGTTTATGTGTGTTAGGGGTATCGAGTTGTACAAGTTGTTTCTGTGTGTTAGGGGTATGGAGTTGTACAAGTTGTTTCTGTGTGTTAGGGGTATCGAGTTGTACAAGTTGTTTCTGTGTGTTAGGGGTATGGAGTTGTACAAGTTGTTTATGTGTGTTAGGGGTATGGAATTGTACAAGTTGTTTATGTGTGTTAGGGGTATGGAGTTGTACAAGTTGTTTATGTGTGTTAGGGGTATCGAGTTGTACACGTTGTTTATGTGTGTAAGGGGTATCGAGTTGTACAAGTTGTTTCTGTGTGTTAGGGGTATCGAGTTGTACAAGTTGTTTATGTGTGCTAGGAGTATCGAGTTGTACACGTTGTTTATGTGTGTTAGGGGTATCGAGTTGTACAAGTTGTTTCTGTGTGTTAGGGGTATCGAGTTGTACAAGTTGTTTATGTGTGTTAGGAGTATCGAGTTGTACACGTTGTTTATGTGTGTTAGGGGTATCGAGTTGTACACGTTGTTTATGTGTGTTAGGGGTATCGAGTTGTACAAGTTGTTTCTGTGTGTTAGGGGTATGGAGTTGTACAAGTTGTTTCTGTGTGTTAGGGGTATCGAGTTGTACAAGTTGTTTCTGTGTGTTAGGAGCATCGAGTTGTACACGTTGTTTATGTGTGTTAGGGGTATCGAGTTGTACACGTTGTTTATGTGTGTTAGGGGTATCGAGTTGTACAAGTTGTTTATGTGTGTTAGGGGTATCGAGTTGTACAAGCTGTTTCTGTGTGTTAGGGGTATCGAGTTGTACAAGTTGTTTCTGTGTGTTAGGGGTATGGAGTTGTACAAGTTGTTTCTGTGCGTTAGGGGTATGGAGTTGTACAAGTTGTTTCTGTGTGTTAGGAGTATCGAGTTGTACACGTTGTTTATGTGTGTTAGGGGTATCGAGTTGTACACGTTGTTTATGTGTGTTAGGGGTATCGAGTTGTACAAGTTGTTTATGTGTGTTAGGGGTATCGAGTTGTACAAGTTGTTTCTGTGTGTTAGGGGTATCGAGTTGTACACGTTGTTTATGTGTGTTAGGGATATCGAGTTGTACACGTTGTTTATGTGTGTTAGGGGTATCGAGTTGTACAAGTTGTTTCTGTGTGTTAGGGGTATCGAGTTGTACACGTTGTTTATGTGTGTTAGGGGTATCGAGTTGTACACGTTGTTTCTGTGTGTTAGGGGTATCGAGTTGTACACGTTGTTTATGTGTGTTAGGGGTATCGAGTTGTACACGTTGTTTCTGTGTGTTAGAGGTATCGAGTTGTTTCTGTGTGCTAGGGGTATCGAGTTGTTTCTGTGTGCTAGGAGTATCGAGTTGTACACGTTGTTTATGTGTGTTAGGGGTATCGAGTTGTACACGTTGTTTCTGTGTGTTAGGAGTATCGAGTTGTACACGTTGTCTAAGTGTGTTAGGGATCAATTTCACCTCTGTTTCTACGATTTTTATTCTATATTCTTACTTTTTTATTGGATTGTACGTACAATCATAGATATATAATAAAGCATGCACGACACGTTTCTGGAATAACTTTCATCAGGTACCTTCAAAGTTAAAGATTAATGGAAAGCTAAATATTTAAAAGTCATTGGGAGCAAGTAAAACCTAAAGATCTAAACATGATACATGTACTAGGCACAATCGAATAAGGCTGCCTATGCTTGAGGGAGAGGAACCTTAGTTTTAATAATAATTAGTAGTCTGTCAATATGCACGGTTTGGTTTGATTTATGGTATTTAACGTCACTTACAACAATATTTCAGTTATATCGTGACGTTCAGTTTTATTGGTGGAGGAAACCGGAGTACCCGGAGAAAACCACCGACCTGCCGCAAGTCACTGACAAACTTTATCACATTATGATGTATCGAGTACTCCTCGCCTGAGAGAGGTGAACTCACAACTTTAGTGGTGATAGGCACTGATTGCACAGGTAGTTGGATTTACAACTACCATACGATCACGACCACGACGGCCCCTCTACTAGTATTAGATAAAAGCGCATCCGTGGTTGGCGTGATCTCTTCGTTTGTGGTAGATCGTGGGTTCGAACCTCAGTCGGGCTAAACAAAGACTATGAAATTGGTATTTATTGATTTTCCGCTCAACTGGTAGCATTAATGAGTAATGACAGTTTATTATTGAAAAAAACCCAGATTCAGTTTATAACGTCTTTCTTCACCAGGCTCAAGCTAGCGACCAGTTTCTAGCGACCAATCAGGCGATATGTCTCAAAACCAAAAAAAGAAATCAGAGCAAAATGTACTTTTAAAGATTTCTAGCGACCAATAATAAATATAGTTCTGTAATTGCACATTCAACACAATGCATCGACATCTGGACATACAGGAAATGTTTCTGGACCCCCCCCCCCCCCCTCCCCTCGTAAAGAGAATGATTGAAATCTTACTCTCGGGTGTCGGAGATTTCCCTATCTTGTACTTTTTCCGGCGTTTGATTTTATTTCTCACTAAACACCTAATTGTTTTTGCTTACATTCCATCGAGCGTTTTCCAGCAATTTATTTTTCCATTGCTGAAGTAAATATTCGATTTATCCATATGCAACGTATCTCGGCAGTATTCCAAATGTATTTCATCATAAAGTACAATGTATTTAATAAATATATTATAAATGTTATTACAACAGAGATAAATACCCGTAAAAAAATATTTGAATTTGGTCAAAGGGAGGTAATTTCTTTCTTTCCGTTAGTTACTAACAAGGGAGAGCACTCTATTATTTACTCAAAATAAACAAACATTGACTGGAAGAGAGCCTAAGAAAAGAATCAAACCCCGTGAAAGGTGCACGTTAGCTAGCAGAATATAATACATAAATGAATTTAAAAATACTTATGTAGTAGAATCGTGGTTAATTGTTTATCTTAAAAAGGAAAAGCATGGAGAATTGGGGGGCAGTTGACATAAACTGTACAGCATGCATTTGCCGGTAAAACGCACGTGATTTTTTTGTCTTACACTAGTGCAAGATAAGAAAATCTCACATCGCTAAAAATAGGAACTGGTCTGTCTCAAAAGTGAGAAATTTGACACACTACTGTGGAAATAAGGTGCAGAATCTCACACAGACACTCATGTGAGTAAAAGACAATACATTTTATGTTCTATTTCCCATGTTCACCCGTACATAAAATATGTCTTTTCTTTACTGAGCTCAATAACGAAGACAAACATATATTTAGGGATGGCGAGCTCAGAAAACAGTTGGCCAACATTAAGCAAGCACAGCGTAAACAAATAATATACTTTCATGTAAACCGGTATGTAACTTGAATTTGCCAGCGCTTTGTCAAACAAAATAAAGTCCTAAGATTCCTCGTTCACAAGAAGACGTCTCATCAATCTACAAAAAATGTAAATATAGAACATTATAAAAATAGAGCAATACGTATTATAAAAATAAACAAAATAAAAACCCTGCATGTGGTGTCGTATTTATTTAATAAATAGTATTATTTTGTTTTATCTATTTATTTTTAAATTGTGTATTTAAATTACCAAACAACTAATTTAATTCACCAATGCACTTAAGTCAGGTAAAGGCCCGGGCAATACTTTTGTCTTAAGCCCCAAGTGGCAATAGGGTCCCCCCAAATCCAAATATCAAAGTTGATATTTGACACCCTGCTGTAGGCTTGAGGTGCATTATCCTACCTAGGCACTTAAGTCAGTTAAAGGCCCTGGCAATACCTTTGATCTAAACCACAAATGGGAAAGAACATTGCCATCCTTTGGTAATTTTTCATGGGATATGTATAAGGTCCCCCCCAAATCCAAATATCAAAGTTGATATTTGACACCCTGCTGTGGGCTTGAGGTGCATTATCCTACCTAGACACTTAAGTCAGTTAAAGGCCCTGTCAATACCTTTGATTTAAACCACAAATGGGAAAGAACATTGCCATCCTTTGGTAATTTTTCGTGGGATATGTATAAGGTCCCCCCAAATCCAAATATCAAAGTTGATATATGACACCCTGCTGTGGGTTTGAGGTGCATTATCCCATCTAAGCATTTAAGTCAGTTAAAGGCCCGGGTAATACCTTTGACCTAAACCCCAAGTAGGGTGTCAAATATCAGCTTTGATATTTGGATTTGGGGGGGACCCTATACATATCCCATGAAAAATTACCGAAGGACGGCAAAGTTCTTTGCGACTTGGGGTTTAAATCACAGGTATTGCCCGGACCTTTAACTGACATAAGTGCCTCAAGCCCACAGCAGGGTGTCAAATATCAATTTTGATATTTCAAAAAAAATTGTGGAGGGGGGTCTCTATAAATATCGCATACATAATATATCAAGAACGGCAAAATTCTTGCCCACTTTGGGCTTATGTTAAGGGTATTACCCAAGTCTTTAAAAGACTTAAGTGCCTAGGTGGGTTAATGCACCTCAAGCCCACAGCAGGGTGTCAAATATCAATTTTGATATTTGAAAAAAAACATGTGGAGGGGGGTCTCTATAAATATCCCTTGAAAAATATATCAAGGACGGCAAAGTTCTTGCCCATTTAGGGATTAAATTAAAGGTATTGCCCGGGCCTTTAACTGACTTAAGTGCCTAGGTGGGATAATGCACATCAAGTCCACAGCAGGGTGTCAAATATCAACTTTGATATTTGAAAAAAAATTGTGGAGGAGGGGTCTCTATAAATATTTCATGAAAAATATATCAAGGACGGCAAAGTTCTTGCCCACTTTTGGCTAAGTTAAAGTTATTGCCCGGGTCTTTAACTGACTTAAGTGCCTAGGTGGGAAAATGCACCTCAAGCCCACAGCAGGGTGTCAAATATCAACTTTGATATTTGAAAACAAATTGTGGAGGAGGGTTCTCTATAAATATTGCATAACAAATATATCAAGGACGGCAAAGTTCTTGCCCACTTTTGGCTAGGTTAAAGGTATTGCCCAGGTCTTTAACTGACTTAAGTGCCTAGTTGGGATAATGCACCTCAAGCCCACAGCAGGGTATCAAATATCAACTTTGATATTTGGATTTGTGGGGGGGGGGAGGGGCCCTATTGCCACTTGGGGTTTAAATCAAAAGTATTGCCTGGGCCTTTACCTGTTTTAAGTGCATTGGTGAATTAAATTAGTTGCTTGACACCTTTAAATACACAATTTAAAAATAAATAGATAAAACAAAATAATACTATTTATTATATAAATGTTACACGCACATTTTGTTTATTTTTATAATACGTATTTCTATATTTTTCCAATGTTCTATATTTACATTTGTTTGTAGATTGATGAGACGTCTTCATGTGAACGGGGAATCTTAGGACTTTATTTTGTTTGACAAAGCGCTGGCAAATCCAAATTATATACCGGTTTACATGAAAGTATATTATTTGTTTACGCTGTGTTTGTTTAAAATTGGCCGACTGTTTTCTAAGCTCGCCATCCCTTAATATATGTTTGTCTTCGTTATTAAGCTCAGTAAAGAGAAGGCATATTTTATGTACGGGTGAACATGGGAAATGGAACATAAAATGTATTGTCTTTTACTCACATGAGTGTCTGTGTGAGATTCTGCACCTTATTTCCACAGTAGTGTGTCAAATATCAACATTGTATTGTGGAGGGGGGGGGGGTCCAGAAATATTTCCTGTATGCCCAGATGTCGATTCAATGTGTCGAATGTGCAATTACAGAAATATATTTATTATTGGTCGCTAGAAATCTTTAAAAGTACATTTTGCTCTGATATCTTTTTTTGGGTGTGAGACATATCGCCTTATTGGTCGCTAGCTTAGTGGTCGCTAGAAATTGGTCGCTAGCTTGAGCCTGGTACATACAAGTCATATCACTCAAGGAGAGCATCCTAACCATGATTATACCACAGTGACGGTGTAAAATGGTGGCGAGCAACTGAGAAAAGTTGAGTTGACAAACATAAAAAGGATGTTATTTTGCTCAGGTTACTGATATTGAAAACATATCTGATATTATTTTGTACAATAATCAACAGAATAATGGTGTTTAATCACGTGCACTTCTTTCCCGTCCTTTCATATTCCTATTGCAGGGAACATAGGATAGATATAAACATGTTCAATTTTAAGAACAATTTATAAGGTATTTGCCTCCACGTGATAATTGAAATAATAGTCCACAATATATTGAGATAATTATTTCAATATAAAATAAAGTCTGGATCCTACTAATAACTTTAAGCGTTGGTGCCTGTCCCAAGCCAGTATCTGGATTTCCAAAGTCGTATATCGTGATATTTTTTATGCTGAATGACTTCAGGTGAGACATGATTGTTCACGTTTTGTTAGTATCTGAGGAATTGTTGACCTTTGCTGTTTAAACTTTCTTTTCAAACTCGTAAATCATAAAGTAATATAAAATATAATTACGATATAACCATTTTTGTTTGATTTGTTTTCATGGTGCAGATAGGGTCCGTGGTGGTCATGGTAGTATGGTAGTTGGATTTATAACTATCTATGCAATCAGAGCCTATCACAACTGATGTTGTGAGTTCGAATCGTGACCAGTGCGAGGCGTACAACATTATGCGATAAAGTTTGTCAGTGACTTGCGACAGGGAGGTGATTTTCTCCTGTTCCTCCACCAATAAAACTGACCGCCATGATATAGCTGAAATATTGTTGAAAGTGGCGTTGAATACCATCAATCAATCAATCAAACAAACAAACAAACAAACAAACATTGTGCAGATAATACATCGTGATCATATTCAAATATTATATGAATATAATTTATGTTTTTATAATCAGTTTGATTTCTATTAAAGTGCCTGTACCAAGACAGGAAAGTGAACGATTATGTCGAGGGGTTAGAACCAAAAAGTTGTATCTGGAAATTTTGCTAATTTCATTTTTTTGCACTAGAATGTTGATAAGTTAGCTTCTAGTTATGTCTGTAAATTTCAGGGCAAAAGGATAATGCATTAATTTTAAATTGACCAGAACCAAAAAGTATTATCATATTATATACATCTTCTTGAAACGCCAAACAACAGTAATATTGGATAATCTATAATTGCATGCCAGGTATATTTTTTTAATTAAAAGATACATTGCTGTAAAAATTTATGTGAAGATAATATACTTTGCATTGATGATATCATATCTTTTTATTTAGAAAATAGTGCCAAAACAGCTTATTTTAAGATAAGTCATTTTGGCACTGCAGAAAAATTATTTAATTATCCAGTAAGCTTAGCCATCTTATCTCAACATCAGATAGCGCGTTGCAGATGTTATTTATAAACAGTATCCTCTAGAGACAGGAGAGAGTACATAACGTTGATACATTCTAGAGCTGGTGTTATATTTACAAAAAGTGTATTAACAGGAATAAATGTAATATCTGCAAAGAAAATTTGAGACAACAATGGATTAAAAGGTAAGAATTAGATATTCACTTACTATACTTTGATACTATGCATCAATTTACTATGTATTCACTTAATATAATATAAGTTCATAAGTTCATAAGTTTATTGATTCACCAATCAAGGGTCAACAGGGGGCATATACATATACAATATGAGCAATATTTTCTTAGACGGATTGTACATGTTTGTGCTACAAATCTTGAATTATTATTATCTCAAATATGACGTTTGTACATACCCTTCGCCAAAATTATTGACATTTTGTTTAAAATGTATGGCCTTTTAATCGTTATTTATTTCCATATTTTCAGTAGAGGCTGGTTATGGTGAATGTAATGAAAACATCTACAGTACTAATTAATTCCAGTTTTCTATTGGTAAGTTTCAATTTTTATTTGTTCACAAGAACTCTATTTTACCAGAATGAAAAGATTATCACTTTTTAATGATCAAATTATTTGATAAGAAGATTTCCTCCTAAGCCCCTCAATACAATTAGATGTAAAATAAAATGTAGTTTACAACCTGAAAATGTGCATGACGAACTATGGTTGCTATCCAATATCTGAAATGGGAGGCTATAAAACTTAGGTGTCAAAGTTTGCTGTCAGGGGTATAATTTGTAGTGAGTTTACTTGTTTGGCAATAGGATATGAGAGGTAATCCTATATGTGGCCAATTCTTTTAGCTAATCAAAATAATAAGCTTCATATTCATTTGTTTCAGGTAATAAAATGTCGGAATCTAGTTGGTCTTCAGAGGAGGAATGGACGACAATTGCAGCTATGGTACGTGATACCCAAGATAATGGTTCTAATGCAGTCGAAGGGGATACAAAAGATGATTCCTCAGTAACAAACAGACAGCAAGCAGGTAGTAATGATACACAAGGTACCAATGCCACACCTACGGTTGATAAACAAGATACCAATGACACACCTACCACTGATCAACCAGGTAACAATTACACACCTACGGCTGATGAATCAGCTACCAATGATACACCTATGGTTGATGAAGCAGGTACCAATGACACACCTACGGATGATGAACCAGGTTACAATGACACACCTATAACAGATGAACCAGGTATCAATGACACACCTACCACTGATGAACCAGGTATCAATGATACACCTACCACTGATCAACCAGGTACGAATGACACACCTACCACTGATCAACCAGGTAGCAATGACACACCTACCACTGATCAATCAGGTAGCAATGACACACCTACGGTTGATGAATTAGGTACAAATTACACACATACCACTGATGAACCAGGTATCAATGACACACCTATCACTTATGAACCAGGTACGAATGACACACCTACCACTGATCAACCAGGTAACAATGACACACCTACGGTTGATGAACCAGGTACCAATGACACACCTATGGTTGATGAACCAGGTACCAATGACACACCTACCACTGATGAACCAGGTATCAATGCCACACCGACCACTGATGAACCAGGTAACAATGGCACACCTACGGCTGATGAATCAGCTACCAATGATACACCTATGGTTGATGAAGCAGGTACCAATGACACACCTACGGCTGATGAACCAGCTGCCAATGACACACCTATGGCTGATAAACCGATTACCAATGACACACCTATGGCTGATATGAAAGAAACCCCGGGTAATAAGAATACACAAGACCAAATATTAATTCAGGACAAATCAGCTGTTCGTACCTATAAAGAAGATACTTCATCAACTGATTCCAATGGGTCGCCAAATGCCTTAAAGGTTACTGCAAGACAGAAAAAGAAGAAAAAATACAGAAAGAAACAGAATAAAACAACACCTGACACAACAAAACAGCTCAAACGCCACTCTGCTATTGAGTCTGACTTTAGTGGTAGTGATGAGAATATAACATTAAAAGAGTTAAAAAATGATATAAAACGACAAAAAGATGAGAGTTATAGCGAAAGTCTGTTTATGACAGCGGGGGCTCGTACAAACCTTGCAGAGATGATTATCATTTTAGTGACTCGAACCTGTCATTCCAATTGTCTGACAATTCAATTAAAACCGTATTTTATAAGAAACCAGCCACATCAAAGTCGAAAAAGAGAAAGAGGAAAAGTAATAGTAAAAAACAGAAGCTTAATAGTGATAATTCACTGCCTAAAAATGATAACTCATGGATGAACCAAGTAGAGATTCAAAATGACAATTTAGGGCCAACGATTGATCAGACTGAGGACATGCACATGGAAAAGGCAAAAGAGATCAGTGTTCAGGAGGCCACTTTCAACAATTATGTCACCACACACCATGAAAAGAGACTTAATGATCTTCTCTTCGTGAATGGATTAGTTAGAAAACGTGCTCCTGCAGATGGGAACTGATTCTTCCAGTCAGCATTACCACGCATTCATTCCCTACTCACGGTTCAAGAATTACGAAGATCATTATGTGATCACATACTTGAAAAAGCAGAACATTATGTTGGTTTTTTTGCAGCACAAGAATTGTCAGAGTCGTTCGAAGAGGACATTACTTGGATTGATTTCAGACAATAAATGGAGGCGTTATCAGTAGATGGTAGTTGGACGAGCAGAGCTGCTGATCTTTTACCTCTAGCTCTTGCCAACTGGAGTGGTCGATTGGTGAAGATATTTTCAAATCTGTCGAATCAACCAATAATTGATGTACACCCAACGCTCAAACACAACACATGTACTGATCCAATAACTCTAGCGTATATGGCATCAGATAACACTACAATACCGGAACACTATGACATGTGCTCTAAACCGGGTACAATGAACAAACAATCTACTTCTCAAAATTTAAATGAGAACATAGTATGTGGAGATAAAACAGAACAGACACCTACTACTCCTGTCAGAGAAAAGAAAAAGAGAGGAAGACCAAAGGGCACACTCCCTAGGAAGGCCCCGAATTTCATAACACCTCCAAAAAAGTCATTGTTTAGGAAACGCAAAGCAACACCAGAAATATGGAAAAAAATGTTAGAAAGAAACTTCGACTCACAGGAAAGGAATACATATCTGCGAAGGGAAATGTTGTTCAGAAAAGATGTTTGAAACCTGTTGACTGTTCTAAATGCACTTTCAAATGCACTATGAATATGAATGACAAAAATCGAAATGATATATTCCAAACCTTTTGGTCTCTAGATAGCAATGACAGAAAAAAGAATTTTATTATTGCAAATACAACGGAAAAGAAAACTAGAACATACCTAGATGAAGAAAACACACCTGTAAGCAAAAAAAAAAAGAATGTCCATAGGTCGTACTCATTTTGTGTGGATAGAGTCCGTTATCATGTTTGCAAACAAAATTTTTTGGCAACATTAGGAGTAAGCGAATCATTTGTCCATAATGCTTTGGGAAACCAGCAGGGAGGTGTTTATTTGGGTACAGACAAGCGTGGCAAACATGAACCACACAACAAAACAACAAAAAATGCTATGGAATTAGTTCAGAAGCACATATAATCCTTCCCTGTAGTAGATGGACATTACACTCGTAAGGATTCCAACAGAAAGTACCTGGGTGCAGATTTGAACATAACAAGGATGTATCAACTTTATTTGGAACAGTGCAAAGGAGAAATCCCAGAAAAGGATATTGTGAGTCAATCTGTATATCGAAAAGTGTCCAACGAAGAATACAATTTCTCCTTTCATGTTCCGAAGAAAGATCAGTGTGGTCTTTGCATTAGTTATCATCAAGCTAAAGATGAAGGAAACCTCACTCCAGTGTTAAAGGAGGAATATGAAAACCATCAAGAAAGAAAAGTCAAAGCAAGAGAGGAAAAGAAAAGGGACAAGGAGTTAGCAAAAAGTTCTAATGACATCTTCGTTGCCACATTTGACTTGCAAGCAGTTTTAACGACGCCATGTAGTTTAGTCAGCCAGCTTTACTACATGCGGAAGCTAAGTTGCTACAATTTGTCTATTTACAACCTCGCAAGCAACAATGCCACATGTTACATATGGTCTGAGGTAGACGCTCAGAGAGGCTCATGTGAAATTGGCACGTGTCTATACCTTCAATTATTATCTTTACCAAACACTACAAGACATGCAATATTCTATTCCGACGTATGTTCGGGGCAAAACCGCAATCAGTTTACTGTCACATGTCTACTCCATGCTGTTACTCACCATTCTTCCATTGAAGTTATTGATCACAAATTTCTAGAGAGCGGTCACACCCAAATGGAGTGTGACAGCATGCATGCTGCAATTGAATTTGCAAAGAAAAAACCCGAAATCTTTGTTCCTCGACAGTGGGCAACTGTAATTAGAATGGCCAGGAGAAAATATCCATATATGATTGTGCCTTTGAAGTTTGGGGACATCTACGATTTCAAAGATTTCACAAAGAAATACATGAAATTCCGGAAAGAAGATGTTAATGGCAAAAAGTAAATTGGTTGCAAATCAAATGGATAAGGTACACCCAAGAAAACTGGGACTGTATCATGTTTAAGTACAATTTCGAAGATAAATTCAGAGTTCTCAAAGTAGCTGGTACAGCCACACGAGGACGCACTGTCGAACCACAAGAACTGACAAGGAAATACACATCGAGACAGAAGATATCAGCAGCCAAAAAGAAAGACCTTGTCAGCTTATGCAGAAGTGGTATCATCCCATCTGAATACCACGATTATTACAAATCATTGCCCTCAAGCAGTAATGTAGATGACAAACTAGCTGACACCGATGCTGAAGAGGAACAAGCCGATTCTGATCAAGAATGAGACTAAGAAAATAACAGTGGTGACATTAAATGACTCGCTTAATTAGATTGCATGATTAGTTTAGGGGTTCTTCTATACACTGTATTAGAACTGTAGACATTATATTCCTGCATTAGATATAGTGCATACAAATTTGACTGTTATATAATATATATTTTGTACTTTGATTTTAAAATAATTTTCTTTTGAGATTTACAGACAGTATTGAATTATTTCAATAGGATATAGCATAATTTTATTATAATGGTATTTTGAAACCCTTATGGTATTCCTCAGCTTTCAAAGTGTTCAAAATCATGTTACTACTATCTAATTTAATTTGCAAAAGAGCTGTTGAAATTTTTTTTTAAACTATTTTATGATATAATCATTCATACAGACATACATCTAATAGTTATTGTGGTTGAAATGTAATCTTACTGTGATATATGATTACAGTATTGATGTTTTAGCTTAGGGAACGACCATTTAACTTAAAGGGGGAGGGGGGGTTATGGTTTTTTTCTAAAAAAATATTCTGATTCCCAATGTTGCTGAAAAAAATATTCTGATTTTGGTGGAGGAAAAAAAAATAATCTGATTCAGATTGTTTTGTTATATGACCTAATGTTAAATCCTGGAAAAAAAATTCTCGCTTTGCGCGACAAAAAAAATAAATTCTTGTGTTGTCGGAAAAAAAAATTCTGAACGAAACAAAAAACCTTTAATTTGGTTGATGAAAGAAACATTATTCATATTAAAGTTAGGGAACCAGAAAGGTGAATCCTAAAATGTCATAAACATGCCTTGCACACACCTGTTTATTCTTTAAATAAACAAATCAGCAGACAGTCTTATCAGCGGTTAATGTAGCATGGTATTAACATCTGGAAATTATCAATGTAAATACTGCATGTCTACTTAGTGTATAGATAAAAAGTGTTATTAAATCAATATGCTGATTATTAGAAGTAAATTGCATATATAATCATAACATTTATTGTTTTATTTACTTATAAAATCATTTTGGTAACACTACATTATAAAACATAGTCATAAAATAGTTTTTTGTAATTCCTCAAAAAGATGAAATATTAAGATACGACAATATGGCACTAACCCCTCGATGTATTTGTGTGTTAGAGAAATCGATTTTGCCCTTTTCTACGATTTTGATGTTTGATCTTGGAATTGTTCCGACAGTGTGATATTTATTGTTTTTCATTTTATTTTGATTAAATATCGCCATCTCTCTCTTACAGAAGTAATATTATACATATGACAAGTAAAAAAGATGGCGGCAGGGCTAGGAGGACTCGTTTAGACGCTCCTTGTTTTTGGTGTCCTAGCTCGATTTACAACTAGAGAACTCAAATGTATAGATAAATATATCGACCCTGAAGACCTGGGCTACTATACAAGTACACATTATACGTTTCAACTGCAATATAGCGATTATGTTCTTAAAAACTTTTGTCCTGGTCCTGTCGCCAAACACAAACACAACATGGCCGACAAAAAATGTGCCATTAAAGTATCAATATTTTACCAGTGTGGTTTTACAGTGATAATAATTTTATGCAGTGACATTGCACAACATCCTGGTCCTATTAAACATCCATGTGGAAAAGTTTATATTCCGATACCAAGATCTTGTCGAAATATATTCCGTCTCTGCAGAAACGATTATAAGCGATGCATTTTCATATAGTGAAAATGTATAAAGATAAAGAAGTAAAAAAAAATGTCAAAAATATTTTTTAATCAATGTGTGACGTAAAAGTGTTTTTGACATTTACTTCACTGAATATGGTACTGCTTTGACAACTATTTTACCTATTTTGTTCCTGTATTTAAATACTGTTATAGTGACAGCCGGAACCTTTGAACTGTAATGAGAGCGGGAGGTTTGGCGCTTTAAAATCTGATTCAACCCACCATTTCTTTAGAAATGCCTGTACCAAGTCAGGGTCATTACGGTTTTCACAGTTTTCCGGTTGTTGACTGATTTTGTCTGTTTATATAATTATGAGTTTTGACTTTCCCTTTGTAAGATTGTTCGGAGTTCGGTAATTTTGTTATTACCCTTATTTATAAACCCGTCAGGAACAACCATCCAGTGTGAAGATTGTTTCTTTTGACATCACATCAACTGTATAAACATGACAGTAAAAGAGTATAATGACTTATCTAACTCTTGGGAAAGCTGGTTCTGTCGATCATGTATTCTACCAAGTCTCACAAATTCATTCTTCGATATGTCGTTAAATGAAAATAACAACGAGAAAACAGCTGATACGTCCTTAAGATCTAGCGACACTGAATTTAGCAACACCGGAAGTTCGAAATGTAGAATGCCCCAACAAAATGTAAACATTGCAATCGTAACTACTCGGCCATTCTCGCTACCCTTCCAATAACCTCGTAAATATATAGTAGAAATTCTTCTTAAATTGTTTGCCGGAAGATAAGCCGCACAAAAATATAGTCCACGAAAATCCAATATGGAAGACATACTAAATAAAATCTAATTATGCAAAACTAATTAAAACTTTAACTTTTATCCATGAAAATAATTGAAATATAGAAATTGCTCAAAGTATAACTTTATCAAACTTTCATGTGACTGACATGTGAAAAGTAGTTCTATTTATCCGCCACCTACTTACGAGGTTATATATATTATATGGCCGAGTAGTTACGATTGGTAAACATTGTTGGTGAGACAGGGGACATTTTTGAAAGCTTAGTTAAGCTGAGGAAAGACGCCCCGGTTAACATCATTTGCGCTTACCTCAATATAAACAGTTATCGATATAAATATGAACATATCGTAGATTTACTTCAAAGAAATATTGTTGATATATTATTTCTCTCAGAAACCAAATTATATGACTCGTTCCCCGATGCAATATTTAACGTACATTTAGCTAACTCTATATTACATAGATCTGATCGTAACCAACATGGAGATGGAGTATTGGCCTATATGAGAGCTGACTTGGCTGGAGACAGGAACAAACAGATGGAATTCCACGATATAGAATCAATCGCTTTAGAGGTAACATCTGAAGGACACAAATGGTTATTCACAGGGGTCTATAAACCTCCAAGTATGTTGGACAATATATTTTACACTGATTTTAGTTTAACAACTGAAAAATTTGTAAAAAATTATGATAGTTTTATACTCATGTGTGATATGAATTTGAATATGCTAGATGATGAAAAATATTCAATTTTAAAAGATTCTGTGATATATTTTGTCTTAAATAAGGGTAATAACAAAATTACCGAACTCCGAATAATCTTACAAAGGGAAAGTCAAAACTCATAATTATATAAACAGACAAAATCAGTCAACAACCGGAAAACTGTGAAAACCGTAATGACCCTGACTTGGTACAGGCATTTCTAAAGAAATGGTGGGTTGAATCAGATTTTAAGGGGCCAAACCTCCCGCTCTCATTACATTAAAATTTAGTTAACAAACCTACTTGTTTTACTTAAATTTCTAAACCTACCCTTTTAGATGTAATTTTAACAAACCAAGAAAATAAATGTGGTAAAATATGTAAATTTGGATGTGGATTGAGTGATGTTCACAATTTAATTGCTATCCAAGTAAAGGGAGAAAGACCTAACGTCAAACCTAAATACACAAAATGTAGAAGTTTTAAAAATGTTGATGTGCAAAACTTTTTAATTGATTTAGAAGATCAAACTTGGGACACAATCTCTGAGGACCACCAAAATATAAATATAAATGTAAACACAGCATATGAAGACTTCAACAACAAGTTTATACAAATTGCAAACAAGCATGCACCTTTCAAGGAAAGAAAAATACTACCTAAACAAATTCCTTATATGAACAAAACACTTAAATCAGCAGTATATAAAAAGAAAATGCTCTATAACAAATTTAAAAAAAAAAAATAATAAAAAGAACTTGGATGCATACAGAGTACAACGAAATTATGTCACCAAACTAAAAAAGCAATTAATTAACAAATATTTCATAGAAAGATGCACAGGGGGACCAAAATCAAAAGATTTTTGGTCCACAGTCAAACCATTCCTGACCAACAAAGGGTGCATAAATCAAAAAGAAACAATACTGCAGGAGAACAAAACAATTGTTACTGACCAAAAAGAAGTCTGCGAAACTCTCAACAACTTTTTCGTAAATATAGCAAAAACATTGAAGACAATACAATATAAATTCACGAAAATCATCCCAGCATTTTGACTATCACACAGGAATACTCAGATAGAACAACATCCCAGCATTGTGGCTATCATACAGGAATACTCAGATAGAACAACATCCCAGCATTGTGGCTATCATACAGGAATACTCAGATAGAACAACATTCCAGCATTGTGGCTATCATACAGGAATACTCAGATAGAACAACATCCCAGCATTGTGGCTATCATACAGGAATACGCAGATAGAACAACATCCCAGCATTGTGGCTATCATACAGGAATACTCAGATAGAACAACATCCCAGCATTGTGGCTATCATACAGGAATACTCAGATAGAACAACATCCCAGCATTGTGGCTATCATACAGGAATACTCAGATAGAACAACATCCCAGCATTGTGGCTATCATACAGGAATACTCAGATAGAACAACATCCCAGCATTGTGGCTATCATACAGGAATACTCAGATAGAACAACATCCCAGCATTGTGGCTATCATACAGGAATACTCAGATAGAACAACATCCCAGCATTGTGGCTATCATACAGGAATACTCAGATAGAACAACATCCCAGCATTGTGGCTATCATACAGGAATACTCAGATAGAACAACATCCCAGCATTGTGGCTATCATACAGGAATACTCAGATAGAACAACATCCCAGCATTGTGGCTATCATACAGGAATACTCAGATAGAACAACATCCCAGCATTGTGGCTATCATACAGGAATACTCAGATAGAACAACATCCCAGCATTGTGGCTATCATACAGGAATACTCAGATAGAACAACATCCAATATAATAAATTTTCAACCAATCGATGAATCATTTGTGTCTAAACATATAAGTAAACTAAATGTTAAAAAGGCAACAGGAATTGACGGTATTTCACCAAAACTTCTACACTATGCTAAATCTGTTACTAATCTTATAAATTTATCATTGTCTAAATCCATTTTTCCAGACTCATTGAAAATTGCCCAAGTGGCACCAGATTACAAAAAAACAATAGCGTCCTTGAAAAGGGTAATCATAGACCCGTCAGTGTGCTTCCCGCAATTTCATAAATCTTTGAAACAGCCATAGAGAAACAACTTTCGGAACATTTTTTAAATATATTTAATAAATTTCTTGCTGCATTTAGATCTAGCTATGGCTGTCAGTCAAATATGCTACGTATTTTACAAGACTGGAAGAAAGCATTAGATAATGATGAATATTTGGGATGCGTAGCATTATTCCGACAACCCATAACTCCGACATCCCATTACTCCGACAACCCATTACTCCGACAGCCCATTACTCCGACGCCCATTTTTCCGACAATGCAAAATAGAACTCAATCCACAAATCCATGGTTTAACCAGGTGTATCCAACAGGATGTTCGTCGGTCAGGCTAATCTTGACGGACCATGGCCTAGACAGAATGTTCTGGAAAGGAAAAGGAGCTTTTATCCTAGGCTGTACATCCCCGTTCAAGGCAATTATGATCGACCGACCCGGTATGGGGAAAGTTAAAAATTGATGAAAAAGTTGTGCACATTGCACAAAGGAACCAGAAAAGAGGAGTGAAGGAAAAAAGTGTAAACCGGGAGAAGCACGAGAAAGACAAAATGACGGAAGATAGCAATACGCATGGAAGCGAGGAGAGTTAAGAATTGAAGAAGGACGTATATAGTAGAAAAGGAGAGAAAGGGAGCACATTGTACATGCAGAAGAATGGAAAAAGCTCCGAAGATAGGTAGACAGTTCCCTTGTTCAGGTCAATAAATACATCGATCACTTCTGTTGAAGCACGATTGGCAACCGACATATGCGGCTAATAGAACGCCTTCCATATGCATTATGCCGCTTCCACACACGTTCATTTATTCTGCATTCCGACGTACGTTTCATGATGCGAATTGAATGCGCATCCAACATGGTTAATGCCTTCAGACGTACGTCAAAACGTTTGCGATTTCCATTATTTACGTGAAAATATTTACATTTTCTCTACATGCAAAAAATAGTATTATTACAGTCGTAACTTATGCCAACTGAAAAACTCCTTGTCATAGGTGTGAAGCTCTTGGAGCATGCGATGCACATTTAATGGGTATTAAATGTACATCGGTTTACAATGTATCTAAAACGTATTAGAAAACGCAATACGGTTGAACAGCATCAGGTAGTCACGGCTGGTAATCGGCACAAGCAGAACAGTTGGTTCTGCAAAGAAATTCGTGAGGATAACTTCCGGTTTTGGTGGAGGAGATTTCACGAAGACGCTTCGCAAGGTATGTACATGTCAAAAATTGAAATTTTCTTTTTTACTGCTCGAATATTGCAAAATCAGAGAATGCTATGCTGTGGCGAATGCTTTCACGATTAGAAACATGTATAGTTTATTCTTGTAAATGAAGTGTAACTCTCGCAAAATCAATCGTCCCACGAAAAACATGACGAAAATTGTGACACTCTTACATTTCTAAGTTTTTCTTGACAAAGATGCAAGTTAAATTTCAATATTTTTTCATCATGGGAGTCTAAATGTAATCGAGGATAAATTCCGATTCGTCAGAAGTAAATTGAAGTCTAGATAAATCTACAAACTGTCAATTTTCTCGTTTTCCTGCTTGAGGAGATCGGTTCTGATAGAGCACATTGCGAATGCATGAGGAGATTTGCTAGTTTTGGTAATTGTTTTCTGCAAAATTGATAAATTGCCACTTTTAAACACAAAACTGATAAATACTCTAATCAAAATAAACTATTCTCTGACGGCCACTTTCAGGAGATGCCAGGATTCAAGGGAAAGAGGAAAAAGGGACTGACATCGACTCTTTACAAAAAAACATTTCGATATAGATTTCCTGTATCACCGCCAAGGAAGTGAACAAAAACAAATAGCAGTACACCAAATTTAAAATCCCCATCAATCAGGACACAAAGTTTATTAAAAAAATCTCTTTCAATTTCAAAATATTTATATCCTTTCAAACGGGTTTACACATCTATTCGTCGCAACCTTTTTACTAAAAGATGACGGAAACTTCACCGCAGATCTACACAAGTTATAATATTACATGATTTCAGCACATGCATAGGTTTAACGTAAATAAACATTCACTTAGTGCTAGCAGTCATGAATAAATTAAACACAAGATGTCAATTAAACTGTGGACATATCCTTAAAATCGGTAAAGCGCTTTACATCTTGTAACCACTACTAACAGAGATCTTTTTTTTATTTACAAGTGTGTACACTACATAATAGAAAAAAAATCACAAATTAATATTATTCTCAACTGTATGATATTTAATTTAGAGTGTATCATTTGTATTAGAAATTATAAAGATATGATTCACATTAAGTTTAATTATTCTTGATTATAAAATTATCTTATAGTGCATTTTCATTTTTTTCCAATGTAAGGGAAGTTAATCTTGTGTATCCAATACGCAATGGAAGTTGTCACAAACAACAAATGATCAATAATGACAAGTTAAATCATGGGAAACCGCAGTTACAATTATGATTTGATTTCTTAAATGAAATATTTCTATCTAGGTGGACAGCCCATGAACAATGAAATATTACTTTTATACTTTTAAAAACCCGACGGGAAGAAGGGCATCAGTTCGTGAATTTATTACCAGACAGACAAAATTTGTGATTATACAGTGGATTACATGTGTCGTACCAAAACTAGCAAATCTCCTCATGCATTCGCAATGTGCTATATCAGAACCGATCTCCTCATGCAGGAAAACGAGAAAATTGACAGTTTGTAGATTTATCTAGACTTAAATTTACTTTTGACGAATCGGAATTTATCCCCGATTACATTTAAACTCCTATGATGAAAAAATATTGAAAATTTAACTTGCATCTTTGTCAAGAACAACTTAGAAATGTAAGAGTGTCACAATTTTCGTCATGTTTTTCGTGGGACGATTGATTTTGCGAGAGTTACACTTCATATACAAGAATAAACTATACATGTTTCTAATCGTGAAAGCATTCGCCACAGCATAGCATTCTCTGATTTTGCAATATTCGAGCAGTAAAAAAGAAAATTTCAATTTTTGACATGTACATACCTTGCAAAGCGTCTTCGTGAACTCCCCTCCACCAAAACCGGAAGTTATCCTCACGAATTTCTTTGCAGAACCAACTGTTCTGCTTGTGCCGATTACCAGCCGTGGTAGTGTCTCTCCGGTCACAAATTGTGGGAGTTTAGACGTGATAGTCCCGACAACAACGAATTTTGCTTAGAATTAAATCTTTATTATTTAATTTTAGCCCCCCTCCTGGAGTTTATGGAAATTGTTTATTGTATTAATCATAATGTACGGTAATGGCATTTTTTTTCTCCAGATCCAGGATCAAACTAGACTAGTTCACTCACAATGGCTCTGTATCCTAAATGCAACCGTTAATGTCAGAACAAACCTTTATAATTATTTCATGCACATCTACATATGGTGTACTCCTTTGTGTAAAGTTTAATAAAAAAAATACTTTGGACGGTTTTGAAGGGTTACAAGGTTTATGGACGGGCGGGGGCGGGGGCTGAGATTTTCGTCCGGACAGATTTTTTTCCGGTAAAAATCAGGGCAAGAAATTAAAAAAAAAATCTCCCCCCCCCCTCCAATAATTTTTGTGTCGTCTCGTGTAAACTTTTCATGATTAAATACAAAATGTAGAAGTGTTAGACCATCCGAAATTGGTACTGATATTTCTCATGTCGCCATGATGTAAGGAATCTGCTAGCACCATGACATTTGACTTTGACCCCATATTTACCCTTTTGTTTAATACAGAAACAATCCGCCCAATGAGTATAAAGATTAAAGTCAGTCTTCCGTTAGGTATAGAAGAAAAACAACAGGTTTTAAGATAATTATACTACTTTTGACCATTTTTGACGGAATAATGGGTTGTCGGAGCAATGGGCTGTCGGAATAATGGGCCGTCGGAGCAATGGGCTGTCGGAATAATGGGCTGTCGGAATAATGACCTGACCCCAATATGTGGCGGCTATATTTATGGATCTCAGCAAAGCTTTTGATTGTTTACCACATGACCTTTTACTTCTTAAATTAGAGTCTTATGGTTTAAGTAAATCTTATGTCAATTTATTAAAAAGTTATCTCTCAAACAGAAACAATGTGCTAAAATAGAGCAAAATGTTAGTGAAATGTTGGATAATTATAAAGGTGTACCACAAGGGCCTATACTTGTCCCTGTGTTTTTCATTGTCTTTATCAATGACATTTTTCTTTTTGTTAAAAACTGTGACTTGTATAATTACGCAGAGGATAATACTCTTTCAAAATCTGTCACTTCTTTGGCTACAGTCACAAAATCTCTTGAGGAAGATAGTAAATCACTAATTTCATGGTTCTCGTCAAATAAAATACAGGAAAACCCAGAAAAATTCCAAGCTATAGCAATTGGCAACAAAACACACACACAAAATATAGCTTTTAATTTAAATGGAAACAACATATAATGTGACGAAGAGGTAAAACTACTAGGAGTAACAATAGATTTCAAAGTGGACTTTAACACTCGTATATCAAACATCTGTAAAAAAAAGCTGCACGTCAACTTAACGTTTTAAAAAGGATGGGTACACATTTAAACAGACTTTCTACTGTCCTTTAACATGGCATTTCTGCACCGAAAAAAACACTAACAAGATTGAAAACATTCAGGAACGAGCTCTAAGGTTTATATATGACGATTACACCAATTCTTACAACTTTTTATTAGGGACCGACCATTTAACTTGAAAGGGGGGGGGGGGGGGGGTTATGTTTTTTTGTGTCGTTCAGAATTTTTTTTTCGGACATCACGAGTCAGAATATTTTTTTTTTTGTCGCGCAAGGCGCGAATTTGTTTACCAGAATTCAACATTAGGTTATATGACAAAAACTCTGAATCATATTATATTTTTTTTCCTCCACCAAAATCAGAATATTTTTTTCAGCAACATTGGGAATCAGAATATTTTTTTAGAAAAAAACCATAACCCCCCCCCCCCCCCTTCAAGTTAAATGGTCGTTCCCTTAGACCAATCAAAATTGCCATCACCTAAAATCAGACGTATAAGAACCATGGCATTAGAGACATTCAAAATTCTAAACAAATCCAGCCCTGAATTTATTCAAAATATTATTACAATTAAAGAAAATCCTTATGATTTTAGATACCAAAACACAGTTGATGTACCTAGACCAAGAACAACAAGGTATGATAAAAAGAGTTTTAGTTATGAGGCAGAAACACAGTGGAACTCCTTATCAAACCATGCAAGGAGTCTTTCAGCTTTTGGGCAGTTAATTTTTTTTTATCTCTGACTGGTATTTCTCAGAAAACTGTACTTGTAGCTCATGTAAACTGTGACCTGTTGTTGCTGCCTCAGAACTAAGCTTTTGATGCCTCCTGTTCGCTGTTTGCTTTAAATATGCTATTTGCTTATGTGCTGTGCTTGTCTTTGCGCTTTTATTTATGCTATGAGATTCTCTTTCATGACTTGTGTAGGTATGTATGTTTGCAGAACTATAAAAAGGCTGCTTTGTGTTATTTAAGTATTTTTAACCACTGTACATGTGATGCTTGTTATTTCTGCTTTTAAAATATGAAGTCGCTTTTATTGCTTTAAATGTGGAATTTTTTAAGTACTTAATTTAAATGTATTATTATTATTTTTATATCAATATTATGTATTATGCCTTCCCTTGTGCTTTTAATTATGTATGTACTTTATTTATGCTATGTGTATCTCTATAACTGTGAGTGTATGCATGTTTAACCATGTACTGATTCGTTATGATTGTCAGTCGTTTCTGTTTTTAAAATATCATGTCGGTTAGGGACCGACCATTTAACTTGAAGGGGGGGGGGTTATGGTTTTTTGTTTCGTTCAGAAATATTTTGTCGGACAACACATGAGTTAGAATTTTTTTTTTCAGCAACATTGGGAATCAGAATATTTTTTTAGATAAAAACCATAACCCCCATAAATGGTCGTTCCCTTAAAAACTCTAAAGAGTTCATGTTCTCTGTTGTATTTGTATATATATGCTCACTGACACCAATGTGTACAGACAATTTCTTACACTCGTAGATTCTACCGTCGTAGTTAGTAGGAGGTTTACAACTATCATTCACTGACACCAATTTGTACAGACAATTTCTTACACTCCTAGATTCTACCGTCGTAGTTAGTAGGAGGTTTACAACTATCATTCACTGACACCAAATTGTACAGACAATTTCTTACACTCGTAGATTCTACCGTCGTAGTTAGTAGGAGGTTTACAACTATCATTCACTGACACCAATGTGTACAGACAATTTCTTACACTCGTAGATTCTACCGTCGTAGTTAGTAGGAGGTTTACAACTATCATTCACTGACACCAATGTGTACAGACAATTTCTTACACTCGTAGATTCTACCGTCGTAGTTAGTAGGAGGTTTACAACTATCATTCACTGACACCAAATTGTACAGACAATTTCTTACACTCGTAAATTCTACCGTCGTAGTTAGTAGGAGGTTTACAACTATCATTCACTGACACCAAATTGTACAGACAATTTCTTACACTCGTAGATTCTACCGTCATAGTTAGTAGGAGGTTTACAACTATCATTCACTGACACCAATGTGTACAGACAATTTCTTACACTCGTAGATTCTACCGTCGTAGTTAGTAGGAGGTTTACAACTATCATTCACTGACACCAATGTGTACAGACAATTTCTTACACTCGTAGATTCTACCGTCATAGTTAGTAGGAGGTTTACAACTATCATTCACTGACACCAATGTGCACAGACAATTTCTTACACTCGTAGATTCTACCGTCATAGTTAGTAGGAGGTTTACAACTATCATTCACTGACACCAATGTGTACAGACAATTTCTTACACTCGTAGATTCTACCGTCGTAGTTAGTAGGAGGTTTACAACTATCATTCACTGACACCAATTTGTACAGACAATTTCTTACACTCGTAGATTCTACCGTCGTAGTTAGTAGGAGGTTTACAACTATCATTCACTGACACCAATGTGTACAGACAATTTCTTACACTCGTAGATTCTACCGTCGTAGTTAGTAGGAGGTTTACAACTATCATTCACTGACACCAAATTGTACAGACAATTTCTTACACTCGTAAATTCTACCGTCGTAGTTAGTAGGAGGTTTACAACTATCATTCACTGACACCAAATTGTACAGACAATTTCTTACACTCGTAGATTCTACCGTCATAGTTAGTAGGAGGTTTACAACTATCATTCACTGACACCAATGTGTACAGACAATTTCTTACACTCGTAGATTCTACCGTCGTAGTTAGTAGGAGGTTTACAACTATCATTCACTGACACCAATGTGTACAGACAATTTCTTACACTCGTAGATTCTACCGTCATAGTTAGTAGGAGGTTTACAACTATCATTCACTGACACCAATGTGCACAGACAATTTCTTACACTCGTAGATTCTACCGTCATAGTTAGTAGGAGGTTTACAACTATCATTCACTGACACCAATGTGTACAGACAATTTCTTACACTCGTAGATTCTACCGTCGTAGTTAGTAGGAGGTTTACAACTATCATTCACTGACACCAATGTGTACAGACAATTTCTTACACTCGTAGATTCTACCGTCGTAGTTAGTAGGAGGTTTACAACTATCATTCACTGACACCAATGTGTACAGACAATTTCTTACACTCGTAGATTCTACCGTCGTAGTTAGTAGGAGGTTTACAACTATCATTCACTGACACCAAATTGTACAGACAATTTCTTACACTCGTAAATTCTACCGTCGTAGTTAGTAGGAGGTTTACAACTATCATTCACTGACACCAAATTGTACAGACAATTTCTTACACTCGTAGATTCTACCGTCATAGTTAGTAGGAGGTTTACAACTATCATTCACTGACACCAATGTGTACAGACAATTTCTTACACTCGTAGATTCTACCGTCGTAGTTAGTAGGAGGTTTACAACTATCATTCACTGACACCAATGTGTACAGACAATTTCTTACACTCGTAGATTCTACCGTCATAGTTAGTAGGAGGTTTACAACTATCATTCACTGACACCAATGTGCACAGACAATTTCTTACACTCGTAGATTCTACCGTCATAGTTAGTAGGAGGTTTACAACTATCATTCACTGACACCAATGTGTACAGACAATTTCTTACACTCGTAGATTCTACCGTCGTAGTTAGTAGGAGGTTTACAACTATCATTCACTGACACCAATGTGTACAGACAATTTCTTACACTCGTAGATTCTACCGTCGTAGTTAGTAGGAGGTTTACAACTATCATTCACTGACACCAATGTGTACAGACAATTTCTTACACTCGTAGATTCTACCGTCGTAGTTAGTAGGAGGTTTACAACTATCATTCACTGACACCAATGTGTACAGACAATTTCTTACACTCGTAGATTCTACCGTCGTAGTTAGTAGGAGGTTTACAACTATCATTCACTGACACCAATGTGTACAGACAATTTCTTACACTCGTAGATTCTACCGTCATAGTTAGTAGGAGGTTTACAACTATCATTCACTGACACCAATGTGTACAGACAATTTCTTACACTCGTAGATTCTACCGTCGTAGTTAGTAGGAGGTTTACAACTATCATTCACTGACACCAATGTGTACAGACAATTTCTTACACTCGTAGATTCTACCGTCATAGTTAGTAGGAGGTTTACAACTATCATTCACTGACACCAATGTGTACAGACAATTTCTTACACTCGTAGATTCTACCGTCGTAGTTAGTAGGAGGTTTACAACTATCATTCACTGACACCAATGTGTACAGACAATTTCTTACACTCGTAGATTCTACCGTCGTAGTTAGTAGGAGGTTTACAACTATCATTCACTGACACCAATGTGTACAGACAATTTCTTACACTCGTAGATTCTACCGTCGTAGTTAGTAGGAGGTTTACAACTATCATTCACTGACACCAATGTGTACAGACAATTTCTTACACTCGTAGATTCTACCGTCGTAGTTAGTAGGAGGTTTACAACTATCATTCACTGACACCAATGTGTACAGACAATTTCTTACACTCGTAGATTCTACCGTCGTAGTTAGTAGGAGGTTTACAACTATCATTCACTGACACCAATGTGTACAGACAATTTCTTACACTCGTAGATTCTACCGTCGTAGTTAGTAGGAGGTTTACAACTATCATTCACTGACACCAATGTGTACAGACAATTTCTTACACTCGTAGATTCTACCGTCGTAGTTAGTAGGAGGTTTACAAATATCATTCACTGACACCAATGTGTACAGACAATTTCTTACACTCGTAGATTCTACCGTCGTAGTTAGTAGGAGGTTTACAACTATCATTCACTGACACCAATGTGTACAGACAATTTCTTACACTCGTAGATTCTACCGTCGTAGTTAGTAGGAGGTTTACAAATATCATTCACTGACACCAGTGTGTACAACGAGTTTCTGGTCTTTTTTCACAAGTAAAGCATATAAATAAGTGAAAAACAAAATCAAAAATCCAATCGAAAAACAAAACTTGGAAACAAAGACAAAATCATTAGCCATACCACATGTACTGTAATAAAAAGTGGCGAGGCAAATTAGTTTTATGTGCCAAAACCTCTCTTTTTAGTGAAATGATGCGATCATGGTAGCGCAATTCATTTTTGAGTTAAATACCAAACCTCATATATAAGTAGGTGCGTGGCTTTGTTGTGAAAAAGGTTTACAAATATATTTAATCTTCGTAGGGAGGGCCCAGATTTGCTCAGTGAGTTAGGTAGTTGGAATACCTAACAACTCATGCAAGCTTATCACCAATACGGCGTGTGTTCGCACCCGGCTTTGCAAATTACAAAAAGGGTGCACTCGACTCGCAGCCGCAAGTGATAACGATTACCAGTTGCTTGCCCATGGTTGGTGGTTCTCTCCGGGTACTCCGACTTCTTCCACCACTAAAACTGGTCGCCATGATATAGCTGAAATATTGCTGAAAGTGACGTTAAAACAGAATAAATCAATCAATCAATCAATCTTCGTAGGGTTCGTGTTAATTGCAGGAGGGTTCGTGTGTTGTGTACTTTATTTTTGTTTGGTTGCGTATAGTGATGTTCAAGACATATTGCACTTTTTTAACTGTGTTTTTGTTTTTCGTCGTGACATGTGTTGCCAGGTTCTCTCGATTCTAACGTTTATTATAAAAAAAAAGTTTAAGCAGTGATTGTCAATAATCCCCTAATATCAAACTATTAATGGTATCACTCTAATAACTGGATCTATGACGACAATACAGATATAAACCAACAATAAACAAAACCCTGCAGATTCGCGTCCACTCCAAATGATGTCACACTATCCTAAAAATGAATGATAACATATATATGAACGGTTAAATAGCAGGATCAGTAAATACAAACGTAGATATAAACTTTAGTGCGCCTGTCGTGTTTCTGGAACGACTTTCATCATGTACGCTTAAAGTCGAAAACGTTGTAGAAGCAAGTAAACCAAAAGGCCTAAACATGATCACCAAAATCGTAGTTAATTGGTTAGTTGCAGGGGCGGATCCAGGATTTCAAGTTAGGGGGGCGCACTTTAAAAAATTGCGCCGAGCGGAGGGAGGCGCGAAAATGTTTTGGGTATTTCGTGTGAAAAATCACGATTTTACGCCAAAAAATCTTATTTTTTTCCAATTTTAGGGGAGGGGCGCGCGCTCCCCTGGATCCGCCCCTGAGTTGAACAAGCAGTTTATCTATATTTCTAGCCAAGAATGCCTGACACAAAGAGTCAACTATTGTTGCTAAATCATAGTCTTTGCGGATAAGCTTTTTCAATAATTTTAGGTGTGTCAAATTTGAAATTTTCAACTTTGTTAATTACGTCGCTACAAAAATATCATGGGAAATACCCTTTTTGATCAGTTATCTGCTTTATATCGGAAACAAAAATATGTGAATGTTTTCAATAATTTATGAGACCGGTTTCCTTGGTGTGAAAGATAAGAATCTTTATTCACAAAGAAACCATAAAATAGAACGGTATAGAGAAGTTGACTATCACGAGACTTCGATCATTGAAATTAGAAACGTTATTACAAATACATTTGTACGTGCAAAACAATCTAACGGAGATGTAAACACCAGATGATGTTGTAAAGTAAAGTCAAGTAATTGTTATTTAAAGGGATATTGTCTACCAGCTGCGTAATTTTTTCATACCCAAAATTATTGTCGATTTCCGTACTGACCTTCATAAAATGAAGATTAAACACCGAATTATTGATGAATACGCTCCGAAACGTTGTTTTTTCGACTAAAAAAGCTGACCATCGTTACCGGAAGCTAATTAATTATGCACTCACCTGGGCGAGGCCAACTCTATTTATTTATCTATTTTTGTGTCAGTAGCCCGGATGCTGCAGCATGGATATTGAGGTAAGTTTCTATAAAAGTTAAGGAAAAAAGCTATTTGCGAACCGATTGTATCTAAAAGACGTAGAATAAATAAGTTCTGTATCAGGAATAGATTTTCTTTGATGAAAACTACATGCCTTAACAGATTCAGCCGATATTTCCACGATAACCATTGAAAACATGCCAGGAGGCACCCTATGGGGACAAGCTCAACTACGTATTTTCGATCGGAAATTTTTGCCGGCGTTAAAAATAACTAAATTAGTTTTTTTCTTCTTATAAGTTATGAAGTTGTTCCCCGAGATTTTGATACACGTGTTAAATTAATTTATTTTAGCCAGTTTACCGACAATATGAAAACAGAGACATACATGTAG
The DNA here is from genome assembly GCA_963680875.1 of Bathymodiolus brooksi. Taxonomy (NCBI): domain Eukaryota; kingdom Metazoa; phylum Mollusca; class Bivalvia; order Mytilida; family Modiolidae; genus Bathymodiolus; species Bathymodiolus brooksi. Next base: position 46,956,342 of record OY804588.1, read on the forward strand.
AACACAGTGAAATACATGTCTGATGAAAACGAATGACGTAGCCAGTGTTGTTTTATTTGTTAATTGACTGGAATGTTTCAGAGAAATTTGGGCTGGATTAGAAACAAAAGAGACCTTACTTCTAGTTCCACAAGACAGTTGCTGCAAAATAATATGGGACTGACCATTTACCTTGAAGGGGGCTATGTCACGTAGAAATGTTTTTTTCAGACGCCACAGAAATCATATTTTCTTATTTTCCGGCGAAGTGCCAATCTAATTAAAACAAGGTAAACTGTGATCTAATTCTCACTTATGATACCCCTGCCACTTCCCATGATATGGGGTACCTATTTGAAGCTTGTGACGAAATACCAGATTTCTGCCATCAATAGTTGTTGAGAAAAATGCCCATATATGTTCAATGTGGATAAAAACCAACTAAGTCGGCAAACAGGAAGTAGGAATCTGATGGTTCCAAAAACGCTTCCCACGATATGGCATACCTATGTGAAGCTTGTGACCAAATATCAGATTTCTGCCATCAATAGTTGCTGAGAAAAATGTGATGAAAAATATTTTGGAAGGACGGACGGATAGAGGTAAAACAGTATACCCCCCTCCCCCTTCGGCGTAGATCTAATTTTAATTGGATTGGCGAAGTGCTGGAATAATTTTTTTTTCTTCAAAATTTTGTATACGATTATACTGTGAAAATGGCAAGTATATGATTATACTGTGAAAATGTCAAGTCGGAATATATTTTTTTCTCCTGTCCAGCCAAATTTTTTTCTTCAAGATTCAGAATCAAAATAATTTTTAGGAAAAAAACCATAAAATTAAAATTGAATAGCTTGAGGGGTAAATTGATAAAAAAAAATTTGCAAGACCAAAATGGTTCTCCCATATACCAACAAAAAAAGGAAATAAAACTGTGGTCATAAGAAAGTCCCACGAGAAAATCTTTCCTTCCAAAATAAGACTTTTTTATTTCTCTAAACTGAATTTGTGCAAACTATTTCACTTATAATGAATTATATTTCTTTTTTAAATAAAGCTCATTTTTCTAGATGAATGTAGAACCATCTGTCTTTACTCTGTTTTTATTAAATCTCTTGTCTTTATTACAGGACTTTGATCGGATTGTCCTTGATGAGGAAGTGTTGGGGGTTGCTAGAATGTTTCGAGAGGAACTTGTAGTAATGCCCCATGACGAGGATTACAACAGATCCAATAGGTATGCAGCCTACCGCCAGTATACCATTTGGGCACATGGCCGACTTGGAGCTGGGGTCAGACGTGTGATCCCAAGCTGTTGTACTTGGAAAATTAGGGACAAATATCCTGATCTATATGGACAATACAAGGGTTTCATTCCTAGACGATTTAATTAAAACTTGTTCATGAAATATTTTGTATTTTATCCCATATACCCTAATGATAAAGTACACTTGCTTCCCTATGGTCGGTGGTTGTCTGGGTACTCTGGTTTCTTCCACCACTAAAACTGGTCGCCATGATATAGCTGAAATATTGCTGAAAGTGGCGTTAAAACACCAAAAATAAAAAAAAATCAGCCCTAATGAGTTGTTAATTTCACAAGTTGGTCAGTTGGAATTGTAAATTTAATTTGAAAGTTTTGCCATCTTATTATTATTTTTTGTTCTATCAGCACTGACAACTTCTTCTAAAATGGACTGACAGTCTTTTATATAATTCAAAACCAAACTTGGCAGAGATGTTTTCTATGAGGTCCTACACAAGAGTTGTTACTTTTGTGCAGATTCGTCAAAAAACATGGCCACCATGTGACTTTGAAAATTCTGATTGGTCGATTTTCAAGAAACTTCTTCTCAAGAACCGCTGAAGGGATTGAATTGAAATCTGGTATATATGTTCCTATGAATGTCTTTAACATGTGTTGTTACTGTTTGCGCCATTTGAAAATTCAAAATAGCCACCAGCGGAGGTCAAAGTTTACATTGAAACCCTATGGGAAACAACATTTTCATCTTCTTCTTGAGAACAGCCGAACAGAATTTAACCAAACTTGGCAGAAATGTTTCTTGTGAGGTCCTAAAAAGTTGTCCTGGTTTGTACTAACTAGACCAACACACTGAGTGCTATCATTATTGTGCATTGGACAATTTGTAATGCCCATTATCCTGACTTGGGTAATTTTCTGCTCTAAATGTGCAGAACTTCTGTCAGACCAGGTAAAACAAAGAGTGACAATCTAAATTTATTTTATGCGACAATATAGTCAATTGTTTTGTCTTGGTCTTCAAATCTGGATTTCTGAGATGCTACAATATCATCCCGAGTTGGAGGTTGTGGAATTGGTGCAAGATGGACCGACATTCTTCTGGGATCATCTACTTCCAACTGCACACGTTAATTCATTCCTTCATTATCTTGCAGTCTCATACAAATGATGACCCTTAATAGTCTTGGAACATAGGAATATGACTTGTCAGCTTTAACAGGCTGCACAGACCATCTAGCTGTCTTTTTGTTGTAACTTCTCTGCCATCTGAAGTAGAAAAATACATACAATGTAATTCACAAGAATAAAACAATAGAGATTATGATCTATGGAGCCCTAACTTTCAATTCAAGATGAATATCTCGAATGTATAGTGAATGAGCAACTAAACATATCATTACAAGTCCACTTTATGAAGGATTTGAGTGATTTGTAGACAGATTTTAGGTTGTGGTCATCCCTCAAGAAATTCTATGGCAGGCATCACGAGCTGGTCAATGGTTACAGGGTGTCTGTTACCCAAATCAGACCTGATCTTCATTTGTTGTTGATGTCTTTCCCTTCATCGGATGGGACTTCTACCAGACTTGACCATGGACAACGCAGCAGGTTTGCGACTTTCGATTGACCCTTCTGAAGCCTATGATCAAATATCAGATTGCTGCCATAAATAATTACTGAGAAAAATGATATGAACATCTTGGGACAAACGGACGGACAGAGGTAAAACAGTATACCCCCCCCCCCCTTTCCAGTGGAGCGGGGGTATAATAAAGCTCCTATGACATATGATCATTCATGGTTCTGTTATTAGGACAAAATTTCAAGTATGTAAGTTACAACTGAAACATGAAATTAACATGACAAACCTTAGAGTGAAGTTGAGGCTAGGTTCAAAATCTCCATCGTCAGAATCATCACCAACATCACTGCCCTCTTCAGTAATATCTATTGAGAGACTGTAAGAATAAAAAATAATTGTTTATTACAGTGTATGTGTATAATATCGAAACAAATTTTGCTATATGGTTCTGATGTGCAGCTGTATAACGAAAAAGCTTTTCAAAATAATATTAAATCTTTATACATCTATGCAGCACACATCTACACAACACAATATAAAGAGACAAAATTACATCAAAGTTACAGGAAAAAATTTGGTGCACCAGACGTGCGTCAATTCTGTCCCAGTTTGGTTTCATTCCCGTAAGTAGCTAAGGGGGACTGGCCATTTCAGCTTGTGGATTGATGAAAATGTAACGATGACGCAGAAGCCAACATGATCCCTATATAATATAGCTACTAGTAGTATCACTATGCAAGCCACAATAATTAATAGGAAACTGTTATACAAGTGACTGTGTTGAACAATATTGACAATGTTACCTATAAACATAATGTAGAATACATGTATGTCTAATCTTTAACAAAATGAACATACTCAAATGGGTTCACAAATGAACTCGATTTCTCCAGTTTCATTCGTTTCGTTGAAATGTGATGGCTGCTTATTTCTTCTACTCTAGAATTACCTTGGTCAGAATATCTAAATCAAAAGTACAAATATCAATCACTACAAAATCACATTTGTCTGAAATTACCAGTTTTAGTAGTAATTTGCCTAAAAAATTTAGATAATTTTACAAAAACCTGCATGATTTTAACACAGACATGGGCCATCGGTCTACTGTTAAATTCACACACTGTGAAACATGCAAATTGCTATGGATCTTCACATTATTTCTTAAAAATCTTGTTTATTAATCATACTTACAAGATCCAAACTAAACAAGGGCAAAGTGTGGCATATCCCCTCGCCTAAAAATTTGACCTGGTGACCTTGACCTTTGACTTTGAAATTCAACAGGGTTCCAGATTCTCTTAAGGACTAAGTATGTACCAAGCTTGGTCAAAATCCATTGAAGGATGTTGATTCTAGAGTGTTCACAAGGATGTTACGCGGTAAAATTTTGACCCGGTTATCTTGACCTTTGACCTATAAGGCTATGACCTTGAAAATCAATAGGGTTTCGGCTATCTTAAGGACTAAGTATGTACCACGTTTGGTCAAAATCCATTGAAGGATGTTGATTCTAGAGTGTTCACAAGGATGTGACGGACGGACGGTAGCGTTACTATATCCCTTCGCAACTTCGTTGGCGAGGGGATAAAAAGCAGTTCAAATGACAATTCTTTAAATAGAAAGCCTTTATATGAAAAATACATATTGATTTCCCTCTATCATGTCTATGTTGATAATTCTAAGATAGTAAAGTATAATTTTGGCTCCCTGAACTAAAAATTATGTCCAAAATTGTTGAAATGTAGTAAAAAACTAGTTAATGTAATGTTTTTAGAATAGTCAAGAAATAAACTTGGTTTGCATAAGGAAATTGAAAACGATTTTCATTTAGTCATAGTCTAAAATATGCAGTTCAGGACATTTCAGTAAAATTTTATAGTCACATATATAGAAAAGTTTCTGAAACTTGCAAATTTCTATGGATCTTCATATTATTTTTTAAAAACCTTGTTTATGTATCATACTTACAGGATCCAAACTAAAAATGGTACTGAAATGACACTTATTTAAATGGAAAGCTTTTTATATAAAAGATACATACGGATTTTCCACTATGGTAATAATTCACAGACAGGAAGATATAATTTTGGCTCCCATAACAAAGTGTTATGTTCAAACTTGTTGAAAGTATTTTTAACCTTATTTATGTAATGTATTTCCAGTACCCAAGATATGAACTTGTTTGCATAAAGGAATTAAAAGGATTTTCATTTAGCCATGGTCTAAAATATGCATTTTAGGACATTTCTGAAATTTTCAGTAAAATTTTGTAGTCATATATAAAAAAAGTTCTGAAACTTGAAAATTTCAATTGATATTCATATCATTTCTTCAAAACCTTGTTTATAATTATATATTATACTTACAGGATCCAAACTAAAAGTGCAATTGAAATGAAGCTTCTTTAAATAGAAAGCTTTTATTTGAAAAATACATACTGATTTTCCATTATAGTGATAATTCGCAGAAAGTAAGGTATATACTTTTGGTTCCCAACACTAAGTTTCTTGTCCAAGTTGTTGAAATTTGATAAAATTAAAAGCCTAATTATATGTTGTATATCAAAGAAATAAATTTGCTTGAATAAAAAGAACTTTATAGGGTTTTCATTAAGCCATGTACAGTTTTAATTCTTGCATTAAAAATGAATTGATTCGATATTTCTTTTTAAATTGATAATAATAAACTGCATTGTCATTGATATCATTTTTGCACTCCCATTTCCCCTTTGCTGGCCTCTTAAAATTTGTGTTTGTTTACCTCGCAAATACGGCCGTTTTATGCTACTCATTGACAATAATTTGCTGTTGCCAGGTGCAAAATTACATATATTGATTAATATCTACCGAAAATGATCATAGGCATCATCATAAATTCATAAAATATGAAAAACGATTGAGAAAAGAAGGCAACATGCTCGGCTTACCTATCAACAATAATCAAGCACTTCCTTGAGTTCGCTCCATCCAACGGCAACGGTCCAACTGATCCCCTACATATATCCTGCATTTGTTCCATTTGGAAGATACCTCACTTCTATTCCTCTTTATCTCTGAATCCGTCAAAGTCCGCTTTCTTCCACGCGTTGACAGTTTCTCTTTTGCCCAAGAACCACATGTTGTTTATTGTTTCTAAACAGTGCGCATGCTCAAGACGTGTTCGCATAGAAGGCCATATGAATAGATTGGTGTCAGTGAATGATAGTTGTAAACCTCCTACTAACTACGACGGTAGAATCTACGAGTGTAAGAAATTGTCTGTACAAATTGGTGTCAGTGAATGATAGTTGTAAACCTCCTACTAACTACGACGGTAGAATCTACGAGTGTAAGAAATTGTCTGTACACATTGGTGTCAGTGAATGATAGTTGTAAACCTCCTACTAACTACGACGGTAGAATCTACGAGTGTAAGAAATTGTCTGTACACATTGGTGTCAGTGAATGATAGTTGTAAACCTCCTACTAACTACGACGGTAGAATCTACGAGTGTAAGAAATTGTCTGTACAATTTGGTGTCAGTGAATGATAGTTGTAAACCTCCTACTAACTACGACGGTAGAATCTACGAGTGTAAGAAATTGTCTGTACACATTGGTGTCAGTGAATGATAGTTGTAAACCTCCTACTAACTACGACGGTAGAATCTACGAGTGTAAGAAATTGTCTGTACACATTGGTGTCAGTGAATGATAGTTGTAAACCTCCTACTAACTACGACGGTAGAATCTACGAGTGTAAGAAATTGTCTGTACAAATTGGTGTCAGTGAATGATAGTTGTAAACCTCCTACTAACTACGACGGTAGAATCTACGAGTGTAAGAAATGGTCTGTACAAATTGGTGTCAGTGAATGATAGTTGTAAACCTCCTACTAACTACGACGGTAGAATCTACGAGTGTAAGAAATTGTCTGTACAAATTGGTGTCAGTGAATGATAGTTGTAAACCTCCTACTAACTACGACGGTAGAATCTACGAGTGTAAGAAATTGTCTGTACAAATTGGTGTCAGTGAATGATAGTTGTAAACCTCCTATTAACTACGACGGTAGAATCTACGAGTGTAAGAAATTGTCTGTACAAATTGGTGTCAGTGAATGATAGTTGTAAACCTCCTACTAACTACGACGGTAGAATCTACGAGTGTAAGAAATTGTCTGTACAAATTGGTGTCAGTGAATGATAGTTGTAAACCTCCTACTAACTACGACGGTAGAATCTACGAGTGTAAGAAATTGTCTGTACAAATTGGTGTCAGTGAATGATAGTTGTAAACCTCCTACTAACTACGACGGTAGAATCTACGAGTGTAAGAAATTGTCTGTACAAATTGGTGTCAGTGAATGATAGTTGTAAACCTCCTACTAACTACGACGGTAGAATCTACGAGTGTAAGAAATTGTCTGTACAAATTGGTGTCAGTGAATGATAGTTGTTAATCTCCTACTAACTACGACGGTAGAATCTACGAGTGTAAGAAATTGTCTGTACACATTGGTGTCAGTGAATGATAGTTGTAAACCTCCTACTAACTACGACGGTAGAATCTACGAGTGTAAGAAATTGTCTGTACACATTGGTGTCAGTGAATGATAGTTGTAAACCTCCTACTAACTACGACGGTAGAATCTACGAGTGTAAGAAATTGTCTGTACAATTTGGTGTCAGTGAATGATAGTTGTAAACCTCCTACTAACTACGACGGTAGAATCTACGAGTGTAAGAAATTGTCTGTACACATTGGTGTCAGTGAATGATAGTTGTAAACCTCCTACTAACTACGACGGTAGAATCTACGAGTGTAAGAAATTGTCTGTACACATTGGTGTCAGTGAATGATAGTTGTAAACCTCCTACTAACTACGACGGTAGAATCTACGAGTGTAAGAAATTGTCTGTACAAATTGGTGTCAGTGAATGATAGTTGTAAACCTCCTACTAACTACGACGGTAGAATCTACGAGTGTAAGAAATGGTCTGTACAAATTGGTGTCAGTGAATGATAGTTGTAAACCTCCTACTAACTACGACGGTAGAATCTACGAGTGTAAGAAATTGTCTGTACAAATTGGTGTCAGTGAATGATAGTTGTAAACCTCCTACTAACTACGACGGTAGAATCTACGAGTGTAAGAAATTGTCTGTACAAATTGGTGTCAGTGAATGATAGTTGTAAACCTCCTACTAACTACGACGGTAGAATCTACGAGTGTAAGAAATTGTCTGTACAAATTGGTGTCAGTGAATGATAGTTGTAAACCTCCTACTAACTACGACGGTAGAATCTACGAGTGTAAGAAATTGTCTGTACAAATTGGTGTCAGTGAATGATAGTTGTAAACCTCCTACTAACTACGACGGTAGAATCTACGAGTGTAAGAAATTGTCTGTACACATTGGTGTCAGTGAATGATAGTTGTAAACCTCCTACTAACTACGACGGTAGAATCTACGAGTGTAAGAAATTGTCTGTACACATTGGTGTCAGTGAATGATAGTTGTAAACCTCCTACTAACTACGACGGTAGAATCTACGAGTGTAAGAAATTGTCTGTACACATTGGTGTCAGTGAATGATAGTTGTAAACCTCCTACTAACTACGACGGTAGAATCTACGAGTGTAAGAAATTGTCTGTACACATTGGTGTCAGTGAATGATAGTTGTAAACCTCCTACTAACTATGACGGTAGAATCTACGAGTGTAAGAAATTGTCTGTGCACATTGGTGTCAGTGAATGATAGTTGTAAACCTCCTACTAACTATGACGGTAGAATCTACGAGTGTAAGAAATTGTCTGTACACATTGGTGTCAGTGAATGATAGTTGTAAACCTCCTACTAACTACGACGGTAGAATCTACGAGTGTAAGAAATTGTCTGTACACATTGGTGTCAGTGAATGATAGTTGTAAACCTCCTACTAACTATGACGGTAGAATCTACGAGTGTAAGAAATTGTCTGTACAATTTGGTGTCAGTGAATGATAGTTGTAAACCTCCTACTAACTACGACGGTAGAATCTACGAGTGTAAGAAATTGTCTGTACACATTGGTGTCAGTGAATGATAGTTGTAAACATCCTACTAACTACGACGGTAGAATCTACGAGTGTAAGAAATTGTCTGTACACATTGGTGTCAGTGAATGATAGTTGTAAACCTCCTACTAACTACGACGGTAGAATCTACGAGTGTAAGAAATTGTCTGTACAAATTGGTGTCAGTGAATGATAGTTGTAAACCTCCTACTAACTACGACGGTAGAATCTACGAGTGTAAGAAATGGTCTGTACAAATTGGTGTCAGTGAATGATAGTTGTAAACCTCCTACTAACTACGACGGTAGAATCTACGAGTGTAAGAAATTGTCTGTACAAATTGGTGTCAGTGAATGATAGTTGTAAACCTCCTACTAACTACGACGGTAGAATCTACGAGTGTAAGAAATTGTCTGTACAAATTGGTGTCAGTGAATGATAGTTGTAAACCTCCTATTAACTACGACGGTAGAATCTACGAGTGTAAGAAATTGTCTGTACAAATTGGTGTCAGTGAATGATAGTTGTAAACCTCCTACTAACTACGACGGTAGAATCTACGAGTGTAAGAAATTGTCTGTACAAATTGGTGTCAGTGAATGATAGTTGTAAACCTCCTACTAACTACGACGGTAGAATCTACGAGTGTAAGAAATTGTCTGTACAAATTGGTGTCAGTGAATGATAGTTGTAAACCTCCTACTAACTACGACGGTAGAATCTACGAGTGTAAGAAATTGTCTGTACAAATTGGTGTCAGTGAATGATAGTTGTAAACCTCCTACTAACTACGACGGTAGAATCTACGAGTGTAAGAAATTGTCTGTACAAATTGGTGTCAGTGAATGATAGTTGTTAATCTCCTACTAACTACGACGGTAGAATCTACGAGTGTAAGAAATTGTCTGTACACATTGGTGTCAGTGAATGATAGTTGTAAACCTCCTACTAACTACGACGGTAGAATCTACGAGTGTAAGAAATTGTCTGTACACATTGGTGTCAGTGAATGATAGTTGTAAACCTCCTACTAACTACGACGGTAGAATCTACGAGTGTAAGAAATTGTCTGTACAATTTGGTGTCAGTGAATGATAGTTGTAAACCTCCTACTAACTACGACGGTAGAATCTACGAGTGTAAGAAATTGTCTGTACACATTGGTGTCAGTGAATGATAGTTGTAAACCTCCTACTAACTACGACGGTAGAATCTACGAGTGTAAGAAATTGTCTGTACACATTGGTGTCAGTGAATGATAGTTGTAAACCTCCTACTAACTACGACGGTAGAATCTACGAGTGTAAGAAATTGTCTGTACAAATTGGTGTCAGTGAATGATAGTTGTAAACCTCCTACTAACTACGACGGTAGAATCTACGAGTGTAAGAAATGGTCTGTACAAATTGGTGTCAGTGAATGATAGTTGTAAACCTCCTACTAACTACGACGGTAGAATCTACGAGTGTAAGAAATTGTCTGTACAAATTGGTGTCAGTGAATGATAGTTGTAAACCTCCTACTAACTACGACGGTAGAATCTACGAGTGTAAGAAATTGTCTGTACAAATTGGTGTCAGTGAATGATAGTTGTAAACCTCCTACTAACTACGACGGTAGAATCTACGAGTGTAAGAAATTGTCTGTACAAATTGGTGTCAGTGAATGATAGTTGTAAACCTCCTACTAACTACGACGGTAGAATCTACGAGTGTAAGAAATTGTCTGTACAAATTGGTGTCAGTGAATGATAGTTGTAAACCTCCTACTAACTACGACGGTAGAATCTACGAGTGTAAGAAATTGTCTGTACACATTGGTGTCAGTGAATGATAGTTGTAAACCTCCTACTAACTACGACGGTAGAATCTACGAGTGTAAGAAATTGTCTGTACACATTGGTGTCAGTGAATGATAGTTGTAAACCTCCTACTAACTACGACGGTAGAATCTACGAGTGTAAGAAATTGTCTGTACAAATTGGTGTCAGTGAATGATAGTTGTAAACCTCCTACTAACTACGACGGTAGAATCTACGAGTGTAAGAAATTGTCTGTACAAATTGGTGTCAGTGAATGATAGTTGTAAACCTCCTACTAACTACGACGGTAGAATCTACGAGTGTAAGAAATGGTCTGTACAAATTGGTGTCAGTGAATGATAGTTGTAAACCTCCTACTAACTACGACGGTAGAATCTACGAGTGTAAGAAATTGTCTGTACAAATTGGTGTCAGTGAATGATAGTTGTAAACCTCCTACTAACTACGACGGTAGAATCTACGAGTGTAAGAAATTGTCTGTACAAATTGGTGTCAGTGAATGATAGTTGTAAACCTCCTACTAACTACGACGGTAGAATCTACGAGTGTAAGAAATTGTCTGTACAAATTGGTGTCAGTGAATGATAGTTGTAAACCTCCTACTAACTACGACGGTAGAATCTACGAGTGTAAGAAATGGTCTGTACAAATTGGTGTCAGTGAATGATAGTTGTAAACCTCCTACTAACTACGACGGTAGAATCTACGAGTGTAAGAAATTGTCTGTACAAATTGGTGTCAGTGAATGATAGTTGTAAACCTCCTACTAACTACGACGGTAGAATCTACGAGTGTAAGAAATTGTCTGTACAAATTGGTGTCAGTGAATGATAGTTGTAAACCTCCTACTAACTACGACGGTAGAATCTACGAGTGTAAGAAATTGTCTGTACAAATTGGTGTCAGTGAATGATAGTTGTAAACCTCCTACTAACTACGACGGTAGAATCTACGAGTGTAAGAAATTGTCTGTACAAATTGGTGTCAGTGAATGATAGTTGTAAACCTCCTACTAACTACGACGGTAGAATCTACGAGTGTAAGAAATTGTCTGTACAAATTGGTGTCAGTGAATGATAGTTGTAAACCTCCTACTAACTACGACGGTAGAATCTACGAGTGTAAGAAATTGTCTGTACAAATTGGTGTCAGTGAATGATAGTTGTAAACCTCCTACTAACTACGACGGTAGAATCTACGAGTGTAAGAAATTGTCTGTACAAATTGGTGTCAGTGAATGATAGTTGTAAACCTCCTACTAACTACGACGGTAGAATCTACGAGTGTAAGAAATTGTCTGTACAAATTGGTGTCAGTGAATGATAGTTGTAAACCTCCTACTAACTACGACGGTAGAATCTACGAGTGTAAGAAATTGTCTGTACAAATTGGTGTCAGTGAATGATAGTTGTAAACCTCCTACTAACTACGACGGTAGAATCTACGAGTGTAAGAAATTGTCTGTACACATTGGTGTCAGTGAATGATAGTTGTAAACCTCCTACTAACTACGACGGTAGAATCTACGAGTGTAAGAAATTGTCTGTACAAATTGGTGTCAGTGAATGATAGTTGTAAACCTCCTACTAACTACGACGGTAGAATCTACGAGTGTAAGAAATTGTCTGTACAAATTGGTGTCAGTGAATGATAGTTGTAAACCTCCTACTAACTACGACGGTAGAATCTACGAGTGTAAGAAATTGTCTGTACAAATTGGTGTCAGTGAATGATAGTTGTAAACCTCCTACTAACTACGACGGTAGAATCTACGAGTGTAAGAAATTGTCTGTACAAATTGGTGTCAGTGAATGATAGTTGTAAACCTCCTACTAACTACGACGGTAGAATCTACGAGTGTAAGAAATTGTCTGTACAAATTGGTGTCAGTGAATGATAGTTGTAAACCTCCTACTAACTACGACGGTAGAATCTACGAGTGTAAGAAATTGTCTGTACAAATTGGTGTCAGTGAATGATAGTTGTTAACCTCCTACTAACTACGACGGTAGAATCTACGAGTGTAAGAAATTGTCTGTACACATTGGTGTCAGTGAATGATAGTTGTAAACCTCCTACTAACTACGACGGTAGAATCTACGAGTGTAAGAAATTGTCTGTACACATTGGTGTCAGTGAATGATAGTTGTAAACCTCCTACTAACTACGACGGTAGAATCTACGAGTGTAAGAAATTGTCTGTACAATTTGGTGTCAGTGAATGATAGTTGTAAACCTCCTACTAACTACGACGGTAGAATCTACGAGTGTAAGAAATTGTCTGTACACATTGGTGTCAGTGAATGATAGTTGTAAACCTCCTACTAACTACGACGGTAGAATCTACGAGTGTAAGAAATTGTCTGTACAAATTGGTGTCAGTGAATGATAGTTGTAAACCTCCTACTAACTACGACGGTAGAATCTACGAGTGTAAGAAATGGTCTGTACAAATTGGTGTCAGTGAATGATAGTTGTAAACCTCCTACTAACTACGACGGTAGAATCTACGAGTGTAAGAAATTGTCTGTACAAATTGGTGTCAGTGAATGATAGTTGTAAACCTCCTACTAACTACGACGGTAGAATCTACGAGTGTAAGAAATTGTCTGTACAAATTGGTGTCAGTGAATGATAGTTGTAAACCTCCTACTAACTACGACGGTAGAATCTACGAGTGTAAGAAATTGTCTGTACAAATTGGTGTCAGTGAATGATAGTTGTAAACCTCCTACTAACTACGACGGTAGAATCTACGAGTGTAAGAAATTGTCTGTACAAATTGGTGTCAGTGAATGATAGTTGTAAACCTCCTACTAACTACGACGGTAGAATCTACGAGTGTAAGAAATTGTCTGTACAAATTGGTGTCAGTGAATGATAGTTGTAAACCTCCTACTAACTACGACGGTAGAATCTACGAGTGTAAGAAATTGTCTGTACAAATTGGTGTCAGTGAATGATAGTTGTAAACCTCCTACTAACTACGACGGTAGAATCTACGAGTGTAAGAAATTGTCTGTACAAATTGGTGTCAGTGAATGATAGTTGTAAACCTCCTACTAACTACGACGGTAGAATCTACGAGTGTAAGAAATTGTCTGTACACATTGGTGTCAGTGAATGATAGTTGTAAACCTCCTACTAACTACGACGGTAGAATCTACGAGTGTAAGAAATTGTCTGTACACATTGGTGTCAGTGAATGATAGTTGTAAACCTCCTACTAACTACGACGGTAGAATCTACGAGTGTAAGAAATTGTCTGTACAATTTGGTGTCAGTGAATGATAGTTGTAAACCTCCTACTAACTACGACGGTAGAATCTACGAGTGTAAGAAATTGTCTGTACACATTGGTGTCAGTGAATGATAGTTGTAAACCTCCTACTAACTACGACGGTAGAATCTACGAGTGTAAGAAATTGTCTGTACAAATTGGTGTCAGTGAATGATAGTTGTAAACCTCCTACTAACTACGACGGTAGAATCTACGAGTGTAAGAAATTGTCTGTACAAATTGGTGTCAGTGAATGATAGTTGTAAACCTCCTACTAACTACGACGGTAGAATCTACGAGTGTAAGAAATTGTCTGTACAAATTGGTGTCAGTGAATGATAGTTGTAAACCTCCTACTAACTACGACGGTAGAATCTACGAGTGTAAGAAATTGTCTGTACAAATTGGTGTCAGTGAATGATAGTTGTAAACCTCCTACTAACTACGACGGTAGAATCTACGAGTGTAAGAAATTGTCTGTACACATTGGTGTCAGTGAATGATAGTTGTAAACCTCCTACTAACTACGACGGTAGAATCTACGAGTGTAAGAAATTGTCTGTACACATTGGTGTCAGTGAATGATAGTTGTAAACCTCCTACTAACTACGACGGTAGAATCTACGAGTGTAAGAAATTGTCTGTACAAATTGGTGTCAGTGAATGATAGTTGTAAACCTCCTACTAACTACGACGGTAGAATCTACGAGTGTAAGAAATTGTCTGTACAAATTGGTGTCAGTGAATGATAGTTGTAAACCTCCTACTAACTACGACGGTAGAATCTACGAGTGTAAGAAATGGTCTGTACAAATTGGTGTCAGTGAATGATAGTTGTAAACCTCCTACTAACTACGACGGTAGAATCTACGAGTGAAAGAAATGGTCTGTACAAATTGGTGTCAGTGAATGATAGTTGTAAACCTCCTACTAACTACGACGGTAGAATCTACGAGTGTAAGAAATTGTCTGTACAAATTGGTGTCAGTGAATGATAGTTGTAAACCTCCTACTAACTACGACGGTAGAATCTACGAGTGTAAGAAATTGTCTGTACAAATTGGTGTCAGTGAATGATAGTTGTAAACCTCCTACTAACTACGACGGTAGAATCTACGAGTGTAAGAAATGGTCTGTACAAATTGGTGTCAGTGAATGATAGTTGTAAACCTCCTACTAACTACGACGGTAGAATCTACGAGTGTAAGAAATTGTCTGTACAAATTGGTGTCAGTGAATGATAGTTGTAAACCTCCTACTAACTACGACGGTAGAATCTACGAGTGTAAGAAATTGTCTGTACAAATTGGTGTCAGTGAATGATAGTTGTAAACCTCCTACTAACTACGACGGTAGAATCTACGAGTGTAAGAAATTGTCTGTACAAATTGGTGTCAGTGAATATAGTTGTAAACCTCCTACTAACTACGACGGTAGAATCTACGAGTGTAAGAAATGTCTGTACAAATTGGTGTCAGTGAATGATAGTTGTAAACCTCCTACTAACTACGACGATAGAATCTACGAGTGTAAGAAGTTGTCTGTACAAATTGGTGTCAGTGAATGATAGTTGTAAACCTCCTGCTAACTACAACGGTAGAATCTACGAGTGTAAGAAATTGTCTGTACAAATTGGTGTCAGTGAATGATAGTTGTAAACCTCCTACTAACTACGACGGTAGAATCTACGAGTGTAAGAAATTGTCTGTACAAATTGGTGTCAGTGAATGATAGTTGTAAACCTCCTACTAACTACGACGGTAGAATCTACGAGTGTAAGAAATTGTCTGTACAAATTGGTGTCAGTGAATGATAGTTGTAAACCTCCTACTAACTACGACGGTAGAATCTACGAGTGTACGAAATTGTCTGTACAAATTGGTGTCAGTGAATGATAGTTGTAAACCTCCTACTAACTACGACGGTAGAATCTACGAGTGTAAGAAATTGTCTGTACAAATTGGTGTCAGTGAATGATAGTTGTGAACCTCCTACTAACTACGACGGTAGAATCTACGAGTGTAAGAAATTGTCTGTGCAAATTGGTGTCAGTGAATGATAGTTGTAAACCTCCTACTAACTACGACGGTAGAATCTACGAGTGTAAGAAATTGTCTGTACAATTTGGTGTCAGTGAATGATAGTTGTAAACCTCCTACTAACTACGACGGTAGAATCTACGAGTGTAAGAAATTGTCTGTACAAATTGGTGTCAGTGAATGATAGTTGTAAACCTCCTACTAACTACGACGGTAGAATCTACGAGTGTAAGAAATTGTCTGTACAAATTGGTGTCAGTGAATGATAGTTGTAAACCTCCTACTAACTACGACGGTAGAATCTACGAGTGTAAGAAATTGTCTGTACAAATTGGTGTCAGTGAATGATAGTTGTAAACCTCCTACTAACTACGACGGTAGAATCTACGAGTGTAAGAAATTGTCTGTGCAAATTGGTGTCAGTGAATGATAGTTGTAAATCTCCTACTATCTACGACGGTAGAATCTACGAGTGTAAGAAATTGTCTGTACAAATTGGTGTCAGTGAATGATAGTTGTAAACCTCCTACTAACTACGACGGTAGAATCTACGAGTGTAAGAAATTGTCTGTACAAATTGGTGTCAGTGAATGATAGTTGTAAACCTCCTACTAACTACGACGGTAAAATCTACGAGTGTAAGAAATTGTCTGTACAAATTGGTGTCAGTGAATGATAGTTGTAAACCTCCTACTAACTACGACGGTAGAATCTACGAGTGTAAGAAATTTTCTGTACAAATTGGTGTCAGTGAATGATAGTTGTAAACCTCCTACTAACTACGACGGTAGAATCTACGAGTATAAGAAATTGTCTGTAGAAATATAGCACAAGACGTTTTAGTCTCTATAATCAATCATTACCATCCGTTACTAGATAGGATTGGTTTCTAAAGAACTGTTACTTACAGAATAAACAGTATAATTACCACACAGCTTTCAATCTATTAAACTAACACTAACAAGAAGTTATTCTTAGCTTACCTGACAGAGTATACTGTCATTGCTGCCTGGGGTCCACATGTATTACAATACAACAATTCACATGACGTTGATTCTGTTAGAGTCACTTGATAACCTTGTCCGATTTTGACTATCCTGTTTAGACTCTTTGGTTATTTGGTACCAAAGATTAATATGGTGTTTGACTGTCCAATCGTTTGATTATTAGCGTACCTGAGGAGGTGAAGCACGTTAGAAAATACCGAATGAGCAATCAAAAATGGACAATCTAGAGAAACTGGCAAAATAGGGTACAAAATACGAAGAACAAAAAACAAAAAAACAAAAAAAAAACACCAAAAAAAAACCCAAACGCAATATGTGTCGGACAGCATTTTACGCAAACAAACACAAATAACGTAAATAAGACACGTTTCTGATATATAACTTTCATCAGGTACGCTCATAGTCAAACAGTATTTGGTCACAAAGACTAATCAGGTATATGTGTTTCCAATCTTTTGACTATGATCGTACCTGATGAAGACTATTTCAGAAGCGTGTCGTGCGTATTAAATTTGATATCTACGTTTCTATTGGCTATCCTGTTTAGACCCTTTGATGTATTTGGTCACAAAGACTAATAAACTATTAAGGTATTTGGAGTTCCAATCTTTTGACTATGAGCGTACCTGGTGAAGTGTATTTCAGAAACGTAACATGCACACTAAATCAGATATCTACGTATATATTGAACATCAATTCCTATCATGCCTTCTATTACAATATTGATGGTTTCAAATGATAATGCAATAAAAACGTAGATATCAAATTTAGTGCGCACGACGCGTTTCTGGATTCACCACCATCAGGTACGTTCAAAGCGAAAAGGTGGGAAAGCTAAATAATATAAAATTCTTTAGGAGTAAGGAAATCAAAGGGCCAAAATAGGATAGTCAAAATCGGCTAAGGTCTCCTATGCCTAAGGGAGGAGAACCTAGTATCTTGTGTAATATAAGTTCTAAGCTCCCTAGTGACCGTCCAAGTAACGATAGATGGTTACGGGAGCTTAGAACATTTGTGTACGATGTTGCCGATCTATGACTTGAAACAGTTGCTAAGTTTTTTCCACGAACTATGTTTGACGGACTTTCTTGGAAGTTCCCTAAGGCTAAAGACGTAATGTTCACTACACAAAATTAAGCACCGCCCACTGACCTGTAATTTTCAGTCTGCATCGTTTCGTAAATGCAAGTTTATCTATCGTCTGCATCGTTATTTTTATGAATGGAATTCTAAGGCTAATGACGTAATGGTCACTACACAAAATTAAGCACCACCCACTGACCTTCTGTAATTTTCCGTCTGCATTATTTCGTTACTACGCGTTATTTTCATGAATGGAATTTTCTCCTGGCCAGGTAAAGCGTATTGTACGATGCTGTGTTTATTTGACGACCTATGATTGGATAAAATAATTCCTAAAAATAACGACAGAACTAAGAAGGCAGAGCCATATATGGAAATCTTGAGAATAAGATTAATACGCTCTACTGGCTAGTGGAAAATTCCATTCATAAAAATAACATGCAGACGATAGATAAACCTGCAGCTATGAAACGATGCAGACGGAAAATTACAGACGGTCAGTGGGCGGTGCTTAATTTTGTCTAGTGATCATTCCATTCATAAAAATAACTTTGCAGACGATAGATAAACGTGCAGTTACGAAACGATATCAGTGGGCGGTGCTTAATTTTGACTAGTGACCATTACGTCTTTAGCCTTAGAACTTCCAAGAAAGTCCGTCAAATATAGTTCGTGGAAAAAACTTAGTTACTGTTTCAAGTTATAGATCATATAGTTATATGATTATTTGGACGGTCAGTAAATAGTTGAAGGGTTCGCGCTAAAGCGAAGCGCTCACCCTTCAACAATTTACTGACCGTCCAAATAACGATAGACGGTCACGGGAACTTAGAACATTTTTGTACGATGTTGCTGATCTATAACTTGAAACAGTAGCTACGTTTTTTCCACGAACTATGTTTGACGGGCTTTCTTGGAAGTTCTAAGGCTAAAGACGTAATGGTCAATACACAAAATTAAGCACCGCCCACTGACCTACTGTAATTTTCCATCTCCATCGCTTCGTAACTGCACGTTATTTTAGAAGAAAATATAAATCATCATCTTTCTTGCAGTTGTGTTTAATTATGCTAAATCAAAATATACACACATATATATAGAGAGAGCCTGGTCAAATACCTGCAAGTTTATCTATCGTCTGCATCGTTATTTTTATGAATGGAATTCTAAGGCTAAAGACGTAATGGTCACTACACAATATTAAGCACCGACCACTGACCTTCTGTAATTTTCCGTCTGCATCATTTCGCTACTACGCATTATTGTTATGAATGGAATGTTCTCCTGGTCAGGTAAAGCGTATTAATCTTATTCTCTAGATTTCCATATATGGCTTTCCTTTCTATCGTTATTTTTAGGAATGATTTTATCCAATCATAGGTCGTCAAATAAATGCAACATCGTACAATTGTATTTGTCTGTCCTTCGATTTACGGCTTATTACAACAACAACAACAAATGCTTTATTTGCCAATCAGTGGAACCTTTACGAATAGATTAATCACACAATAAATTTATATACAATGATTACAATTATTTGTGTATGGTTTAAGACATATATGACAAACAGAGACAGATGAAAAGTAACTGAGAATCAAAGTCCCTGAAGCAAACAAGGAAAGCAAGGCACACAAGAGATACAGTTCAACAAATTGGAAAATAGAAGAATTGAATCTTGTATTATTGTACGGCTTATGATTACACCTTTCTTGTTTGCATTTTAAACCTTTCCTGATATCATATCTGAATTCATGTCGGGAGCCGTTGTGGTCGTGATCGTATGGTAGTTGGATTTACAACTACATGTGCAATCAGTGCCAATCACCACAAAAGTTGTGAGTTCGAACACCGTTCATGGCGAGGTGTACTCGATACAACATTATGTGATAAGGTTTGTCAGTGACTTGTGGCAGGTCGGTGGTTTTCGCCGGGTACTACGGTTTCCTCCACCAATAAAGCTGACCGCCACGATATAACTGACATATTGTTGAAAGTGGCGTTAAACACCATGAACATAAACCAAACCTGAATTCATGTTCTATTGGTGTTTTCGACTGTCGTGAATTGATCTGCTCTGTGGCGATTGACGCAGTCTTATTGTTGGTTACATTTAGAATCTATATACGTTACTAATTTATGCTACTGTGTGGTGGTGGTTTTCACACACATGTCACATGATTGAACACATGTTTCAATAAATAATTGGTATTAATATACTTCTCATACTTTTTCCTATATAAATTTTATTGCAATAAAAATACTATTTCCATAGTTTCATTCAATTTGTCTGAAAAGTACTATTCACCGCTGAATATCAAAAATCACTATTCACCAACCGGTGAATAGCACTTTAATCACATGTTTTTTGTTGATTTAAAAAAAAGAAAAAAATCTTCTTCAAATGCACACATGAAAATGTATTAGTTTTAAAAAGCATTAATAAAGTAGATTATTACACACTCTTATATTAAGACCCAATGAAAAATTCGAATTGATATCACATGATTTAGTTTTATTTTAAACTAATGCACTCATTTGAATGAAGTCCATGCCTTACAGTGCACTAGTCCTGGAACTAGTGCACGTTTTCGAAACTAGTGCACGGACGTCATCAATGACGTCATATAACGCCGCATTCCAAAAATATGTTTTTTTTTAATATATAAAAAACATTGAAAAATAGACAAGATTACGGTAAACTTTAATACACGAAAATACATTATCAGAATGTTATAAATACATTATAGAAATATTGTTTGATTGGGTTATATCGAATAATCACAACAACAACAAAAAAAAACAAAAACAAAGACAACGGAAGCGATTATGTAACTTATATTAATCTCTCGGAACAAACACAATTAATAGATAACAAAAGAGAAGAGAAAAAAAATCTATATACATGTACAGGGAAACAAATAGCAAGGAAATAGCGCTTTCATTGTTCTTCATCCTGAAGCTTACGGCATACAAAAGAGAAAAAATAACATAAAATCACAAATATAAAATACAACATAGTACCGGAATTACAGTAAATGGTTTACCCTCTCCCCTGTTTAAGTCGGTGTAATAAAGTACTTAATAACTGCACGCTTGATCAATAGTGAGCTTTATTTTTCCTCGGGGTAGATTATTGACCGTCAATAGTCTACCCCTTGGGAAAATAGATCTCGCTATTGACCTTGCGTGCAGTTATTAAGTACATACTAGAAATCCATCAGAAAAGGACCTAATTTAGAATATTGAATTGCACAGTTGTTCAGTATAATAAAATACTTACAGACTTGATATTCGGTTAATAGCACTTTAATTGTCCCCTCTGTACCAACTCTTTTCCTCGGCGTTGCCTCGGAAAATAGTTGGTACTTTGGGGACAATAAAAGTGCTATTACCCTCATACCCATTCAATAAGTGTATAATATTTGATCACAGTAGGGAATAGCTACGGAATAATTCTAGCATGTATTGACAACCTGTACGATGTTAATTATGTTTGTCTGTCATTGGCGGAGACCATACAATATTCTTAAATAGAGCTATAAACGAACAACTAATTAGTGAGTTAAACAATTAAAGTTCATTTTAGGTTGAAATACTGTCAAGACAAACGTGGATATTTAATATAGTGCGCATGACGCGTGTAAGGAATAGTCTTCATCAAATACGCTATTAGTCAAAAGATTGAAAAAGGTGCAACTAAGCCAAAGGACATACTAGAGATAACCAAAAATCTGTTAAGGTTGCCTATGGTTAAGAGAGATTCATCTTGAAAAAGGGTAAGATTATTTTACTTATTAAAACAACACTTGTGTTATCTGTGATATTTTAATAAATTGGCAAAACATTTATTATATTTGATATACTGTAAATGATCTAGTGTAGAATTACCCTAAGCAAAATCTACGATTGCATACTTTTAATCAAATGAAAAACAAAAATAATAGCACACCGTCGAAACAGTTTCAAAATGTTATAGAACAATCGTAGAAACAGAGGCTAAATTGATACCTCACATATACATTACCTCTCACTCTCCTGTCTTGGTACAGACACTTCAATAAAGTGGCGGGGTGTGCACCCAAACATCTCCTCTTAGTGAAATGATGCGATTTAGCAATGCGGTTCTGTCCATGTGAGTAAATCGCCAACCTTCTAATATAACTGGGTGATCTTGAACTTGTTCGATTTTAAAATTTGTATTTCAAACTTGTGCTCCACCAGCCCATACCTGTTAGAAATGATGGTGTAAAATTGTTTTAGCACTCAAATTGATGTAGTTAATGCCATCGTGAAGGGATTCAGTGACCGGGGTTGTTAGTTTGTAAATATGTTTTCTTCTGTCTTACCGTAAACATTTCAACATCCTCCTTTTTTGCATATATGTCCTTTTTCAATTTTGATTAAAGAAAAATACACATCAACGACGACAAATTTTTTGTCCGAACAAGAAATCCCTTCCCTGTCTCTTCCAGAGTAGAAAATGGCCAGTCTTTTAGTTGTTTTCCATTGTAAGCGTCAAATGTCATGGCGATAGAACATTCTGTTTTTTTATCTTTTTCGCTTTCATATTAAGCACAGCGAAGGCATTTTTAAAGAATATTTTAAATTTATTTACAAGTATTATCATTTGTCTGATATCATTTGTGAGGTTTAAAACAGACGGATGTTTTACCGGTTATACGTTAACTGTGGCCAAAACTTACATACGTTTGTACCGTTGGCCATAGTAGAACCGTGTTTGGAGAGTAGCACACTCTTAGATCGTTAAAGAGCCCGTTTGTAAATTTCGAAAAAATGAGTGAACCGCAACAAAAGCTAAATATTTCACTACTTTTCAAGTGTCAGTCAGAAGTCGCTGTCTCAGTTGCCACATTCCTCCCCTATTTCTGTATGGCTTTTAGATATTGCTGAATTTGTTCTCGTTCTCGTTGTGTGACTGCCAAACTAGACAGGTGAGTTTAAATGGACACATCCGCTGTTATCCTTCGTCTTTACCTCCAGAGTTGTTTGTAGTATGGCTCATGCCTTACCTACGTTAGTTGTGTTTGTTTACACATAGTGGAGTCCAACACCTCTTGTATTTTTTAGTTTTGTTTGTCTTCGTCTTGTGGTTTGTGTACCCAATGTTGTCAGTTTCTCTAGATTGTTCATTCTTGATTGCCCCTTCGGTTTTCTCTAACTTTTATGTTAATGCATATCGAATGGAAGTGCTATGTGGTGCCACCACCGCCTATGTTAACGTTCATAAATTGATTGGTTAATCGTTTTTCTATCTATATGGAGCAAAGAGTTACGTACGGCATTGACAAAAGACGCAAGCAACTATTAAAATCTCCATACAGTTTTCTAATATCTGGAAGCCAAGTAAGTTAACCATGAATTTGTACAGAGAAGATATTTAATTAGCAATCAAATGTTTTACATCAATCATTGTTGAATATGTAATGTATATCACAAATGGTCAGAAATATGATATGGCTATAAAGCTATACAGACGTCATTGGTGGCAGAACAAAAAACAGTCTTTGGCGGTAATCAGTAGAATAAGAATTTTATTTAAAATATGATACCATAAACTGTCATAGTCTGCTCATATGACAAGTAAAATAAGTATATATAAGATAATTGTTACAAACATACGTCTATGTGATTCTGTGAATTCAGGTAAAGAAGAACATTGATAGTGAAATAGTGAAAGTAGAATTCACATGTTTGCAAGCTACGATTTTTGTGTGTTGAAGGTATCTAGTTTTATAGGATTTATATATTTTTTTTATTTATCATGTGTATTATTTTTGTATAATATTACTAATCCGAGGGAACAGATCATTAATCCGAAGGAAAGAATTAGTAAACCGGGAGAAAGGATTAGTAAACCGAGGTAAAGGGTTAGTAAACTGCGAGAACGAATTAGTAAACTGCGGGAACGGATTAGTAAACTGCGGGAACGAATTAGTAAACTGAGGGAACGGATTAGTATATTGCGGGAACGGATTAGTAACTGCGAAAACGGATTAGTAAACTGCGGGAACGGATTAGTAAACTGCGGGAACGGATTAGTAAACTGTGGGAACGGATTAGTAAATCGAGGGAAAGGATTAGAAAACCGAGGGAAAGGATTAGTAAACTGCGGGAACGGATTAGTAAACCGAGGGAACGGATTAGTAAACTGTGGGAAACGGATTAGTAAACTGTGGGAACGGATTAGTAAACTGTGGGAACGGATTAGTAAACCGAGGGAACGGATTAGTAAACTGCGGGAACGAATTAGTAAACCGAGGGAAAGGATTAGTAAACCGAGGTAAAGGGCTAGTAAACCGAGGGAAAGGATTATTTAACCGCTGAAAAGGATTAGCAAACTGTGAGAACGGATTAATAAGCTGCGGGAACGGAATAGTAAACTGTGGGAACGGATTAGTAAACCGAGGAAAAGGTTTAGAAAGCTTCGAGAACGGATTAGCAAAGCGCGGGAAAGGATTAGTAAAGCGAGGGAAAGATTAGTAAACTGAGGAAAATGATTAGTATTAGTAAACCAAGGGAACTGATGGTTGAACGAATTAGTAAACCGAAGGGCATATTACCAATCAGAGTGAACTGATTCGTAAACATAATTAACGGAGTAGACAAAGAAAACTATTCACATGTTCCTTCCTTGGTGTTAAAGCTTAAATGTAATATACAGATTGACTGCATTTTTTTCGCATTTGGAATACATTGTTGGTCATGAGAGTTATTAATATTTATCGGTGTTTTTAACAGACTTCATTGGGGATGAAGGTCTGGAGTTATGAGAAAGAAAGTGACGGATGAAAAAAATCCGACCATAGGGGACATGTCTAGAAACCTAAACTTTAAGGTAGGTATCAAGACGCCAACCCATGTCAGTGGTATATCAGGCTTGTCGCCACTCAGCCAACTGTGCCGCTTAAAATGCTGGTATATAAGGTTGTAAAACAAAAACCTTTGAAAATTGAAAACCCGGTGTAAAGCAATAATGTTCAGTCAAATTAGATTAAAGGCAATCTCTATTTTAGACATGTCCTTGTTTTTATGCAATATGATGTTTTTAATAATTCTGCTTTTATACAACAATTAAAACAATGATTTGTTAGTAGTAATTAGGCCCCCACTGTAACCCAATATGACCCACGTGATGACGTAATAGTCGTCATCATTATGCCATTGTCTGGCATTATTAGAAACATACTGCCTTCAGTAGAGGGTGTTATGGTAGATTACCACACGGAGGGAAAATCAGAGTATAGTCATATACCATAACACCCTCCACTGACGGAAGCATGTTTTCTTGATTATACTGAATGACATTTTAATGGTAGTTTATTAAAACATATATTCATGGATTTATTTTGTAGTGTTCATTTCTTAAATTTTTTAGCAAACTGCACTAAATCGGCTATTGATACGAAATTGACGATTTCAGAGCAATCGGCAAAATTCGGACGGAGAGAGTGATATTTTCCGGATTCAGCAATGTTCGGTTTCAGATGGTGATATTATTCAGAGAATGATATTACTCCGAGGGTTTTATTGCAAGGCTGCAGCTAAATTGGGAAACTGCAAAGCTATTGCAAAATATCAACTGCCGTTCAGCCAATGAAATGAAGGGATTTTTTTCATGAAGTATAATAACATATAATAATAGGTCTATAGTCATCATCTGATACAGAAATAATATATAAAATATGACAGAAAATGGGTCACATGACGTTACATCGTCACAACCCCATGATAACATCACATTACGTCATCAAGTAGATCATAGTGGGTTATAATGTGGGCATATTTACTCTTGCTACAGAACATTTATATACAGTCAAACCTGTATTAAGAGGTCACCTTTGGGACAAAGAAAAAGTGGTCTTTTAAGACGGTGAAACTTTTAAAAGAGTATCCATTCATATGAAATTTCCTATGACATGACATTTAAAAGGTGACCTTTTAAAACAGGGAGCTGCTTAACAGAGGTGACCACATAGGGTGGTTTGTATGCAATTTTATTTCCGTTTACCTCCTACAAATTGATGCTTATTGAATCATGTTGTGTATATTTTATTTTAGCAGAATTGACCTGCCCTATAGTATAAAGTGTGGTACAGCTTTGTCACAGTGTTCTGAAACAAGTATTCTACATAAACCAATAAATAGCGAAACTAGATATCAAACCGAGCTTTCTGTTCCAGCTATGACGGACGCCCGTCATCTTAGCCTTGAGAAGAAAGAGAGGGCTTCATTGGGTTCGGAGGAGAAAAAGGAAATACTAACAGTCGATTACTGCTTTAGAAGACTAATGCTCAAGAAGAAACCCGAGAGAAATAAGAGATCTTCTGTCGGTGATGATAGCATGTGTTCGTCCTTCGCCAGCACGCCATCCTTGTCTGGCATAAACGACGATAGCGCATCAGTTTCCTTCCGGGAATATTCCGATCTGAGTGTGGAATCAGACAAGGGTCATGCAAAGAAGAACAAGAAACCAATCGCTATGAAATTTAAACGAATGATTATACCGCGAGTAAGACGGAGTAAAAGTGACGGCTGTGAGCAAAAAAAATCTGCACGTGTGTTATTTGCATACCTGAACTTCACTGAAAACAATAGTATGGTAAGTACCTTTAAAGATTTTGGGTTTTGGAAATCTGTCGGTCTGTTGATTATGAAATATTTTTTTAATGTTCACCATTATAAAGAAACATATAATTATGCATTCTCATCAGATAATTAATTTTAATGTATGTTATTATAATTATCATATTATTTAAAAGCTATGATTTGTAAATTCATTTTGCATCTACAAAACACTACACAGAAAACTACCGATCGAACCCCACCTCAGACCAGGGGTAAACCCAGGTGCTCCGAGGGTATAGAGTTCCTGCTCAACATGTGGCACCCGTCGTGTTAGTCCTGTCTATATATTTTTTAATGTGAAAGCAATGCATTGACTATTTTCTTACCTGTCTTCTTAAATGTTATTTTGTTAGATAGACAGCCGTCGACATGAAGCACCACATCGAATGCAGTCGACATCAATGGCGAATATGGATAAGACACGCTATCAAGAAGGACACAAGCCTCTACATCGGACATTTTCAACCGAGACAGCTATGAAGGACACGTCTGAATTCTTACAAAATGCACAAAGAAAATCAAAATCCAGACATTTGTAAGTTTTTTCTACATGTAAACCAACTAGAAATATCTTGCTTAGATCCTTTGTGTTTATTGCTCCCAAAGATTTTAAAAAATATTTAACTTTCCAATCTTCTGATTTTTAGCGTACTTAACTTTATTCCAGGAACGCGCAGCGAGCACTAACTTTTTTTTTTTTTTTTTTACTATATATAAAGTTGAAATTTGACATTTTATTCTTAGAATAGATAAACAAAATAGTAAGCAACGTAACCGGATACTATGCTAGTTAGATTTACATCAACATGTGTAATCAGTGTACACTTTATGTTTGTGTGTTACTGTATATTCAGACTCATGACAAAGGTGTACTCGATACAACTTTATGTGATAAGTTGTACTTTATGTTTGTGTCTTATATTCAGACTCATGACAAAGGTGCACTCGATGCAACTTTATTTGACAGGGATATTAGATACTGATTAAAATAACATCGCTCGCTTGCCCACCTTTTCTGATATGACGGACGCTGTTTAAGAGAACCGAGAAAACCTCGGTACGGGTCACATGCGACCCATCCTGTGTGACCGTCCAATGAAAATGGCGATTAGGAGACTATGAAGACCTATATGATTTAACATTAAGCCTCTTTGTTTGCTACGAGCAATCCATATTTATAATATCATTAATATTCATGGCATAGGGACAGTCCGTATGTGACCCGTGATGGGGTTTCCTCAGACCCCCCCCCCCCCAGGTCGACAGCAGTAAAGGGGAGCAAGTAAGTGATGTTATTTTAATAGATTGAGATACGTGCGACAAGTTACAAAATGGAGCAATTTTCGTCACCTATGAAAAACTGATTGCTACGACATAGCTGACATATTGTTGAAAATTGCGATAAACACCATACTAAAATGTGATAACCGCCATTTAGCAAGCGCAATAGTAAGAGAGATATAACGGCGGGTCAAAACTCAAACGCCAAAAATAACACTAACGAACATATGAGTAGTACTCTTTAAGATTTAATGATGATGAAAAGGATGGTAAAATAGTCGAGTAGTTTTACTTGAATTGATATAAGTATAATATAACCAAGAAAAAACAACAACTTCAAAGAACTTACAAAACTGACCTAATAAATTAAATTTAGAAGACATTTATATTGTAGAACATTCAAGAGACTCAGTAGAATATTCAAATTTTTACGACGATGGAACACCACAGATACCACCCTCGGTACCAAGTATTACCAGCCAGTACAGTTACCTAAAGTCACGTACGACCAAGCTTTCAAATGGAGTCAATCGTTTGATGCTCTGCTAAGAGACAAAAGTAAGTAAATTTTCCAGTATAAAAATGAAATGTTCACTTAGTTATGGATGATATGGATGTGAATGAATATGAGAAACTATATATCTAATCGTATGCCTACACACAAATTAAAATAAAGAAAGGGCCTGGGTGGCTCAATTAGTTGGGTAGTTGGATTACCCAAGAACTAATACAAGCCTATCACCAATACGGCGTGGGTTCGCGCCCGGCTTTGTAAATGACAAAAAGGTGCACTCGACTCGCTGCCACAAGTGATAAAGTTTACCAGTTGCTTGCCCATGGTCGGTGGTTCCCTCCGGGTACTCCGGCTTCTTCTACCACTAAAACTGGTCGCCATGATATAGCTGAAATATTGCTGAAAGTGGCGTTAAGCACAATAAATCAAATCAAATCATTGAAATAAAGAACAGCGCTTTGATTTCTCTCTTATATTTCACAGTCATACTAGGTCGACCAATGCTTTGGCTTTTTGTTGTTTTTTTTTTTTTTACTTTGACACTATGTCAAAGGTTGCACATGACAACGGGTAAACCTGTTGTGTCATATGTGTTATAGAGGAGACAACATCACTGAACTTTTCAACCCAGCGACTCATAACTATAGGTTGTGGCATCTGGTATCAGTCAGACATTGCTCAAGAGAGTTGATATTTGACTCATAACTATAGGCTGTGGCATCTGGTACCAGTCGGATATCACTCAAGAGAGTTGATATTTGACTCATAACTATAGGCTGTGGTATATGGTACCAGTCAGATATCACTCAATAGAGTTGATATTTGACTCATAACTATAGGTTGTGACATCTGGTACCAGTTAGATATCGCTCAAGAGAGTTGATATTTGACTTATCACTATAGGTTGTGACATCTAGTTCCAGTCAGATATCACTCAAGAGAGTTGATATTTGACTCATAACTATAGGCTGTGGCATCTAGTTCCAGTCCAGTCGTCAGATATCGCTCAAGAGAGTTGATATTTGACTCATAACTATAGGCTGTGACATTTAGTTCCAGTCAGATATCACTCAAGAGAGTTGATATTTACAAGGATGGATAATGAAAGAAGAATGTATGTGTTATGATGGTTTCAGAGTGGCGTAAGTCTTTCATTTTTAGCTAAAGCCACTTTTTCGTTGTTTGTTCTTTTGTCCTTTTTCTTTGGGCCATTGTGTTGTCTGTTCTTCTTCGATATACGGATTCTGATTACTCTTTGGTATCTTCAAACTCTTCTTATTCATCATGACAACTCGAACATCTTTACGCTTGTCTTCAAGACTGCACGAGTTCAGGTGTTATAACATGTCACCTACACCAACACTAGATCGGTTTCGTGGTCTGTTGGTAACGAACCTGGCAGCCCTGCGTTGAACCATTTCGAGTGGAACAATTTCACATTTATTGTATAGGTCCCATGCTGAAGAGACATACCCCGATGGTGATTTAATAAGAGATGTACAGGCTTTATATGATCAAGCAATCTTACCTTATCTCTAGACCAAGATATTTGGTTTCCTCTAATGACTAGATGGGGTGTCCACTATTAGTGTCTGGGTTATAATCAAGAGCAGTGTCAACTCATAAAATTGTATCATATCTCGGTATTGATTTGCAAGGGTTGTGATACATAATACATGTACCCCACACAACGGGTGAACACGAGGCAAGAGAACTGTACATTTCTTAACGCAGTCATTTGAGTTGTTCATAAATATAAGACAGTAAACCATAAACCAATCTTTTTTTGTACTTTTAGATGGGTTAGAATTATTTAAAGGATTTCTTAAGTCAGAGTTCAGTGAAGAAAATGTGGAGTTTTGGATTGCCTGTGAAGAATTTCGTTATTTTGTTGACGACAGCATATCAGTTGAAGCTCAGAAAATATATGGAAAGTTCGTAGCTTTAAAAGCTCCAAAGGAGGTATATCATTTACTTTATCATTTAATGTACCATAGTACTGTGTAATACAATATATCTCTGTTCAATATTTCTGTAAAATATGAAGAATTCGAATTAATCTTTTTTTTTTAATTATTAAAAATAATGAGTATTTTGAACATTCAATACTTATCGAGAACTTACGAATTTATCGAATTTAATACAGCGTCTAACGATGATTTAAGTATTTATCGAGTTTAATACAGTGTCTATCGAGAACTTAAGTATTTATCGAATTTAATACAGTGTCTATCGAGAACTTAAGTATTCATCGAATTTAATACAGTGTCTATAGAGAACTTAAGTATTTATCGAATTTAATACAGTGTCTATCGAGAACTAAAGTATTTATCGAATTTAATTCAATGTCTTTAGAGGACTTAAGTATTTATCGAATTTAATACATTGTCTACACAGAACTTAAGTATTTATCGAATTCAATGCAGTGTCTATCGAGAACTTAAATATTTATCGAATTTTATACAGTGTCTATAGAGGAATTAAGTATTTATCGAATTTAATACAGTGTCTACAAAGAACTTAAGTATTTATCGAATTCAATACAGTGTCAGTCAATGTGTGTACTTATTTATCTATATGTTTACTTACAAAATATGTATCATTCATTGTGTTAATAATCAAATGAAGCCTTTGTGTTCTATGTTTGAGGAAGACAATGATGTTTGTATATTTGATAGAATTATTACGAATATCCACAAATACATTAAATAATATAAACGCCCGTTAATATGCGTCGATCTTCTTCATAGTAAAATGTCAGTCAAATTGCATCCTAAAATAATTGCTTATTACTCTTGCGAAAGATAAATATGTGCAGTACACAAGCTGCCAACCTGCAGCAAAACAAACAAATTTGCTTGTTTGAATCCAAAATTATATGTTTAAGAAATAATTCATGGAAGCCATATGTATATATTGTTTTTACCACTGGTATGCCTTTATGTCACGAAGTTTTACCCCGAGCGTTAGCGAGGTGTAAAAAAGCTAACATAAAGGCCTACCCGTGGTAAAAACAATATATACATATGGCTTCCATGAATTATTTCGATTCGAATATGTAAAAATTGGTAAAATATCGTTATAAATTGTCGATGACGTCATAAATTACAATGGGTGTAGATATATATTATTTTTACCACGGGTTTGGACTCAAAGCGTTTGAAGGACGTCATATTAGAATTTGCAGATGTTTGCATCTAGCAGCAACCTTCCTTAGAGAAAAATAACATGCATAAGATGTTGGCAGGAGCATCTACATGTTTGTCATAAGTTTGCAGACAAAATTTGAAATATAATATTGTTTGCAGAAATGTTGAAAACAAACATTGAAAATTAGAGATGTGTGCTAGAACATTGCAGAAAAGACTATATCAAAAATCGAGTTCACTGGGCTCTTCATTCCCTTTAATAATATCACAGATTCCTGGATATTCTCCCAGTTTGACTTTCCGTACACTCTCACACAAGATTCTAAATTTCGATATTAATTCTCTGACTTCTTTTGATTCAAATTTTCAGTCAAATATTTGACGAATAAAAACACTTATTTGTCAATTCAGTAAATCTTGGGGGTCTCTGGTCAATATATTGGCACTTATTGAACAAATAACTAATCATGCATATTCAACAGGTAGCTAGCGATACGCAACAAACATATATAAATTCTGCCATTTTTGTTAGAACTTGCCGTTTCTTAATGTATTGAAGCTGTATTGTACCAAAAACAAATTGATATTTCTGGTAATCTTAATCTTTTGTAAATAAATAATCTTCTCTTTGACATTAATGGAATACACTACCTTTTTATTAGGAATAAAACACTAAGAAGTTTATAAGCTAGTTTTTAACACATGATTCCTTTTCTCTTTATTGTTATGATGGAATGACATAAATAAAGTGTGTAATTAACGGATAATTATATATAAGGGTTGTTATGAGCCATAGCATTTTGATATCTTTATGGAGATCTTAATACATGTGCATGATCTATAAATACAGGTTATCTGGCAGCAAATGGTGTTATTTATAGAGTAAGTGTTCTTCCGGAAGCCAGCGTTTAATTGCAAGATTTAGATTTTAATGATGCTGCCATATTATTATGACAGAGCGTAGAAAAATCATGTAAATATATGGTGTCGGAAAAGTTAAACTTATGATAAAATGTCCAGGTATGGTAAAAAACACAAATTTAGTAGAAAATCGTAATGAATTTAATCAGTGGTTTTTTTTCACCTGTATAAGTTAATTTGTAACTCACTACATTTAGTTATATAGTGAAACCTGTCTAAACTGAACTCTCAATTAAACAGAATCCTGAATAAAATCACAATGTATGAAATCTTTGTTACCCTCCTGTTTAAACCGAACACCCATTTAATCGGAACACACACTTTGGTCTCAAGGAGGCTCGGTTTAGACAGGTTCCAGTGCATTACTATATAATTAAGTAGCTCATACATTAAACTCAAGCCTTAAACATACATACAATAAAAACGTAGATATCTAATTTAGTGAGCACAACGCGTTTTTGGAATAACATTCATGAGGCACAGTCATAAAACAATATTCTACATACACTCACACAACATACAGATGCAAAATGTAGAACATAGTCACTTGAATGTTTGAACCAATAGCCATACAATGACAGAACAAAGTTTTTGTGTGAAGCCGTCTACGTTCCATTTCACCATTGCATGACGTCACAAATATAGGTCAAATCGGCAAATTACATTTTTATTTATATATGTTATTGCATCTTCAACATACGTCATCTCTATCAATGTGATCAATTTACCTTTAGTATCCTGTACTTCTACATGTCTTCAAACACGATCTTTTAAGTGAAATGGCAGCCAAGAAAACAGATCCCCGGTGTTGAGCAATAACTATTGGTTCAATAAACACGTGACATATCCTAACAGTAAACATTATCTGCTGATCATGACGCCATTGCTAAAACTAGAGACATATACTTAATATTAATTGTTTTCTTTGTCGCTACTACAACACTCAATCACAATTTGAAACAATTGAGACATGATACGAAGCATATGAATTATCATAATGATATATACAATGTCTATTTAAACAACATCTACAATGTCTATAAACAAATATTTTCAGGTTAACTTAGATGCAAGAACAAGATCGGCTACCATGTCAAGTCTAGAAAATCCTTCAAGGGTTACATTTAAACTGGCACAACGAAAAATCCAAGCATTGATGGAAAAAGACTCCTATCCACGATTTATCAAATCAGAACTGTATCAACAAATGTTAGAAAGGGTTCCGAAGGTGTGAATAAGAACATGATCAGCTGATCATGACATAATAATTAAATATAGTATGTATAATGTTCAAGATTATAGCGTTCTTTATAAGAGCGCTGTTCTCCTGGTTATATGCTATATTAGAGGGTTGGCATTTAATTCACATGTTGAAAACACTTGCATGACCGCATCATTTTAGTCCCATAAATCTAGTTTAACCCGTCACTTTTTATTGAATTACCTGCACCAAACCAGAACAGTAAGATGTCATGTATTTGTGTGTAAAGGGTATCGATTTTTCCTCTTTGTGATTTTCTAACTGAATTTTGGAACTTCCGAAAGTGTGGCAATTTAATTTTGCCCCCCTCCCCTCACATTTAATTTTATTACATGACAATTGTGTACACCCAACATGTAGTCTCATACAGCCAGCTCAGACTTCCGTTTACTTTAGGATTTTCTGTACACATAGCACATAGACTGGTTCTATGTCTTATGCGAAAGTAGGTCTTTGAAACTACTGGTAGGTCTGTAGTTGTTGTTTATAATAACGCTGTTGGCCCGGTTATATGCTAGGTACAAATGTATAGGGTTGCCATTTTATTCGCACGTGGAGAGCATTTGCATGACCGTATCATTTCACTACAAGGGTAGGTTTAAGCCCATAAATCTAGTTTAACCGTCCACTTTTTATTGAAGTGTCCGTACCAAGTCAGCTGTCGTGTATTTGTGTGTAAGGGGTACCAATTTTGCCTCTTTCTATGATATTCCGATTGTATTTTGGAACGTCCGATAGTGTGCATGGCATTTTGAGGGGGGGTATTTCAGTTTATTATTTGTCCATTGTGTACATCCAACATGTAGTCTCATAAAACCAGACTTCCATTTAATTCGGGATTTCCTCTACACACGACACATAGACTGGTTCTATGTCATATGGTAATGTGGGGTGTCTTTAAAACTACAGGCTGGCCTGTATGTAGTTATTATTTTATGTCAATAGATCATTTGTACTTCTTAAAATAAAAATAAAAGGATATACCAGAAAGTTGACAGAATTGAATTCTTATTTGAATGTTTTTCGAGAGGAGACAACACCTGGCAAGATGGGGCGGCCCAAGATGGCAGCTTCCGTGTAATGTAAAACGAAATATCTCCAATCAATACTTTAATTGTTGTACCTCGAACACATCCATCTTTGGATACAAATATGGTGGGTTATGGCGTTTAAACGCCACTTTCAACAATATTTCAGTTATATCGTGGCGGTCAGTTTTATTGGTGGAGGAAACCGGAGTATCGGAGAAAACCACCGACCTGTCGCATCGCTGACAAACTTTATCACATAATGTTGTATCGAGTTATACCTCGCCATGAACGGGATTTCGAACTCACAAGTTTAGTTGGATACAAATACAGTACTATCTAAAGTTGTTTATGTGAGAGAATTCGGGTATATTTACCTCTGGGACGACACTTTCTGTAGTTTACATGATATTCCAGAGCTTGTGGTTCTAATCAGGAATCTGTAGTGTTTCATCCACCATTCTTTGCCTTTTTGAACTTTTTCTGTTGGTCATTGTATAATTTGTAATTTGATCTTTGGCTCCTAGTGGACTGATTGTCAACTAAACACTACACAGAAAATTAAAGATTGAGCAACATGAAATCCACTAAAATTCAGTATTGAACTCAGGTGCTTCGTAATCGTAAGCAGTTCCTGGTCCGCTAGTGCCATCTTTCCTGTAACTATGTAAAAAAACTCGGTAAAATATGCCATGAAAGAGGCAATAAGTTCGAGATTGTGACTACCACATAAAGAACATTCATTGGTCATCTGTGACAAATATTCCGTAGCTTTCTGTGTGGTGTTTTGTAGGTCATTTTGTTTGTCTGTTTTACTTTTGGACACTGCACTGTCCGTCTTTCTTTGATTTACGGCTTCTAACTACCACATTGGTATATTCAAATTTTTCTTAGCCATTTCATATACCGGTAACCATAGGAAGGATATATATGAAGACCCTATATATTAATATATTTTAATAGTCTCTAATAACAATGTTGCTTCATCAGTGAAGTATTTCATGCCCACCGAAAGGTGTGCTCGATTTGTACCGGAGGCAGTTTATCCTTCCGGAGCACATGAGTTCGCCCCCGGTTTTTAGTGAGGTTCGTGTTACTCTATCTTTAGTTTTATGTGTATGTTTTGTAAATCGTTGTTTGTACTTTTTCCTTTGGTCATTGTGTTGTCTGTACTTCTTCAATTTAAGGATTCCAATTACCCATTTGGTATCTTCAAACTCTTCTTATCAGATATTAACTGATTTTTACAAGTCGTGCATTGCTGAAAGTGTTGTAAATCTAACATCCCATTGGTCAATCAGATGCTTTCTATGGTGTTATTTCTGCCACCACAGAGGTGTAATAGCTGGAGTGCTCACTTCGAGTTGGTAGATCATTGGTTCAATCCACAGTCGGATCAAACCAAAGACTATAGAATTGCTATTTGTTCCCTATCAGCTAAGCATGCAGCATTAAGGTTGGTTGGTTCAGAGTCAGGAAAATAAGGAAATTTGTGTGCCAAATTCTGACATTTCTACTCCAAATAAAGGCAATTGAAATATCATATGAAATATTAATTTTATTATGTTCATAAGATATGTAATCTTACATATGACTTAAAGAATTTTAGAAACAAATAAAATGGAAGAATGTTTCCGTAGAACACGGATGACTCGGCTTCAGGCTAAAGTAAACAAGGATCATAGAACACGGATGACTCGGCTTCAAGCTAAAGTAAACAAGGATCATAGAACACGGATGACTCGGCTTCAAGCTAAAGTAAACAAGGATCAAAACACCAGAAAGGACAAGTGGGTTTCTTGGCCCCTTTCATTTGATTGTATAAATTTGAAATGTTTTGCTCAAAGGGAACATAAGTTATTGAGCGGAAACCAAATGTGGTATGGTCGGACAGAAGGATATGGGCAAAACATAATGCCCATGATCCCTAGCAGCACGGGTTTATGGTGTTTAATGCCACTTTCAACAATATTTCAGTTATATCGTGGCGGTCAGTTTTATTAGTGGAGGAAAGCGGAGTAA
Organism: Bathymodiolus brooksi; assembly: GCA_963680875.1. Taxonomy (NCBI): domain Eukaryota; kingdom Metazoa; phylum Mollusca; class Bivalvia; order Mytilida; family Modiolidae; genus Bathymodiolus; species Bathymodiolus brooksi. Next base: position 46,993,265 of record OY804588.1, read on the forward strand.
ACCATCGACCTCTGGCAAGTCACTGATAAAGCAGCATGGGAATCAAAAAAGGAAACGCATGAGTTGATACATTTATTTATGATTTCCTTTTACAGTTCTTGTAAAGAATGTCAGATAACTGTTTCATGGTAGCGTTTGTTCTAACCCCATAACAGTCTAAATGTGTTCTACTGGCATGATGGCCTTTTTGTTTCAGATACTCTAATAATCGTCCAAATCTGAAATAACAAAAAATAATTAGATTGGCATGAAATCAACATCAATAAAAACGTAGATATCTAATTTAGTGCACACGACACGTTTCTAGAATAACTTTCTTCATGTATGATCATACATGTAGTCAAAAAACGGGAAAAGCCAAATTAAAAGCAAAGGGTTAAAACAGATATAAATTTTTGGGAGCATGGAAACCAAAGGGATTAAACTTAAATAAATTCAAGGCAGATAATTGCTTACAATTAATGAATAGTTTTTTGGAAGATTGTAAATAACTTATATAAGGTGCATAGCTGATAATCTAACTTTCAAAACCAGTATTAGACTATTTGTTTGTGGTATATCATGAATTCCATACACTAAAGTAACCCAAATCACTATTTTAATGCCAAAACATCAAATAACAATCAGCAGTCATCCACACGTAGTCAAAGGTCAACATTTAGTGATCATTTACCCATCATCAAACATTCGCCAAAATATCACTTTGTAACATTGACTGTTCTAAGTACTGTAACACTGATTAACACGACAGGTGTCACTAGTGGATCAGGAACTGCTTACCCTTCTGGAGCACCTGAGTTCACCCCCGGTTTTTAGTGGGGTTCGTGTTAATCGATCTTTAGATTTATGTGTATGTTTTGCAGATCGTTGTTTGTGCTTTTAAACTTTTTCATTTGACCATAGTGTTATGGGTTCTTTTTCGATGTACGGATTCTGATTACATCTTTGGTATCTTCAAACTCTTCTTGACAATGTTAGGTACTTGCTAAAGGTATCATATATAAATTAGAATACCACAGTCATGGCCATGAGTAAACAACACAAAATCAAACTTAACCAGAATTTTGTCAAATTTTTTGTAATCGTCATATAAAAAGTTGTTTTTCACTATATTACATTCCGTAGATGAAAACGACAAATTATATCTTTACAGTAAAATGAAAAAAATTATATGATATATAATTCACTCACACAAAATTTTGAAGAAAGGAAAATAAAATGTAAAATGAGAACAAGCGATTATTATTAGAAATTAAAAGGGGAAATACAAAAGTATTTAAAGGGAAGAACACACTTTTTGTTATTGTACTTTAAACGGAAGAAGAATATGAAAATCATTTCTTTTTTAATTGTCCTCTAAATTTGGCACTAAGAAGTGAATTATTTGTTAAAACTAAACAGACTTGTCCAGAATTAAAACATTTTGATAATCTTAATAAAATTACAATAATGTTGTCTTCTGAAAGCTCTTGAGCAGTTCATTTTAGTGCTTTGTTAAACAGTCTTGATCACTGAAGAAAGCAGAAACGACCTCTGTATAAAATCTTTGTTAATTGATCATTTGTATTATATGGTGAAATAATGATGTTTATTTACTGTTGTCTTTTCTATAGCTACTGAATCATAATTTTCATTGTATGATATTTGTATTGTAGTGTTATATGCCTTCAAACCTTTTAGGGTAAAATTATAATTAACAATTGTGCTTAATGAAAAAGGATATAAATGAAATGATGACATTACAATAATTGTAGATAATTGTCAGACACAAGCATCAAGTACAGAGATACAAAACAGTGACAAGACTTCTTATTGATCATAGAAGTGTGTGCAGCCATTTTTCGGTTTAGGCTTGGTTTAGTTTATGGTGCTTAACGCCACTTTCAACAAACATTTCAACTATACCGTGGCAGTCAGTATTATTGGTGGAGGAAACCGGAGTACCCGGAAAAAGCCACTGACCTGTCGCAAGTAACTGACGAATTTTATCACATAATGTTGTATCTAGTACACCTCCCCATGTATGGGGTTCTAACTCACAACTTTAGTGGTGATACACACTGATTGCACAGGTAGTTGTAAATCCAACTACCATACGATCATGACCATGATGGCCACTTTGTCTTTAAATATCTATGGTAAATCAAAATTTATCCACCTTCTTTACTGGACAGAGAACCAAAGTATTGTTTATCAAATACTTACTTTGGAATTTCTATAGATTTTAACTTCAAATTGTGTAAATTAATGTAAAATGGTGGCATTGACGTCAATAATTCAGGGCTAGAGAACTTGATCCGTTTAATTTCTGGTTCCTTGTCTAGTGGAATGGACTGGTTTGAACATGTTGCTTCTTCCATCATCATATTTAACTGACTTGGTACACATATATTCATATCTTTAACTACACGAAGCATTGTTTCTAAAAATGATATGTTGAATAACTCTCCTGACCTGAAATTAAAATTGTTTTCTTTAAGAAACATTATTTAGGAAAAAAAACGCTAAATACCATTGTATTCAACAAACACACAATTTTTAAGCTTAAAAAAAAAATGTTCTCCTCCTGACTGAGAAAAGAAAGATGTACATATATACTGTATATGTAATTTAGTGGAATAACCATTCACCATGTATGTTAAAGGGATATTAAAGCTCGTTTTAACATATATGTTTTCAACTCGTGACGAAGGTTGTTTCTTTTCAATTTAATTGTAAAAACAATCCAAAAATACTTTGCACGCCCATATAATCCCTAATATCGTTAAAATATCACTTAAAAGGGTCGAAATTAATTTTTGTCCAGGAAGCAAAAATTCAATTATTGGAAAAACCCAGAGAAAACCACAAGATATGACAGAATCATCAACGAATTATATCACTTTTACAAAGTTTCATTGATAAAAACTGGGTTAATGTTTCATAAATATCATTTATTGAACCAATTGCAAGTTTTCATGAGATACAAAAAATTTCCAAAATGAGCTTTAATATCCCTTTATTAAATAGTGAAAGATTGGAAAGGCAAATAATCTAAAAGTCTTTGAGAGGAAATAAAACCAAAGGGCCTAAACAGGATATCTAAAATCTACTAAGGTTACCTGAGAGAGATTGACCTTAGGTTAAATAGATTACATTAGACATACTTTTTAAAACATATTTTCTTCTGTGCTTTGACTATGATAATCAAGTTTTTTATTCATCACTACCTTTTAAAAGATTTGACAGAATTTGGACTATACCAAAAATCCCTTGTTTTCTTCTGTCAAGTACACTACATTGTAATTTGAACAGATACATGCATCTATATCTATTATGCAACTACTCTATATATTAACAAATATGTTGCAGATCTTTAAAGATCTAAGGGTCATATACATTTGACCTTTTATGATACCAATCATATGATTTGTTATTTCAAGGACAATTTTATACCAGTCATTGGTTACTTCAATCTAATAAAAATTAGATGTTTGTTGTATCTTTTTTAACTATGTTTATCTTTGGCAATCAACTTATATCTAATAACCCGTTTGGGGTCAAGTCAGGGTTCATATTTACAACTGACTAATCAGTGATGAGCCTACACTTTAATGTGTTGGACATCACACTGACCATTAATCTACAGATAATAGCACTCAACTTTAATGTGTTGGACATCACACTGACCATTAATCTACAGACAATAGCACTCAACTTTAATGTGTTGGACATCACACTGACCATTAATCTAGACAATAGCACTCAACTTGAATGTGTTGGACATCACACTGACCATTAATCTACAGACAATAGCACTCAACTTTAATGTGTTGGACATCACACTGACCATTAATCTACAGACAATAGCACCCAACTTTAATGTGTTGGACATCACACTGACCATTAATCTACAGACAATAGCACTCAACTTGAATGTGTTGGACATCACACTGACCATTAATCTACAGACAATAGCACTCAACTTTAATGTGTTGGACATCACACTGACCATTAATCTACAGACAATAGCACTCAACTTTAATGTGTTGGACATCACACTGACCATTAATCTACAGACACTAGCACTCAAGTTTAATGTGTTGGACATCACACTGACCATTAATCTACAGACAATAGTACTCAACGTTAATGTGTTGGACATTACACTGACCATTAATCTACAGACAATAGCACTCAAAGAAATCAAAGGTTTAGAGTTATGGTGTTTAATGCCACGTTCAACAATATGTCAGTTATATCATTATGGTCAGTGGAAGAAACCGGAGAAAACCACCAACATGCTGCAAGTCACTGACAAACTTGATCCCATACACCTTGCTTGAACGGGATTCGAACTCACAACGTTAGTGTTGATAGGCACAGATTGCATAGGTAGTTGTAAATCGAACTAACATATACTATCACGATCACGACTGCCCTGTGAGATCAACAAAAAAATGTATAAATTACTTACCAAACAGGTCCTAATATTACAGCAGTTTTACCAGGATTGTTGTTGTTACAAGTACATGGCAATAATTTATAGGGTTCTTCTACAAGAAAATTAGGTTTTTAAATAAAATACTGTGATGGTCTACAGTCTCTATAACAACAACAACACAACACACCTATCTAACACACCTAAATCTAATGACTTGCCACATACACAAATTACTCTGAAATTACAGCTTACTCTTGTTAGGTCAAAGGCATAGGGGAAAATGATTAAATTTGTTTTTCAAATAAATATAAAAATGTTAATTATCCATTATTAAAACAGTTTATTAATACTGTAAATGTAGTTATAATCATTCAAGAATGCAGTCTGGTGGTTTATGGTGTTTAATGCCACTTTCAACAATATTTCAGTTATATCGTGGCGGTCAGTTTTATTGGTGGAGGAAACTGGAGTACCCGGAGAAAACCACCGACCTGCTGCAAGTCACTGACACACTGTATGGGGTAAAGTCAGGGTTCATATTAAAATATACAATGTAATTCTTTATTTATTTACTGTGGATAATATACAGTAAAGGGCTACTAGAAGCTCTTCTCTGGTTTATTTTATCAACCAACCAATCAGTGATGAGCCTACTAATTCTTGAGGTATTAAAACCAAGTATGCACCAAGAGCTGTTGTATCTAACTGTCTTATGACTGAACAGGTAAAGCTGAATAAATATACAATACTTGTGCACTGTCGAAGCATATAGGTAATATGTGTATGAGGCTTTTCCCGCGTTTCACACCAAATACACATATTTACCTATATGCTTCGACAGTGCACATGTATTGTATTTATCCTGCAATTTTAAATCGTAAATAAACGTTTACTGGACGATGATAAAAGTATTTGAAATAATTTTGTGTATGTATTTGAAAACAATATCCCCCGATGTGCCCCGTTTTACATTTGTATGTTCTATTTATAACTGACCAATATAGAAAAAAAATATTGGGCAGGCTATATTGGTCGGTAAATGCTGTCATTGCAGGATAAAAAGTTGTAATCCTTTAATATGACTTTGAATTGTTCCTGTATTATAGTGATTCCATACCTTGTGGTGACAATGAATTAGGATAAAACACACGTTCTTCACACATCTGACAATGTAAAAGTGGTGTAATTTTCTCCACACATCTGTCCCCCTCTTTGGCACCTCTGAGAACACGTACTATAATCAGGAAGTGATCGTGTATACAAGAAGACAGTAGCACTTCTACACCTTTGTTACACTTGGCAGCAGATCTGAAAATCAGCAAAATACATAATTCAATAATTTGAAGACTAATTTTTCTTCTAATTCTGCCTGGCATTATGAAAATACATTATATTATCCCCCTCTTATAAGAACAACCTTTTGGCAGCAGATCTGAAAATCCCAAACATATACTGATATAGTTAATAATTTAAAGACTATGTTTTTTAATTCTGTCTGGCATTACAGATATATATACAATGAAACTTGTCTGAACCGAACTCCTTGAGACCAGCTTTTTGTGTTCTGAATGGACTTGTGTTAGTTTATACAGGTTAATTGAACAAAGACTTCCAACACTAGGACTTTAAACAAAGTTCAGTTTATACAGGTTTCACTATATTACACATACAATATTGCTGTATTGATGGTAAATATAGAATTTATGTGGCGAGGCTTAGAAACGGGGGAAAGACGAGCTTTCAGCGAGTCTTTCCATCCATTTCATGCCGAGCCGCATAAAATCTATATTTAACGTCAATACACTAGTATTGTATTTATCCTGAAATAAAATTTGCAATAAAAAAAGTTATTCAATATAACAATAAAAAAAGATAACGGAAACCCCATTGATACTCAATAGTAGTTTCGGTAAGGGGTGTCGCTTAATAGTGTTATTAGGCTAATATAAAAAGTGTTATTATGACAGGGGTGTGGCTTAATACCTTTATTAGGCTAATCTGAAAAGTGTTAATATGACAGGGTAGTGGCTTAATAGATTTATTAGGCTAATGTGAAAAGTGTTATTATGACACTGTCATAATAAAGCAACAGTTTATTTCAACCCATTTATTAAGACAAAAAATATCCCAATTGCAGGATAAAGTATATTACTCTTATAAGTTCACCCTTTCTGCAATAAAAAAGATGGCATTGTAAGAGGAGTGTCCTCTCTTGAGGGGGACAATTATGTGATGCTTTGCTAAATCAGTGTCCATCTGAAAAGTTGCCTTAAAAAGAGGAGTACCCTAGGATTCAATGTGAGTAAAATATAAGACCATATGGGAAAATTTATTTTGGGGTGTTTTTCTGAATACAGCTGTGTAACTAATTGACAGGGTTCGTACAGGTCATGGAATCCTGGCAAAGTCATGGATTCTTATTTTGTAAAATAAAGGCCTTTAAAAGTCATGGAAAACTGTATTTTATCGAAAAGTCCTTGAATAGTTATGGAAAATTATTATTTGAGCTGTAATCTTTATTAAATGTATTCAAACATCTAAAATTAAGAGATTCTCCCGATTTCTGTCGTAACTGTTTCCTTTAGACATACTTATTTTTCGAATATGGGTGAAACTGCCCTTGAAGAGGAGCCCAGAGGAACACTAAACTTTTTTTATGATTTTTCTAAAGATAAATCATCTACCAATTTTATAATATAGCTCGCTTATGAGGTGTGTATTTCCATATTTTAAAAATGACAGCTTCCACATACAAATACAGCATGCTGTAGTTTTTGCAACAAAATGGCTGGAAACTCTTCTTTTAAAATTAAATGGCTTGAAAAGCCAGAATATAAGTGTCTGTCTCAAATACAGAACAAATGTAAAGCTGCATCATGTAATGTGTGTATAAAGGATATTAACATCAGTAATATAGGAGGAAGAGTGGACTTAAAAGTCACATTTAGTCAACAAAACACTCTGAACATATAAAAAAAAAAAGCAGTTTGAAACTTTCAGGGTGGGTTAATAATCAAGTGGAACCAGCCAGTGTCCAGCCTACAAAAAAATGATTGGAGGAGTCTGTGACAACAACAGATTTCATAAAAGTGGAGATATAATTTTGACATTAAACATGGTTAAAAACCACTTTTCTTTCATAAGTTATACAGACATTGTACAGGTTTTTCAGAGTACAATGTATGTTCTCAGACGATATGATAGCAAACAAATGGCCCTTGGAGAACCGAAGCATGCTCTTTGGCAGTCTTTGGAATCCGTCCATATTTGATGGAATCAATCAAAAGAAAGATAAAAAAGAAGATATATATGTTCTCTTATTTGATGAATCTCTAATTCAACAACTTAAAAAAAACCAGCTGGACATCCAAGCTATACTAGAATTAAGTTATAAATTTAAATAGAAAACTGAAAGGGTTGTAATTGTCTCATTGTCCAATGGGCCACTTCCATTTTGATGGTAGTTCAGTTCACGTTGGCATAAATGGCTACCAAGTGTGCTGTTTATGATGGATAATTTCTTATATACTCATATACAAAGGTTAGAACATGATAAATAATGTGATTACTCAAAATTTCACTTATACTCGTTGACAGTTTGCTTAAAGTTGGTCCTGGAAAAACTAAAAAAATCCTGGAAAAGTCATGGAATTTTCTCATAAAAAAGGTGTATGAACCCTGTAAATGGATACAAGGCCAATGATGGTTCATTGATTCCATACTTTTAATATACCTTATTTATTTAGCAAGGAATTTTTTATTCCCAATAACCTGGAATTCTGATTTCTTAAATGCAGAAAAAACATCTGTTTTATTGGTACAACTGACTGTATGATGAAGAACAGCAACAGCAGGAGGAGGGTCATGCTTTAGGTTTTGGTGTTTAACCCCACCTTCAACAATATTTCAGTTAAATTGTGGCGGTCAGTCATATTGGTGGAGGAAACCGGAGTACTCGGAGAAAACCATCGACCTGTAGCAAGTCACTGACAAACTTTATCCTATAATGCTGTATTGAGTACACCTGACCATGAGCGGGATTCAAACTCATAACTTTAAAGGTGATAGGCACTGATTTCACAGTTAGTTGAATATACAACTACCATATGATCATGACCACAACGGCGCCTGCAGTTATTATGAAGAGCAAATGCATTGCTATAAAAGTACAACTTATGACCTTTCTTTCGAGTTTTATACCCTTACTCCAAAATCATCCAATCAGAGCATTGTATATTTCATATAGTGTTCTGATTGGCTATTTTTCAAGTATGAGTACAAAAATTGTACTCAAAAAGGCCAGGTGCCAAGTTCATAAAAATGTTGAGCACATGACACTATCGAACACACTTTTTGTTCTGATTGGACAATTTATTTAGTACAGAAAGTTTTATGACCATAAGGACTGACAACCACTTTTGAATTAATTACCTGACAATATTGGCTAATACAATCCTTAGAGCCAGCTCCTTCATATAACTTGTCTTGATTACATTGGCACCATAGTAACGTTTAATAACTTGTGAAGATCTGGTAAACTTTGATGATATGTCTGTTGATGTCACAGACAACAGGCCATTGTTTTTTAAGTTGGTCATAGCTGAATCTATATAGTTTATAAGGTTCTGTGTTGGGTTTATGTGGCTGAAATAAATAAATAAATAATTAATTGTATATATATATTTTTTCTAACATATTATTTTCAAAATCTATTATGCATTCATGTCTTTTAAGGTTTAAAGTTGGATAATATGAAGCAGCCGGCCGCGATACTAGTACTACAATACTGGTACACAATACTGGTAATACCAGTATCTTCCAGTATCTGCAATACTGGTACAGATACTGGTAAATACTTGTATCCCAGTATCTTCCAGAATTTTCCAGTATCTGCAATACTAGAAGATACTGGTCATTGCCAAAATATGAGTATTGTAGATACCGGAAGATTCTGGGAAATACTGGTAATACCAGTATTGCAGATACTGGAAAATACTGGTAATACCAGTATTGCAGATACTGGAAGATTCTGGAAAATACTGGTAATACCAGTATTGCAGATACTGGAAGATTCTGGAAAATACTGGTTATACCAGTATTGCAGATATTGGAAGATTAGGTAGAATTCCGGTTAACCCGAGTTTTTATGTCTACATTATACTAAAAGAATTGAATATATTTCATACTCATACGTCATTTCTGCTGTACATAACATAAGAGGCAAAAGCCCTGTAATGTCAAAATATTTTGTATGGTCCCTTAGAGTTTGATATATATTGGTAAGGTAATTTGACATGACTGGGCGGAGCCTAATACTAACGGTAAATACAATGAGCTGTGATTTACAGTTAGAATTAGGCTCTGCCCACTCGTGTCAAATTGCCAGATACTAGAGTTTCCAGTATTGTGTGTTTTACAATACTAGTATTACCAGTATTGCTGGATGAAGAATACTGGAGCTTCCAGTATTGTGTGTTTTACAATACTAGTATTACCAGTATTGCTGGATGAAGAATACTGGAGCTTCCAGTATTGTGTGTTTTACAATACTAGTATTACCAGTATTGCTGGATGAAGAACACTCGAGTTTCCAGTATTGTGTGCTTTACAATACTAGTATTACCAGTATTGTTGGATGAAGAATACTGGAGCTTCCAGTATCGTGTGTTTTACAATACTAGTATTACCAGTATTGTTGGATGAAGAATACTAGAGCTTCCGGTATTGTGTAGAGATCAACGATTCTGGTATTCCAGTATTGTAAATGCACGATACTGGTACATCCAGTATTGTATATGTACGATACTGGTATTACCAGTATTGTAACATTACAATACTGGTATTTCTAGTATTGTACAGTGTTACAATACTGGTATTACCAGTATTGTAATATTTACAATACTGGTATTTCCAGTATTGTGAATATTATAATACTGGTAATACCAGTATTGTAAATATTACAATACTGGTAATACCAGTATCGCGGCCGGCTGCTTCATATTATCCTTAAAGTTTAAGCCCATAGTTTCAAGTCTTTACCCTATAGGCCTTAAAGTTTAAATTGGTAGCCATATATGGCCCTTACTTTACTTTCTTAACCCTATGAGCTCTTAGTTTAAAGTCTTAGTCTGATGGTGCCTTATTTATTAACAAGAAATTGACTAATACTCATATGAGAGAGAGATTGTTGATTAATGCAAAATGATGAATGTTTCTGCATTTTTTCAGCTATATCATGGTGATAACATGTCATATTTCAATGAGATAATGATGATATCACACTGTGTACTAGACTATCACCCTTAGTTGGATTTTTCTATAGCTAACTCACTGAAACAATAGTCCATGTATAGACATATCTTTCCACTTGGAAAGACAACATCCTGATTCTGAGCTAATCAGTCTCTGCTCAAACTCCTTAATGCTGCATGTTTAGCAAAGAAGCAACCAATACCTATTTATAGTCTTTGGTTTGACCTGTGACCCACGCTCAAAACCACAATCTACTGCATTCGAAGCGAACATGCTAACCATAACAACATGAGTCAGGTTATCACCGGGTTTGTAACTGGATTAACACAACGGGTGCCATTAGTGGACCAGGAACTGTTTATCCTTCCAGACATCTGAGTTCACCCCCAGTTTTTAGTGGGGTTCAGGTTACTCGATCTTCAGCTTTATGTGTAAGTTTTGTAGATCGCTGTTTTTCTTTTGGCCATTGTGTTGTGTCCTTCTGCAATTACCCCTTTGGTATCTTCTAACTCTTCTTTAAACATACTACAATGGTATTTCTTGTATTATCATAATCTACTACATTTGTAATATTAATAGCTTAAATATACCAACACAAAATCAAATGATTCCATGTGTAGAATGACATCTGGTGAACATTTAGAGACAAATATTTCGGTAGCACCCTGAGGTTCCATAGGATCACCTGGTATACGACTAAAATCTAACATAAGATCACGAAAAGTCAGACCATTCTCTTGACTACATGTAGATTTGATAGTGTCTGCCGTCTCCCTGTCTGCTAAAGTTACATGGATTTGATCTTTAAGAGCTTGTTTCCACTCCAGTCCAGCCTTCCCTGTGGAAAGAAATATCAGCTATGGTATTTTATGATAATACAAAAATGTACATGAAACAATTCAGTTGATTCCAAGCTCTCTAAATTATAAATTAGGGTTAGGGTTAATAATGCTATTTATCATTTCTTGCATCAATTTGTTGGCTATCCTGTTGATACCAGACTACATGAGATGGGGGAGAGAGTAAGGTGGGTTACAACAAACTGATGGACTAGCAATGATGATGAAACAAAATGGTGATATAATAAAATAATAAGTTCAAATCTGACACATTTAGTGTGCACAACACACTTCATCAGTTACGCTCAAAACTTTTAAAATCCTTGAAAATTCATATTCGTAATTGCTATCATTTAGCAACTATAGTTCACTCTTTGAGGCAGGTTTACTTGGCTAAAAATATAGACAATTTGCTGGTTCAGCTAAAAATTTAATCAGTACATTTATATGTCAGTCCATATTATATTACTATTTTATGTTCAATATATGATTCCAACACATTGGTGACCTATTTCCTCCCACAAAGACCATTAATTTCAGTAGAGGTTGATGACTGATTGATATTAAATCTGTTAAATGTATCAGTTATGATTTTTTGCTGATGTAACAGTAATGGTTTTTAACCAACTGATTCTACTTCCTTAGCTAGTAGTCAGTTAACTATGAGCATTCATTTACCCTGCTATTCAAATGTACATGTCTATGTTGTCATTCATATGTGTGGTCTTTTTGAGTGGAAGCGAATACAGAACGGAGGTTGATATCTCACCTGATCCAGCTAATGCATCAATACAGTACAGTGGTTCATGACGCTGTCTAATTTCAGCTGCCAATGCACAAAATACAAGCTTTCTATAGAAAAGATGGAAAATAAGAGTTCATATTTGACTAAGCAGAATTCCCTATCCAAATGTCATCTATGTCCATTTTAGCTTGGTTTTCATTTAGATGGTAAGATATAGAATTAAGATCTTGTTCTATTTTGTCCCTTTGCAATCAGTGACTATCACCACTGAAGTTGTGAGTTTGAATCCCGCTCAGGCAAGGTGTACTCGATACAACATTATGTGATAAAGTTTTGTCAGTGACTTGCGACAGGGCACTCCAGTTTCCTCCACCACTAAAATTGATGGCCACGATATAACTGAAATACTTTTGAAAGTGGTGAAACTGTACACCCTGGGCCTAGCCCTAAACCCCCTACTATGCTGCCCCCAATAACCTTTTTGTATCTGTAAATATATAAAAATTTTCGTGAATATTATGTTGTGTCATATACTAAATAAACATATTGATATTCCACCCGGGATTCTCGATATTGGTTTTATCATACAAATAATGCTTACAGGCACCTGTCAGTCTGTGTTTGTGAAAGGGTATAGAGGCGAGCAGTTTAAAATTGGACAAGTAGTATCGTGTTATCGGTTTTCGTGCTATTATCGATTTTCCGATATAGCGATTAACAGTGTTAACCCTTCATTCATATGACGATTGGAATTTTCAAAGAATGGCTAGTTAAATATTTCTTTGTACATAACATTGTTTTTAAAGCCATTCTTGTATTTTTAAATATACTCTCGATTATCTGGCAACTTTTGTTGTCAGTAAAATGGCGTCATCTGTTTTCGTGTGAAGTAAAAACAAGGCCGATATACGGGATGGAAACGAATATATAATCCGGAAATGGCTGGTTTTAAAATTTCATGGTTCTGGCCATCTACCAAATCATACTACATCTAAATAAAATAACAGAATGTTTGAAAATTACCACTTTCAAAATTGTGTTTACTTTAGATGGTTTTTTTTAGTGCTGAAACCACAATTCACTGCAAAGTGACAATATTGTATTTTATATAAGAAACAGACACATTTCAGTCAGCTCTTTTGTTTACAAGTATCGTCACGGTATGTGTTTTCGTGTGTCATCTGTTTTCGTTTTATCCATTTTATTTTGATTTCCATAGCACACGCATTATTTTTGACGTGTCCTCCAGTTTCTATTTATGGAACATAAACAAGACTACGGCGTGACATCTGTAAAAGATGTTAAAGTTTGCTTTTAAAGACGTAAGTACCAAGAACAGTGAACCTACCTACTGAACCATACATCTTGTAATGCTAAAAATTTACCTCAGTTATAAAGTAGCTGGAAAAAAATCCAGAAGGGCTATATAAAATTTAACTATGTCATCTGCCTCTCAGACACCGGCTCTTCCTGTCATGTAACTGTCATGGGGTCACTGATCGTACTTGTAAACAAAAGAGCTGACTGAAATGTGCCTGTTTCTTATATAAAATACATGTCACTTTGCAGTGCATTGTGGTTTCAGCACTAAAAAAACCATCAAAAGTAAACACAATTTTGACAGTGGTAATTTTCAAACATTCTGTTATTTTATTTAGATGTAGTATGATTTGGTTGATGGCCAGAACCATGAAATTTTAAAACCAGCCATTTCCGGATTATATATTCGTTTCCATCCCGTATATCGGCCTTGTTTTTACTTCACACGAAAACAGATGACGCCATTTTACTGACAACAAAAGTTGCCAGATAATCGAGAGTATATTTAAAAATACAAGAATGGCTTTAAAAACAATGTTATGTACAAAGAAATATTTAACTAGCCATTCTTTGAAAATTCCAATCGTCATATGAATGAAGGGTTAACACTGTTAATCGCTATATCGAAAAATCGATAATAGCACGAAAACCGATAACACGATGCTACGATCAGTGACCCCATGACAGTTACATGACAGACGACATAGTTAAATTTTATATAGCCCTTCTGGATTTTTTTCCAACTACTTTATAAATGAAGTAAATTTTTAGCATTACAAAAAGTATGGTTCAGTAGGTACATGTAGGTTCACTGTTTTTGGTACTTACATGTACGTCTTTAAAAGCAAACTGTAACATTTTTTACAGATGTCACGTTGTAGTCCTGTTTACGTTCCATAAATAGAAACTGGAGGACACGTCAAGAATAATGTGTGCGCTGTGGAAAACAAAATAAAATGGATAAAACGAAAACAGATGACACACGAAAACACATACCGTGACGATATACTCTCGTCACTCGTGGCTCTGAACTAATCTTATATCATCTTTACAATCGATGAGTGTAATTATACCTGATCTGAGATGTTCGATCAACACATGTCTCCCTCTGTGTTGACATGTTTTTGAAAACTGTTATTTCCCGTCACTTCTCAATGCAATGTGATTATTTCTGACTATGTACTTTCACTTTAAACAGGGGAGATAAAAACAACCTGCTTCCGGTTGTATAATTTTAGAGTTTCCCCGTAAAACTCGGATGCACAAAATCCGAATAGATTTACTCATATAGGATTCATCCGAGGTTTTCCGGTTGCGAACACATTTACAAGATAATGGGGCATCGGGTATCAAAGTAAAAGAGTAAGATATAGGACAAAACAAACATTTAAAAAACAAAAAACAAAAAAACAAAACAAATACGGGTATGAACAGACCAGTTGCCCCTGTAAGATAACCTATGGCCATCAGTGGTAATAACTTGGAACTAAGTGAAATCGATCCAGTCTACAAGGTTCCTCAACCTTTTATTGGCATGGAACCTTATCTGGCCACGATTTGACTTGATGTGGAATACGGTATAATTACAATGAGGCTATGTGTAAAACTGCAGGGCCAACTTCTTTATTATATCAATCTTGCTTGTTAATAAGTTTTTTCTGTAGGATTTGGCGACAGAAATTATATTAAAAAAAAGCAAGGCAGTGAAAACGTTAAATGGTCGTTCTCCGTTACTGTGTGATGTTCTGGGTTGGCCGTTTACTCGACAAATTGAAAATTTTGTACAAAAGATATAAATGATCTTATATGGATCGACACACATAATGCCTGTCACAGAAGCTTAGGGGATTGTTTTGATATATGTATGAATAGTAGGAATAACTCTCCTACTGCCAAACATATATCAAAACAATCTCCCAAGACTGTGATGTCTACCCGTAAACTGTTGTTTCGACAGTGAACTAGCATTGAAGACTACATGAAATTTTAATATAAGTTATTTTAAAACTTGTTTTCGAATCCCTTTAATTATGTGTATTATATCATATTGAAATTGATCTTAATGTACAATAGTATTTGTTTATTAATAAAATATGCTTAAAATAAACTTGAATAGAAAATAACTACACAAGACGGCAACGTAACCTCAATTTCGAACAAGTGATCACAGCTTAGAAATTATACAAAGACTTCCAAAAATATACAAAGAGAACAAATGCTTTGTAAATCTTGTAGGGGAATTGGAGAGGAATTTCTTCTTTTTTTCTTCACTTTTTTAAATTAGTGACAACGTTAAAACTGTTTACTTTGATGAAGCAGAGATATTTGTAAAATCAAATCAATACAGTTGTAATACAATTATCTCCCCTTTGCTTTGCATTTTTAATCCCAAAACCTAACCTTTTACACAGTACAGTAGCTCATTTAAAATTGCGAAAGCTAGTTTTATGCTAGCCAATAGTCTTAGCATATGTTGATCAAATAGTAAGACCTGTAATGTATATATTATGGTTAATAATCTTAAATGTTTGGTTGTTTATACTGACAAACTTATTTATGGATAATTTGCAATTAAATAAATTTATTTTCCATTCAATAGGATTATATCATTACTAATTTACTACTATGGAAATTTCAATACAAACATATTTAAACTTTCTTTTAAGGTAAAGCAGTTCAAGATAATGTATTATCTAGGAGACTGAAAATAAGCAGTATATCAAACTACAACACATTTAATATTTAACCAGGGAAGCAAGCATACTCATGCAGTATGAATGATTTTTGAGCCTCTCGACCGAAGTTCCTTGCTAGAACCAATTACTTGCCTTTGAATGAACGTCATTTTCAAATAAATCTTCGTCAAAGTTCTAAGTGTAATATATTATATGACGATATAGTCGAAGACTTGCACCATTTCTTATTTGAATGCAAAACCTTACGATGTATCAGACAAGAATTATTCGAGGAAATAGAAACAGTAATACAATCGTTTTATCCGGATCTCAGGTTTTGAGAGCTACCGCCTATTCAAAAGCTGCAGTTCTTGATCGGAAACTTCTGTTTTAGTTTCCACACTAGGCTTGAATTCTTGCTTGACAAGTTCAGTAAAAAATATTATGTAAAATGATAAAAGAGTGGGCTATGTGTATTGAGTCATATGTCGACGATCAGGAACTCGCTTAATATTTTATTTCTCTTATTTTCGATGTCATTTTTATATTTTACTTGTGATTAAGTGCAATTAAAATAATGTGATACGTTTTTGTATATAATTTTGGGGTTTTAATGAAGAATGACATAATTATTTCTGTGTTTTGCCAATGAAACTAAACTATGACTTTGATATGCTGTGACGATAATGTCTTTTGTTTAATGTTAGTGGTATGTTGTATGTTTATCTTTAATTTTGTATAGTTATTTATTTATGATTATCAGACGCAAACATTGATACCCCGCTCATGTTTGCCCCCTTTGTAAGGGAGAAGTTTCTAAACTATACATCAAATACAGCTACATGTAGTTCTTCGCGTTGGTCCAATGTAAATAAGGGTAATAACAAAATTACCGAACTCCGAACAATCTTACAAAGGGAAAGTCAAAACTCATAATTATATAAACAGACAAAATCAGTCAACAACCGGAAAACTGTGAAAACCGTAAACAGACACCACCATCTTCATATCCTTCAAAATAAGAAGAATAAGAAAGAATAAAATGGGCAAGGGAGAAATGTGAAGGACAGAGATCAGGGCGGGCTGATGAAAACTCACATGACCATTGTTGAAGTGGGCTCAAAATCTGAAGGATTTAAACAATAAATGTGCTTGCATTAACTACATATAACCCTTCATTCCAATTGAACACCCAGTAGCGTTATGATGTAAAGTGAAACTACCGACTATAAGGTGTATACATGTATACACCCACTATTATACTCCTTAGTCATTGAATCGTAGATTATATATGAATGAACTGTGTGTGGTCTCCAAATATGTTTCATAATTTATCAGTTTGAGAAAAATTCACGTTATGTCACATGTGTCAAATTAAATATTATAAAATATAACAAGCTGCTTAAACTAAATCTAGTCTTTATATCATTCAGTATCTAATAACCTGCTGAGCTTTTTGTTTATCTTGTTCAGTAAGCAGGAGCCAAGCTTCCATACTTTTCACAAATGTTATACAAGGCCTTATTCCATCTTTGGCCACAATATGCATTTTTTACACTTGAGTTTGTTTTAACAAGGTTGTTCTTAAATGAAAAAAATTGTAGTTTTAAATAAATAAAAATAAAGTAATATATGATAAACTATTTATTTATGTTTTATTAATTACTTATTAAGACTTTTAATGAAATATAATTCAACATTGTTTTGAATTATTGTTGAAAGTAATAATATATATATAAATTCTAACACTGTTTGGTTTAATTTTCAGACGTATATAATATTTAGTATTAACCTAGTATCCTTTAAAGTAACTTTGAGATCCAGTGGGACAGATATATTGTATGGTTGTCACTTGCTTCTAGACGTTTGTATAATATACTTTATTTCCTGTGACTGTATAATGAATAATTCTTCATTATCCTATCCAATATATTAAAAATTGCTGAGTTAGATTGCTGTCAAATTATAATATTAAGTATATATGTACCATCTACACACGCTTATTCACATGTCTTACGCCTATCCCTAGACTTGCCTTACGAGACAAGGTAACACTACGACTATTGAAGCTCCTTTTTTTAGGGAGTGGATGTAGTCGAGTGGTCTAGGGCGCTGGACGTAAGGCTAAACGAATGGTGCTGCAGTGTAACAATGGTGTGGGTTCAAATCCCGTCGAGGGAAGAACAAAAATTTACGTCTGAAAATTAAACCAAACAGTGTTAGAATTAGATTTTAGAGCTGTCAAATTTTTGTTCTTCCCTCGACGGGATTTGAACCCACACCATTGATACACTGCAGCACCATTCGCTTAGCCTTACGTCCAGCGCCCTAGACCACTCGACCACATCCACTCCCTATATATATTGTTAATAGAGTGGAGGGTTGGAATCCCATTAGCCGGTTTAACCCCGCCACATTTTTGTGACTGTCCCAAACCAAGAACTGTATTTATGACGTCATATGTCGTGGCCTTTTTGTGTTCAGTGAATTAAAGTGAGAGGTGATTGTTCGTTTTGTTGACATTGGTGAAATTGTTGACTATCATTATTTATATTTTCTTTTCATAATGAACACCCACTATTTTAACCCGGGTCATTGAATTGTAGATTATGTATGAATGATCTGTGTGTAGTCATCATATGTTTCATACCATATCAGTTTGTTAAAATTCACGTTATGTCACATGTGTCAAATTAAATATTATAAAATATAACAACCTGCTTAAACTAAATCTAGTCTTTATTTCATTCAGTATCTGATAACCTGCTGAGTTTTTTGTTTATTTTGTTTCGTAAGCAGGAGTCAAGGTTCACTACTTTTCATAAATTATAACGTTCCTTATTCAAATTACATCTAATTTTGGTCACCATGTTCATCTTAGTTGAGATGGTTTGAATTGTACTGGGATAAATTATTAAAGACGAGTATATCGACATAACGAAGATGTAATGGTTGGCCTATGTGCTCTCCTCGTGTGCGCTAGATGGTAGGTTCGACCCCGATCTAATCAAAGTAAAGATTATAGAAATAGTATATTTTACTGGTTTGTTTTCAGGTAAGCATGCAACCTTGCTATGAGGAGTAAGATCAAAGACAATGTTGGCTCAGAGTCAGAAAAAAAACCTTCTAGAATTTTGCTTGTTTCAGTGAGCCAGCATTATAAAAATCAAAACTTAGCGTGTTGATCAAGTACAAGACAGAAATCATCATATCATTAAATATTAACTTTTTCTCGCAACGATATAAATGAAAAAAAAATCATCACGTGGCACAATCACTCACTCAGTCTACTAGTTTATACAACATTATGTGATAAAGTTTGTCAGTGACTTGCGACAAGTCGGTGGTTTTCTCCGCGTCTTCCGGTTTCCTCCGCCAATAAAACGGACAGCCACTATATTTAACTGAAATATTGTTGAAAGTTGTGTTAAACACATATAAACCTATAAACCTAGGCATATAAACCTATTAGTTCATATGTTGGCGATGGCAATAAGTTGGAGAAACTTATAAAAAGACCTTCCAAACAAAAAATAAATATTCCTCTCCTTTCCACGATTTGACCGCCTACGTATTACTGCTGTTCTTTAAATTAGTGTAAACAGCGATGGTCAACAATTCCACCGATATCAACAAAGCAAATAACCACTGAACAGACAAAAGACTATGACATTGGAAACCCGGGTTCTGGATTGGGACAGGCACAAAAACGTAGCATGGTTAAACCAGCTAATGGGATACCAACGATCCCCTCTTGATGGAAGAGGGAGGGTTATGGTGGTTAAATCCGCTTTGAACAAAATTTCAGTTATATCGTGACTGTCAGTTTTATTGATGGAGATCCCTTCTTGATAATTACGAAATTAAACGAGACTTACCTTGGTTAAAGTTGATGTTTAATTTAAATTCTATGTAGTCATATAATCACTGAAGAGATCAGATGAGAAGCACTGTGCAACTGCAACCTCAGTCTTTAAATCAGGAAATATTTGAGGATTGAACACTAAGTGAGTGTCACATCCTAAACACGGAATTTAAACTAAGCCTACTCAACAGCTGTAGGGAGGGTGGTGGCATCTGATCTCTTCAGTGATTATATGACTACATAGAATTTAAACTAGGCCTACTCAACAGCTGTAGGGAGGGTGGTGGCATCTGATCTCTTCAGTGATTATATGACTACATAGAATTTAAACTAAGCCTACTCAACAGCTGTAGGGAGGGTGGTGGCATCTGATCTCTTCAGTGATTATATGACTACATAGAATTTAAACTAGGCCTACTCAACAGCTGTAGGGAGGGTGGTGGCATCTGATCTCTTCAGTGATTATATGACTACATAGAATTTAAACTAAGCCTACTCAACAGCTGTAGGGAGGGTGGTGGCATCTGATCTCTTCAGTGATTATATGACTACATAGAATTTAAACTAAGCCTACTCAACAGCTGTAGGGAGGGTGGTGGCATCTGATCTCTTCAGTGATTATATGACTACATAGAATTTAAACTAAGCCTACTCAACAGCTGTAGGGAGGGTGGTGGCATCTGATCTCTTCAGTGATTATATGACTACATAGAATTTAAACTAAGCCTACTCAACAGCTGTAGGGAGGGTGGTGGCATCTGATCTCTTCAGTGATTATATGACTACATAGAATTTAAACTAAGCCTACTCAACAGCTGTAGGGAGGGTGGTGGCATCTGATCTCTTCAGTGATTATATGACTACATAGAATTTAAACTAAGCCTACTCAACAGCTGTAGGGAGGGTGGTGGCATCTGATCTCTTCAGTGATTATATGACTACATAGAATTTAAACTAAGCCTACTCAACAGCTGTAGGGAGGGTGGTGGCATCTGATCTCTTCAGTGATTATATGACTACATAGAATTTAAACTAAGCCTACTCAACAGCTGTAGGGAGGGTGGTGGCATCTGATCTCTTCAGTGATTATATGACTACATAGAATTTAAACTAAGCCTACTCAACAGCTGTAGGGAGGGTGGTGGCATCTGATCTCTTCAGTGATTATATGACTACATAGAATTTAAACTAAGCCTACTCAACAGCTGTAGGGAGGGTGGTGGCATCTGATCTCTTCAGTGATTATATGACTACATAGAATTTAAACTAAGCCTACTCAACAGCTGTAGGGAGGGTGGTGGCATCTGATCTCTTCAGTGATTATATGACTACATAGAATTTAAACTAAGCCTACTCAACAGCTGTAGGGAGGGTGGTGGCATCTGATCTCTTCAGTGATTATATGACTACATAGAATTTAAACTAAGCCTACTCAACAGCTGTAGGGAGGGTGGTGGCATCTGATCTCTTCAGTGATTATATGACTACATAGAATTTAAACTAAGCCTACTCAACAGCTGTAGGGAGGGTGGTGGCATCTGATCTCTTCAGTGATTATATGACTACATAGAATTTAAACTAAGCCTACTCAACAGCTGTAGGGAGGGTGGTGGCATCTGATCTCTTCAGTGATTATATGACTACATAGAATTTAAACTAAGCCTACTCAACAGCTGTAGGGAGGGTGGTGGCATCTGATCTCTTCAGTGATTATATGACTACATAGAATTTAAACTAAGCCTACTCAACAGCTGTAGGGAGGGTGGTGGCATCTGATCTCTTCAGTGATTATATGACTACATAGAATTTAAACTAAGCCTACTCAACAGCTGTAGGGAGGGTGGTGGCATCTGATCTCTTCAGTGATTATATGACTACATAGAATTTAAACTAAGCCTACTCAACAGCTGTAGGGAGGGTGGTGGCATCTGATCTCTTCAGTGATTATATGACTACATAGAATTTAAACTAAGCCTACTCAACAGCTGTAGGGAGGGTGGTGGCATCTGATCTCTTCAGTGATTATATGACTACATAGAATTTAAACTAAGCCTACTCAACAGCTGTAGGGAGGGTGGTGGCATCTGATCTCTTCAGTGATTATATGACTACATAGAATTTAAATTAAACATCAACTTTAACCAAGGTAAGTCTCGTTTAAATTTCGTAATTCTATTACGTCATATCACTTCCGTGACCAGATGAGATTTTAAAGCATACTCAAAAATTGTTATCGTAATACTTTATATATTCATGAATTCTGATTCAACACAGTAACATCAAAATTATTACAAACAATTCTTTTGTCATAAAAAGAAGCAAATGTTTTTACATTAGACCACCCAGCTCTATCCATAATGTCAAATACTGAAACATTATTCAACTTTGCTTTAGATGTGCTAGCAGATCTCACTGAATGAGCACCAAATTGCTTAATGTCAATACCAGCATTATGCAATACCACTTTAATTCCAGCGTGAAATAGTGCTAGTAGACACTGCTTTGTATGGTTTAATATAACTTATGAATAATTGTCTAGTATTTGCACGTAATTCATGTGTTTGTTTCAAATATTCTTTCAAGACGGTCATAACACATGTCCTTCTATCTATCGGATAGGCTTTGAGAATAACATCAGGGTTTTTATTACCTGGTCTAGTCTGTTTTAACAATACATCTAAATGAAATAAATACTGATCTTTCAGTTTTTCCATATAATCAATGTTCAAAAACTTAATTGTCTGTGAACGAGTTGCATTAGTTAATGCTATCAACATGACCAGTTTATAAGTCAAATCTTGTAACGATAACGTATTTACAGGTGAAAGTTTCCTCAAATAATGCAGAACAATTGATACATCCCATATACATACATTTTTCATTCTCACGGGCCGTAAATTAAATACACCCTTCATAAATCTTATAACTAGAAGATGAGCTCCAACAAGTACATTGTCAAACATTAAACCAAGTGCAAACAGAGCTGATCTAGCTGTATTAATGGAGCTGTAACCAAGTCCATTTTCAAACAAACTAGTTAAAAAATCAAGAACAGTTGCTATAGAAATCTGAATTTCACTAATCTTCCTTTCGCCACAGTACTGAAACCATCTTTTGACAAATACTTTGTACTGTTTTTTAGTACCTTGTCGCCACGAGCACTACATGATATTGGCTGTTTTAGTAGATATTCCTTTACAAGTAAACTGTTCCCTGAGATTTGACAAATCATCAAGTTCATAGTTTTCCTCAGCGGATGAACTGTCTCTTTGTATGGAAGAGATAACAAATTGTCTCTCGTTTGAACCATTATTGGGGTGTCTATCAACATCTGCATTGTTTGTGAAAACCAAGCTTGAGTCGGCCATAGTGGAGCCACCAGTATCGCTGTGGTCTTGTCGTCCTGTACTTTCTTTACACATCTGCCTAATAAGCTAAAAGGAGGAAACATATAACATTTATATTCACTCCAATCTATTGAAAAAGCATCAATAAAACTTGCATCTGGATCTGGTTTCCATGCACAGAACTTTTCTAATTGCGTATTTAGGCGCGAGGCAAAAAGATCAATGTCAGGTGTACCACAAACACTGCATATATGTTTAAATATTTCTTTGTTTAATTGCCATTCAACTTGATCATTGAATTTTCTAGACTGAATATCTGCAGTAATATTATCTTTACCTGCAATATGTGAGGCTGTAAGCCAAATTTTATGTTGTTTTGCCCAAAACCAAATTGATTTAGCCAATGAATTACAACAGGGATACTTTACTCCGCCCATATGATTTATATAACTCACTGCTGTTGTGTTATCTGATAAAATTTTCACATGATTACATTTTTTCAACTGGCATTGAAAAGCTTTTAAAGCATAAAATATAGCAAGCAACTCTAAATAATTTATATGATTTTCTTTTTCATCATAATTCCACCTACCGCCAGTTTTACTATCATTCATCACCGCTCCCCATCCTAAAAGGGATGCATCAGTTTGTAGTACCACATGTGGATTATTTCTGTTCAAAACTCTATACTGATTATGAATGTTTTTGACCCACCATTTCATTTCAGACTTTATATTTTCTGAAATTTGCATTTTTAAGTCAAAATTACCTCTGGCAAGTTTTAAAGCCTGGCTTTTTTCAACTTCTATTTCTCTATAGAATAATTGACCATAATCAACACCAGAAAAACTTGAAAACTATTAAACCTAGTACTCTTGCAACTTCTCTTATAGTTGCTTGTTTTTTAGAAATTAATTTGTGACACTCTTCTACCAGTCTGTCTTTTTTCTCTTGTGTTAATGTAACAATCATTTTTTCTGTATCAATCAAAAAACTCAAGAATTGTAGTTTTTTAGATGGGACAAACACTGATTTGTCTTCATGTACTATAAACCCCAAATCTGTTACTAGTTTTACTGTATCTTGTACATTTTGTTTACATTCTTCAAATGTGTCTCCTATTAATAAAGAGTCTTATCAATGTAGCCTATATTCACATGGCCCATTCTTCTCAATGTAGCATAGACTACTTTCATTAATTTTGTAAATAAACGAGGTGCATTAGCTAAGCCATTTGGTAAGCATGTATACTGATATTTACATTGGTCGCTAATTGTTCATTTATTGGGGAATCAGTTTTCACCCAATCTAAATTTCTTACTCATGTTTGCAAAACGAGTAGTATCATCAGTCGCATCTGATTTCTGCTTTTTTTTTCGGTGGCTCAACACTGACACTGTCAGCTGTACTAGTATTATCATGATTTGGGACCTCGTCCCCAGTATCATCATAATAATCAATATCATAATTTTGGTTTTCGTCATATTCCTCCTCATCGTACTCTGAATAGAGAGCGTTTATTCTTTTGTTTGTATCAACTACACGACTGTTGGTCTTTTTCTGTTCGGACCTAATGATCTGTAGTATATTTAAAATTTCAGTCTGAGTGTCACTACTAGTACTACTACTAGCTCTAGACGTTGACAAAGCACCCGTAGAAGCCAGGGTTGGAGAGGAAGGGGCTTTTCCTAAAGCAGCCGGTTTAGAGGGCTTTGAACTCTTAGACTGTGACCTAAATTTAGCTTTAGATTGTTTGGGCTTATCAAACAATAACGCCTCCTCCTCATTTAGCTGCAAAATGTCATCTTCACTTTGACTAGCTTTTTTATCGGCTATTTTTTCAACTCTTTTCTCTCCTCGTGACGAATGAATTATGGCCTCCGCCATTGTCTATAAATTTTATAATCTCTGCACCAAACGAGATTATAACGATATCTTAATACGTATTTTGATTTAATCTCATTAAATCATAAATAAAATGAAAACAAATATAGAACTTCCTCGAAGTCTATACTAAAATTGTTATCATCTAATATTTTCTTAGAGATTGCATGTGGTGTCGAGTTACCGACCACGTCTGTATCCGACGAAAGTTGACAGTACACTGAGGTTGCAGTTGCGCAGTGCTTCTCATCTGGTCACGGAAGTGATATGACGTAATATAACTGGATTTCAAACAGCAATACATAATTATACAAGCAAAACAACACCTGCGCAGATTCCCTTTACTTAATAAGAATTTTACTTTGAATATGAATTTTGGTGCTTAACGCCACTTTCAGCAATATTTCAGCTATATCATGGCGACCAGTTTTAGTGGTGGAGGAAGCCGGAATACCCGGAGAGAACCACCGATCCTGGGCAAGCAACTGGTAAACTTTATCGCTTTCGGTTGCGAGTCAAGTGCACCCTTTTTGTAATTTACAAAGCTGGGCGCGAACCCACGATGTATTGGTGGTAGGCTAGGCTTGTATGAGTTGTTAGATCCAACGACCTAACTCATTGAGCCACCGGGGCCCCTCACTTAATAAGACCACATGCTATGACAAAAATGACTGAATATTAGAACGGACAGTTGAAATGTTATAAGTCTAGAAAGGTTGGATATGACACTGATGACGGACAGTTAGACATGTTAAACGACCAAACCTGCTAAGGTCGATTATTCTTGAGGGAGGAGAACATACTTTTGTTAATAATTACATTATACCATATTCCAACACTGGGTGTCGAAAAAGCGGCTACAGTTCTAAGGCAATCATCTATATTGTAAATTTGTCTATTTCAAGTGGTATAGTTCTCGATTAATAAAAATCTTTATTCATGAAAAATTACAGAACAAATGTTGATAATTATAGACCAGTATAATATGTTTCATATCCAAAATTTAAGGACCTCATTGCCAATAAGCTGAAATGTTGGCAATATATCAACATTTAATTAAGTGGTATGAACATTTGAATAATTTAAAAAGTTATATATTCTTAAAAGAGAATTAGACATTATTAATCACTTATGTGGATTGTTGATATACAACTTAAATATATCTTACTTTTTACCTTTACATTTTTAGGAACTGTAAATTTCAATAATAATCACACCAAATACATGTAAACCAGGTCAGGGCTGAAATACTGACTACTTAGCCGATTATACGGTCGGGGACTAATAGTCCACTAGCAGAGGTATTGACCTAGTGACAGTACTGAAAACGTAGATTTGTGGAATAACCTTCATCAGGTATATATATGCTCAAAATCAAAAGATTGAAAAATGACTAAATACATGTACGAACATCACACGAATGCAAGTAGCTAAATGTGAACACAGTCGGGGTGGTCACTTTTTGCCCGTTCTCTTAAACGCTGCTCTATTAGATGAAGAGCAACGATTGCCAATTTATAAATTAAAGGTAAATCGCTGAGCACCAAATAAATTAGACAACTCCATTGGAGGACTTTGCTTAAATATTGTGAAAAGAGAACTTAAACAGTGGTGATCAACAATTCAACCAATATCAACAAAACAAACAATTACCTCTAAACAGAGATGGTCAACAATTCTACCAATATCAACTAAACTAACAATCACCTCTAAACAGTGATGGTCAACAATTCTACTAATATCAACAAAACAAACAATCACCTCTAAACAGTGATGGTCAACAATTCACCAATATCAACAAAACAAACAATCACCTCTAAACAGTGATGGTCAACAATTCTACCAATATCAACAAATCCAACAATCACCTCTAAACAGAGATGGTCAACAATTCTACCAATATCAACAAAACAAACAATCACCTCTAAACAGTGATGGTCAACAATTCACCAATATCAACAAAACAAACAATCACCTCTAAACAGTGATGGTCAACAATTCTACCAATATCAACAAAACAAACAATCACCTCTAAACAGTGATGGTCAACAATTCACCAATATCAACAAAACAAACAATCACCTCTAAACAGTGATGGTCAACAATTCTACCAATATCAACAAAACTAACAATCACCTCTAAACAGTGATGGTCAACAATTCTACCAATATCAACAAAACGAGCAATCACCTCTAAACAGTAATGGTCAACAATTCTACCAATATCAATAAAACTAACAATCACCTCTAAACAGTGATGGTCAACAATTCTACTAATATCAACAAAACAAACAATCACCTCTAAACAGTGATGGTCAACAATTCACCAATATCAACAAAACAAACAATCACCTCTAAACAGAGATGGTCAACAATTCTACCAATATCAACAAAACAAACAATCACCTCTAAACAGTGATGGTCAACAATTCACCAATATCAACAAAACAAACAATCACCTCTAAACAGTGATGGTCAACAATTCTACCAATATCAACAAAACAAACAATCACCTCTAAACAGTGATGGTCAACAATTCACCAATATCAACAAAACAAACAATCACCTCTAAACAGTGATGGTCAACAATTCTACCAATATCAACAAAACTAACAATCACCTCTAAACAGTGATGGTCAACAATTCTACCAATATCAACAAAACGAGCAATCACCTCTAAACAGTAATGGTCAACAATTCTACCAATATCAATAAAACTAACAATCACTTCTAAACAGTGATGATCAACAATTCTACCAATATCAACAAAACTAACAATCACCTCTAAACAGTGATGATCAACAATTCTACCAATATCAACAAAACTAACAATCACCTCTAAAGAGTGATGGTCAACAATTCTACCAATATCAACAAAACTAACAATCACCTCTAAATATTGGTCAACAATTCAACCAATATCAACAAAGCTAACAATTACCTTTGAACAGAGATGGTGAACAATTCAACCAATATCAACAAAACTAACAATCACCTCTAAACAGTGATGGTCAACAATTCTACCAATATCAACAAAACGAGCAATCACCTCCAAACAGTGATCCTCAACAATTCCACCAAAATCAACAAAACTAACAATCACCTCTAAACAGTGATGGTCAACAATTCAACCAATATCAACAAAGCTAACAACAATATCTAAACAGTGATGGTCAACAATTCCACCAATATCAACAAAACTAACAATCACCTCTAAACAGTGATGGTCAACAATTCAACCAATATCAACAAAACTAACAATCACATCTAAACAGTGATGGTCAACAATTCTACCATTATCAACAAAACAAACAATCACCTCTAAACAGTGATGGTCAGCAATTCTACCAATATCAACAAAACTAACAATCACCTCTAAACAGTAATGGGCAACAATTCTACCAATATCAACAAAACTAACAATCACCTCTAAGCAGTGATGGTCAACAATTCAACCAATATCAACAAAATTAACAATCACCTTTAAACAGTGATGGTCAACAATTCAACCAATATCAACAAAGCTAACGATCACCTCTAAACAGTGATGGTCAACAATTTTACCAATATCAACAAAATGAGCAATCACCTCTAAACAGTAATGGTCAACAATTCTACCAATATCAACAAAACTAACAATCACCTCTAAACAGTGATGATCAACAATTCTACCAATATCAACAAAACTAACAATCACCTCTAAACAGTGATGGTCTACAATTCACCAATATCAACAAAACAAACAATCACCTCTAAACAGTGATGGTCTACAATTCAACCAATATCAACAAAACTAACAATCATCTCTAAACAGTGATGGTCAACAATTCTACCATTATCAACAAAACGAAGAATCACCTCTAAACAGTGATGGTCAACAATTCTACCAATATCAACAAAACTAACAATCACCTCTAAACAGTGATGGTCAACAATTCTACCAATATCAACAAAACTAACAATCACCTCTAAACAGTGATGGTCACCAATTCTACCAATATCAACACAACTAACGATCACCTCTAAACAATGATGGTCAACTATTATACCAATATCAACAAAATGAACAATCACCTCCAAACAGTGATGGACAATAATTCCACCAATATCAACAAAACTAACAATCACCTCTAAACAGTGATGGTCAACAATTCTACCATTATCAACAAAGCAAACAATCACCTCTAAACAGTGATGGTCAACAATTTTACCAATATCAACAAAACTAACAATCACCTCTAAACAGTGATGGTCAACAATTCTACCATTATCAACAAAACGAACAATCACCTCTAAACAGTGATGGTCAACAATTCAACCAATATCAACAAAACTAACAATCACCTCTAAACAGTGATGGTCAGCAATTCTACCAATATCAACAAAACTAACAATCACCTCTAAACAGTGATGGTCAACAATTCTACCAATATCAACCAAACTAACAATCACCTCTAAACAGTGATGGTCAACAATTCTACCAATATCAAAAAAACTAACAATCACCTCTAAACAGTGATGGTCAACAATTCTACCAATATCAACAAAACTAACAATCACCTCTAAATATTGGTCAACAATTCAACCAATATCAACAAAGCTAACAATTACCTTTGAACAGAGATGGTGAACAATTCAACCAATATCAACAAAACTAACAATCACCTCTAAACAGTGATGGTCAACAATTCTACCAATATCAACAAAACGAGCAATCACCTCCAAACAGTGATCCTCAACAATTCCACCAAAATCAACAAAACTAACAATCACCTCTAAACAGTGATGGTCAACAATTCAACCAATATCAACAAAGCTAACAACAACATCTAAACAGTGATGGTCAACAATTCCACCAATATCAACAAAACTAACAATCACCTCTAAACAGTGATGGTCAACAATTCAACCAATATCAACAAAACTAACAATCACATCTAAACAGTGATGGTCAACAATTCTACCATTATCAACAAAACTAACAATCACCTCTAAGCAGTGATGGTCAACAATTCAACCAATATCAACAAAATTAACAATCACCTTTAAACAGTGATGGTCAACAATTCAACCAATATCAACAAAGCTAACGATCACCTCTAAACAGTGATGGTCAACAATTTTACCAATATCAACAAAATGAGCAATCACCTCTAAACAGTAATGGTCAACAATTCTACCAATATCAACAAAACTAACAATCACCTCTAAACAGTGATGATCAACAATTCTACCAATATCAACAAAACTAACAATCACCTCTAAACAGTGATGGTCTACAATTCACCAATATCAACAAAACAAACAATCACCTCTAAACAGTGATGGTCTACAATTCAACCAATATCAACAAAACTAACAATCATCTCTAAACAGTGATGGTCAACAATTCTACCATTATCAACAAAACGAAGAATCACCTCTAAACAGTGATGGTCAACAATTCTACCAATATCAACAAAACTAACAATCACCTCTAAACAGTGATGGTCAACAATTCTACCAATATCAACAAAACTAACAATCACCTCTAAACAGTGATGGTCACCAATTCTACCAATATCAACACAACTAACGATCACCTCTAAACAATGATGGTCAACTATTATACCAATATCAACAAAATGAACAATCACCTCCAAACAGTGATGGACAATAATTCCACCAATATCAACAAAACTAACAATCACCTCTAAACAGTGATGGTCAACAATTCTA
Source organism: Bathymodiolus brooksi (assembly GCA_963680875.1). Taxonomy (NCBI): domain Eukaryota; kingdom Metazoa; phylum Mollusca; class Bivalvia; order Mytilida; family Modiolidae; genus Bathymodiolus; species Bathymodiolus brooksi. The sequence goes on from OY804588.1 coordinate 47,024,332, forward strand.
CCATTATCAACAAAGCAAACAATCACCTCTAAACAGTGATGGTCAACAATTTTACCAATATCAACAAAACTAACAATCACCTCTAAACAGTGATGGTCAACAATTCTACCATTATCAACAAAACGAACAATCACCTCTAAACAGTGATGGTCAACAATTCAACCAATATCAACAAAACTAACAATCACCTCTAAACAGTGATGGTCAACAATTCTACCAATATCAAAAAAACTAACAATCACCTCTAAAGAGTGATGGTCAACAATTCTACCAATATCAACCAAACTAACAATCACCTCTAAACAGTGATGGTCAACAATTCTACCAATATCAAAAAAATTAACAATCACCTCTAAACAGTGATGGTCAACAATTCTACCAATATCAACAAAACTAACAATCATCTCTAAACAGTGATGGTCACCAATTCTACCAATATCAACACAACTAACAATCACCTCTAAACAGTGATGTTCAACAATTCAACCAATATCAACAAAATTAACAATCACCTTTAAACAGTGATGGTCAACAATTCAACCAATATCAACAAAACTAACAACAACCTCTAAACAGAGATGGTCAACAATTCAAACAATATCAACAAAACAAACATTCACCTCTAAACAGTGATGGTCAACAATTCAACAAATATCAACAAAACAAACAATCACCTCTAAACAGTGATGGTCAACAATTCAACCAATATCAACAAAACAAACAATCACCTCTAAACAGTGATGGTCAACAATTCTACCAATATCAACAAAACGAGCAATCACCTCTAAACAGTAATGGTCAACAATTCTACCAATATCAACAAAACTAACAATCACCTCTAAACAGTGATGATCAACAATTCTACCAATATCAACAAAACTAACAATCACCTCTAAACAGTGATGGTCTACAATTCACCAATATCAACAAAACAAACAATCACCTCTAAACAGTGATGGTCTACAATTCAACCAATATCAACAAAACTAACAATCATCTCTAAACAGTGATGGTCAACAATTCTACCATTATCAACAAAACGAAGAATCACCTCTAAACAGTGATGGTCAACAATTCTACCAATATCAACAAAACTAACAATCACCTCTAAACAGTGATGGTCAACAAATCTACCAATATCAACAAAAGTAACAATCACCTCTAAACAGTGATGGTCACCAATTCTACCAATATCAACACAACTAACGATCACCTCTAAACAGTGATGGTCAACTATTATACCAATATCAACAAAATGAACAATCACCTCCAAACAGTGATGGACAATAATTCCACCAATATCAACAAAACTAACAATCACCTCTAAACAGTGATGGTCAACAATTCTACCATTATCAACAAAGCAAACAATCACCTCTAAACAGTGATGGTCAACAATTTTACCAATATCAACAAAACTAACAATCACCTCTAAACAGTGATGGTCAACAATTCTACCATTATCAACAAAACGAACAATCACCTCTAAACAGTGATGGTCTACAATTCAACCAATATCAACAAAACTAACAATCACCTCTAAACAGTGATGGTCAGCAATTCTACCAATATCAACAAAACTAACAATCACCTCTAAACAGTGATGGTCAACAATTTTACCAATATCAACAAAACTAACAATCACCTCTAAACAGTGATGGTCAACAATTCTACCATTATCAAAAAAACTAACAATCACCTCTAAACAGTGATGGTCAACAATTCTACCAATATCAACAAAACTAACAATCACCTCTAAACAGTGATGGTCACCAATTCTACCAATATCAACACAACTAACAATCACCTCTAAACAGTGATGTTCAACAATTCAACCAATATCAACAAAATTAACAATCACCTTTAAACAGTGATGGTCAACAATTCAACCAATATCAACAAAGCTAACGATCACGTCTAAACAGTGATGGTCAACAATTCTACCAATATCAACAAAGCTAACAATCACCTCTAAACAGTGATGGTCAACAATTCTACCAATATCAACAAACTAACAATCACCTCTAAATATTGGTCAACAATTCAACCAATATCAACAAAAATAACAATCACCTCTAAACAGTGATGGTCAACAATTCTACCAATATCAACAAAACGAGCAATCACCTCCAAACAGTGATGGTCAACAATTCCACCAATATCAACAAAACTAACAATCACCTCTAAACAGTGATGGTCAACAATTCAACCAATATCAACAAAACTAACAATCACATCTAAACAGTGATGGTCAACAATTTTACCAATATCAACAAATTGAACAATCACCTTTAAACAGTGATGGTCAACAATTCACCAATATTAACAAAACAAACAATCACCTCTAAACAGTGATGGTCTACAATTCAACCAATATCAACAAAATTAACAATCACCTCTAAACAGTGATGTTCAACAATTCAATCAATATCAACAAAACGAGCAATCACCTCCAAACAGTGATGGTCAACAATTTTACCAATATCAACAAATTGAACAATCACCTCTAAACAGTGATGGTCAACAATTCACCAATATCAACAAAACAAACAATCACCTCTAAACAGTGATGGTCTACAATTCAACCAATATCAACAAAACTAACAATCACCTCTAAACAGTGATGGTCAACAATTCTACCATTATCAACAAAACGAAGAATCACCTCTAAACAGTGATGGTCAACAATTTTACCAATATCAACAAATTGAACAATCACCTCTAAACAGTGATGGTCAACAATTCACCAATATCAACAAAACAAACAATCACCTCTAAACAGTGATGGTCTACAATTCAACCAATATCAACAAAACTAACAATCACCTCTAAACAGTGATGGTCAACAATTCTACCAATATCAACAAAACTAACAATCACCTCTAAACAGTGATGGTCACCAATTCCACCAATATCAACACAACTAACAATCACCTCTAAACAGTGATGGTCAACAATTCTACTACCAATATCAACAAAATTAACATTCACCTTTAAACAGTGATGGTCAACAATTCAACCACTATCAACAAAGCTAAAGATCACCTCTAAACAGTGATGGTCAACTCTTATACCAATATCAACAAAATGAACAATCACCTCCAAACAGTGATGGACAATAATTCCACCAATATCAACAAAACTAACAATCACCTCTAAACAGTGATAGTCAACAATTCAACCAATATCTACAAAACTAACAACAACCTCTAAACAGAGATGGTCAACAATTCCACCAATATCAACAAAACAAACATTCACCTCTAAACAGTGATGGTCAACAATTCAACAAATATCAACAAAACAAACAATCACCTCTAAACAGTGATGGTCAACAATTCAACCAATATCAACAAAACAAACAATCACCTCTAAACAGTGATGGTCAACAATTCTACCAATATCAACAAAACGAGCAATCACCTCTAAACAGTAATGGTCAACAATTCTACCAATATCAACAAAACTAACAATCACCTCTAAACAGTGATGATCAACAATTCTACCAATATCAACAAAACTAACAATCACCTCTAAACAGTGATGGTCTACAATTCACCAATATCAACAAAACAAACAATCACCTCTAAACAGTGATGGTCTACAATTCAACCAATATCAACAAAACTAACAATCACCTCTAAACAGTGATGGTCAACAATTCTACCATTATCAACAAAACGAAGAATCACCTCTAAAGAGTGATGGTCAACAATTCTACCAATATCAACAAAACTAACAATCACCTCTAAACAGTGATGGTCAACAATTCTACCAATATCAACAAAACTAACAATCACCTCTAAACAGTGATGGTCAACAATTCTACCATTATCAACACAACTAACAATCACCTCTTAACAGTGATGGTCAATAATTCTACCAATATCAACAAAATTAACAATCACCTTTAAACAGTGATGGTCAACAATTCAACCAATATCAACAAAGCTAACGATCACCTCTAAACAGTGATGGTCAACTATTATACTAATATCAATAAAATGAACAATCACCTCCAAACAGTGATGGACAATAATTCCACCAATATCAACAAAACTAACAATCACCTCTAAACAGTGATGGTCAACAATTCAACCAATATCAACAAAACTAACAACAACCTCTAAATAGTGATGGTCAACAATTCCACCAATATCAACAAAACAAACAATCACCTCTAAACAGTGATGGTAAACAATTCAACAAATATCAACAAAACAAACAATCACCTCTATACAGTAATGGTCAACAATTCAACCAATATCAACAAAACAAACAATCACCTCTAAACAGTGATGGTCAACAATTCTACCAATATCAACAAAACGAGCAATCACCTCTAAACAGTAATGGTCAACAATTCTACCAATATCAACAAAACTAACAATCACCTCTAAACAGCGATGATCAACAATTCTACCAATATCAACAAAACTAACAATCACCTCTAAACAGTGATGGTCTACAATTCACCAATATCAACAAAACAAACAATCACCTCTAAACAGTGATGGTCTACAATTCAACCAATATCAACAAAACTAACAATCACCTCTAAACAGTGATGGTCAACAATTCTACCATTATCAACAAAACGAAGAATCACCTCTAAACAGTGATGGTCAACAATTCTACCAATATCAACAAAACTAACAATCACCTCTAAACAGTGATGGTCAACAATTCTACCAATATCAACAAAACTAACAATCACCTCTAAACAGTGATGGTCAACAATTCTACCAATATCAACACAACTAACAATCACCTCTAAACAGTGATGGTCAACAATTCTACCAATATCAACAAAACTAACAATCACCTCTAAACAGTGATGGTCAACAATTCTACCATTATCAACACAACTAACAATCACCTCTTAACAGTGATGGTCAATAATTCTACCAATATCAACAAAATTAACAATCACCTTTAAACAGTGATGGTCAACAATTCAACCAATATCAACAAAGCTAACGATCACCTCTAAACAGTGATGGTCAACTATTATACTAATATCAATAAAATGAACAATCACCTCCAAACAGTGATGGACAATAATTCCACCAATATCAACAAAACTAACAATCACCTCTAAACAGTGATGGTCAACAATTCAACCAATATCAACAAAACTAACAACAACCTCTAAATAGTGATGGTCAACAATTCCACCAATATCAACAAAACAAACAATCACCTCTAAACAGTGATGGTAAACAATTCAACAAATATCAACAAAACAAACAATCACCTCTATACAGTAATGGTCAACAATTCAACCAATATCAACAAAACAAACAATCACCTCTAAACAGTGATGGTCAACAATTCTACCAATATCAACAAAACGAGCAATCACCTCTAAACAGTAATGGTCAACAATTCTACCAATATCAACAAAACTAACAATCACCTCTAAACAGCGATGATCAACAATTCTACCAATATCAACAAAACTAACAATCACCTCTAAACAGTGATGGTCTACAATTCACCAATATCAACAAAACAAACAATCACCTCTAAACAGTGATGGTCTACAATTCAACCAATATCAACAAAACTAACAATCACCTCTAAACAGTGATGGTCAACAATTCTACCATTATCAACAAAACGAAGAATCACCTCTAAACAGTGATGGTCAACAATTCTACCAATATCAACAAAACTAACAATCACCTCTAAACAGTGATGGTCAACAATTCTACCAATATCAACAAAACTAACAATCACCTCTAAACAGTGATGGTCAACAATTCTACCAATATCAACACAACTAACAATCACCTCTTAACAGAGATGGTCAACAATTCTACCAATATCAACAAAATTAACAATCACCTTTAAACAGTGATGGTCAACAATTCAACCAATATCAACAAAGCTAACGATCACCTCTAAACAGTGATGGTCAAGAATTATACCAATATCAACAAAATGAACAATCACCTCCAAACAGTGATGGACAATAATTCCACCAATATCAACAAAACTAACAACAGCATCTAAACAGTGATGGTCAACAATTCCACCAATATCAACAAAACAAACATTCAACTCTAAACAGTGATGGTCAACAATTCAACAAATATCAACAAAACAAACAATCACCTCTAAACAGTGATGGTCAACAATTCAACCAATATCAACAAAACAAACAATCACCTCTAAACAGTGATGGTCAACAATTCTACCATTATCAACAAAACGAAGAATCACCTCTAAACAGTGATGGTCAACAATTCTACCAATATCAACAAAACTAACAATCACCTCTAAACAGTGATGGTCAACAATTCTACCAATATCAACAAAACTAACAATCACCTCTAAACAGTGATGGTCACCAATTCTACCAATATCAACATAACTAACGTTCACCTCTAAACAGTGATGGTCAACTATTATACCAATATCAACAAATGAACAATCACCTCCAAACAGTGATGGACAATAATTCCACCAATATCAACAAAACTAACAATCACATCTAAACAGTGATGGTCAACAATTCTACCATTATCAACAAAGCAAACAATCACCTCTAAACAGTGATGGTCAACAATTTTACCAATATCAACAAAACTAACAATCACCTCTAAACAGTGATGGTCAACAATTCTACCATTATCAACAAAACGAACAATCACCTCTAAACAGTGATGGTCAACAATTCAACCAATATCAACAAAACTAACAATCACCTCTAAACAGTGATGATCAATAATTCTACCAATATCAACAAAACTAACAATCACCTCTAAACAGTGATGGTCTACAATTCACCAATATCAACAAAACAAACAATCACCTCTAAACAGTGATGGTCTACAATTCAACCAATATCAACAAAACAAACATTCACCTCTAAACAGTGACGGTCAACAATTCAACAAATATCAACAAAACAAACAATCACCTCTAAGCAGTGATGGTCAACAATTCAACCAATATCAACAAAACAAACAATCACCTCTAAACAGTGATGGTCAACAATTCTACCAATATCAACAAAACGAGCAATCACCTCTAAACACTAATGGTCAACAATTCTACCAATATCAACAAAACTAACAATCACCTCTAAACAGTGATGATCAACAATTCTACCAATATCAACAAAACTAACAATCACCTCTAAACAGTGATGGTTTACAATTCACCAATATCAACAAAACAAACAATCACCTCTAAACAGTGATGGTCTACAATTCAACCAATATCAACAAAACTAACAATCACCTCTAAACAGTGATGGTCAACAATTCTACCATTATCAACAAAACGAAGAATCACCTCTAAAGAGTGATGGTCAACAATTCTACCAATATCAACAAAACTAACAATCACCTCTAAACAGTGATGGTCAACAATTCTACCAATATCAACAAAACTAACAATCACCTCTAAACAGTGATGGTCACCAATTCTACCAATATCAACACAACTAACAATCACCTCTTAACAGTGATGGTCAATAATTCTACCAATATCAACAAAATTAACAATCACCTTTAATCAGTGATGGTCAACAATTCAACCAATATCAACAAAGCTAACGATCACCTCTAAACAGTGATGGTCAACTATTATACTAATATCAATAAAATGAACAATCACCTCCAAACAGTGATGGACAATAATTCCACCAATATCAACAAAACTAACAATCACCTCTAAACAGTGATGGTCAACAATTCAACCAATATCAACAAAACTAACAACAACCTCTAAACAGTGATGGTCAACAATTCCACCAATATCAACAAAACAAACAATCACCTCTAAACAGTGATGGTAAACAATTCAACAAATATCAACAAAACAAACAATCACCTCTAAACAGTAATGGTCAACAATTCAACCAATATCAACAAAACAAACAATCACCTCTAAACAGTGATGGTCAACAATTCTACCAATATCAACAAAACGAGCAATCACCTCTAAACAGTAATGGTCAACAATTCTACCAATATCAACAAAACTAACAATCACCTCTAAACAGTGATGGTCTACAATTCACCAATATCAACAAAACAAACAATCACCTCTAAACAGTGATGGTCTACAATTCAACCAATATCAACAAAACTAACAATCACCTCTAAACAGTGATGGTCAACAATTCTACCATTATCAACAAAACGAAGAATCACCTCTAAACAGTGATGGTCAACAATTCTACCAATATCAACACAACTAACAATCACCTCTTAACAGAGATGGTCAACAATTCTACCAATATCAACAAAATTAACAATCACCTTTAAACAGTGATGGTCAACAATTCAACCAATATCAACAAAGCTAACGATCACCTCTAAACAGTGATGGTCAAGAATTCTACCAATATCAACAAAATGAACAATCACCTCCAAACAGTGATGGACAATAATTCCACCAATATCAACAAAACTAACAACAGCATCTAAACAGTGATGGTCAACAATTCCACCAATATCAACAAAACAAACATTCAACTCTAAACAGTGATGGTCAACAATTCAACAAATATCAACAAAACAAACAATCACCTCTAAACAGTGATGGTCAACAATTCAACCAATATCAACAAAACGAACAATCACCTCTAAACAGTGATGGTCAACAATTCTACCATTATCAACAAAACGAAGAATCACCTCTAAACAGTGATGGTCAACAATTCTACCAATATCAACAAAACTAACAATCACCTCTAAACAGTGATGGTCAACAATTCTACCAATATCAACAAAACTAACAATCACCTCTAAACAGTGATGGTCACCAATTCTACCAATATCAACACAACTAACGATCACCTCTAAACAGTGATGGTCAACTATTATACCAATATCAACAAATGAACAATCACCTCCAAACAGTGATGGACAATAATTCCACCAATATCAACAAAACTAACAATCACCTCTAAACAGTGATGGTCAACAATTCTACCATTATCAACAAAGCAAACAATCACCTCTAAACAGTGATGGTCAACAATTTTACCAATATCAACAAAACAAACAATCACCTCTAAACAGTGATGGTCAACAATTCTACCAATATCAACAAAACTAACAATCACCTCTAAACAGTGATGGTCTACAATTCACCAATATCAACAAAACAAACAATCACCTCTAAACAGTGATGGTCTACAATTCAACCAATATCAACAAAACTAACAATCACCTCTAAACAGTGATGGTCAACAATTCTACCATTATCAACAAAACGAAGAATCACCTCTAAACAGTGATGGTCAACAATTCTACCAATATCAACAAAACTAACAATCACCTCTAAACAGTGATGGTCAACAATTCTACCAATATCAACAAAACTAACAATCATCTCTAAACAGTGATGGTCAACAATTTTACCAATATCAACAAAACTAACAATCACCTCTAAACAGTGATGGTCAACAATTCTACCATTATCAACAAAACTAACAATCACCTCTAAACAGTGATGGTCAACAATTCAACCAATATCAACAAAACTAACAATCACCTCTAAACAGTGATGGTCAGCAATTTTACCAATATCAACAAAACTAACAATCACCTCTAAACAGTGATGGTCAACAATTCTACCAATATCAACAAAACTAACAATCACCTCTAAACAGTGATGGTCAACAATTCTACCAATATCAAAAAAACTAACAATCACCTCTAAACAGTGATGGTCAACAATTCTACCAATATCAACAAAACTAACAATCACCTCTAAACAGAGATGGTCACCAATTCTACCAATATCAACACAACTAACAATCACATCTAAACAGTGATGTTCAACAATTCAACCAATATCAACAAAATTAACAATCACCTTTAAACAGTGATGGTCAACAATTCTACCAATATCAACAAAACTAACAATCACCTCTAAACAGTGATGGTCAACAATTCTACCAATATCAACAAAACTAACAATCACATTTAAATATTGGTCAACAATTCAACCAATATCAACAAAACTAACAATCACCTCTAAACAGTGATGGTCAACAATTCTACCAATATCAACAAAACTAACAATCACATCTAAACAGTGATGGTCAACAATTTTACCAATATCAACAAATTGAACAATCACCTCTAAACAGTGATGGTCAACAATTCACCAATATCAACAAATCAAACAATCACCTCTAAAGAGTGATGGTCTACAATTCAACCAATATCAACAAAACTAACAATCACCTCTAAACAGTGATGTTCAACAATTCAATCAATATCAACAAAACGAGCAATCACCTCCAAACAGTGATGGTCAACAATTTTACCAATATCAACAAATTGAACAATCACCTCTAAACAGTGATGGTCAACAATTCACCAATATCAACAAAACAAACAATCACCTCTAAACAGTGATGGTCTACAATTCAACCAATATCAACAAAACTAACAATCACCTCTAAACAGTGATGGTCAACAATTCTACCATTATCAACAAAACGAAGAATCACCTCTAAACAGTGATGGTCAACAATTCTACCAATATCAACAAAACTAACAATCACCTCTAAACAGTGATGGTCAACAATTCTACCAATATCAACAAAACTAACAATCACCTCTAAACAGTGATGGTCACCAATTCTACCAATATCAACAAAATTAACAATCACCTTTAAACAGTGATGGTCAACAATTCAACCACTATCAACAAAGCTAAAGATCACCTCTAAACAGTGATGGTCAACTATTATTCCAATATCAACAAAATGAACAATCACCTCCAAACAGTGATGGACAATAATTCTACCAATATCAACAAAACTAACAATCACCTCTAAACAGTGATGGTCAACAATTCAACCAATATCTACAAAACTAACAACAACCTCTAAACAGAGATGGTCAACAATTCCACCAATATCAACAAAACAAACATTCACCTCTAAACAGTGATGGTCAACAATTCAATAAATATCAACAAAACAAACAATCACCTCTAAACAGTGATGGTCAACAATTCAACCAATATCAACAAAACAAACAATCACCTCTAAACAGTGAAGGTCAACAATTCTACCAATATCAACAAAACGAGCAATCACCTCTAAACAGTAATGGTCAACAATTCTACCAATATCAACAAAACTAACAATCACCTCTAAACAGTGATGGTCTACAATTCACCAATATCAACAAAACAAATAATCACCTCTAAACAGTGATGGTCTACAATTCAACCAATATCAACAAAACTAACAATCACCTCTAAACAGTGATGGTCAACAATTCTACCATTATCAACAAAACGAAGAATCACCTCTAAACAGTGATGGTCAACAATTCTACCAATATCAACAAAACTAACAATCACCTCTAAACAGTGATGGTCACCAATTCTACCAATATCAACACAACTAACAATCACCTCTTAACAGTGATGGTCAATAATTCTACCAATATCAACAAAATTAACAATGACCTTTAAACAGTGATGGTCAACAATTCAACCAATATCAACAAAACTAACAACAACCTCTAAACAGTGATGGTCAACAATTCCACCAATATCAACAAAATAAACAATCACCTCTAAACAGTGATGGTCAACAATTCAACCAATATCAACAAAACAAACAATCACCTCTAAACAGTGATGGTCAACAATTCTACCAATTTCAACAAAACGAGCAATCACCTCTAAACAGTAATGGTCAACAATTCTACCAATATCAACAAAACTAACAATCACCTCTAAACAGCGATGATCAACAATTCTACCAATATCAACAAAACTAACAATCACCTCTAAACAGTGATGGTCTACAATTCACCAATATCAACAAAACAAACAATCACCTCTAAACAGTGATGGTCTACAATTCAACCAATATCAACAAAACTAACAATCACCTCTAAACAGTGATGGTCAACAATTCTACCATTATCAACAAAACGAAGAATCACCTCTAAACAGTGATGGTCAACAATTCTACCAATATCAACAAAACTAACAACAACCTCTAAACAGTGATGGTCAACAATTCAACCAATATCAACAAAACAAACAATCACCTCTAAACAGTGATGGTCAACAATTCTACCAATATCAACAAAACGAGCAATCACCTCTAAACAGTAATGGTCAACAATTCTACCAATATCAACAAAACTAACAATCACCTCTAAACAGTGATGGTCAAAAATTCTACCATTATCAACAAAACGAAGAATCACCTCTAAACAGTGATGGTCAACAATTCTACCAATATCAACAAAACTAACAATCACCTCTAAACAGTGATGGTCAACAATTCTACCAATATCAACAAAACTAACAATCATCTCTAAACAGTGATGGTCAACAATTTTACCAATATCAACAAAACTAACAATCACCTCTAAACAGTGATGGTCAACAATTCTACCATTATCAACAAAACTAACAATCACCTCTAAACAGTGATGGTCAACAATTCAACCAATATCAACAAAACTAACAATCACCTCTAAACAGTGATGGTCAGCAATTCTACCAATATCAACAAAACTAACAATCACCTCTAAACAGTGATGGTCAACAATTCTACCAATATCAACAAAACTAACAATCACCTCTAAACAGTGATGGTCAACAATTCTACCAATATCAAAAAAACTAACAATCACCTCTAAACAGTGATGGTCAACAATTCTACCAATATCAACAAAACTAACAATCACCTCTAAACAGAGATGGTCACCAATTCTACCAATATCAACACAACTAACAATCACCTCTAAACAGTGATGTTCAACAATTCAACCAATATCAACAAAATTAACAATCACCTTTAAACAGTGATGGTCAACAATTCTACCAATATCAACAAAACTAACAATCACCTCTAAACAGTGATGGTCAACAATTCTACCAATATCAACAAAACTAACAATCACATTTAAATATTGGTCAACAATTCAACCAATATCAACAAAACTAACAATCACCTCTAAACAGTGATGGTCAACAATTCTACCAATATCAACAAAACGAGCAATCACCTCCAAACAGTGATGGTCAACAATTCCACCAATATAAACAAAACTAACAATCACCTCTAAACAGTGATGGTCAACAATTCAACCAATATCAACAAAACTAACAATCACATCTAAACAGTGATGGTCAACAATTTTACCAATATCAACAAATTGAACAATCACCTCTAAACAGTGATGGTCAACAATTCACCAATATCAACAAATCAAACAATCACCTCTAAAGAGTGATGGTCTACAATTCAACCAATATCAACAAAACTAACAATCACCTCTAAACAGTGATGTTCAACAATTCAATCAATATCAACAAAACGAGCAATCACCTCCAAACAGTGATGGTCAACAATTTTACCAATATCAACAAATTGAACAATCACCTCTAAACAGTGATGGTCAACAATTCACCAATATCAACAAAACAAACAATCACCTCTAAACAGTGATGGTCTACAATTCAACCAATATCAACAAAACTAACAATCACCTCTAAACAGTGATGGTCAACAATTCTACTATTATCAACAAAACGAAGAATCACCTCTAAACAGTGATGGTCAACAATTCTACCAATATCAACAAAACTAACAATCACCTCTAAACAGTGATGGTCACCAATTCTACCAATATCAACAAAACTAACAATCACCTCTAAACAGTGATGGTCACCAATTCTACCAATATCAACAAAACTAACAATCACCTCTAAACAGTGACGGTCAACAATTCTACCAATATCAACAAAATTAACAATCACCTTTAAACAGTGATGGTCAACAATTCAACCACTATCAACAAAGCTAAAGATCACCACTAAACAGTGATGGTCAACTATTATTCCAATATCAACAAAATGAACAATCACCTCCAAACAGTGATGGACAATAATTCCACCAATATCAACAAAACTAACAATCACCTCTAAACAGTGATGGTCAACAATTCAACCAATATCTACAAAACTAACAACAACCTCTAAACAGAGATGGTCAACAATTCCACCAATATCAACAAAACAAACATTCACCTCTAAACAGTGATGGTCAACAATTCAATAAATATCAACAAAACAAACAATCACCTCTAAACAGTGATGGTCAACAATTCAACCAATATCAACAAAACAAACAATCACCTCTAAACAGTGAAGGTCAACAATTCTACCAATATCAAAAAAACGAGCAATCACCTCTAAACAGTAATGGTCAACAATTCTACCAATATCAACAAAACTAACAATCACCTCTAAACAGTGATGATCAACAATTCTACCAATATCAACAAAACTAACAATCACCTCTAAACAGTGATGGTCTACAATTCACCAATATCAACAAAACAAATAATCACCTCTAAACAGTGATGGTCTACAATTCAACCAATATCAACAAAACTAACAATCACCTCTAAACAGTGATGGTCAACAATTCTACCATTATCATCAAAACGAAGAATCACCTCTAAACAGTGATGGTCAACAATTCTACCAATATCAACAAAACTAACAATCACCTCTAAACAGTGATGGTCACCAATTCTACCAATATCAACACAACTAACAATCACCTCTTAACAGTGATGGTCAATAATTCTACCAATATCAACAAAATTAACAATCACCTTTAAACAGTGATGGTCAACAATTCAACCAATATCAACAAAACTAACAACAACCTCTAAACAGTGATGGTCAACAATTCCACCAATATCAACAAAATAAACAATCACCTCTAAACAGTGATGGTCAACAATTCAACCAATATCAACAAAACAAACAATCACCTCTAAACAGTGATGGTCAACAATTCTACCAATTTCAACAAAACGAGCAATCACCTCTAAACAGTAATGGTCAACAATTCTACCAATATCAACAAAACTAACAATCACCTCTAAACAGCGATGATCAACAATTCTACCAATATCAACAAAACTAACAATCACCTCTAAACAGTGATGGTCTGCAATTCACCAATATCAACAAAACAAACAATCACCTCTAAACAGTGATGGTCTACAATTCAACCAATATCAACAAAACTAACAATCACCTCTAAACAGTGATGGTCAACAATTCTACCATTATCAACAAAGCGAAGAATCACCTCTAAACAGTGATGGTCAACAATTCAACCAATATCAACGAAAAAACCAATCACCTCTAAACAGTGATGGTCAACAATTCTACCAATATCAACAAAACGAGCAATCACCTCTAAACAGTAATGGTCAACAATTCTACCAATATCAACAAAACTAACAATCACCTCTAAACAGCGATGATCAACAATTCTACCAATATCAACAAAACTAACAATCACCTCTAAACAGTGATGGTCTACAATTCACCAATATCAACAAAACAAACAATCACCTCTAAACAGTGATGGTCTACAATTCAACCAATATCAACACAACTAACAATCACCTCTTAACAGTGATGGTCAATAATTCTACCAATATCAACAAAATTAACAATCACCTCTAAACAGTGATGGTCAACAATTCAACCAATATCAACAAAACTAACAACAACCTCTAAACAGTGATGGTCAACAATTCCACCAATATCAACAAAATAAACAATCACCTCTAAACAGTGATGGTCAACAATTCAACCAATATCAACAAAACAAACAATCACCTCTAAACAGTGATGGTCAACAATTCTACCAATTTCAACAAAACGAGCAATCACCTCTAAACAGTAATGGTCAACAATTCTACCAATATCAACAAAACTAACAATCACCTCTAAACAGCGATGATCAACAATTCTACCAATATCAACAAAACTAACAATCACCTCTAAACAGTGATGGTCTACAATTCACCAATATCAACAAAACAAACAATCACCTCTAAACAGTGATGGTCTACAATTCAACCAATATCAACAAAACTAACAATCACCTCTAAACAGTGATGGTCAACAATTCTACCATTATCAACAAAACGAAGAATCACCTCTATAAACAGTGATGGTCAACAATTCTACCAATATCAACAAAACTAACAACAACCTCTAAACAGTGATGGTCAACAATTCAACCAATATCAACAAAACAAACAATCACCTCTAAACAGTGATGGTCAACAATTCTACCAATATCAACAAAACGAGCAATCACCTCTAAACAGTAATGGTCAACAATTCTACCAATATCAACAAAACTAACTATCACCTCTAAACAGCGATGATCAACAGTTCTACCAATATCAACAAAACTAACAATCACCTCTAAACAGTGATGGTCTACAATTCACCAATATCAACAAAACAAACAATCACCTCTAAACAGTGATGGTCTACAATTCAACCAATATCAACAAAACTAACAATCACCTCTAAACAGTGATGGTCAACAATTCTACCATTATCAACAAAACGAAGAATCACCTCTAAACAGTGATGGTCAACAATTCTACCAATATCAACAAAACTAACAATCACCTCTAAACAGTGATGGTCAACAATTCTACCATTATCAACAAAGGAAACAATCACCTCTATACAGTGATGGTCAACAATTTTACCAATATCAACAAAACTAACAATCACCTCTAAACAGTGATGGTCAACAATTCTACCATTATCGACAAAACTAACAATCACCTCTAAACAGTGATGGTCAACAATTCAACCAATATCAACAAAACTAACAATCACCTCTAAACAGTGATGGTCAGCAATTCTACCAATATCAACAAAACTAACAATCACCTCTAAACAGTGATGGTCAACAATTCTACCAATATCAACAAAACTAACAATCACCTCTAAACAGTGATGGTCAACAATTCTACCAATATCAAAAAAAATAACAATCACCTCTAAACAGTGATGGTCAACAATTCAACCAATATCAACAAAGCTAACGATCACGTCTAAACAGTGATGGTCAACAATTCTACCAATATCAACAAAGCTAACAATCACCTCTAAACAGTGATGGTCAACAATTCTACCAATATCAACAAAACTAACAATCACCTCTAAATATTGGTCAACAATTCAACCAATATCAACAAAACTAACAATCACCTCTAAACAGTGATGGTCAACAATTCACCAATATCAACAAAACAAACAATCACCTCTAAACAGTGATGGTCTACAATTCAACCAATATCAACAAAACTAACAATCACCTCTAAACAGTGATGGTCAACAATTCTACCATTATCAACAAAACGAAGAATCACCTCTAAACAGTGATGGTCAACAATTCTACCAATATCAACAAAACTAACAATCACCTCTAAACAGTGATGGTCAACAATTCTACCAATATCAACAAAACTAACAATCACCTCTAAACAGTGATGATCAACAATTCTACCAATATCAACAAAACTAACAATCACCTCTAAACAGTGATGGTCTACAATTCACCAATATCAACAAAACAAATAATCACCTCTAAACAGTGATGGTCTACAATTCAACCAATATCAACAAAACTAACAATCATCTCTAAACAGTGATGGTCAACAATTCTACCATTATCAACAAAATGAAGAATCACCTCTAAACAGTGATGGTCAACAATTCTACCAATATCAACAAAACTAACAATCACCTCGAAACAGTGATGGTCACCAATTCTACCAATATCAACACCACTAACAATCACCTCTTAACAGTGATGGTCAATAATTCTACCAATATCAACAAAACTAACAACAACCTCTAAACAGTGATGGTCAACAATTCCACCAATATCAACAAAACAAACAATCACCTCTAAACAGTGATGGTCAACAATTCAACCAATATCAACAAAACAAACAATCACCTCTAAACAGTGATGGTCAACAATTCTACCAATATCAACAAAACGAGCAATCACCTCTAAACAGTAATGGTCAACAATTCTACCAATATCAACAAAACTAACAATCACCTCTAAACAGCGATGATCAACAATTCTACCAATATCAACAAAACTAACAATCACCTCTAAACAGTGATGGTCTACAATTCACCAATATCAACAAAACAAACAATCACCTCTAAACAGTGATGGTCTACAATTCAACCAATATCAACAAAACTAACAATCACCTCTAAACAGTGATGGTCAACAATTCCACCATTATCAACAAAACGAAGAATCACCTCTAAACAGTGATGGTCAACAATTCTACCAATATCAACAAAACTAACAACAACCTCTAAACAGTGATGGTCAACAATTCAACCAATATCAACAAAACAAACAATCACCTCTAAACAGTGATGGTCTACAATTCAACCAATATCAACAAAACTAACAATCACCTCTAAACAGTGATGGTCAACAATTCTACCATTATCAACAAAACGAAGAATTACCTCTAAACAGTGATGGTCAACAATTCTACCAATATCAACAAAACTAACAATCACCTCTAAACAGTGATGGTCAACAATTCTACCAATATCAACAAAACTAACAATCACCTCTAAACAGTGATGGTCAACAATTCTACCATTATCAACAAAGCAAACAATCACCTCTAAACAGTGATGGTCAACAATTTTACCAATATCAACAAAACTAACAATCACCTCTAAACAGTGATGGTCAACAATTCTACCATTATCAACAAAACTAACAATCACCTCTAAACAGTGATGGTCAACAATTCAACCAATATCAACAAAACTAACAATCACCTCTAAACAGTGATGGTCAGCAATTCTACCAATATCAACAAAACTAACAATCACCTCTAAACAGTGATGGTCAACAATTCTACCAATATCAACAAAACTAACAATCACCTCTAAACAGTGATGGTCAACAATTCTACCAATATCAAAAAAACGAACAATCACCTCTAAACAGTGATGGTCAACAATTCTACCAATATCAACAAAACTAACAATCACCTCTAAACAGAGATGGTCACCAATTCTACCAATATCAACACAACTAACAATCACCTCTAAACAGTGATGTTCAACAATTCAACCAATATCAACAAAATTAACAATCACCTTTAAACAGTGATGGTCAACAATTCAACCAATATCAACAAAGCTAACGATCACGTCTAAACAGTGATGGTCAACAATTCTACCAATATCAACAAAGCTAACAATCACCTCTAAACAGTGATGGTCAACAATTCTACCAATATCAACAAAACTAACAATCACCTCTAAATATTGGTCAACAATTCAACCAATATCAACAAAACTAACAATCACCTCTAAACAGTGATGGTCAACAATTCACCAATATCAACAAAACAAACAATCACCTCTAAACAGTGATGGTCTACAATTCAACCAATATCAACAAAATTAACAATCACCTCTAAACAGTGATGGTCAACAATTCTACCATTATCAACAAAACTAACAATCACCTCTAAACAGTGATGATCAACAATTCTACCAATATCAACAAAACTAACAATCACCTCTAAACAGTGATGGTCTACAATTCACCAATATCAACAAAACAAATAATCACCTCTAAACAGTGATGGTCTACAATTCAACCAATATCAACAAAACTAACAATCACCTCTAAACAGTGATGGTCAACAATTCTACCATTATCAACAAAACGAAGAATCACCTCTAAACAGTGATGGTCAATAATTCTACCAATATCAACAAAATTAACAATCACCTTTAAACAGTGATGGTCAACAATTCAACCAATATCAACAAAACTAACAACAACCTCTAAACAGTGATGGTCAACAATTCCACCAATATCAACAAAATAAACAATCACCTCTAAACAGTGATGGTCAACAATTCAACCAATATCAACAAAGCAAACAATCACCTCTAAACAGTGATGGTCAACAATTCTACCAATTTCAACAAAACGAGCAATCACCTCTAAACAGTAATGGTCAACAATTCTACCAATATCAACAAAACTAACAATCACCTCTAAACAGCGATGATCAACAATTCTACCAATATCAACAAAACTAACAATCACCTCTAAACAGTGATGGTCTGCAATTCACCAATATCAACAAAACAAACAATCACCTCTAAACAGTGATGGTCTACAATTCAACCAATATCAACAAAACTAACAATCACCTCTAAACAGTGATGGTCAACAATTCTACCATTATCAACAAAACGAAGAATCACCTCTAAACAGTGATGGTCAACAATTCTACCAATATCAACAAAACTAACAACAACCTCTAAACAGTGATGGTCAACAATTCAACCAATATCAACAAAAAAAACAATCACCTCTAAACAGTGATGGTCAACAATTCTACCAATATCAACAAAACGAGCAATCACCTCTAAACAGTAATGGTCAACAATTCTACCAATATCAACAAAACTAACAATCACCTCTAAACAGCGATGATCAACAATTCTACCAATATCAACAAAACTAACAATCACCTCTAAACAGTGATGGTCACCAATTCTACCAATATCAACACAACTAACAATCACCTCTAAACAGTGATGGTCAACAATTCTACCAATATCAACAAAATTAACAATCACCTTTAAACAGTGATGGTCAACAATTCAACCACTATCAACAAAGCTAAAGATCACCTCTAAACAGTGATGGTCAACTATTATTCCAATATCAACAAAATGAACAATCACCTCCAAACAGTGATGGACAATAATTCCACCAATATCAACAAAGCTAACAATCACCTCTAAACAGTGATGGTCAACAATTCAACCAATATCTACAAAACTAACAACAACCTCTAAACAGTGATGGTCAACAATTCCACCAATATCAACAAAACAAACATTCACCTCTAAACAGTGATGGTCAACAATTCAATAAATATCAACAAAACAAACAATCACCTCTAAACAGTGATGGTCAACAATTCAACCAATATCAACAAAACAAACAATCACCTCTAAACAGTGAAGGTCAACAATTCTACCAATATCAACAAAACGAGCAATCACCTGTAAACAGTAATGGTCAACAATTCTACCAATATCATCAAAACTAACAATCACCTCTAAACAGTGATGATCAACAATTCTACCAATATCAACAAAACTAACAATCACCTCTAAACAGTGATGGTCTACAATTCACCAATATCAACAAAACAAATAATCACCTCTAAACAGTGATGGTCTACAATTCAACCAATATCAACAAAGCTAACAATCACCTCTAAACAGTGATGGTCAACAATTCTACCATTATCAACAAAACGAAGAATCACCTCTAAACAGTGATGGTCAACAATTCTACCAATATCAATAAAACTAACAATCACCTCTAAACAGTGATGGTCAACAATTCTACCATTATCAACAAAGCAAACAATCACCTCTAAACAGTGATGGTCAACAATTTTACCAATATCAACAAAACTAACAATCACCTCTAAACAGTGATGGTCAACAATTCTACCATTATCGACAAAACTAACAATCACCTCTAAACAGTGATGGTCAACAATTCAACCAATATCAACAAAACTAACAATCACCTCTAAACAGTGATGGTCAGCAATTCTACCAATATCAACAAAACTAACAATCACCTCTAAACAGTGATGGTCAACAATTCTACCAATATCAACAAAAGTAACAATCACCTCTAAACAGTGATGGTCAACAATTCTACCAATATCAAAAAAACTAACAATCACCTCTAAACAGTGATGGTCAACAATTCTACCAATATCAACAAAACTAACAATCACCTCTAAACAGAGATGGTCACCAATTCTACCAATATCAACACAACTAACAATCACCTCTAAACAGTGATGTTCAACAATTCAACCAATATCAACAAAATTAACAATCACCTTTAAACAGTGATGGTCAACAATTCAACCAATATCAACAAAACTAACAATCACATCTAAACAGTGATGGTCAACAATTTTACCAATATCAACAAATTGAACAATCACCTCTAAACAGTGATGGTCAACAATTCACCAATATCAACAAATCAAACAATCACCTCTAAAGAGTGATGGTCTACAATTCAACCAATATCAACAAAACTAACAATCACCTCTAAACAGTGATGTTCAACAATTCAATCAATATCAACAAAACGATCAATCACCTCCAAACAGTGATGGTCAACAATTTTACCAATATCAACAAATTGAACAATCACCTCTAAACAGTGATGGTCAACAATTCACCAATATCAACAAAACAAACAATCACCTCTAAACAGTGATGGTCTACAATTCAACCAATATCTACAAAACTAACAATCACCTCTAAACAGTGATGGTCAACAATTCTACCATTATCAACAAAACGAAGAATCACCTCTAAACAGTGATGGTCAACAATTCTACCAATATCAACAAAACTAACAATCACCTCTAAACAGTGATGGTCAACAATTCTACCAATATCAACAAAACTAACAATCACCTCTAAACAGTGATGGTCACCAATTCTACCAATATCAACACAACTAACAATCACCTCTAAACAGTGATGGTCAACAATTCTACCAATATCAACAAAATTAACAATCACCTTTAAACAGTGATGGTCAACAATTCAACCACTATCAACAAAGCTAAAGATCACCTCTAAACAGTGATGGTCAACTATTATACCAATATCAACAAAATGAACAATCACCTCCAAACTGTGATGGACAATAATTCCACCAATATCAACAAAACTAACAATCACCTCTAAACAGTGATGGTCAACAATTCAACCAATATCTACAAAACTAACAACAACCTCTAAACAGAGATGTTCAACAATTCCACCAATATCAACAAAACAAACATTCACCTCTAAACAGTGATGGTCAACAATTCAATAAATATCAACAAAACTAACAATCACCTCTAAACAGTGATGATCAACAATTCTACCAATATCAACAAAACTAACAATCACCTCTAAACAGTGATGGTCTACAATTCACCAATATCAACAAAACAAACAATCACCTCTAAACAGTGATGGTCAACAATTCAACCAATATCAACAAAACTAACAATCACCTCTAAACAGTGATGGTCAACAATTCTACCATTATCAACAAAACTAACAATCACCTCTAAACAGTGATGGTCAACAATTCTACCAATATCAACAAAACTAACAATCACCTCTAAACAGTAATGGTCAACAATTCTACCAATATCAACAAAACTAACAATCACCTCTAAACAGCGATGATCAACAATTCTACCAATATCAACAAAACTAACAATCACCTCTAAACAGTGATGGTCTACAATTCACCAATATCAACAAAACAAACAATCACCTCTAAACAGTGATGGTCTACAATTCAACCAATATCAACAAAACTAACAATCACCTCTAAACAGTGATGGTCAACAATTCTACCATTATCAACAAAACGAAGAATCACCTCTAAACAGTGATGGTCAACAATTCTTCCAATATCAACAAAACTAACAACAACCTCTAAACAGTGATGGTCAACAATTCCACCAATATCAACAAAACAAACAATCACCTCTAAACAGTGATGGTCAACAATTCAACCAATATCAACAAAACAAACAATCACCTCTAAACAGTGATGGTCAACAATTCTACCAATATCAACAAAACGAGCAATCACCTCTAAACAGTAATGGTCAACAATTCTACCAATATCAACAAAACTAACAATCACCTCTAAACAGTGATGGTCACCAATTCTACCAATATCAACACAACTAACAATCACCTCTTAACAGTGATGGTCAATAATTCTACCAATATCAACAAAATTAACAATCACCTTTAAACAGTGATGGTCAACAATTCAACCAATATCAACAAAGCTAACGATCACCTCTAAACAGTGATGGTCAACTATTATACCAATATCAATAAAATGAACAATCACCTCCAAACAGTGATGGACAATAATTCCACCAATATCAACAAAACTAACAATCACCTCTAAACAGTGATGGTCAACAATTCAACCAATATCAACAAAACTAACAACAACCTCTAAACAGTGATGGACAACAATTCCACCAATATCAACAAAACAAACAATCACCTCTAAACAGTGATGGTCAACAATTCAACCAATATCAACAAAACAAACAATCACCTCTAAACAGTGATGGTCAACAATTCTACCAATATCAACAAAACGAACAATCACCTCTAAACAGTAATGGTCAACAATTCTACCAATATCAACAAAACTAACAATCACCTCTAAACAGCGATGATCAACAATTCTACCAATATCAACAAAACTAACAATCACCTCTAAACAGTGATGGTCTACAATTCACCAATATCAACAAACAAACAATCACCTCTAAACAGTGATGGTCTACAATTCAACCAATATCAACAAAACTAACAATCACCTCTAAACAGTGATGGTCTACAATTCTACCATTATCAACAAAACGAAGAATCACCTCTAAACAGTGATGGTCAACAATTCTACCAATATCAACAAAACTAACAACAACCTCTAAACAGTGATGGTCAACAATTCCACCAATATCAACAAAACAAACAATCACCTCTAAACAGTGATGGTCAACAATTCAACCAATATCAACAAAACAAACAATCACCTCTAAACAGTGATGGTCAACAATTCTACCAATATCAACAAAACGAGCAATCACCTCTAAACAGTAATGGTCAACAATTCTACCAATATCAACAAAACAAACAATCACCTCTAAACAGTGATGGTCAACAATTCAACCAATATCAACAAAACTAACAATCACCTCTAAACAGTGATGGTCAACAATTCTACCAATATCAACAAAACGAACAATCACCTCTAAACAGTAATGGTCAACAATTCTACCAATATCAACAAAACTAACAATCACCTCTAAACAGCGATGATCAACAATTCTACCAATATCAACAAAACTAACAATCACCTCTAAACAGTGATGGTCTACAATTCACCAATATCAACAAAACAAACAATCACCTCTAAACAGTGATGGTCTACAATTCAACCAATATCAACAAAACTAACAATCACCTCTAAACAGTGATGGTCAACAATTCTACCATTATCAACAAAACGAAGAATCACCTCTAAACAGTGATGGTCAACAATTCTACCAATATCAACAAAACTAACAACAACCCTAAACAGTGATGGTCAACAATTCCACCAATATCAACAAAACAAACAATCACCTCTAAACAGGGATGGTCAACAATTCAACCAATATCAACAAAACTAACAATCACCTCTAAACAGTGATGGTTAACAATTCAACCAATATCAACAAAACTAACAATCACCTCTAAACAGTGATGGTCAACAATTCTACCAATATCAACACAACTAACAATCACCTCTTAACAGTGATGGTCAATAATTCTACCAATATCAACAAAACGAACAATCACCTCTAAACAGTAATGGTCAACAATTCTACCAATATCAACAAAACTAACAATCACCTCTAAACAGCGATGATCAACAATTCTACCAATATCAACAAAACTAACAATCACCTTTAAACAGTGAGGGTCAACAATTCAACCAATATCAACAAAGCTAACGATCACCTCTAAACAGTGATGGTCAACTATTATACCAATATCAATAAAATGAACAATCACCTCCAAACAGTGATGGACAATAATTCCACCAATATCAACAAAACTAACAATCACCTCTAAACAGTGATGGTCAACAATTCAACCAATATCAACAAAACTAACAACAACCTCTAAACAGTGATGGTCAACAATTCCACCAATATCAACAAAACAAACAATCACCTCTAAACAGTGATGGTCAACAATTCAACCAATATCAACAAAACAAACAATCACCTCTAAACAGTGATGGTCAACAATTCTACCAATATCAACAAAACGAACAATCACCTCTAAACAGTAATGGTCAACAATTCTACCAATATCAACAAAACTAACAATCACCTCTAAACAGCGATGATCAACAATTCTACCAATATCAACAAAACTAACAATCACCTCTAAACAGTGATGGTCTACAATTCACCAATATCAACAAAACAAACAATCACCTCTAAACAGTGATGGTCTACAATTCAACCAATATCAACAAAACTAACAATCACCTCTAAACAGTGATGGTCAACAATTCTACCATTATCAACAAAACGAAGAATCACCTCTAAACAGTGATGGTCAACAATTCTTCCAATATCAACAAAACTAACAACAACCTCTAAACAGTGATGGTCAACAATTCCACCAATATCAACAAAACAAACAATCACCTCTAAACAGTGATGGTCAACAATTCAACCAATATCAACAAAACAAACAATCACCTCTAAACAGTGATGGTCAACTATTCTACCAATATCAACAAAACGAGCAATCACCTCTAAACAGTAATGGTCAACAATTCTACCAATATCAACAAAACTAACAATCACCTCTAAACAGTGATGGTCACCAATTCTACCAATATCAACACAACTAACAATCACCTCTTAACAGTGATGGTCAATAATTCTACCAATATCAACAAAATTAACAATCACCTTTAAACAGTGATGGTCAACAATTCAACCAATATCAACAAAGCTAACGATCACCTCTAAACAGTGATGGTCAACTATTATACCAATATCAATAAAATGAACAATCACCTCCAAACAGTGATGGACAATAATTCCACCAATATCAACAAAACTAACAATCACCTCTAAACAGTGATGGTCAACAATTCAACCAATATCAACAAAACTAACAACAACCTCTAAACAGTGATGGACAACAATTCCACCAATATCAACAAAACAAACAATCACCTCTAAACAGTGATGGTCAACAATTCAACCAATATCAACAAAACAAACAATCACCTCTAAACAGTAATGGTCAACAATTCTACCAATATCAACAAAACTAACAATCACCTCTAAACAGCGATGATCAACAATTCTACCAATATCAACAAAACTAACAATCACCTCTAAACAGTGATGGTCTACAATTCACCAATATCAACAAAACAAACAATCACCTCTAAACAGTGATGGTCAACAATTCAACCAATATCAACAAAACTAACAATCACCTCTAAACAGTGATGGTCAACAATTCTACCATTATCAACAAAACTAACAATCACCTCTAAACAGTGATGGTCAACAATTCTACCAATATCAACAAAACTAACAATCACCTCTAAACAGTAATGGTCAACAATTCTACCAATATCAACAAAACTAACAATCACCTCTAAACAGCGATGATCAACAATTCTACCAATATCAACAAAACTAACAATCACC
The DNA here is from genome assembly GCA_963680875.1 of Bathymodiolus brooksi. Classification (NCBI taxonomy): domain Eukaryota; kingdom Metazoa; phylum Mollusca; class Bivalvia; order Mytilida; family Modiolidae; genus Bathymodiolus; species Bathymodiolus brooksi. Next base: position 47,051,577 of record OY804588.1, read on the forward strand.
TCTAAACAGTGATGGTCTACAATTCACCAATATCAACAAAACAAACAATCACCTCTAAACAGTGATGGTCTACAATTCAACCAATATCAACAAAACTAACAATCACCTCTAAACAGTGATGGTCAACAATTCTACCATTATCAACAAAACGAAGAATCACCTCTAAACAGTGATGGTCAACAATTCTTCCAATATCAACAAAACTAACAACAACCTCTAAACAGTGATGGTCAACAATTCCACCAATATCAACAAAACAAACAATCACCTCTAAACAGTGATGGTCAACAATTCAACCAATATCAACAAAACAAACAATCACCTCTAAACAGTGATGGTCAACAATTCTACCAATATCAACAAAACGAGCAATCACCTCTAAACAGTAATGGTCAACAATTCTACCAATATCAACAAAACTAACAATCACCTCTAAACAGTGATGGTCACCAATTCTACCAATATCAACACAACTAACAATCACCTCTTAACAGTGATGGTCAATAATTCTACCAATATCAACAAAATTAACAATCACCTTTAAACAGTGATGGTCAACAATTCAACCAATATCAACAAAGCTAACGATCACCTCTAAACAGTGATGGTCAACTATTATACCAATATCAATAAAATGAACAATCACCTCCAAACAGTGATGGACAATAATTCCACCAATATCAACAAAACTAACAATCACCTCTAAACAGTGATGGTCAACAATTCAACCAATATCAACAAAACTAACAACAACCTCTAAACAGTGATGGACAACAATTCCACCAATATCAACAAAACAAACAATCACCTCTAAACAGTGATGGTCAACAATTCAACCAATATCAACAAAACAAACAATCACCTCTAAACAGTGATGGTCAACAATTCTACCAATATCAACAAAACGAACAATCACCTCTAAACAGTAATGGTCAACAATTCTACCAATATCAACAAAACTAACAATCACCTCTAAACAGCGATGATCAACAATTCTACCAATATCAACAAAACTAACAATCACCTCTAAACAGTGATGGTCTACAATTCACCAATATCAACAAACAAACAATCACCTCTAAACAGTGATGGTCTACAATTCAACCAATATCAACAAAACTAACAATCACCTCTAAACAGTGATGGTCTACAATTCTACCATTATCAACAAAACGAAGAATCACCTCTAAACAGTGATGGTCAACAATTCTACCAATATCAACAAAACTAACAACAACCTCTAAACAGTGATGGTCAACAATTCCACCAATATCAACAAAACAAACAATCACCTCTAAACAGTGATGGTCAACAATTCAACCAATATCAACAAAACAAACAATCACCTCTAAACAGTGATGGTCAACAATTCTACCAATATCAACAAAACGAGCAATCACCTCTAAACAGTAATGGTCAACAATTCTACCAATATCAACAAAACAAACAATCACCTCTAAACAGTGATGGTCAACAATTCAACCAATATCAACAAAACTAACAATCACCTCTAAACAGTGATGGTCAACAATTCTACCAATATCAACAAAACGAACAATCACCTCTAAACAGTAATGGTCAACAATTCTACCAATATCAACAAAACTAACAATCACCTCTAAACAGCGATGATCAACAATTCTACCAATATCAACAAAACTAACAATCACCTCTAAACAGTGATGGTCTACAATTCACCAATATCAACAAAACAAACAATCACCTCTAAACAGTGATGGTCTACAATTCAACCAATATCAACAAAACTAACAATCACCTCTAAACAGTGATGGTCAACAATTCTACCATTATCAACAAAACGAAGAATCACCTCTAAACAGTGATGGTCAACAATTCTACCAATATCAACAAAACTAACAACAACCCTAAACAGTGATGGTCAACAATTCCACCAATATCAACAAAACAAACAATCACCTCTAAACAGGGATGGTCAACAATTCAACCAATATCAACAAAACTAACAATCACCTCTAAACAGTGATGGTTAACAATTCAACCAATATCAACAAAACTAACAATCACCTCTAAACAGTGATGGTCAACAATTCTACCAATATCAACACAACTAACAATCACCTCTTAACAGTGATGGTCAATAATTCTACCAATATCAACAAAATTAACAATCACCTTTAAACAGTGAGGGTCAACAATTCAACCAATATCAACAAAGCTAACGATCACCTCTAAACAGTGATGGTCAACTATTATACCAATATCAATAAAATGAACAATCACCTCCAAACAGTGATGGACAATAATTCCACCAATATCAACAAAACTAACAATCACCTCTAAACAGTGATGGTCAACAATTCAACCAATATCAACAAAACTAACAACAACCTCTAAACAGTGATGGTCAACAATTCCACCAATATCAACAAAACAAACAATCACCTCTAAACAGTGATGGTCAACAATTCAACCAATATCAACAAAACAAACAATCACCTCTAAACAGTGATGGTCAACAATTCTACCAATATCAACAAAACGAACAATCACCTCTAAACAGTAATGGTCAACAATTCTACCAATATCAACAAAACTAACAATCACCTCTAAACAGCGATGATCAACAATTCTACCAATATCAACAAAACTAACAATCACCTCTAAACAGTGATGGTCTACAATTCACCAATATCAACAAAACAAACAATCACCTCTAAACAGTGATGGTCTACAATTCAACCAATATCAACAAAACTAACAATCACCTCTAAACAGTGATGGTCAACAATTCTACCATTATCAACAAAACGAAGAATCACCTCTAAACAGTGATGGTCAACAATTCTTCCAATATCAACAAAACTAACAACAACCTCTAAACAGTGATGGTCAACAATTCCACCAATATCAACAAAACAAACAATCACCTCTAAACAGTGATGGTCAACAATTCAACCAATATCAACAAAACAAACAATCACCTCTAAACAGTGATGGTCAACTATTCTACCAATATCAACAAAACGAGCAATCACCTCTAAACAGTAATGGTCAACAATTCTACCAATATCAACAAAACTAACAATCACCTCTAAACAGTGATGGTCACCAATTCTACCAATATCAACACAACTAACAATCACCTCTTAACAGTGATGGTCAATAATTCTACCAATATCAACAAAATTAACAATCACCTTTAAACAGTGATGGTCAACAATTCAACCAATATCAACAAAGCTAACGATCACCTCTAAACAGTGATGGTCAACTATTATACCAATATCAATAAAATGAACAATCACCTCCAAACAGTGATGGACAATAATTCCACCAATATCAACAAAACTAACAATCACCTCTAAACAGTGATGGTCAACAATTCAACCAATATCAACAAAACTAACAACAACCTCTAAACAGTGATGGACAACAATTCCACCAATATCAACAAAACAAACAATCACCTCTAAACAGTGATGGTCAACAATTCAACCAATATCAACAAAACAAACAATCACCTCTAAACAGTAATGGTCAACAATTCTACCAATATCAACAAAACTAACAATCACCTCTAAACAGCGATGATCAACAATTCTACCAATATCAACAAAACTAACAATCACCTCTAAACAGTGATGGTCTACAATTCACCAATATCAACAAAACTAACAATCACCTCTAAACAGTGATGGTCAACAATTCTACCAATATCAACACAACTAACAATCACCTCTTAACAGTGATGGTCAATAATTCTACCAATATCAACAAAATTAACAATCACCTTTAAACAGTGAGGGTCAACAATTCAACCAATATCAACAAAGCTAACGATCACCTCTAAACAGTGATGGTCAACTATTATACCAATATCAATAAAATGAACAATCACCTCCAAACAGTGATGGACAATAATTCCACCAATATCAACAAAACTAACAATCACCTCTAAACAGTGATGGTCAACAATTCAACCAATATCAACAAAACTAACAACAACCTCTAAACAGTGATGGTCAACAATTCCACCAATATCAACAAAACAAACAATCACCTCTAAACAGTGATGGTCAACAATTCAACCAATATCAACAAAACAAACAATCACCTCTAAACAGTGATGGTCAACAATTCTACCAATATCAACAAAACGAACAATCACCTCTAAACAGTAATGGTCAACAATTCTACCAATATCAACAAAACTAACAATCACCTCTAAACAGCGATGATCAACAATTCTACCAATATCAACAAAACTAACAATCACCTCTAAACAGTGATGGTCTACAATTCACCAATATCAACAAAACAAACAATCACCTCTAAACAGTGATGGTCTACAATTCAACCAATATCAACAAAACTAACAATCACCTCTAAACAGTGATGGTCAACAATTCTACCATTATCAACAAAACGAAGAATCACCTCTAAACAGTGATGGTCAACAATTCTTCCAATATCAACAAAACTAACAACAACCTCTAAACAGTGATGGTCAACAATTCCACCAATATCAACAAAACAAACAATCACCTCTAAACAGTGATGGTCAACAATTCAACCAATATCAACAAAACAAACAATCACCTCTAAACAGTGATGGTCAACTATTCTACCAATATCAACAAAACGAGCAATCACCTCTAAACAGTAATGGTCAACAATTCTACCAATATCAACAAAACTAACAATCACCTCTAAACAGTGATGGTCACCAATTCTACCAATATCAACACAACTAACAATCACCTCTTAACAGTGATGGTCAATAATTCTACCAATATCAACAAAATTAACAATCACCTTTAAACAGTGATGGTCAACAATTCAACCAATATCAACAAAGCTAACGATCACCTCTAAACAGTGATGGTCAACTATTATACCAATATCAATAAAATGAACAATCACCTCCAAACAGTGATGGACAATAATTCCACCAATATCAACAAAACTAACAATCACCTCTAAACAGTGATGGTCAACAATTCAACCAATATCAACAAAACTAACAACAACCTCTAAACAGTGATGGACAACAATTCCACCAATATCAACAAAACAAACAATCACCTCTAAACAGTGATGGTCAACAATTCAACCAATATCAACAAAACAAACAATCACCTCTAAACAGTAATGGTCAACAATTCTACCAATATCAACAAAACTAACAATCACCTCTAAACAGCGATGATCAACAATTCTACCAATATCAACAAAACTAACAATCACCTCTAAACAGTGATGGTCTACAATTCACCAATATCAACAAAACAAACAATCACCTCTAAACAGTGATGGTCTACAATTCAACCAATATCAACAAAACTAACAATCACCTCTAAACAGTGATGGTCAACAATTCTACCATTATCAACAAAACGAAGAATCACCTCTAAACAGTGATGGTCAACAATTCTTCCAATATCAACAAAACTAACAACAACCTCTAAACAGTGATGGTCAACAATTCCACCAATATCAACAAAACAAACAATCACCTCTAAACAGTGATGGTCAACAATTCAACCAATATCAACAAAACAAACAATCACCTCTAAACAGTGATGGTCAACAATTCTACCAATATCAACAAAACGAGCAATCACCTCTAAACAGTAATGGTCAACAATTCTACCAATATCAACAAAACTAACAATCACCTCTAAACAGTGATGGTCACCAATTCTACCAATATCAACACAACTAACAATCACCTCTTAACAGTGATGGTCAATAATTCTACCAATATCAACAAAATTAACAATCACCTTTAAACAGTGATGGTCAACAATTCAACCAATATCAACAAAGCTAACGATCACCTCTAAACAGTGATGGTCAACTATTATACCAATATCAATAAAATGAACAATCACCTCCAAACAGTGATGGACAATAATTCCACCAATATCAACAAAACTAACAATCACCTCTAAACAGTGATGGTCAACAATTCAACCAATATCAACAAAACTAACAACAACCTCTAAACAGTGATGGACAACAATTCCACCAATATCAACAAAACAAACAATCACCTCTAAACAGTGATGGTCAACAATTCAACCAATATCAACAAAACAAACAATCACCTCTAAACAGTGATGGTCAACAATTCTACCAATATCAACAAAACGAACAATCACCTCTAAACAGTAATGGTCAACAATTCTACCAATATCAACAAAACTAACAATCACCTCTAAACAGCGATGATCAACAATTCTACCAATATCAACAAAACTAACAATCACCTCTAAACAGTGATGGTCTACAATTCACCAATATCAACAAACAAACAATCACCTCTAAACAGTGATGGTCTACAATTCAACCAATATCAACAAAACTAACAATCACCTCTAAACAGTGATGGTCTACAATTCTACCATTATCAACAAAACGAAGAATCACCTCTAAACAGTGATGGTCAACAATTCTACCAATATCAACAAAACTAACAACAACCTCTAAACAGTGATGGTCAACAATTCCACCAATATCAACAAAACAAACAATCACCTCTAAACAGTGATGGTCAACAATTCAACCAATATCAACAAAACAAACAATCACCTCTAAACAGTGATGGTCAACAATTCTACCAATATCAACAAAACGAGCAATCACCTCTAAACAGTAATGGTCAACAATTCTACCAATATCAACAAAACAAACAATCACCTCTAAACAGTGATGGTCAACAATTCAACCAATATCAACAAAACTAACAATCACCTCTAAACAGTGATGGTCAACAATTCTACCAATATCAACAAAACGAACAATCACCTCTAAACAGTAATGGTCAACAATTCTACCAATATCAACAAAAATAACAATCACCTCTAAACAGCGATGATCAACAATTCTACCAATATCAACAAAACTAACAATCACCTCTAAACAGTGATGGTCTACAATTCACCAATATCAACAAAACAAACAATCACCTCTAAACAGTGATGGTCTACAATTCAACCAATATCAACAAAACTAACAATCACCTCTAAACAGTGATGGTCAACAATTCTACCATTATCAACAAAACGAAGAATCACCTCTAAACAGTGATGGTCAACAATTCTACCAATATCAACAAAACTAACAACAACCTCTAAACAGTGATGGTCAACAATTCCACCAATATCAACAAAACAAACAATCACCTCTAAACAGTGATGGTCAACAATTCAACCAATATCAACAAAACAAACAATCACCCCTAAACAGTGATGGTCAACAATTCAACCAATATCAACAAAACTAACAATCACCTCTAAACAGTGATGGTCAACAATTCTACCATTATCAACAAAACGAAGAATCACCTCTAAACAGTGATGGTCAACAATTCTACCAATATCAACAAAACTAACAATCACCTCTAAACAGTGATGGTCAACAATTCTACCAATATCAACAAAACTAACAATCACCTCTAAACAGTGATGGTCACCAATTCTACCAATATCAACACAACTAACAATAACCTCTTAACAGTGATGGTCAATAATTCTACCAATATCAACAAAATTAACAATCACCTTTAAACAGTGATGGTCAACAATTCAACCAATATCAACAAAGCTAACGATCACCTCTAAACAGTGATGGTCAACTATTATACCAATATCAATAAAATGAACAATCACCTCCAAACAGTGATGGACAATAATTCCACCAATATCAACAAAACTAACAATCACCTCTAAACAGTGATGGTCAACAATTCAACCAATATCAACAAAACTAACTACAACCTCTAAACAGTGATGGTCAACAATTCCACCAATATCAACAAAACTAACAATCATCTCTAAACAGTGATGGTCAACATTTCAACCAATATCAACAAAACAAGCAATCACCTCTAAACAGTGATGGTCAACAATTCTACCAATATCAACAAAACGAACAATCACCTCTAAACAGTAATGGTCAACAATTCTACCAATATCAACAAAACTAACAATCACCTCTAAACAGCGATGATCAACAATTCTACCAATATCAACAAAACTAACAATCACCTCTAAACAGTGATGGTCTACAATTCACCAATATCAACAAAACAAACAATCACCTCTAAACAGTGATGGTCTACAATTCAACCAATATCAACAAAACTAACAATCACCTCTAAACAGTGATGGTCAACAATTCTACCATTATCAACAAAACGAAGAATCACCTCTAAACAGTGATGGTCAACAATTCTACCAATATCAACAAAACTAACAACAACCTCTAAACAGTGATGGTCAACAATTCCACCAATATCAACAAAACAAACAATCACCTCTAAACAGGGATGGTCAACAATTCCACCAATATCAACAAAACAAACAATCACTTCTAAACAGTGATGGTCAACAATTCAACCAATATCAACAAAACAAACAATCACCTCTAAACAGTGATGGTCAACAATTCTACCAATATCAACAAAACGAACAATCACCTCTAAACAGTAATGGTCAACAATTCTACCAATATCAACAAAACTAACAATCACCTCTAAACAGCGATGATCAACAATTCTACCAATATCAACAAAACTAACAATCACCTCTAAACAGCGATGATCAACAATTCTACCAATATCAACAAAACTAACAATCACCTCTAAACAGTGATGGTCTACAATTCACCAATATCAACAAACAAACAATCACCTCTAAACAGTTATGGTCTACAATTCAACCAATATCAACAAAACTAACAATCACCTCTAAACAGTGATGGTCTACAATTCTACCATTATCAACAAAACGAAGAATCACCTCTAAACAGTGATGGTCAACAATTCTACCAATATCAACAAAACTAACAACAACCTCTAAACAGTGATGGTCAACAATTCCACCAATATCAACAAAACAAACAATCACCTCTAAACAGTGATGGTCAACAATTCAACCAATATCAACAAAACAAACAATCACCTCTAAACAGTGATGGTCAACAATTCTGCCAATATCAACAAAACGAGCAATCACCTCTAAACAGTAATGGTCAACAATTCTACCAATATCAACAAAACAAACAATCACCTCTAAACAGTGATGGTCAACAATTCAACCAATATCAACAAAACTAACAATCACCTCTAAACAGTGATGGTCAACAATTCTACCAATATCAACAAAACGAACAATCACCTCTAAACAGTAATGGTCAACAATTCTACCAATATCAACAAAAATAACAATCACCTCTAAACAGCGATGATCAACAATTCTACCAATATCAACAAAACTAACAATCACCTCTAAACAGTGATGGTCTACAATTCACCAATATCAACAAAACAAACAATCACCTCTAAACAGTGATGGTCTACAATTCAACCAATATCAACAAAACTAACAATCACCTCTAAACAGTGATGGTCAACAATTCTACCAATATCAACAAAACTAACAACAACCTCTAAACAGTGATGGTCAACAATTCCACCAATATCAACAAAACAAACAATCACCTCTAAACAGTGATGGTCAACAATTCAACCAATATCAACAAAACAAACAATCACCTCTAAACAGTGATGGTCAACAATTCAACCAATATCAACAAAACTAACAATCACCTCTAAACAGTGATGGTCAACAATTCTACCATTATCAACAAAACGAAGAATCACCTCTAAACAGTGATGGTCAACAATTCTACCAATATCAACAAAACTAACAATCACCTCTAAACAGTGATGGTCAACAATTCTACCAATATCAACAAAACTAACAATCACCTCTAAACAGTGATGGTCACCAATTCTACCAATATCAACACAACTAACAATCACCTCTTAACAGTGATGGTCAATAATTCTACCAATATCAACAAAATTAACAATCACCTTTAAACAGTGATGGTCAACAATTCAACCAATATCAACAAAGCTAACGATCACCTCTAAACAGTGATGGTCAACTATTATACCAATATCAATAAAATGAACAATCACCTCCAAACAGTGATGGACAATAATTCCACCAATATCAACAAAACTAACAATCACCTCTAAACAGTGATGGTCAACAATTCAACCAATATCAACAAAACTAACTACAACCTCTAAACAGTGATGGTCAACAATTCCACCAATATCAACAAAACTAACAATCATCTCTAAACAGTGATGGTCAACAATTCAACCAATATCAACAAAACAAACAATCACCTCTAAACAGTGATGGTCAACAATTCTACCAATATCAACAAAACGAACAATCACCTCTAAACAGTAATGGTCAACAATTCTACCAATATCAACAAAACTAACAATCACCTCTAAACAGCGATGATCAACAATTCTACCAATATCAACAAAACTAACAATCACCTCTAAACAGTGATGGTCTACAATTCACCAATATCAACAAAACAAACAATCACCTCTAAACAGTGATGGTCTACAATTCAACCAATATCAACAAAACTAACAATCACCTCTAAACAGTGATGGTCAACAATTCTACCATTATCAACAAAACGAAGAATCACCTCTAAACAGTGATGGTCAACAATTCTACCAATATCAACAAAACTAACAACAACCTCTAAACAGTGATGGTCAACAATTCCACCAATATCAACAAAACTAACAATCACCTCTAAACAGTGATGGTCTACAATTCACCAATATCAACAAACAAACAATCACCTCTAAACAGTGATGGTCTACAATTCAACCAATATCAACAAAACTAACAATCACCTCTAAACAGTGATGGTTAACAATTCAACCAATATCAACAAAACTAACAATCACCTCTAAACAGTGATGGTCAACAATTCTACCAATATCAACACAACTAACAATCACCTCTTAACAGTGATGGTCAATAATTCTACCAATATCAACAAAATTAACAATCACCTTTAAACAGTGAGGGTCAACAATTCAACCAATATCAACAAAGCTAACGATCACCTCTAAACAGTGATGGTCAACTATTATACCAATATCAATAAAATGAACAATCACCTCCAAACAGTGATGGACAATAATTCCACCAATATCAACAAAACTAACAATCACCTCTAAACAGTGATGGTCAACAATTCAACCAATATCAACAAAACTAACAACAACCTCTAAACAGTGATGGTCAACAATTCCACCAATATCAACAAAACAAACAATCACCTCTAAACAGTGATGGTCAACAATTCAACCAATATCAACAAAACAAACAATCACCTCTAAACAGTGATGGTCAACAATTCTACCAATATCAACAAAACGAACAATCACCTCTAAACAGTAATGGTCAACAATTCTACCAATATCAACAAAACTAACAATCACCTCTAAACAGCGATGATCAACAATTCTACCAATATCAACAAAACTAACAATCACCTCTAAACAGTGATGGTCTACAATTCACCAATATCAACAAAACAAACAATCACCTCTAAACAGTGATGGTCTACAATTCAACCAATATCAACAAAACTAACAATCACCTCTAAACAGTGATGGTCAACAATTCTACCATTATCAACAAAACGAAGAATCACCTCTAAACAGTGATGGTCAACAATTCTTCCAATATCAACAAAACTAACAACAACCTCTAAACAGTGATGGTCAACAATTCCACCAATATCAACAAAACAAACAATCACCTCTAAACAGTGATGGTCAACAATTCAACCAATATCAACAAAACAAACAATCACCTCTAAACAGTGATGGTCAACAATTCTACCAATATCAACAAAACGAGCAATCACCTCTAAACAGTAATGGTCAACAATTCTACCAATATCAACAAAACTAACAATCACCTCTAAACAGTGATGGTCACCAATTCTACCAATATCAACACAACTAACAATCACCTCTTAACAGTGATGGTCAATAATTCTACCAATATCAACAAAATTAACAATCACCTTTAAACAGTGATGGTCAACAATTCAACCAATATCAACAAAGCTAACGATCACCTCTAAACAGTGATGGTCAACTATTATACCAATATCAATAAAATGAACAATCACCTCCAAACAGTGATGGACAATAATTCCACCAATATCAACAAAACTAACAATCACCTCTAAACAGTGATGGTCAACAATTCAACCAATATCAACAAAACTAACAACAACCTCTAAACAGTGATGGACAACAATTCCACCAATATCAACAAAACAAACAATCACCTCTAAACAGTGATGGTCAACAATTCAACCAATATCAACAAAACAAACAATCACCTCTAAACAGTAATGGTCAACAATTCTACCAATATCAACAAAACTAACAATCACCTCTAAACAGCGATGATCAACAATTCTACCAATATCAACAAAACTAACAATCACCTCTAAACAGTGATGGTCTACAATTCACCAATATCAACAAACAAACAATCACCTCTAAACAGTTATGGTCTACAATTCAACCAATATCAACAAAACTAACAATCACCTCTAAACAGTGATGGTCTACAATTCTACCATTATCAACAAAACGAAGAATCACCTCTAAACAGTGATGGTCAACAATTCTACCAATATCAACAAAACTAACAACAACCTCTAAACAGTGATGGTCAACAATTCCACCAATATCAACAAAACAAACAATCACCTCTAAACAGTGATGGTCAACAATTCAACCAATATCAACAAAACAAACAATCACCTCTAAACAGTGATGGTCAACAATTCTACCAATATCAACAAAACGAGCAATCACCTCTAAACAGTAATGGTCAACAATTCTACCAATATCAACAAAACAAACAATCACCTCTAAACAGTGATGGTCAACAATTCAACCAATATCAACAAAACTAACAATCACCTCTAAACAGTGATGGTCAACAATTCTACCAATATCAACAAAACGAACAATCACCTCTAAACAGTAATGGTCAACAATTCTACCAATATCAACAAAAATAACAATCACCTCTAAACAGCGATGATCAACAATTCTACCAATATCAACAAAACTAACAATCACCTCTAAACAGTGATGGTCTACAATTCACCAATATCAACAAAACAAACAATCACCTCTAAACAGTGATGGTCTACAATTCAACCAATATCAACAAAACTAACAATCACCTCTAAACAGTGATGGTCAACAATTCTACCAATATCAACAAAACTAACAACAACCTCTAAACAGTGATGGTCAACAATTCCACCAATATCAACAAAACAAACAATCACCTCTAAACAGTGATGGTCAACAATTCAACCAATATCAACAAAACAAACAATCACCTCTAAACAGTGATGGTCAACAATTCAACCAATATCAACAAAACTAACAATCACCTCTAAACAGTGATGGTCAACAATTCTACCATTATCAACAAAACGAAGAATCACCTCTAAACAGTGATGGTCAACAATTCTACCAATATCAACAAAACTAACAATCACCTCTAAACAGTGATGGTCAACAATTCTACCAATATCAACAAAACTAACAATCACCTCTAAACAGTGATGGTCACCAATTCTACCAATATCAACACAACTAACAATCACCTCTTAACAGTGATGGTCAATAATTCTACCAATATCAACAAAATTAACAATCACCTTTAAACAGTGATGGTCAACAATTCAACCAATATCAACAAAGCTAACGATCACCTCTAAACAGTGATGGTCAACTATTATACCAATATCAATAAAATGAACAATCACCTCCAAACAGTGATGGACAATAATTCCACCAATATCAACAAAACTAACAATCACCTCTAAACAGTGATGGTCAACAATTCAACCAATATCAACAAAACTAACTACAACCTCTAAACAGTGATGGTCAACAATTCCACCAATATCAACAAAACTAACAATCATCTCTGAACAGTGATGGTCAACAATTCAACCAATATCAACAAAACAAACAATCACCTCTAAACAGTGATGGTCAACAATTCTACCAATATCAACAAAACGAACAATCACCTCTAAACAGTAATGGTCAACAATTCTACCAATATCAACAAAACTAACAATCACCTCTAAACAGCGATGATCAACAATTCTACCAATATCAACAAAACTAACAATCACCTCTAAACAGTGATGGTCTACAATTCACCAATATCAACAAAAGAAACAATCACCTCTAAACAGTGATGGTCTACAATTCAACCAATATCAACAAAACTAACAATCACCTCTAAACAGTGATGGTCAACAATTCTACCATTATCAACAAAACGAAGAATCACCTCTAAACAGTGATGGTCAACAATTCTACCAATATCAACAAAACTAACAACAACCTCTAAACAGTGATGGTCAACAATTCCACCAATATCAACAAAACTAACAATCACCTCTAAACAGTGATGGTCTACAATTCACCAATATCAACAAACAAACAATCACCTCTAAACAGTGATGGTCTACAATTCAACCAATATCAACAAAACTAACAATCACCTCTAAACAGTGATGGTTAACAATTCAACCAATATCAACAAAACTAACAATCACCTCTAAACAGTGATGGTCAACAATTCTACCAATATCAACACAACTAACAATCACCTCTTAACAGTGATGGTCAATAATTCTACCAATATCAACAAAATTAACAATCACCTTTAAACAGTGAGGGTCAACAATTCAACCAATATCAACAAAGCTAACGATCACCTCTAAACAGTGATGGTCAACTATTATACCAATATCAATAAAATGAACAATCACCTCCAAACAGTGATGGACAATAATTCCACCAATATCAACAAAACTAACAATCACCTCTAAACAGTGATGGTCAACAATTCAACCAATATCAACAAAACTAACAACAACCTCTAAACAGTGATGGTCAACAATTCCACCAATATCAACAAAACAAACAATCACCTCTAAACAGTGATGGTCAACAATTCAACCAATATCAACAAAACAAACAATCACCTCTAAACAGTGATGGTCAACAATTCTACCAATATCAACAAAACGAACAATCACCTCTAAACAGTAATGGTCAACAATTCTACCAATATCAACAAAACTAACAATCACCTCTAAACAGCGATGATCAACAATTCTACCAATATCAACAAAACTAACAATCACCTCTAAACAGTGATGGTCTACAATTCACCAATATCAACAAAACAAACAATCACCTCTAAACAGTGATGGTCTACAATTCAACCAATATCAACAAAACTAACAATCACCTCTAAACAGTGATGGTCAACAATTCTACCATTATCAACAAAACGAAGAATCACCTCTAAACAGTGATGGTCAACAATTCTTCCAATATCAACAAAACTAACAACAACCTCTAACAGTGATGGTCAACAATTCCACCAATATCAACAAAACAAACAATCACCTCTAAACAGTGATGGTCAACAATTCAACCAATATCAACAAAACAAACAATCACCTCTAAACAGTGATGGTCAACAATTCTACCAATATCAACAAAACGAGCAATCACCTCTAAACAGTAATGGTCAACAATTCTACCAATATCAACAAAACTAACAATCACCTCTAAACAGTGATGGTCACCAATTCTACCAATATCAACACAACTAACAATCACCTCTTAACAGTGATGGTCAATAATTCTACCAATATCAACAAAATTAACAATCACCTTTAAACAGTGATGGTCAACAATTCAACCAATATCAACAAAGCTAACGATCACCTCTAAACAGTGATGGTCAACTATTATACCAATATCAATAAAATGAACAATCACCTCCAAACAGTGATGGACAATAATTCCACCAATATCAACAAAACTAACAATCACCTCTAAACAGTGATGGTCAACAATTCAACCAATATCAACAAAACTAACAACAACCTCTAAACAGTGATGGACAACAATTCCACCAATATCAACAAAACAAACAATCACCTCTAAACAGTGATGGTCAACAATTCAACCAATATCAACAAAACAAACAATCACCTCTAAACAGTAATGGTCAACAATTCTACCAATATCAACAAAACTAACAATCACCTCTAAACAGCGATGATCAACAATTCTACCAATATCAACAAAACTAACAATCACCTCTAAACAGTGATGGTCTACAATTCACCAATATCAACAAAACAAACAATCACCTCTAAACAGTGATGGTCTACAATTCAACCAATATCAACAAAACTAACAATCACCTCTAAACAGTGATGGTCAACAATTCTACCATTATCAACAAAACGAAGAATCACCTCTAAACAGTGATGGTCAACAATTCTTCCAATATCAACAAAACTAACAACAACCTCTAAACAGTGATGGTCAACAATTCCACCAATATCAACAAAACAAACAATCACCTCTAAACAGTGATGGTCAACAATTCAACCAATATCAACAAAACAAACAATCACCTCTAAACAGTGATGGTCAACAATTCTACCAATATCAACAAAACGAGCAATCACCTCTAAACAGTAATGGTCAACAATTCTACCAATATCAACAAAACTAACAATCACCTCTAAACAGTGATGGTCACCAATTCTACCAATATCAACACAACTAACAATCACCTCTTAACAGTGATGGTCAATAATTCTACCAATATCAACAAAATTAACAATCACCTTTAAACAGTGATGGTCAACAATTCAACCAATATCAACAAAGCTAACGATCACCTCTAAACAGTGATGGTCAACTATTATACCAATATCAATAAAATGAACAATCACCTCCAAACAGTGATGGACAATAATTCCACCAATATCAACAAAACTAACAATCACCTCTAAACAGTGATGGTCAACAATTCAACCAATATCAACAAAACTAACAACAACCTCTAAACAGTGATGGACAACAATTCCACCAATATCAACAAAACAAACAATCACCTCTAAACAGTGATGGTCAACAATTCAACCAATATCAACAAAACAAACAATCACCTCTAAACAGTGATGGTCAACAATTCTACCAATATCAACAAAACGAACAATCACCTCTAAACAGTAATGGTCAACAATTCTACCAATATCAACAAAACTAACAATCACCTCTAAACAGCGATGATCAACAATTCTACCAATATCAACAAAACTAACAATCACCTCTAAACAGTGATGGTCTACAATTCACCAATATCAACAAACAAACAATCACCTCTAAACAGTGATGGTCTACAATTCAACCAATATCAACAAAACTAACAATCACCTCTAAACAGTGATGGTCTACAATTCTACCATTATCAACAAAACGAAGAATCACCTCTAAACAGTGATGGTCAACAATTCTACCAATATCAACAAAACTAACAACAACCTCTAAACAGTGATGGTCAACAATTCCACCAATATCAACAAAACAAACAATCACCTCTAAACAGTGATGGTCAACAATTCAACCAATATCAACAAAACAAACAATCACCTCTAAACAGTGATGGTCAACAATTCTACCAATATCAACAAAACGAGCAATCACCTCTAAACAGTAATGGTCAACAATTCTACCAATATCAACAAAACAAACAATCACCTCTAAACAGTGATGGTCAACAATTCAACCAATATCAACAAAACTAACAATCACCTCTAAACAGTGATGGTCAACAATTCTACCAATATCAACAAAACGAACAATCACCTCTAAACAGTAATGGTCAACAATTCTACCAATATCAACAAAAATAACAATCACCTCTAAACAGCGATGATCAACAATTCTACCAATATCAACAAAACTAACAATCACCTCTAAACAGTGATGGTCTACAATTCACCAATATCAACAAAACAAACAATCACCTCTAAACAGTGATGGTCTACAATTCTACCATTATCAACAAAACGAAGAATCACCTCTAAACAGTGATGGTCAACAATTCTACCAATATCAACAAAACTAACAACAACCTCTAAACAGTGATGGTCAACAATTCCACCAATATCAACAAAACAAACAATCACCTCTAAACAGTGATGGTCAACAATTCAACCAATATCAACAAAACAAACAATCACCCCTAAACAGTGATGGTCAACAATTCAACCAATATCAACAAAACTAACAATCACCTCTAAACAGTGATGGTCAACAATTCTACCATTATCAACAAAACGAAGAATCACCTCTAAACAGTGATGGTCAACAATTCTACCAATATCAACAAAACTAACAATCACCTCTAAACAGTGATGGTCAACAATTCTACCAATATCAACAAAACTAACAATCACCTCTAAACAGTGATGGTCACCAATTCTACCAATATCAACAAAACTAACAATCACCTCTAAACAGCGATGATCAACAATTCTACCAATATCAACAAAACTAACAATCACCTCTAAACAGTGATGGTCTACAATTCACCAATATCAACAAAACAAACAATCACCTCTAAACAGTGATGGTCTACAATTCAACCAATATCAACAAAACTAACAATCACCTCTAAACAGTGATGGTCAACAATTCTACCATTATCAACAAAACGAAGAATCACCTCTAAACAGTGATGGTCAACAATTCTACCAATATCAACAAAACTAACAACAACCTCTAAACAGTGATGGTCAACAATTCCACCAATATCAACAAAACAAACAATCACCTCTAAACAGGGATGGTCAACAATTCAACCAATATCAACAAAACAAACAATCACCTCTAAACAGTGATGGTTAACAATTCAACCAATATCAACAAAACTAACAATCACCTCTAAACAGTGATGGTCAACAATTCTACCAATATCAACACAACTAACAATCACCTCTTAACAGTGATGGTCAATAATTCTACCAATATCAACAAAATTAACAATCACCTTTAAACAGTGATGGTCAACAATTCAACCAATATCAACAAAGCTAACGATCACCTCTAAACAGTGATGGTCAACTATTATACCAATATCAATAAAATGAACAATCACCTCCAAACAGTGATGGACAATAATTCCACCAATATCAACAAAACTAACAATCACCTCTAAACAGTGATGGTCAACAATTCAACCAATATCAACAAAACTAACAACAACCTCTAAACAGTGATGGTCAACAATTCCACCAATATCAACAAAACAAACAATCACCTCTAAACAGTGATGGTCAACAATTCAACCAATATCAACAAAACAAACAATCACCCCTAAACAGTGATGGTCAACAATTCAACCAATATCAACAAAACTAACAATCACCTCTAAACAGTGATGGTCAACAATTCTACCATTATCAACAAAACGAAGAATCACCTCTAAACAGTGATGGTCAACAATTCTACCAATATCAACAAAACTAACAATCACCTCTAAACAGTGATGGTCAACAATTCTACCAATATCAACAAAACTAACAATCACCTCTAAACAGTGATGGTCACCAATTCTACCAATATCAACACAACTAACAATCACCTCTTAACAGTGATGGTCAATAATTCTACCAATATCAACAAAATTAACAATCACCTTTAAACAGTGATGGTCAACAATTCAACCAATATCAACAAAGCTAACGATCACCTCTAAACAGTGATGGTCAACTATTATACCAATATCAATAAAATGAACAATCACCTCCAAACAGTGATGGACAATAATTCCACCAATATCAACAAAACTAACAATCACCTCTAAACAGTGATGGTCAACAATTCAACCAATATCAACAAAACTAACTACAACCTCTAAACAGTGATGGTCAACAATTCCACCAATATCAACAAAACTAACAATCATCTCTAAACAGTGATGGTCAACAATTCAACCAATATCAACAAAACAAGCAATCACCTCTAAACAGTGATGGTCAACAATTCTACCAATATCAACAAAACGAACAATCACCTCTAAACAGTAATGGTCAACAATTCTACCAATATCAACAAAACTAACAATCACCTCTAAACAGCGATGATCAACAATTCTACCAATATCAACAAAACTAACAATCACCTCTAAACAGTGATGGTCTACAATTCACCAATATCAACAAAACAAACAATCACCTCTAAACAGTGATGGTCTACAATTCAACCAATATCAACAAAACTAACAATCACCTCTAAACAGTGATGGTCAACAATTCTACCATTATCAACAAAACGAAGAATCACCTCTAAACAGTGATGGTCAACAATTCTACCAATATCAACAAAACTAACAACAACCTCTAAACAGTGATGGTCAACAATTCCACCAATATCAACAAAACAAACAATCACCTCTAAACAGGGATGGTCAACAATTCAACCAATATCAACAAAACAAACAATCACCTCTAAACAGTGATGGTTAACAATTCAACCAATATCAACAAAACTAACAATCACCTCTAAACAGTGATGGTCAACAATTCTACCAATATCAACACAACTAACAATCACCTCTTAACAGTGATGGTCAATAATTCTACCAATATCAACAAAATTAACAATCACCTTTAAACAGTGATGGTCAACAATTCAACCAATATCAACAAAGCTAACGATCACCTCTAAACAGTGATGGTCAACTATTATACCAATATCAATAAAATGAACAATCACCTCCAAACAGTGATGGACAATAATTCCACCAATATCAACAAAACTAACAATCACCTCTAAACAGTGATGGTCAACAATTCAACCAATATCAACAAAACTAACAACAACCTCTAAACAGTGATGGTCAACAATTCCACCAATATCAACAAAACAAACAATCACCTCTAAACAGTGATGGTCAACAATTCAACCAATATCAACAAAACAAACAATCACCTCTAAACAGTGATGGTCAACAATTCTACCAATATCAACAAAACGAACAATCACCTCTAAACAGTGATGGTCAACAATTCTACCAATATCAACAAAACTAACAATCACCTCTAAACAGTGATGGTCAACAATTCTACCAATATCAACAAAACTAACAATCACCTCTAAACAGTGATGGTCACCAATTCTACCAATATCAACACAACTAACAATCACCTCTTAACAGTGATGGTCAACAATTCTACCAATATCAACAAAATTAACAATCACCTCTAAACAGTGATGGTCAACAATTCAACCAATATCAACAAAGCTAACGATCACCTCTAAACAGTGATGGTCAAGAATTATACCAATATCAACAAAATGAACAATCACCTCCAAACAGTGATGGACAATAATTCCACCAATATCAACAAAACTAACAACAACATCTAAACAGTGATGGTCAACAATTCCACCAATATCAACAAAACAAACATTCAACTCTAAGCAGTGATGGTCAACAATTCAACAAATATCAACAAAACAAACAATCACCTCTAAACAGTGATGGTCAACAATTTAACCAATATCAACAAAACAAACAATCACCTCTAAACAGTGATGGCCAACAATTCTACCAATATCAACAAAACGAGCAATCACCTCTAAACAGTAATGGTCAACAATTCTACCAATATCAACAAAACTAACAATCACCTCTAAACAGTGATGGTCAACAATTCTACCAATATCAACAAAACTAACAATCAACTCTAAACAGTGATGGTCAATAATTCTACCAATATCAACAAAACTAACAATCACCTCTAAATATTGGTCAACAATTCAACCAATATCAACAAAGCTAACAATCACCTTTAAACAGAGATGGTGAACAATTCAACCAATATCAACAAAACTAACAATCACCTCTAAACAGTGATGTTCAACAATTCTACCAATATCAACAAAACGAGCAATCACCTCCAAACAGTGATGGTCAATAATTCTACCAATATCAACAAAACTAACAATCACCTCTAAACAGTGATGGTCAACAATTCAATCAATATCAACAAAACGAGCAATCACCTCCAAACAGTGATGGTCAACAATTATACCAATATCAACAAAACTAACAATCACCTCTAAACAGTGATGGTCAACAATTCAATCAATATCAACAAAACTAACAATCACCTCTAATCAGTGGTGGTCAACAATTTTACCAGTATCAACAAATTGAACAGTCACCTCTAAACAGTGATGGTCAACAATTCACCAATATCAACAAAACAAACAATCACCTCTAAACAGTGATGGTCTACAATTCAACCAATATCAACAAAACAAACAATCACCTCTAAACAGTGATGGTCAACAATTCCACCAATATCAACAAAACAAACAATCATCTCTAATCAGTGATGGTCAACAATTCTACCAATATCAACAAAACTAACAATCACCTCTAAACAGTGATGGTCAACAATTCAATCAATACCAACAAAACTAGCAATCACCTCCAAACTGTGATGGTCAACAATTCCACCAATATCAACAAAACTAACAATCACCTCTAAATATTGGTCAACAATTCAACCAATATCAACAAAGCTAACAATCACCTTTAAGCAGAGATTATGAACAATTCAACCAATATCAACAAAACTAACAATCACCTCTAAACAGTGATGGTCAACAATTCTACCAATATCAACAAAACGAGCAATCACCTCCAAACAGTGATGGTCAACAATTCCACCAATATCAACAAAACTAACAACAACCTCTAAACAGTGATGGTCAACAATTCCACCAATATCAACAAAACAAACAATCACCTCTAAACAGTGATGGTCAACAATTCAACCAATATCAACAAAACAAACAATCACCTCTAAACAGTGATGGTCAACAATTCTACCAATATCAACAAAACGAGCAATCACCTCTAAACAGTAATGGTCAACAATTCTACCAATATCAACAAAACTAACAATCACCTCTAAACAGCGATGATCAACAATTCTACCAATATCAACAAAACTAACAATCACCTCTAAACAGTGATGGTCTACAATTCACCAATATCAACAAAAGAAACAATCACCTCTAAACAGTGATGGTCTACAATTCAACCAATATCAACAAAACTAACAATCACCTCTAAACAGTGATGGTCAACAATTCTACCATTATCAACAAAACGAAGAATCACCTCTAAACAGTGATGGTCAACAATTCTACCAATATCAACAAAACTAACAACAACCTCTAAACAGTGATGGTCAACAATTCCACCAATATCAACAAAACAAACAATCACCTCTAAACAGTGATGGTCAACAATTCAACCAATATCAACAAAACAAACAATCACCTCTAAACAGTGATGGTCAACAATTCTACCAATATCAACAAAACGAGCAATCACCTCTAAACAGTAATGGTCAACAATTCTACCAATATCAACAAAACTAACAATCACCTCTAAACAGCGATGATCAACAATTCTACCAATATCAACAAAACTAACAATCACCTCTAAACAGTGATGGTCTACAATTCACCAATATCAACAAAACAAACAATCACCTCTAAACAGTGATGGTCAACAATTCTACCATTATCAACAAAACGAAGAATCACCTCTAAACAGTGATGGTCAACAATTCTACCAATATCAACAAAACTAACAATCACCTCTAAACAGTGATGGTCAACATTTCTACCAATATCAACAAAACTAACAATCATCTCTAAACAGTGATGGTCACCAATTCTACCAATATCAACACAACTAACGATCACCTCTAAACAGTGATGGTCAACTATTATACCAATATCAACAAAATGAACAATCACCTCCAAACGGTGATGGAAT
This sequence comes from Bathymodiolus brooksi, assembly GCA_963680875.1. Taxonomy (NCBI): domain Eukaryota; kingdom Metazoa; phylum Mollusca; class Bivalvia; order Mytilida; family Modiolidae; genus Bathymodiolus; species Bathymodiolus brooksi. The sequence goes on from OY804588.1 coordinate 47,075,204, forward strand.
ATAATTCCACCAATATCAACAAAACTAACAATCACCTCTAAACAGTGATGGTCAACAATTCTACCATTATCAACAAAGCAAACAATCACCTCTAAACAGTGATGGTCAACAATTTTACCAATATCAACAAAACTAACAATCACCTCTAAACAGTGATGGTCAACAATTCTACCATTATCAACAAAACTAACAATCACCTCTAAACAGTGATGGTCAACAATTCAACCAATATCAACAAAACTAACAATAACCTCTAAACAGTGATGGTCAGCAATTCTACCAATATCAACAAAACTAACAATCACCTCTAAACAGTGATGGTCAACAATTCTACCAATATCAAAAAAACTAACAATCACCTCTAAACAGTGATGGTCAACAATTCTACCAATATCAACAAAACTAACAATCACCTCTAAACAGAGATGGTCACCAATTCTACCAATATCAACACAACTAACAATCACCTCTAAACAGTGATGTTCAACAATTCAACCAATATCAACAAAATTAACAATCACCTTTAAACAGTGATGGTCAACAATTCAACCAATATCAACAAAGCTAATGATCACGTCTAAACAGTGATGGTCAACAATTCTACCAATATCAACAAAGCTAACAATCACCTCTAAACAGTGATGGTCAACAATTCTACCAATATCAACAAAACTAACAATCACCTCTAAATATTGGTCAACAATTCAACCAATATCAACAAAACTAACAATCACCTCTAAACAGTGATGGTCAACAATTCACCAATATCAACAAAACAAACAATCACCTCTAAACAGTGATGGTCTACAATTCAACCAATATCAACAAAACTAACAATCACCTCTAAACAGTGATGGTCAACAATTCTACCATTATCAACAAAACGAAGAATCACCTCTAAACAGTGATGGTCAACAATTCTACCAATATCAACAAAACTAACAATCACCTCTAAACAGTGATGGTCAACAATTCTACCAATATCAACAAAACTAACAATCACCTCTAAACAGTGATGGTCACCAATTCTACCAATATCAACACAACTAACAATCACCTCTAAACAGTGATGGTGAACAATTCTACCAATATCAACAAAGCTAAAGATCACCTCTAAACAGTGATGGTCAACTATTATACCAATATCAACAAAATGAACAATCACCTCTAAACAGTGATGGACAATAATTCCACCAATATCAACAAAACTAACAATCACCTCTAAACTGTGATGGTCAACAATTCAACCAATATCTACAAAACTAACAACAACCTCTAAACAGAGATGGTCAACAATTCCACCAATATCAACAAAACAAACATTCACCTCTAAACAGTGATGGACAACAATTCAATAAATATCAACAAAACAAACAATCACCTCTAAACAGTGATGGTCAACAATTCAACCAATATCAACAAAACAAACAATCACCTCTAAACAGTGATGGTCAACAATTCTACCAATATCAACAAAACGAGCAATCACCTCTAAACAGTAATGGTCGACAATTCTACCAATATCAACAAAACTAACAATCACCTCTAAACAGTGATGATCAACAATTCTACCAATATCAACAAAACTAATAATCACCTCTAAACAGTGATGGTCTACAATTCACCAATATCAACAAAACAAACAATCACCTCTAAACAGTGATGGTCAACAATTCAACCAATATCAACAAAACTAACAATCACCTCTAAACAGTGATGGTCAACAATTCTACCAATATCAACAAAACGAAGAATCACCTCTAAACAGTGATGGTCAACAATTCTACCAATATCAACAAAACTAACAATCACCTCTAAACAGTGATGGTCAACAATTCTACCAATATCAACAAAACTAACAATCACCTCTAAACAGTGATGGTCACCAATTCTACCAATATCAACAAAATTAACAATCACCTTTAAACAGTGATGGTCAATAATTCAACCAATATCAACAAAGCTAACGATCACCTCTAAACAGTGATGGTCAACTATTATACCAATATCAACAAAACGAGCAATCACCTCTAAACAGTGATGGACAATAATTCCACCAATATCAACAAAACTAACAATCACCTCTAAACAGTGATGGTCAACAATTCAACCAATATCAACAAAACTAACAACAACCTCTAAACAGTGATGGTCAACAATTCCACCAATATCAACAAAACAAACAATCACCTCTAAACAGTGATGGTCAACAATTCAACCAATATCAACAAAACAAACAATCACCTCTAAACAGTGATGGTCAACAATTCTACCAATATCAACAAAACGAACAATCACCTCTAAACAGTAATGGTCAACAATTCTACCAATATCAACAAAACTAACAATCACCTCTAAACAGTGATGGTCAACAATTCTACCAATATCAAAAAAACTAACAATCACCTCTAAACAGTGATGGTCAACAATTCTACCAATATCAACAAAACTAACAATCACCTCTAAACAGAGATGGTCACCAATTCTACCAATATCAACACAACTAACAATCACCTCTAAACAGTGATGTTCAACAATTCAACCAATATCAACAAAATTAACAATCACCTTTAAACAGTGATGGTCAACAATTCAACCAATATCAACAAAGCTAATGATCACGTCTAAACAGTGATGGTCAACAATTCTACCAATATCAACAAAGCTAACAATCACCTCTAAACAGTGATGGTCAACAATTCTACCAATATCAACAAAACTAACAATCACCTCTAAATATTGGTCAACAATTCAACCAATATCAACAAAACTAACAATCACCTCTAAACAGTGATGGTCAACAATTCACCAATATCAACAAAACAAACAATCACCTCTAAACAGTGATGGTCTACAATTCAACCAATATCAACAAAACTAACAATCACCTCTAAACAGTGATGGTCAACAATTCTACCATTATCAACAAAACGAAGAATCACCTCTAAACAGTGATGGTCAACAATTCTACCAATATCAACAAAACTAACAATCACCTCTAAACAGTGATGGTCAACAATTCTACCAATATCAACAAAACTAACAATCACCTCTAAACAGTGATGGTCACCAATTCTACCAATATCAACACAACTAACAATCACCTCTAAACAGTGATGGTCAACAATTCTACCAATATCAACAAAGCTAAAGATCACCTCTAAACAGTGATGGTCAACTATTATACCAATATCAACAAAATGAACAATCACCTCTAAACAGTGATGGACAATAATTCCACCAATATCAACAAAACTAACAATCACCTCTAAACTGTGATGGTCAACAATTCAACCAATATCTACAAAACTAACAACAACCTCTAAACAGAGATGGTCAACAATTCCACCAATATCAACAAAACAAACATTCACCTCTAAACAGTGATGGACAACAATTCAATAAATATCAACAAAACAAACAATCACCTCTAAACAGTGATGGTCAACAATTCAACCAATATCAACAAAACTAACAATCACCTCTAAACAGTGATGGTCTACAATTCACCAATATCAACAAAACAAACAATCACCTCTAAACAGTGATGGTCAACAATTCAACCAATATCAACAAAACTAACAATCACCTCTAAACAGTGATGGTCAACAATTCTACCAATATCAACAAAACGAAGAATCACCTCTAAACAGTGATGGTCAACAATTCTACCAATATCAACAAAACTAACAATCACCTCTAAACAGTGATGGTCAACAATTCTACCAATATCAACAAAACTAACAATCACCTCTAAACAGTGATGGTCACCAATTCTACCAATATCAACAAAATTAACAATCACCTTTAAACAGTGATGGTCAATAATTCAACCAATATCAACAAAGCTAACGATCACCTCTAAACAGTGATGGTCAACTATTATACCAATATCAACAAAACGAGCAATCACCTCTAAACAGTGATGGACAATAATTCCACCAATATCAACAAAACTAACAATCACCTCTAAACAGTGATGGTCAACAATTCAACCAATATCAACAAAACTAACAACAACCTCTAAACAGTGATGGTCAACAATTCCACCAATATCAACAAAACAAACAATCACCTCTAAACAGTGATGGTCAACAATTCAACCAATATCAACAAAACAAACAATCACCTCTAAACAGTGATGGTCAACAATTCTACCAATATCAACAAAACGAACAATCACCTCTAAACAGTAATGGTCAACAATTCTACCAATATCAACAAAACTAACAATCACCTCTAAACAGTGATGGTCAACAATTCTACCAATATCAAAAAAACTAACAATCACCTCTAAACAGTGATGGTCAACAATTCTACCAATATCAACAAAACTAACAATCACCTCTAAACAGAGATGGTCACCAATTCTACCAATATCAACACAACTAACAATCACCTCTAAACAGTGATGTTCAACAATTCAACCAATATCAACAAAATTAACAATCACCTTTAAACAGTGATGGTCAACAATTCAACCAATATCAACAAAGCTAATGATCACGTCTAAACAGTGATGGTCAACAATTCTACCAATATCAACAAAGCTAACAATCACCTCTAAACAGTGATGGTCAACAATTCTACCAATATCAACAAAACTAACAATCACCTCTAAATATTGGTCAACAATTCAACCAATATCAACAAAACTAACAATCACCTCTAAACAGTGATGGTCAACAATTCACCAATATCAACAAAACAAACAATCACCTCTAAACAGTGATGGTCTACAATTCAACCAATATCAACAAAACTAACAATCACCTCTAAACAGTGATGGTCAACAATTCTACCATTATCAACAAAACGAAGAATCACCTCTAAACAGTGATGGTCAACAATTCTACCAATATCAACAAAACTAACAATCACCTCTAAACAGTGATGGTCAACAATTCTACCAATATCAACAAAACTAACAATCACCTCTAAACAGTGATGGTCACCAATTCTACCAATATCAACACAACTAACAATCACCTCTAAACAGTGATGGTCAACAATTCTACCAATATCAACAAAGCTAAAGATCACCTCTAAACAGTGATGGTCAACTATTATACCAATATCAACAAAATGAACAATCACCTCTAAACAGTGATGGACAATAATTCCACCAATATCAACAAAACTAACAATCACCTCTAAACTGTGATGGTCAACAATTCAACCAATATCTACAAAACTAACAACAACCTCTAAACAGAGATGGTCAACAATTCCACCAATATCAACAAAACAAACATTCACCTCTAAACAGTGATGGACAACAATTCAATAAATATCAACAAAACAAACAATCACCTCTAAACAGTGATGGTCAACAATTCAACCAATATCAACAAAACAAACAATCACCTCTAAACAGTGATGGTCAACAATTCTACCAATATCAACAAAACGAGCAATCACCTCTAAACAGTAATGGTCGACAATTCTACCAATATCAACAAAACTAACAATCACCTCTAAACAGTGATGATCAACAATTCTACCAATATCAACAAAACTAACAATCACCTCTAAACAGTGATGGTCTACAATTCACCAATATCAACAAAACAAACAATCACCTCTAAACAGTGATGGTCAACAATTCAACCAATATCAACAAAACTAACAATCACCTCTAAACAGTGATGGTCAACAATTCTACCAATATCAACAAAACGAAGAATCACCTCTAAACAGTGATGGTCAACAATTCTACCAATATCAACAAAACTAACAATCACCTCTAAACAGTGATGGTCAACAATTCTACCAATATCAACAAAACTAACAATCACCTCTAAACAGTGATGGTCACCAATTCTACCAATATCAACAAAATTAACAATCACCTTTAAACAGTGATGGTCAATAATTCAACCAATATCAACAAAGCTAACGATCACCTCTAAACAGTGATGGTCAACTATTATACCAATATCAACAAAACGAGCAATCACCTCTAAACAGTGATGGACAATAATTCCACCAATATCAACAAAACTAACAATCACCTCTAAACAGTGATGGTCAACAATTCAACCAATATCAACAAAACTAACAACAACCTCTAAACAGTGATGGTCAACAATTCCACCAATATCAACAAAACAAACAATCACCTCTAAACAGTGATGGTCAACAATTCAACCAATATCAACAAAACAAACAATCACCTCTAAACAGTGATGGTCAACAATTCTACCAATATCAACAAAACGAACAATCACCTCTAAACAGTAATGGTCAACAATTCTACCAATATCAACAAAACTAACAATCACCTCTAAACAGTGATGGTCAACAATTCTACCAATATCAAAAAAACTAACAATCACCTCTAAACAGTGATGGTCAACAATTCTACCAATATCAACAAAACTAACAATCACCTCTAAACAGAGATGGTCACCAATTCTACCAATATCAACACAACTAACAATCACCTCTAAACAGTGATGTTCAACAATTCAACCAATATCAACAAAATTAACAATCACCTTTAAACAGTGATGGTCAACAATTCAACCAATATCAACAAAGCTAATGATCACGTCTAAACAGTGATGGTCAACAATTCTACCAATATCAACAAAGCTAACAATCACCTCTAAACAGTGATGGTCAACAATTCTACCAATATCAACAAAACTAACAATCACCTCTAAATATTGGTCAACAATTCAACCAATATCAACAAAACTAACAATCACCTCTAAACAGTGATGGTCAACAATTCACCAATATCAACAAAACAAACAATCACCTCTAAACAGTGATGGTCTACAATTCAACCAATATCAACAAAACTAACAATCACCTCTAAACAGTGATGGTCAACAATTCTACCATTATCAACAAAACGAAGAATCACCTCTAAACAGTGATGGTCAACAATTCTACCAATATCAACAAAACTAACAATCACCTCTAAACAGTGATGGTCAACAATTCTACCAATATCAACAAAACAAACAATCACCTCTAAACAGTGATGGTCACCAATTCTACCAATATCAACACAACTAACAATCACCTCTAAACAGTGATGGTCAACAATTCTACCAATATCAACAAAGCTAAAGATCACCTCTAAACAGTGATGGTCAACTATTATACCAATATCAACAAAATGAACAATCACCTCTAAACAGTGATGGACAATAATTCCACCAATATCAACAAAACTAACAATCACCTCTAAACAGTGATGGTCAACAATTCAACCAATATCTACAAAACTAACAACAACCTCTAAACAGAGATGGTCAACAATTCCACCAATATCAACAAAACAAACATTCACCTCTAAACAGTGATGGACAACAATTCAATAAATATCAACAAAACAAACAATCACCTCTAAACAGTGATGGTCAACAATTCAACCAATATCAACAAAACTAACAATCACCTCTAAACAGTGATGGTCTACAATTCACCAATATCAACAAAACAAACAATCACCTCTAAACAGTGATGGTCAACAATTCAACCAATATCAACAAAACTAACAATCACCTCTAAACAGTGATGGTCAACAATTCTACCAATATCAACAAAACTAACAATCACCTCTAAACAGTGATGGTCAACAATTCTACCAATATCAACAAAACTAACAATCACCTCTAAACAGTGATGGTCACCAATTCTACCAATATCAACAAAATTAACAATCACCTTTAAACAGTGATGGTCAATAATTCAACCAATATCAACAAAGCTAACGATCACCTCTAAACAGTGATGGTCAACTATTATACCAATATCAACAAAACGAGCAATCACTTCTAAACAGTGATGGACAATAATTCCACCAATATCAACAAAACTAACAATCACCTCTAAACAGTGATGGTCAACAATTCAACCAATATCAACAAAACTAACAACAACCTCTAAACAGTGATGGTCAACAATTCCACCAATATCAACAAAACAAACAATCACCTCTAAACAGTGATGGTCAACAATTCAACCAATATCAACAAAACAAACAATCACCTCTAAACAGTGATGGTCAACAATTCTACCAATATCAACAAAACGAACAATCACCTCTAAACAGTAATGGTCAACAATTCTACCAATATCAACAAAACTAACAATCACCTCTAAACAGTGATGGTCAACAATTCTACCAATATCAAAAAAACTAACAATCACCTCTAAACAGTGATGGTCAACAATTCTACCAATATCAACAAAACTAACAATCACCTCTAAACAGAGATGGTCACCAATTCTACCAATATCAACACAACTAACAATCACCTCTAAACAGTGATGTTCAACAATTCAACCAATATCAACAAAATTAACAATCACCTTTAAACAGTGATGGTCAACAATTCAACCAATATCAACAAAGCTAATGATCACCTCTAAACAGTGATGGTCAACAATTCTACCAATATCAACAAAGCTAACAATCACCTCTAAACAGTGATGGTCAACAATTCTACCAATATCAACAAAACTAACAATCACCTCTAAATATTGGTCAACAATTCAACCAATATCAACAAAACAAACAATCACCTCTAAACAGTGATGGTCTACAATTCAACCAATATCAACAAAACTAACAATCACCTCTAAACAGTGATGGTCAACAATTCTACCATTATCAACAAAACGAAGAATCACCTCTAAACAGTGATGGTCAACAATTCTACCAATATCAACAAAACTAACAATCACCTCTAAACAGTGATGGTCAACAATTCTACCAATATCAACAAAACTAACAATCACCTCTAAACAGTGATGGTCACCAATTCTACCAATATCAACACAACTAACAATCACCTCTAAACAGTGATGGTCAACAATTCTACCAATATCAACAAAGCTAAAGATCACCTCTAAACAGTGATGGTCAACTATTATACCAATATCAACAAAATGAACAATCACCTCTAAACAGTGATGGACAATAATTCCACCAATATCAACAAAACTAACAATCACCTCTAAACTGTGATGGTCAACAATTCAACCAATATCTACAAAACTAACAACAACCTCTAAACAGAGATGGTCAACAATTCCACCAATATCAACAAAACAAACATTCACCTCTAAACAGTGATGGACAACAATTCAATAAATATCAACAAAACAAACAATCACCTCTAAACAGTGATGGTCAACAATTCAACCAATATCAACAAAACAAACAATCACCTCTAAACAGTGATGGTCAACAATTCTACCAATATCAACAAAACGAGCAATCACCTCTAAACAGTAATGGTCGACAATTCTACCAATATCAACAAAACTAACAATCACCTCTAAACAATGATGATCAACAATTCTACCAATATCAACAAAACTAACAATCACCTCTAAACAGTGATGGTCTACAATTCACCAATATCAACAAAACAAACAATCACCTCTAAACAGTGATGGTCAACAATTCAACCAATATCAACAAAACTAACAATCACCTCTAAACAGTGATGGTCAACAATTCTACCAATATCAACAAAACGAAGAATCACCTCTAAACAGTGATGGTCAACAATTCTACCAATATCAACAAAACTAACAATCACCTCTAAACAGTGATGGTCAACAATTCTACCAATATCAACAAAACTAACAATCACCTCTAAACAATGATGATCAACAATTCTACCAATATCAACAAAACTAACAATCACCTCTAAACAGTGATGGTCTACAATTCACCAATATCAACAAAACAAACAATCACCTCTAAACAGTGATGGTCAACAATTCAACCAATATCAACAAAACTAACAATCACCTCTAAACAGTGATGGTCAACAATTCTACCAATATCAACAAAACGAAGAATCACCTCTAAACAGTGATGGTCAACAATTCTACCAATATCAACAAAACTAACAATCACCTCTAAACAGTGATGGTCAACAATTCTACCAATATCAACAAAACTAACAATCACCTCTAAACAGTGATGGTCACCAATTCTACCAATATCAACAAAATTAACAATCACCTTTAAACAGTGATGGTCAATAATTCAACCAATATCAACAAAGCTAACGATCACCTCTAAACAGTGATGGTCAACAATTCTACCAATATCAACAAAACTAACAATCACCTCTAAACAGAGATGGTCACCAATTCTACCAATATCAACACAACTAACAATCACCTCTAAACAGTGATGTTCAACAATTCAACCAATATCAACAAAATTAACAATCACCTTTAAACAGTGATGGTCAACAATTCAACCAATATCAACAAAGCTAATGATCACGTCTAAACAGTGATGGTCAACAATTCTACCAATATCAACAAAGCTAACAATCACCTCTAAACAGTGATGGTCAACAATTCTACCAATATCAACAAAACTAACAATCACCTCTAAATATTGGTCAACAATTCAACCAATATCAACAAAACTAACAATCACCTCTAAACAGTGATGGTCAACAATTCACCAATATCAACAAAACAAACAATCACCTCTAAACAGTGATGGTCTACAATTCAACCAATATCAACAAAACTAACAATCACCTCTAAACAGTGATGGTCAACAATTCTACCATTATCAACAAAACGAAGAATCACCTCTAAACAGTGATGGTCAACAATTCTACCAATATCAACAAAACTAACAATCACCTCTAAACAGTGATGGTCAACAATTCTACCAATATCAACAAAACAAACAATCACCTCTAAACAGTGATGGTCACCAATTCTACCAATATCAACACAACTAACAATCACCTCTAAACAGTGATGGTCAACAATTCTACCAATATCAACAAAGCTAAAGATCACCTCTAAACAGTGATGGTCAACTATTATACCAATATCAACAAAATGAACAATCACCTCTAAACAGTGATGGACAATAATTCCACCAATATCAACAAAACTAACAATCACCTCTAAACAGTGATGGTCAACAATTCAACCAATATCTACAAAACTAACAACAACCTCTAAACAGAGATGGTCAACAATTCCACCAATATCAACAAAACAAACATTCACCTCTAAACAGTGATGGACAACAATTCAATAAATATCAACAAAACAAACAATCACCTCTAAACAGTGATGGTCAACAATTCAACCAATATCAACAAAACTAACAATCACCTCTAAACAGTGATGGTCTACAATTCACCAATATCAACAAAACAAACAATCACCTCTAAACAGTGATGGTCAACAATTCAACCAATATCAACAAAACTAACAATCACCTCTAAACAGTGATGGTCAACAATTCTACCAATATCAACAAAACTAACAATCACCTCTAAACAGTGATGGTCAACAATTCTACCAATATCAACAAAACTAACAATCACCTCTAAACAGTGATGGTCACCAATTCTACCAATATCAACAAAATTAACAATCACCTTTAAACAGTGATGGTCAATAATTCAACCAATATCAACAAAGCTAACGATCACCTCTAAACAGTGATGGTCAACTATTATACCAATATCAACAAAACGAGCAATCACTTCTAAACAGTGATGGACAATAATTCCACCAATATCAACAAAACTAACAATCACCTCTAAACAGTGATGGTCAACAATTCAACCAATATCAACAAAACTAACAACAACCTCTAAACAGTGATGGTCAACAATTCCACCAATATCAACAAAACAAACAATCACCTCTAAACAGTGATGGTCAACAATTCAACCAATATCAACAAAACAAACAATCACCTCTAAACAGTGATGGTCAACAATTCTACCAATATCAACAAAACGAACAATCACCTCTAAACAGTAATGGTCAACAATTCTACCAATATCAACAAAACTAACAATCACCTCTAAACAGTGATGGTCAACAATTCTACCAATATCAAAAAAACTAACAATCACCTCTAAACAGTGATGGTCAACAATTCTACCAATATCAACAAAACTAACAATCACCTCTAAACAGAGATGGTCACCAATTCTACCAATATCAACACAACTAACAATCACCTCTAAACAGTGATGTTCAACAATTCAACCAATATCAACAAAATTAACAATCACCTTTAAACAGTGATGGTCAACAATTCAACCAATATCAACAAAGCTAATGATCACCTCTAAACAGTGATGGTCAACAATTCTACCAATATCAACAAAGCTAACAATCACCTCTAAACAGTGATGGTCAACAATTCTACCAATATCAACAAAACTAACAATCACCTCTAAATATTGGTCAACAATTCAACCAATATCAACAAAACAAACAATCACCTCTAAACAGTGATGGTCTACAATTCAACCAATATCAACAAAACTAACAATCACCTCTAAACAGTGATGGTCAACAATTCTACCATTATCAACAAAACGAAGAATCACCTCTAAACAGTGATGGTCAACAATTCTACCAATATCAACAAAACTAACAATCACCTCTAAACAGTGATGGTCAACAATTCTACCAATATCAACAAAACTAACAATCACCTCTAAACAGTGATGGTCACCAATTCTACCAATATCAACACAACTAACAATCACCTCTAAACAGTGATGGTCAACAATTCTACCAATATCAACAAAGCTAAAGATCACCTCTAAACAGTGATGGTCAACTATTATACCAATATCAACAAAATGAACAATCACCTCTAAACAGTGATGGACAATAATTCCACCAATATCAACAAAACTAACAATCACCTCTAAACTGTGATGGTCAACAATTCAACCAATATCTACAAAACTAACAACAACCTCTAAACAGAGATGGTCAACAATTCCACCAATATCAACAAAACAAACATTCACCTCTAAACAGTGATGGACAACAATTCAATAAATATCAACAAAACAAACAATCACCTCTAAACAGTGATGGTCAACAATTCAACCAATATCAACAAAACAAACAATCACCTCTAAACAGTGATGGTCAACAATTCTACCAATATCAACAAAACGAGCAATCACCTCTAAACAGTAATGGTCGACAATTCTACCAATATCAACAAAACTAACAATCACCTCTAAACAATGATGATCAACAATTCTACCAATATCAACAAAACTAACAATCACCTCTAAACAGTGATGGTCTACAATTCACCAATATCAACAAAACAAACAATCACCTCTAAACAGTGATGGTCAACAATTCAACCAATATCAACAAAACTAACAATCACCTCTAAACAGTGATGGTCAACAATTCTACCAATATCAACAAAACGAAGAATCACCTCTAAACAGTGATGGTCAACAATTCTACCAATATCAACAAAACTAACAATCACCTCTAAACAGTGATGGTCAACAATTCTACCAATATCAACAAAACTAACAATCACCTCTAAACAGTGATGGTCACCAATTCTACCAATATCAACAAAATTAACAATCACCTTTAAACAGTGATGGTCAATAATTCAACCAATATCAACAAAGCTAACGATCACCTCTAAACAGTGATGGTCAACTATTATACCAATATCAACAAAACGAGCAATCACCTCTAAACAGTGATGGACAATAATTCCACCAATATCAACAAAACTAACAATCACCTCTAAACAGTGATGGTCAACAATTCAACCAATATCAACAAAACTAACAACAACCTCTAAACAGTGATGGTCAACAATTCCACCAATATCAACAAAACAAACAATCACCTCTAAACAGTGATGGTCAACAATTCAACCAATATCAACAAAACAAACAATCACCTCTAAACAGTGATGGTCAACAATTCTACCAATATCAACAAAACGAACAATCACCTCTAAACAGTAATGGTCAACAATTCTACCAATATCAACAAAACTAACAATCACCTCTAAACAGTGATGGTCAACAATTCTACCAATATCAAAAAAACTAACAATCACCTCTAAACAGTGATGGTCAACAATTCTACCAATATCAACAAAACTAACAATCACCTCTAAACAGTGATGTTCAACAATTCAACCAATATCAACAAAATTAACAATCACCTTTAAACAGTGATGGTCAACAATTCAACCAATATCAACAAAGCTAATGATCACGTCTAAACAGTGATGGTCAACAATTCTACCAATATCAACAAAGCTAACAATCACCTCTAAACAGTGATGGTCAACAATTCTACCAATATCAACAAAACTAACAATCACCTCTAAATATTGGTCAACAATTCAACCAATATCAACAAAACTAACAATCACCTCTAAACAGTGATGGTCAACAATTCTACCAATATCAACAAAACGAAGAATCACCTCTAAACAGTGATGGTCAACAATTCTACCAATATCAACAAAACTAACAATCACCTCTAAACAGTGATGGTCAACAATTCTACCAATATCAACAAAACTAACAATCACCTCTAAACAGTGATGGTCACCAATTCTACCAATATCAACAAAATTAACAATCACCTTTAAACAGTGATGGTCAATAATTCAACCAATATCAACAAAGCTAACGATCACCTCTAAACAGTGATGGTCAACTATTATACCAATATCAACAAAACGAGCAATCACCTCTAAACAGTGATGGACAATAATTCCACCAATATCAACAAAACTAACAATCACCTCTAAACAGTGATGGTCAACAATTCAACCAATATCAACAAAACTAACAACAACCTCTAAACAGTGATGGTCAACAATTCCACCAATATCAACAAAACAAACAATCACCTCTAAACAGTGATGGTCAACAATTCAACCAATATCAACAAAACAAACAATCACCTCTAAACAGTGATGGTCAACAATTCTACCAATATCAACAAAACGAACAATCACCTCTAAACAGTAATGGTCAACAATTCTACCAATATCAACAAAACTAACAATCACCTCTAAACAGCGATGATCAACAATTCTACCAATATCAACAAAACTAACAATCACCTCTAAACAGTGATGGTCTACAATTCACCAATATCAACAAAACTAACATTCACCTCTAAACAGTGATGGTCAACAATTCTACCATTATCAACAAAACGAAGAATCACCTCTAAACAGTGATGATCAACAATTCTACCAATATCAACAAAACTAACAATCACCTCTAAACAGTGATGGTCTACAATTCACCAATATCAACAAAACAAACAATCACCTCTAAACAGTGATGGTCAACAATTCAACCAATATCAACAAAACTAACAATCACCTCTAAACAGTGATGGTCAACAATTCTACCAATATCAACAAAACGAAGAATCACCTCTAAACAGTGATGGTCAACAATTCTACCAATATCAACAAAACTAACAATCACCTCTAAACAGTGATGGTCAACAATTCTACCAATATCAACAAAACTAACAATCACCTCTAAACAGTGATGGTCACCAATTCTACCAATATCAACAAAATTAACAATCACCTTTAAACAGTGATGGTCAATAATTCAACCAATATCAACAAAGCTAACGATCACCTCTAAACAGTGATGGTCAACTATTATACCAATATCAACAAAACGAGCAATCACCTCTAAACAGTGATGGACAATAATTCCACCAATATCAACAAAACTAACAATCACCTCTAAACAGTGATGGTCAACAATTCAACCAATATCAACAAAACTAACAACAACCTCTAAACAGTGATGGTCAACAATTCCACCAATATCAACAAAACAAACAATCACCTCTAAACAGTGATGGTCAACAATTCTACCAATATCAACAAAACAAACAATCACCTCTAAACAGTGATGGTCAACAATTCTACCAATATCAACAAAACGAACAATCACCTCTAAACAGTAATGGTCAACAATTCTACCAATATCAACAAAACTAACAATCACCTCTAAACAGTGATGGTCAACAATTCTACCAATATCAAAAAAACTAACAATCACCTCTAAACAGTGATGGTCAACAATTCTACCAATATCAACAAAACTAACAATCACCTCTAAACAGAGATGGTCACCAATTCTACCAATATCAACACAACTAACAATCACCTCTAAACAGTGATGTTCAACAATTCAACCAATATCAACAAAATTAACAATCACCTTTAAACAGTGATGGTCAACAATTCAACCAATATCAACAAAGCTAATGATCACGTCTAAACAGTGATGGTCAACAATTCTACCAATATCAACAAAGCTAACAATCACCTCTAAACAGTGATGGTCAACAATTCTACCAATATCAACAAAACTAACAATCACCTCTAAATATTGGTCAACAATTCAACCAATATCAACAAAACTAACAATCACCTCTAAACAGTGATGGTCAACAATTCTACCAATATCAACAAAACGAAGAATCACCTCTAAACAGTGATGGTCAACAATTCTACCAATATCAACAAAACTAACAATCACCTCTAAACAGTGATGGTCAACAATTCTACCAATATCAACAAAACTAACAATCACCTCTAAACAGTGATGGTCACCAATTCTACCAATATCAACAAAATTAACAATCACCTTTAAACAGTGATGGTCAATAATTCAACCAATATCAACAAAGCTAACGATCACCTCTAAACAGTGATGGTCAACTATTATACCAATATCAACAAAACGAGCAATCACCTCTAAACAGTGATGGACAATAATTCCACCAATATCAACAAAACTAACAATCACCTCTAAACAGTGATGGTCAACAATTCAACCAATATCAACAAAACTAACAACAACCTCTAAACAGTGATGGTCAACAATTCCACCAATATCAACAAAACAAACAATCACCTCTAAACAGTGATGGTCAACAATTCAACCAATATCAACAAAACAAACAATCACCTCTAAACAGTGATGGTCAACAATTCTACCAATATCAACAAAACGAACAATCACCTCTAAACAGTAATGGTCAACAATTCTACCAATATCAACAAAACTAACAATCACCTCTAAACAGCGATGATCAACAATTCTACCAATATCAACAAAACTAACAATCACCTCTAAACAGTGATGGTCTACAATTCACCAATATCAACAAAACTAACATTCACCTCTAAACAGTGATGGTCAACAATTCTACCATTATCAACAAAACGAAGAATCACCTCTAAACAGTGATGGTCAACAATTCTACCAATATCAACAAAACTAACAACAACCTCTAAACAGTGATGGTCAACAATTCCACCAATATCAACAAAACAAACAATCACCTCTAAACAGTGATGGTCAACAATTCCACCAATATCAACAAAACAAACAATCACCTCTAAACAGTGATGGTCAACAATTCTACCAATATCAACAAAACGAGCAATCACCTCTAAACAGTAATGGTCAACAATTCTACCAATATCAACAAAACTAACAATCACCTCTAAACAGCGATGATCAACAATTCACCAATATCAACAAAACAAACAATCACCTCTAAACAGTGATGGTCTACAATTCAACCAATATCAACAAAACTAACAATCACCTCTAAACAGTGATGGTCAACAATTCTACCAATATCAACAAAACGAAGAATCACCTCTAAACAGTGATGGTCAACAATTCTACCAATATCAACAAAACTAACAATCACCTCTAAACAGTGATGGTCAACAATTCTACCAATATCAACAAAACTAACAATCACCTCTAAACAGTGATGGTCACCAATTCTACCAATATCAACACAACTAACAATCACCTCTTAACAGTGATGGTCAACAATTCTACCAATATCAACAAAATTAACAATCACCTTTAAACAGTGATGGTCAACAATTCAACCAATATCAACAAAGCTAACGATCACCTCTAAACAGTGATAGTCAAGAATTATACCAATATCAACAAAATGAACAATCACCTCCAAACAGTGATGGACAATAATTCCACCAATATCAACAAAACTAACAATCACCTCGAAACAGTGATGGTCAACAATTCAACCAATACCAACAAAACTAACAACAACATCTAAACAGTGATGGTCAACAATTCCACCAATATCAACAAAACAAACATTCAACTCTAAGCAGTGATGGTCAACAATTCAACAAATATCAACAAAACAAACAATCACCTCTAAACAGTGATGGTCAACAATTCAACAAATATCAACAAAGCAAACAATCACCTCTAAACAGTGATGGACAACAATTCAATAAATATCAACAAAACAAACAATCACCTCTAAACAGTGATGGTCAACAATTCAACCAATATCAACAAAACAAACAATCACCTCTAAACAGTGATGGTCAACAATTCTACCAATATCAACAAAACGAGCAATCACCTCTAAACAGTAATGGTCGACAATTCTACCAATATCAACAAAACTAACAATCACCTCTAAACAGTGATGATCAACAATTCTACCAATATCAACAAAACTAACAATCACCTCTAAACAGTGATGGTCTACAATTCACCAATATCAACAAAACAAACAATCACCTCTAAACAGTGATGGTCAACAATTCAACCAATATCAACAAAACTAACAATCACCTCTAAACAGTGATAGTCAACAATTCTACCATTATCAACAAAACGAAGAATCACCTCTAAACAGTGATGGTCAACAATTCTACCAATATCAACAAAACTAACAATCACCTCTAAACAGTGATGGTCAACAATTCTACCAATATCAACAAAACTAACAATCACCTCTAAACAGTGATGGTCACCAATTCTACCAATATCAACACAACTAACAATCACCTCTTAACAGTGATGGTCAATAATTCTACCAATATCAACAAAATTAACAATCACCTTTAAACAGTGATGGTCAACAATTCAACCAATATCAACAAAGCTAACGATCTCCTCTAAACAGTGATGGTCAACTATTATACCAATATCAATAAAATGAACAATCACCTCCAAACAGTGATGGACAATAATTCCACCAATATCAACAAAACTAACAATCACCTCTAAACAGTGATGGTCAACAATTCAACCAATATCAACAAAACTAACAACAACCTCTAAACAGTGATGGTCAACAATTCCACCAATATCAACAAAACAAACAATCACCTCTAAACAGTGATGGTCAACAATTCAACCAATATCAACAAAACAAACAATCACCTCTAAACAGTGATGGTCAACAATTCTACCAATATCAACAAAACGAACAATCACCTCTAAACAGTAATGGTCAACAATTCTACCAATATCAACAAAACTAACAATCACCTCTAAACAGCGATGATCAACAATTCTACCAATATCAACAAAACTAACAATCACCTCTAAACAGTGATGGTCTACAATTCACCAATATCAACAAAACAAACAATCACCTCTAAACAGTGATGGTCTACAATTCAACCAATATCAACAAAACTAACATTCACCTCTAAACAGTGATGGTCAACAATTCTACCATTATCAACAAAACGAAGAATTACCTCTAAACAGTGATGGTCAACAATTCTACCAATATCAACAAAACTAACAACAACCTCTAAACAGTGATGGTCAACAATTCCACCAATATCAACAAAACAAACAATCACCTCTAAACAGTGATGGTCAACAATTCAACCAATATCAACAAAACAAACAATCACCTCTAAACAGTGATGGTCAACAATTCTACCAATATCAACAAAACGAGCAATCACCTCTAAACAGTAATGGTCAACAATTCTACCAATATCAACAAAACTAACAATCACCTCTAAACAGCGATGATCAACAATTCACCAATATCAACAAAACAAACAATCACCTCTAAACAGTGATGGTCTACAATTCAACCAATATCAACAAAACAAACAATCACCTCTAAACAGTGATGGTCAACAATTCTACCATTATCAACAAAACGAAGAATCACCTCTAAACAGTGATGGTCAACAATTCTACCAATATCAACAAAACTAACAATCACCTCTAAACAGTGATGGTCAACAATTCTACCAATATCAACAAAACTAACAATCACCTCTAAACAGTGATGGTCACCAATTCTATCAATATCAACAAAATTAACAATCACCTTTAAACAGTGATGGTCAACAATTCAACCAATATCAACAAAGCTAACGATCACCTCTAAACAGTGATGGTCAAGAATTATACCAATATCAACAAAATGAACAATCACCTCCAAACAGTGATGGACAATAATTCCACCAATATCAACAAAACTAACAATCACCTCGAAACAGTGATGGTCAACAATTCAACCAATATCAACAAAACTAACAACAACATCTAAACAGTGATGGTCAACAATTCCACCAATATCAACAAAACAAACATTCAACTCTAAGCAGTGATGGTCAACAATTCAACAAATATCAACAAAACAAACAATCACCTCTAAACAGTGATGGTCAACAATTCAACCAATATCAACAAAACAAACAATCACCTCTAAACAGTGATGGTCAACAATTCTACCAATATCAACAAAACGAGCAATCACCTCTAAACAGTAATGGTCAACAATTCTACCAATATCAACAAAACTAACAATCACCTCTAAACAGTGATGGTCAACAATTCTACCAATATCAACAAAACTAACAATCACCTCTAAACAGTGATGGTCAATAATTCTACCAATATCAACAAAACTAACAATCACCTCTAAATATTGGTCAACAATTCAACCAATATCAACAAAGCTAACAATCACCTTTAAACAGAGATGGTGAACAATTCAACCAATATCAACAAAACTAATAATCACCTCTAAACAGTGATGTTCAACAATTCTACCAATATCAACAAAACGAGCAATCACCTCCAAACAGTGTTGGTCAATAATTCTACCAATATCAACAAAACTAACAATCACCTCTAAACAGTGATGGTCAACAATTCAATCAATATCAACAAAACGAGCAATCACCTCCAAACAGTGATGGTCAACAATTATACCAATATCAACAAAACTAACAATCACCTCTAAACAGTGATAGTCAACAATTCAATCAATATCAACAAAACTAACAATCACCTCTAATCAGTGGTGGTCAACAATTTTACCAATATCAACAAATTGAACAATCACCTCTAAACAGTGATGGTCAACAATTCACCAATATCAACAATACAAACAATCACCTCTAAACAGTGATGGTCTACAATTCAACCAATATCAACAAAACAAACAATCACCTCTAAACAGTGATGGTCAACAATTCCACCAATATCAACAAAACAAACAATCACCTCTAATCAGTGATGGTCAACAATTTTACCAATATCAACAAATTGAACAATTACCTCTAAACAGTGATGGTCAACAATTCTACCAATATCAACAAAACTAACAATCACCTCTAAACGGTGATGGTCAACAATTCAATCAAAACCAACAAAACTAGCAATCACCTCCAAACTGTGATGGTCAACAATTCCACCAATATCAACAAAACTAACAATCACCTCTAAATATTGGTCAACAATTCAACCAATATCAACAAAGCTAACAATCACCTTTAAGCAGAGATTTTGAACAATTCAACCAATATCAACAAAACTAACAATCACCTCTAAATAGTGATGGTCAACAATTCTACCAATATCAACAAAACGAGCAATCACCCCCAAACAGTGATGGTCAACAATTCCACCAATATCAACAAAATTAACAATCACCTCTAAACAGTGATGGTCAACAATTCAATCAATATCAACAAAACTAACAACAACCTCTAAACAGTTATGGTCAACAATTCTACCAATATCAACAAAACGAGCAATCACCTCTAAACAGTGATGGTCAACAATTATACCAATATCAACAAAACTAACAATCACCTCTAAACAGTGATGGTCAACAATTCAATCAATATCAACAAAACTAACAATCACCTCTAATCAGTGGTGGTCAACAATTTTACCAATATCAACAAAACGAAGAATCACCTCTAAACAGTGATGGTCAACAATTCTACCAATATCAACAAAACTAACAACAACCTCTAAACAGTGATGGTCAACAATTCCACCAATATCAACAAAACAAACAATCACCTCTAAACAGTGATGGTCAACAATTCAACCAATATCAACAAAACAAACAATCACCTCTAAACAGTGAAGGTCAACAATTCTACCAATATCAACAAAACTAACAATCACCTCTAAACAGTGATGGTCACCAATCCTACCAATATCAACAAAATTAACAATCACCTTTAAAGAGTGATGGTCAATAATTCAACCAATATCAACAAAGCTAACGATCACCTCTAAACAGTGATGGTCAACTATTATACCAATATCAACAAAACGAGCAATCACCTCTAAACAGTGATGGACAATAATTCCACCAATATCAACAAAACTAACAATCACCTCTAAACAGTGATGGTCAACAATTCAACCAATATCAACAAAACTAACAACAACCTCTAAACAGTGATGGTCAACAATTCCACCAATATCAACAAAACAAACAATCACCTCTAAACAGTGATGGTCAACAATTCAACCAATATCAACAAAACAAACAATCACCTCTAAACAGTGATGGTCAACAATTCTACCAATATCAACAAAACGAACAATCACCTCTAAACAGTAATGGTCAACAATTCTACCAATATCAACAAAACTAACAATCACCTCTAAACAGCGATGATCAACAATTCTACCAATATCAACAAAACTAACAATCACCTCTAAACAGTGATGGTCTACAATTCACCAATATCAACAAAACTAACATTCACCTCTAAACAGTGATGGTCAACAATTCTACCATTATCAACAAAACGAAGAATCACCTCTAAACAGTGATGATCAACAATTCTACCAATATCAACAAAACTAACAATCACCTCTAAACAGTGATGGTCTACAATTCACCAATATCAACAAAACAAACAATCACCTCTAAACAGTGATGGTCAACAATTCAACCAATATCAACAAAACTAACAATCACCTCTAAACAGTGATGGTCAACAATTCTACCAATATCAACAAAACGAAGAATCACCTCTAAACAGTGATGGTCAACAATTCTACCAATATCAACAAAACTAACAATCACCTCTAAACAGTGATGGTCAACAATTCTACCAATATCAACAAAACTAACAATCACCTCTAAACAGTGATGGTCACCAATTCTACCAATATCAACAAAATTAACAATCACCTTTAAACAGTGATGGTCAATAATTCAACCAATATCAACAAAGCTAACGATCACCTCTAAACAGTGATGGTCAACTATTATACCAATATCAACAAAACGAGCAATCACCTCTAAACAGTTATGGACAATAATTCCACCAATATCAACAAAACTAACAATCACCTCTAAACAGTGATGGTCAACAATTCAACCAATATCAACAAAACTAACAACAACCTCTAAACAGTGATGGTCAACAATTCCACCAATATCAACAAAACAAACAATCACCTCTAAACAGTGATGGTCAACAATTCTACCAATATCAACAAAACAAACAATCACCTCTAAACAGTGATGGTCAACAATTCTACCAATATCAACAAAACGAACAATCACCTCTAAACAGTAATGGTCAACAATTCTACCAATATCAACAAAACTAACAATCACCTCTAAACAGTGATGGTCAACAATTCTACCAATATCAAAAAAACTAACAATCACCTCTAAACAGTGATGGTCAACAATTCTACCAATATCAACAAAACTAACAATCACCTCTAAACAGAGATGGTCACCAATTCTACCAATATCAACACAACTAACAATCACCTCTAAACAGTGATGTTCAACAATTCAACCAATATCAACAAAATTAACAATCACCTTTAAACAGTGATGGTCAACAATTCAACCAATATCAACAAAGCTAATGATCACGTCTAAACAGTGATGGTCAACAATTCTACCAATATCAACAAAGTTAACAATCACCTCTAAACAGTGATGGTCAACAATTCTACCAATATCAACAAAACTAACAATCACCTCTAAATATTGGTCAACAATTCAACCAATATCAACAAAACTAACAATCACCTCTAAACAGTGATGGTCAACAATTCTACCAATATCAACAAAACGAAGAATCACCTCTAAACAGTGATGGTCAACAATTCTACCAATATCAACAAAACTAACAATCACCTCTAAACAGTGATGGTCAACAATTCTACCAATATCAACAAAACTAACAATCACCTCTAAACAGTGATGGTCACCAATTCTACCAATATCAACAAAATTAACAATCACCTTTAAACAGTGATGGTCAATAATTCAACCAATATCAACAAAGCTAACGATCACCTCTAAACAGTGATGGTCAACTATTATACCAATATCAACAAAACGAGCAATCACCTCTAAACAGTGATGGACAATAATTCCACCAATATCAACAAAACTAACAATCACCTCTAAACAGTGATGGTCAACAATTCAACCAATATCAACAAAACTAACAACAACCTCTAAACAGTGATGGTCAACAATTCCACCAATATCAACAAAACAAACAATCACCTCTAAACAGTGATGGTCAACAATTCAACCAATATCAACAAAACAAACAATCACCTCTAAACAGTGATGGTCAACAATTCTACCAATATCAACAAAACGAACAATCACCTCTAAACAGTAATGGTCAACAATTCTACCAATATCAACAAAACTAACAATCACCTCTAAACAGCGATGATCAACAATTCTACCAATATCAACAAAACTAACAATCACCTCTAAACAGTGATGGTCTACAATTCACCAATATCAACAAAACTAACATTCACCTCTAAACAGTGATGGTCAACAATTCTACCATTATCAACAAAACGAAGAATCACCTCTAAACAGTGATGGTCAACAATTCTACCAATATCAACAAAACTAACAACAACCTCTAAACAGTGATGGTCAACAATTCCACCAATATCAACAAAACAAACAATCACCTCTAAACAGTGATGGTCAACAATTCAACCAATATCAACAAAACAAACAATCACCTCTAAACAGTGATGGTCAACAATTCTACCAATATCAACAAAACGAGCAATCACCTCTAAACAGTAATGGTCAACAATTCTACCAATATCAACAAAACTAACAATCACCTCTAAACAGCGATGATCAACAATTCACCAATATCAACAAAACAAACAATCACCTCTAAACAGTGATGGTCTACAATTCAACCAATATCAACAAAACTAACAATCACCTCTAAACAGTGATGGTCAACAATTCTACCAATATCAACAAAACGAAGAATCACCTCTAAACAGTGATGGTCAACAATTCTACCAATATCAACAAAACTAACAATCACCTCTAAACAGTGATGGTCAACAATTCTACCAATATCAACAAAACTAACAATCACCTCTAAACAGTGATGGTCACCAATTCTACCAATATCAACACAACTAACAATCACCTCTTAACAGTGATGGTCAACAATTCTACCAATATCAACAAAATTAACAATCACCTTTAAACAGTGATGGTCAACAATTCAACCAATATCAACAAAGCTAACGATCACCTCTAAACAGTGATAGTCAAGAATTATACCAATATCAACAAAATGAACAATCACCTCCAAACAGTGATGGACAATAATTCCACCAATATCAACAAAACTAACAATCACCTCGAAACAGTGATGGTCAACAATTCAACCAATACCAACAAAACTAACAACAACATCTAAACAGTGATGGTCAACAATTCCACCAATATCAACAAAACAAACATTCAACTCTAAGCAGTGATGGTCAACAATTCAACAAATATCAACAAAACAAACAATCACCTCTAAACAGTGATGGTCAACAATTCAACAAATATCAACAAAGCAAACAATCACCTCTAAACAGTGATGGACAACAATTCAATAAATATCAACAAAACAAACAATCACCTCTAAACAGTGATGGTCAACAATTCAACCAATATCAACAAAACAAACAATCACCTCTAAACAGTGATGGTCAACAATTCTACCAATATCAACAAAACGAGCAATCACCTCTAAACAGTAATGGTCGACAATTCTACCAATATCAACAAAACTAACAATCACCTCTAAACAGTGATGATCAACAATTCTACCAATATCAACAAAACTAACAATCACCTCTAAACAGTGATGGTCTACAATTCACCAATATCAACAAAACAAACAATCACCTCTAAACAGTGATGGTCAACAATTCAACCAATATCAACAAAACTAACAATCACCTCTAAACAGTGATAGTCAACAATTCTACCATTATCAACAAAACGAAGAATCACCTCTAAACAGTGATGGTCAACAATTCTACCAATATCAACAAAACTAACAATCACCTCTAAACAGTGATGGTCAACAATTCTACCAATATCAACAAAACTAACAATCACCTCTAAACAGTGATGGTCACCAATTCTACCAATATCAACACAACTAACAATCACCTCTTAACAGTGATGGTCAATAATTCTACCAATATCAACAAAATTAACAATCACCTTTAAACAGTGATGGTCAACAATTCAACCAATATCAACAAAGCTAACGATCTCCTCTAAACAGTGATGGTCAACTATTATACCAATATCAATAAAATGAACAATCACCTCCAAACAGTGATGGACAATAATTCCACCAATATCAACAAAACTAACAATCACCTCTAAACAGTGATGGTCAACAATTCAACCAATATCAACAAAACTAACAACAACCTCTAAACAGTGATGGTCAACAATTCCACCAATATCAACAAAACAAACAATCACCTCTAAACAGTGATGGTCAACAATTCAACCAATATCAACAAAACAAACAATCACCTCTAAACAGTGATGGTCAACAATTCTACCAATATCAACAAAACGAACAATCACCTCTAAACAGTAATGGTCAACAATTCTACCAATATCAACAAAACTAACAATCACCTCTAAACAGCGATGATCAACAATTCTACCAATATCAACAAAACTAACAATCACCTCTAAACAGTGATGGTCTACAATTCACCAATATCAACAAAACAAACAATCACCTCTAAACAGTGATGGTCTACAATTCAACCAATATCAACAAAACTAACATTCACCTCTAAACAGTGATGGTCAACAATTCTACCATTATCAACAAAACGAAGAATTACCTCTAAACAGTGATGGTCAACAATTCTACCAATATCAACAAAACTAACAACAACCTCTAAACAGTGATGGTCAACAATTCTACCAATATCAACAAAACTAACAATCACCTCTAAACAGCGATGATCAACAATTCACCAATATCAACAAAACAAACAATCACCTCTAAACAGTGATGGTCTACAATTCAACCAATATCAACAAAACAAACAATCACCTCTAAACAGTGATGGTCAACAATTCTACCATTATCAACAAAACGAAGAATCACCTCTAAACAGTGATGGTCAACAATTCTACCAATATCAACAAAACTAACAATCACCTCTAAACAGTGATGGTCAACAATTCTACCAATATCAACAAAACTAACAATCACCTCTAAACAGTGATGGTCACCAATTCTATCAATATCAACAAAATTAACAATCACCTTTAAACAGTGATGGTCAACAATTCAACCAATATCAACAAAGCTAACGATCACCTCTAAACAGTGATGGTCAAGAATTATACCAATATCAACAAAATGAACAATCACCTCCAAACAGTGATGGACAATAATTCCACCAATATCAACAAAACTAACAATCACCTCGAAACAGTGATGGTCAACAATTCAACCAATATCAACAAAACTAACAACAACATCTAAACAGTGATGGTCAACAATTCCACCAATATCAACAAAACAAACATTCAACTCTAAGCAGTGATGGTCAACAATTCAACAAATATCAACAAAACAAACAATCACCTCTAAACAGTGATGGTCAACAATTCAACCAATATCAACAAAACAAACAATCACCTCTAAACAGTGATGGTCAACAATTCTACCAATATCAACAAAACGAGCAATCACCTCTAAACAGTAATGGTCAACAATTCTACCAATATCAACAAAACTAACAATCACCTCTAAACAGTGATGGTCAACAATTCTACCAATATCAACAAAACTAACAATCACCTCTAAACAGTGATGGTCAATAATTCTACCAATATCAACAAAACTAACAATCACCTCTAAATATTGGTCAACAATTCAACCAATATCAACAAAGCTAACAATCACCTTTAAACAGAGATGGTGAACAATTCAACCAATATCAACAAAACTAATAATCACCTCTAAACAGTGATGTTCAACAATTCTACCAATATCAACAAAACGAGCAATCACCTCCAAACAGTGTTGGTCAATAATTCTACCAATATCAACAAAACTAACAATCACCTCTAAACAGTGATGGTCAACAATTCAATCAATATCAACAAAACGAGCAATCACCTCCAAACAGTGATGGTCAACAATTATACCAATATCAACAAAACTAACAATCACCTCTAAACAGTGATAGTCAACAATTCAATCAATATCAACAAAACTAACAATCACCTCTAATCAGTGGTGGTCAACAATTTTACCAATATCAACAAATTGAACAATCACCTCTAAACAGTGATGGTCAACAATTCACCAATATCAACAAAACAAACAATCACCTCTAAACAGTGATGGTCTACAATTCAACCAATATCAACAAAACAAACAATCACCTCTAAACAGTGATGGTCAACAATTCCACCAATATCAACAAAACAAACAATCACCTCTAATCAGTGATGGTCAACAATTTTACCAATATCAACAAATTGAACAATTACCTCTAAACAGTGATGGTCAACAATTCTACCAATATCAACAAAACTAACAATCACCTCTAAACGGTGATGGTCAACAATTCAATCAAAACCAACAAAACTAGCAATCACCTCCAAACTGTGATGGTCAACAATTCCACCAATATCAACAAAACTAACAATCACCTCTAAATATTGGTCAACAATTCAACCAATATCAACAAAGCTAACAATCACCTTTAAGCAGAGATTTTGAACAATTCAACCAATATCAACAAAACTAACAATCACCTCTAAATAGTGATGGTCAACAATTCTACCAATATCAACAAAACGAGCAATCACCCCCAAACAGTGATGGTCAACAATTCCACCAATATCAACAAAATTAACAATCACCTCTAAACAGTGATGGTCAACAATTCAATCAATATCAACAAAACTAACAACAACCTCTAAACAGTTATGGTCAACAATTCTACCAATATCAACAAAACGAGCAATCACCTCTAAACAGTGATGGTCAACAATTATACCAATATCAACAAAACTAACAATCACCTCTAAACAGTGATGGTCAACAATTCAATCAATATCAACAAAACTAACAATCACCTCTAATCAGTGGTGGTCAACAATTTTACCAATATCAACAAAACGAAGAATCACCTCTAAACAGTGATGGTCAACAATTCTACCAATATCAACAAAACTAACAACAACCTCTAAACAGTGATGGTCAACAATTCCACCAATATCAACAAAACAAACAATCACCTCTAAACAGTGATGGTCAACAATTCAACCAATATCAACAAAACAAACAATCACCTCTAAACAGTGAAGGTCAACAATTCTACCAATATCAACAAAACGAGCAATCACCTCTAAACAGTAATGGTCAACAATTCTACCAATATCAACAAAACTAACAATCACCTCTAAACAGCGATGATCAACAATTCTACCAATATCAACAAAACTAACAATCACCTCTAAACAGTGATGGTCTACAATTCACCAATATCAACAAAACAAACAATCACCTCTAAACAGTGATGGTCAACAATTCTACCATTATCAACAAAACGAAGAATCACCTCTAAACAGTGATGGTCAACAATTCTACCAATATCAACAAAACTAACAATCACCTCTAAACAGTGATGGTCAACAATTCTACCAATATCAACAAAACTAACAATCATCTCTAAACAGTGATGGTCACCAATTCTACCAATATCAACACAACTAACGATCACCTCTAAACAGTGATGGTCAACTATTATACCAATATCAACAAAATGAACAATCACCTCCAAACGGTGATGGAATATAATTCCACCAATATCAACAAAACTAACAATCACCTCTAAACAGTGATGGTCAACAATTCTACCATTATCAACAAAGCAAACAATCACCTCTAAACAGTGATGGTCAACAATTTTACCAATATCAACAAAACTAACAATCACCTCTAAACAGTGATGGTAAACAATTCTACCATTATCAACAAAACTAACAATCACCTCTAAACAGTGATGGTCAACAATTCCACCAATATCAACAAAACTAACAATAACCTCTAAACAGTGATGGTCAGCAATTCTACCAATATCAACAAAACTAACAATCACCTCTAAACAGTGATGGTCAACAATTCTACCAATATCAAAAAAACTAACAATCACCTCTAAACAGTGATGGTCAACAATTCTACCAATATCAACAAAACTAACAATCACCTCTAAACAGAGATGGTCACCAATTCTACCAATATCAACACAACTAACAATCACCTCTAAACAGTGATGTTCAACAATTCAACCAATATCAACAAAATTAACAATCACCTTTAAACAGTGATGGTCAACAATTCAACCAATATCAACAAAGCTAATGATCACGTCTAAACAGTGATGGTCAACAATTCTACCAATATCAACAAAGCTAACAATCACCTCTAAACAGTGATGGTCAACAATTCTACCAATATCAACAAAACTAACAATCACCTCTAAATATTGGTCAACAATTCAACCAATATCAACAAAACTAACAATCACCTCTAAACAGTGATGGTCAACAATTCACCAATATCAACAAAACAAACAATCACCTCTAAACAGTGATGGTCTACAATTCAACCAATATCAACAAAACTAACAATCACCTCTAAACAGTGATGGTCAACAATTCTACCATTATCAACAAAACGAAGAATCACCTCTAAACAGTGATGGTCAACAATTCTACCAATATCAACAAAACTAACAATCACCTCTAAACAGTGATGGTCAACAATTCTACCAATATCAACAAAACTAACAATCACCTCTAAACAGTGATGGTCACCAATTCTACCAATATCAACACAACTAACAATCACCTCTAAACAGTGATGGTCAACAATTCTACCAATATCAACAAAGCTAAAGATCACCTCTAAACAGTGATGGTCAACTATTATACCAATATCAACAAAATGAACAATCACCTCTAAACAGTGATGGACAATAATTCCACCAATATCAACAAAACTAACAATCACCTCTAAACTGTGATGGTCAACAATTCAACCAATATCTACAAAACTAACAACAACCTCTAAACAGAGATGGTCAACAATTCCACCAATATCAACAAAACAAACATTCACCTCTAAACAGTGATGGACAACAATTCAATAAATATCAACAAAACAAACAATCACCTCTAAACAGTGATGGTCAACAATTCAACCAATATCAACAAAACAAACAATCACCTCTAAACAGTGATGGTCAACAATTCTACCAATATCAACAAAACGAGCAATCACCTCTAAACAGTAATGGTCGACAATTCTACCAATATCAACAAAACTAACAATCACCTCTAAACAGTAATGGTCAACAATTCAACCAATATCAACAAAACTAACAACAACCTCTAAACAGTGATGGTCAACAATTCCACCAATATCAACAAAACAAACAATCACCTCTAAACAGTGATGGTCAACAATTCAACCAATATCAACAAAACAAACAATCACCTCTAAACAGTGATGGTCAACAATTCTACCAATATCAACAAAACGAACAATCACCTCTAAACAGTAATGGTCAACAATTCTACCAATATCAACAAAACTAACAATCACCTCTAAACAGCGATGATCAACAATTCTACCAATATCAACAAAACTAACAATCACCTCTAAACAGTGATGGTCTACAATTCACCAATATCAACAAAACAAACAATCACCTCTAAACAGTGATGGTCTACAATTCAACCAATATCAACAAAATGAACATTCACCTCTAAACAGTGATGGTCAACAATTCTACCATTATCAACAAAACGAAGAATCACCTCTAAACAGTGATGGTCAACAATTCTACCAATATCAACAAAACTAACAACAACCTCTAAACAGTGATGGTCAACAATTCCACCAATATCAACAAAACAAACAATCACCTCTAAACAGTGAAGGTCAACAATTCAACCAATATCAACAAAACAAACAATCACCTCTAAACAGTGATGGTCAACAATTCTACCAATATCAACAAAACGAGCAATCACCTCTAAACAGTAATGGTCAACAATTCTACCAATATCAACAAAACTAACAATCACCTCTAAACAGCGATGATCAACAATTCACCAATATCAACAAAACAAACAATCACCTCTAAACAGTGATGGTCTACAATTCAACCAATATCAACAAAACTAACAATCACCTCTAAACAGTGATGGTCAACAATTCTACCAATATCAACAAAACGAAGAATCACCTCTAAACAGTGATGGTCAACAATTCTACCAATATCAACAAAACTAACAATCACCTCTAAACAGTGATGGTCAACAATTCTACCAATATCAACAAAACTAACAATCACCTCTAAACAGTGATGGTCACCAATTCTACCAATATCAACACAACTAACAATCACCTCTTAACAGTGATGGTCAACAATTCTACCAATATCAACAAAATTAACAATCACCTTTAAACAGTGATGGTCAACAATTCAACCAATATCAACAAAGCTAACGATCACCTCTAAACAGTGATAGTCAAGAATTATACCAATATCAACAAAATGAACAATCACCTCCAAACAGTGATGGTCAACAATTCAACCAATATCAACAAAACTAACAACAACATCTAAACAGTGATGGTCAACAATTCCACCAATATCAACAAAACAAACATTCAACTCTAAGCAGTGATGGTCAACAATTCAACAAATATCAACAAAACAAACAATCACCTCTAAACAGTGATGGTCAACAATTCAAAAAATATCAACAAAACAAACAATCACCTCTAAACAGTGATGGACAACAATTCAATAAATATCAACAAAACAAACAATCACCTCTAAACAGTGATGGTCAACAATTCAACCAATATCAACAAAACAAACAATCACCTCTAAACAGTGATGGTCAACAATTCTACCAATATCAACAAAACGAGCAATCACCTCTAAACAGTAATGGTCGACAATTCTACCAATATCAACAAAACTAACAATCACCTCTAAACAGTGATGGTCTACAATTCACCAATATCAACAAAACAAACAATCACCTCTAAACAGTGATGGTCAACAATTCAACCAATATCAACAAAACTAACAATCACCTCTAAACAGTGATAGTCAACAATTCTACCATTATCAACAAAACGAAGAATCACCTCTAAACAGTGATGGTCAACAATTCTACCAATATCAACAAAACTAACAATCACCTCTAAACAGTGATGGTCAACAATTCTACCAATATCAACAAAACTAACAATCACCTCTAAACAGTGATGGTCACCAATTCTACCAATATCAACACAACTAACAATCACCTCTTAACAGTGATGGTCAATAATTCTACCAATATCAACAAATTAACAATCACCTTTAAACAGTGATGGTCAACAATTCAACCAATATCAACAAAGCTAACGATCTCCTCTAAACAGTGATGGTCAACTATTATACCAATATCAATAAAATGAACAATCACCTCCAAACAGTGATGGACAATAATTCCACCAATATCAACAAAACTAACAATCACCTCTAAACAGTGATGGTCAACAATTCAACCAATATCAACAAAACTAACAACAACCTCTAAACAGTGATGGTCAACAATTCCACCAATATCAACAAAACAAACAATCACCTCTAAACAGTGATGGTCAACAATTCAACCAATATCAACAAAACAAACAATCACCTCTAAACAGTGATGGTCAACAATTCTACCAATATCAACAAAACGAACAATCACCTCTAAACAGTAATGGTCAACAATTCTACCAATATCAACAAAACTAACAATCACCTCTAAACAGCGATGATCAACAATTCTACCAATATCAACAAAACTAACAATCACCTCTAAACAGTGATGGTCTACAATTCACCAATATCAACAAAACAAACAATCACCTCTAAACAGTGATGGTCTACAATTCAACCAATATCAACAAAACTAACATTCACCTCTAAACAGTGATGGTCAACAATTCTACCATTATCAACAAAACGAAGAATTACCTCTAAACAGTGATGGTCAACAATTCTACCAATATCAACAAAACTAACAACAACCTCTAAACAGTGATGGTCAACAATTCCACCAATATCAACAAAACAAACAATCACCTCTAAACAGTGATGGTCAACAATTCAACCAATATCAACAAAACAAACAATCACCTCTAAACAGTGATGGTCAACAATTCTACCAATATCAACAAAACGAGCAATCACCTCTAAACAGTAATGGTCAACAATTCTACCAATATCAACAAAACTAACAATCACCTCTAAACAGCGATGATCAACAATTCACCAATATCAACAAAGCAAACAATCACCTCTAAACAGTGATGGTCAACAATTCTACCATTATCAACAAAACGAAGAATCACCTCTAAACAGTGATGGTCAACAATTCTACCAATATCAACAAAACTAACAATCACCTCTAAACAGTGATGGTCAACAATTCTACCAATATCAACAAAACTAACAATCACCTCTAAACAGTGATGGTCACCAATTCTATCAATATCAACACAACTAACAATCACCTCTTAACAGTGATGGTCAACAATTCTACCAATATCAACAAAATTAACAATCACCTTTAAACAGTGATGGTCAACAATTCAACCAATATCAACAAAGCTAACGATCACCTCTAAACAGTGATGGTCAAGAATTATACCAATATCAACAAAATGAACAATCACCTCCAAACAGTGATGGACAATAATTCCACCAATATCAACAAAACTAACAATCACCTCGAAACAGTGATGGTCAACAATTCAACCAATATCAACAAAACTAACAACAACATCTAAACAGTGATGGTCAACAATTCCACCAATATCAACAAAACAAACATTCAACTCTAAGCAGTGATGGTCAACAATTCAACAAATATCAACAAAACAAACAATCACCTCTAAACAGTGATGGTCAACAATTCAACCAATATCAACAAAACAAACAATCACCTCTAAACAGTGATGGTCAACAATTCTACCAATATCAACAAAACGAGCAATCACCTCTAAACAGTAATGGTCAACAATTCTACCAATATCAACAAAACTAACAATCACCTCTAAACAGTGATGGTCAACAATTCTACCAATATCAACAAAACTAACAATCACCTCTAAACAGTGATGGTCAATAATTCTACCAATATCAACAAAACTAACAATCACCTCTAAATATTGGTCAACAATTCAACCAATATCAACAAAGCTAACAATCACCTTTAAACAGAGATGGTGAACAATTCAACCAATATCAACAAAACTAACAATCACCTCTAAACAGTGATGTTCAACAATTCTACCAATATCAACAAAACGAGCAATCACCTCCAAACAGTGTTGGTCAATAATTCTACCAATATCAACAAAACTAACAATCACCTCTAAACAGTGATGGTCAACAATTCAATCAATATCAACAAAACGAGCAATCACCTCCAAACAGTGATGGTCAACAATTATACCAATATCAACAAAACTAACAATCACTTCTAAACAGTGATAGTCAACAATTCAATCAATATCAACAAAACTAACAATCACCTCTAATCAGTGGTGGTCAACAATTTTACCAATATCAACAAATTGAGCAATCACCTCTAAACAGTGATGGTCAACAATTCACCAATATCAACAAAACAAACAATCACCTCTAAACAGTGATGGTCTACAATTCAACCAATATCAACAAAACAAACAATCACCTCTAAACAGTGATGGTCAACAATTCCACCAATATCAACAAAACAAACAATCACCTCTAATCAGTGATGGTCAACAATTTTACCAATATCAACAAATTGAACAATTACCTCTAAACAGTGATGGTCAACAATTCTACCAATATCAACAAAACTAACAATCACCTCTAAACGGTGATGGTCAACAATTCAATCAAAACCAACAAAACTAGCAATCACCTCCAAACTGTGATGGTCAACAATTCCACCAATATCAACAAAACTAACAATCACCTCTATATATTGGTCAACAATTCAACCAATATCAACAAAGCTAACAATCACCTTTAAGCAGAGATTATGAACAATTCAACCAATATCAACAAAACTAACAATCACCTCTAAATAGTGATGGTCAACAATTCTACCAATATCAACAAAACGAGCAATCACCCCCAAACAGTGATGGTCAACAATTCCACCAATATCAACAAAATTAACAATCACCTCTAAGCAGTGATGGTCAACAATTCAATCAATATCAACAAAACTAACAACAACCTCTAAACAGTTATGGTCAACAATTCTACCAATATCAACAAAACGAGCAATCACCTCTAAACAGTGATGGTCAACAATTATACCAATATCAACAAAACTAACAATCACCTCTAAACAGTGATGGTCAACAATTCAATCAATATCAACAAAACTAACAATCACCTCTAATCAGTGGTGGTCAACAATTTTACCAATATCAACAAATTGAACAATCACCTCTAAACAGTGATGGTCAACAATTCACCAATATCAACAAAACAAACAATCACCTCTAAACAGTGATGGTCTACAATTCAACCAATATCAACAAAACAAACAATCACCTCTAAACAGTGATGGTCAACAATTCCACCAATATCAACAAAACAAACAATCACCTCTAATCAGTGATGGTCAACAATTTTACCAATATCAACAAATTGAACAATTACCTCTAAACAGTGATGGTCAACAATTCTACCAATATCAACAAAACTAACAATCACCTCTAAACAGTGATGGTCAACAATTCAATCAAAACCAACAAAACTAGCAATCACCTCCAAACTGTGATGGTCAACAATTCCACCAATATCAACAAAACTAACAATCACCTCTAAATATTGGTCAACAATTCAACCAATATCAACAAAGCTAACAATCACCTTTAAGCAGAGATTATGAACAATTCAACCAATATCAACAAAACTAACAATCACCTCTAAATAGTGATGGTCAACAATTCTACCAATATCAACAAAACGAGCAATCACCCCCAAACAGTGATGGTCAACAATTCCACCAATATCAACAAAACTAACAATCACCTCTAAACAGCGATGATCAACAATTCTACCAATATCAACAAAACTAACAATCACCTCTAAACAGTGATGGTCTACAATTCACCAATATCAACAAAACAAACAATCACCTCTAAACAGTGATGGTCTACAATTCAACCAATATCAACAAAACTAACATTCACCTCTAAACAGTGATGGTCAACAATTCTACCATTATCAACAAAACGAAGAATTACCTCTAAACAGTGATGGTCAACAATTCTACCAATATCAACAAAACTAACAACAACCTCTAAACAGTGATGGTCAACAATTCCACCAATATCAACAAAACAAACAATCACCTCTAAACAGTGATGGTCAACAATTCAACCAATATCAACAAAACAAACAATCACCTCTAAACAGTGATGGTCAACAATTCTACCAATATCAACAAAACGAGCAATCACCTCTAAACAGTAATGGTCAACAATTCTACCAATATCAACAAAACTAACAATCACCTCTAAACAGCGATGATCAACAATTCACCAATATCAACAAAACAAACAATCACCTCTAAACAGTGATGGTCAACAATTCTACCATTATCAACAAAACGAAGAATCACCTCTAAACAGTGATGGTCAACAATTCTACCAATATCAACAAAACTAACAATCACCTCTAAACAGTGATGGTCAACAATTCTACCAATATCAACAAAACTAACAATCACCTCTAAACAGTGATGGTCACCAATTCTATCAATATCAACACAACTAACAATCACCTCTTAACAGTGATGGTCAACAATTCTACCAATATCAACAAAATTAACAATCACCTTTAAACAGTGATGGTCAACAATTCAACCAATATCAACAAAGCTAACGATCACCTCTAAACAGTGATGGTCAAGAATTATACCAATATCAACAAAATGAACAATCACCTCCAAACAGTGATGGACAATAATTCCACCAATATCAACAAAACTAACAATCACCTCGAAACAGTGATGGTCAACAATTCAACCAATATCAACAAAACTAACAACAACATCTAAACAGTGATGGTCAACAATTCCACCAATATCAACAAAACAAACATTCAACTCTAAGCAGTGATGGTCAACAATTCAACAAATATCAACAAAACAAACAATCACCTCTAAACAGTGATGGTCAACAATTCAACCAATATCAACAAAACAAACAATCACCTCTAAACAGTGATGGTCAACAATTCTACCAATATCAACAAAACGAGCAATCACCTCTAAACAGTAATGGTCAACAATTCTACCAATATCAACAAAACTAACAATCACCTCTAAACAGTGATGGTCAACAATTCTACCAATATCAACAAAACTAACAATCACCTCTAAACAGTGATGGTCAATAATTCTACCAATATCAACAAAACTAACAATCACCTCTAAACAGTGATGGTCAACAATTCAATCAATATCAACAAAACGAGCAATCACCTCCAAACAGTGATGGTCAACAATTATACCAATATCAACAAAACTAACAATCACCTCTAAACAGTGATAGTCAACAATTCAATCAATATCAACAAAACTAACAATCACCTCTAATCAGTGGTGGTCAACAATTTTACCAATATCAACAAATTGAGCAATCACCTCTAAACAGTGATGGTCAACAATTCACCAATATCAACAAAACAAACAATCACCTCTAAACAGTGATGGTCTACAATTCAACCAATATCAACAAAACAAACAATCACCTCTAAACAGTGATGGTCAACAATTCCACCAATATCAACAAAACAAACAATCACCTCTAATCAGTGATGGTCAACAATTTTACCAATATCAACAAATTGAACAATTACCTCTAAACAGTGATGGTCAACAATTCTACCAATATCAACAAAACTAACAATCACCTCTAAACGGTGATGGTCAACAATTCAATCAAAACCAACAAAACTAGCAATCACCTCCAAACTGTGATGGTCAACAATTCCACCAATATCAACAAAACTAACAATCACCTCTAAATATTGGTCAACAATTCAACCAATATCAACAAAGCTAACAATCACCTTTAAGCAGAGATTATGAACAATTCAACCAATATCAACAAAACTAACAATCACCTCTAAATAGTGATGGTCAACAATTCTACCAATATCAACAAAACGAGCAATCACCCCCAAACAGTGATGGTCAACAATTCCACCAATATCAACAAAATTAACAATCACCTCTAAGCAGTGATGGTCAACAATTCAATCAATATCAACAAAACTAACAACAACCTCTAAACAGTTATGGTCAACAATTCTACCAATATCAACAAAACGAGCAATCACCTCTAAACAGTGATGGTCAACAATTATACCAATATCAACAAAACTAACAATCACCTCTAAACAGTGATGGTCAACAATTCAATCAATATCAACAAAACTAACAATCACCTCTAATCAGTGGTGGTCAACAATTTTACCAATATCAACAAATTGAACAATCACCTCTAAACAGTGATGGTCAACAATTCACCAATATCAACAAAACAAACAATCACCTCTAAACAGTGATGGTCTACAATTCAACCAATATCAACAAAACAAACAATCACCTCTAAATATTGGTCAACAATTCAACCAATATCAACAAAGCTAACAATCACCTTTAAGCAGAGATTATGAACAATTCAACCAATATCAACAAAACTAACAATCACCTCTAAATAGTGATGGTCAACAATTCTACCAATATCAACAAAACGAGCAATCACCCCCAAACAGTGATGGTCAACAATTCCACCAATATCAACAAAATTAACAATCACCTCTAAACAGTGATGGTCAACAATTCAATCAATATCAACAAAACTAACAACAACCTCTAAACAGTTATGGTCAACAATTCTACCAATATCAACAAAACGAGCAATCACCTCCAAACAGTGATGGTCAACGATTCCACCAATATCAGCAAAACTAACAATCACCTCTAAACAGTGATGGTCACCAATTCAACCAATATCAACAAAACTAACAACAACCTCTAAACAGTGATGGTCAACAATTCTACCAATATCAACAAAACTAACAATCACCTCTAAACAGTGATGGTCAACAATTCAACCAATATCAACAAAACTAACAATCATATCTAAACAGTGATGATCAACATTTCTACCATTATCAACAAAACAAACAATCACCTCTAAACAGTGATGGTCAACAATTCTACCAATATCAACAAAACTAACAATCACCTCTAAACAGTGATGGTCAACAATTCTACCATTATCAACAAAACGAAGAATCACCTCTAAACGGTGATGGTCAATAATTCTACCAATATCAACAAAACTAACAATCACCTCTAAACAGTGATGGTCAACAATTCAATCAATATCAACAAAGCTAACGATCATCTCTAAACAGTGATGGTCAACAATTCTACCAATATCAACAAAATGAGCAATCACCTCCAAACAGTGATGGACAATAATTCCACCAATATCAACAAAACTAACAATCACCTCTAAACAGTGATGGTCAACAATTCTACCAATATCAACAAAACTAACAATCACCTCTAAACAGTGATGGTCAACAATTCTACCAATATCAACAAAACTAACAATCACCTCTAAATATTGGTCAACAATTCAACCAATATCAACAAAACTAACATTCACCTCTAAACAGTGATGGTCAACAATTCTACCATTATCAACAAAACGAGGAATTACCTCTAAACAGTGATGGTCAACAATTCTACCAATATCAACAAAACTAACAACAACCTCTAAACAGTGATGGTCAACAATTCCACCAATATCAACAAAACAAACAATCACCTCTAAACAGTGATGGTCAACAATTCAACCAATATCAACAAAACAAACAATCACCTCTAAACAGTGATGGTCAACAATTCTACCAATATCAACAAAACGAGCAATCACCTCTAAACAGTAATGGTCAACAATTCTACCAATATCAACAAAACTAACAATCACCTCTAAACAGCGATGATCAACAATTCACCAATATCAACAAAACAAACAATCACCTCTAAACAGTGATGGTCTACAATTCAACCAATATCAACAAAACAAACAATCACCTCTAAACAGTGATGGTCAACAATTCTACCATTATCAACAAAACGAAGAATCACCTCTAAACAGTGTTGGTCAACAATTCTACCAATATCAACAAAACTAACAATCACCTCTAAACAGTGATGGTCAACAATTCTACCAATATCAACAAAACTAACAATCACCTCTAAACAGTGATGGTCACCAATTCTATCAATATCAACACAACTAACAATCACCTCTTAACAGTGATGGTCAACAATTCTACCAATATCAACAAAATTAACAATCACCTTTAAACAGTGATGGTCAACAATTCAACCAATATCAACAAAGCTAACGATCACCTCTAAACAGTGATGGTCAAGAATTATACCAATATCAACAAAATGAACAATCACCTCCAAACAGTGATGGACAATAATTCCACCAATATCAACAAAACTAACAATCACCTCGAAACAGTGATGGTCAACAATTCAACCAATATCAACAAAACTAACAACAACATCTAAACAGTGATGGTCAACAATTCCACCAATATCAACAAAACAAACATTCAACTCTAAGCAGTGATGGTCAACAATTCAACAAATATCAACAAAACAAACAATCACCTCTAAACAGTGATGGTCAACAATTCAACCAATATCAACAAAACAAACAATCACCTCTAAACAGTGATGGTCAACAATTCTACCAATATCAACAAAACGAGCAATCACCTCTAAACAGTAATGGTCAACAATTCTACCAATATCAACAAAACTAACAATCACCTCTAAACAGTGATGGTCAACAATTCTACCAATATCAACAAAACTAACAATCACCTCTAAACAGTGATGGTCAATAATTCTACCAATATCAACAAAACTAACAATCACCTCTAAATATTGGTCAACAATTCAACCAATATCAACAAAGCTAACAATCACCTTTAAACAGAGATGGTGAACAATTCAACCAATATCAACAAAACTAACAATCACCTCTAAACAGTGATGTTCAACAATTCTACCAATATCAACAAAACGAGCAATCACCTCCAAACAGTGTTGGTCAATAATTCTACCAATATCAACAAAACTAACAATCACCTCTAAACAGTGATGGTCAACAATTCAATCAATATCAACAAAACGAGCAATCACCTCCAAACAGTGATGGTCAACAATTATACCAATATCAACAAAACTAACAATCACCTCTAAACAGTGATAGTCAACAATTCAATCAATATCAACAAAACTAACAATCACCTCTAATCAGTGGTGGTCAACAATTTTACCAATATCAACAAATTGAACAATCACCTCTAAACAGTGATGGTCAACAATTCACCAATATCAACAAAACAAACAATCACCTCTAAACAGTGATGGTCTACAATTCAACCAATATCAACAAAACAAACAATCACCTCTAAACAGTGATGGTCAACAATTCCACCAATATCAACAAAACAAACAATCACCTCTAATCAGTGATGGTCAACAATTTTACCAATATCAACAAATTGAACAATTACCTCTAAACAGTGATGGTCAACAATTCTACCAATATCAACAAAACTAACAATCACCTCTAAACGGTGATGGTCAACAATTCAATCAAAACCAACAAAACTAGCAATCACCTCCAAACTGTGATGGTCAACAATTCCACCAATATCAACAAAACTAACAATCACCTCTAAATATTGGTCAACAATTCAACCAATATCAACAAAGCTAACAATCACCTTTAAGCAGAGATTATGAACAATTCAACCAATATCAACAAAACTAACAATCACCTCTAAATAGTGATGGTCAACAATTCTACCAATATCAACAAAACGAGCAATCACCCCCAAACAGTGATGGTCAACAATTCCACCAATATCAACAAAATTAACAATCACCTCTAAACAGTGATGGTCAACAATTCAATCAATATCAACAAAACTAACAACAACCTCTAAACAGTTATGGTCAACAATTCTACCAATATCAACAAAACGAGCAATCACCTCTAAACAGTGATGGTCAACAATTATACCAATATCAACAAAACTAACAATCACCTCTAAACAGTGATGGTCAACAATTCA
This sequence comes from Bathymodiolus brooksi, assembly GCA_963680875.1. Taxonomy (NCBI): domain Eukaryota; kingdom Metazoa; phylum Mollusca; class Bivalvia; order Mytilida; family Modiolidae; genus Bathymodiolus; species Bathymodiolus brooksi. The sequence continues at coordinate 47,118,730 of OY804588.1, forward strand.
ATCAATATCAACAAAACTAACAATCACCTCTAATCAGTGGTGGTCAACAATTTTACCAATATCAACAAATTGAACAATCACCTCTAAACAGTGATGGTCAACAATTCACCAATATCAACAAAACAAACAATCACCTCTAAACAGTGATGGTCTACAATTCAACCAATATCAACAAAACAAACAATCACCTCTAAACAGTGATGGTCAACAATTCCACCAATATCAACAAAACAAACAATCACCTCTAATCAGTGATGGTCAACAATTTTACCAATATCAACAAATTGAACAATTACCTCTAAACAGTGATGGTCAACAATTCTACCAATATCAACAAAACTAACAATCACCTCTAAACAGTGATGGTCAACAATTCTACCAATATCAACAAAACGAGCAATCACCTCTAAACAGTAATGGTCAACAATTCTACCAATATCAACAAAACTAACAATCACCTCTAAACAGTGATGGTCAACAATTCTACCAATATCAACAAAACTAACAATCACCTCTAAACAGTGATGGTCAATAATTCTACCAATATCAACAAAACTAACAATCACCTCTAAATATTGGTCAACAATTCAACCAATATCAACAAAGCTAACAATCACCTTTAAACAGAGATGGTGAACAATTCAACCAATATCAACAAAACTAACAATCACCTCTAAACAGTGATGTTCAACAATTCTACCAATATCAACAAAACGAGCAATCACCTCCAAACAGTGTTGGTCAATAATTCTACCAATATCAACAAAACTAACAATCACCTCTAAACAGTGATGGTCAACAATTCAATCAATATCAACAAAACGAGCAATCACCTCCAAACAGTGATGGTCAACAATTATACCAATATCAACAAAACTAACAATCACCTCTAAACAGTGATAGTCAACAATTCAATCAATATCAACAAAACTAACAATCACCTCTAATCAGTGGTGGTCAACAATTTTACCAATATCAACAAATTGAACAATCACCTCTAAACAGTGATGGTCAACAATTCACCAATATCAACAAAACAAACAATCACCTCTAAACAGTGATGGTCTACAATTCAACCAATATCAACAAAACAAACAATCACCTCTAAACAGTGATGGTCAACAATTCCACCAATATCAACAAAACAAACAATCACCTCTAATCAGTGATGGTCAACAATTTTACCAATATCAACAAATTGAACAATTACCTCTAAACAGTGATGGTCAACAATTCTACCAATATCAACAAAACTAACAATCACCTCTAAACGGTGATGGTCAACAATTCAATCAAAACCAACAAAACTAGCAATCACCTCCAAACTGTGATGGTCAACAATTCCACCAATATCAACAAAACTAACAATCACCTCTAAATATTGGTCAACAATTCAACCAATATCAACAAAGCTAACAATCACCTTTAAGCAGAGATTATGAACAATTCAACCAATATCAACAAAACTAACAATCACCTCTAAATAGTGATGGTCAACAATTCTACCAATATCAACAAAACGAGCAATCACCCCCAAACAGTGATGGTCAACAATTCCACCAATATCAACAAAATTAACAATCACCTCTAAACAGTGATGGTCAACAATTCAATCAATATCAACAAAACTAACAACAACCTCTAAACAGTTATGGTCAACAATTCTACCAATATCAACAAAACGAGCAATCACCTCTAAACAGTGATGGTCAACAATTATACCAATATCAACAAAACTAACAATCACCTCTAAACAGTGATGGTCAACAATTCAATCAATATCAACAAAACTAACAATCACCTCTAATCAGTGGTGGTCAACAATTTTACCAATATCAACAAATTGAACAATCACCTCTAAACAGTGATGGTCAACAATTCACCAATATCAACAAAACAAACAATCACCTCTAAACAGTGATGGTCTACAATTCAACCAATATCAACAAAACAAACAATCACCTCTAAACAGTGATGGTCAACAATTCCACCAATATCAACAAAACAAACAATCACCTCTAATCAGTGATGGTCAACAATTTTACCAATATCAACAAATTGAACAATTACCTCTAAACAGTGATGGTCAACAATTCTACCAATATCAACAAAACTAACAATCACCTCTAAACAGTGATGGTCAACAATTCAATCAAAACCAACAAAACTAGCAATCACCTCCAAACTGTGATGGTCAACAATTCCACCAATATCAACAAAACTAACAATCACCTCTAAATATTGGTCAACAATTCAACCAATATCAACAAAGCTAACAATCACCTTTAAGCAGAGATTATGAACAATTCAACCAATATCAACAAAACTAACAATCACCTCTAAATAGTGATGGTCAACAATTCTACCAATATCAACAAAACGAGCAATCACCCCCAAACAGTGATGGTCAACAATTCCACCAATATCAACAAAATTAACAATCACCTCTAAACAGTGATGGTCAACAATTCAATCAATATCAACAAAACTAACAACAACCTCTAAACAGTTATGGTCAACAATTCTACCAATATCAACAAAACGAGCAATCACCTCCAAACAGTGATGGTCAACGATTCCACCAATATCAGCAAAACTAACAATCACCTCTAAACAGTGATGGTCACCAATTCAACCAATATCAACAAAACTAACAACAACCTCTAAACAGTGATGGTCAACAATTCTACCAATATCAACAAAACTAACAATCACCTCTAAACAGTGATGGTCAACAATTCAACCAATATCAACAAAACTAACAATCATATCTAAACAGTGATGATCAACAATTCTACCATTATCAACAAAACAAACAATCACCTCTAAACAGTGATGGTCAACAATTCTACCAATATCAACAAAACTAACAATCACCTCTAAACAGTGATGGTCAACAATTCTACCATTATCAACAAAACGAAGAATCACCTCTGAACGGTGATGGTCAATAATTCTACCAATATCAACAAAACTAACAATCACCTCTAAACAGTGATGGTCAACAATTCAATCAATATCAACAAAGCTAACGATCATCTCTAAACAGTGATGGTCAACAATTCTACCAATATCAACAAAATGAGCAATCACCTCCAAACAGTGATGGACAATAATTCCACCAATATCAACAAAACTAACAATCACCTCTAAACAGTGATGGTCAACAATTCTACCAATATCAACAAAACTAACAATCACCTCTAAACAGTGATGGTCAACAATTCTACCAATATCAACAAAACTAACAATCACCTCTAAATATTGGTCAACAATTCAACCAATATCAACAAAGCTAACAATTACCTTTAAACAGAGATGGTGAACAATTCAACCAATATCAACAAAACTAACAATCACCTCTAAACAGTGATGTCCAACAATTCTACCAATATCAACAAAACGAGCAATCACCTCCAAACAGTGATGGTCAACAATTATACCAATATCAACAAAACTAACAATCACCTCTAAACAGTGATGGTCAACAATTCTTCCAATATCAACAAAACAAATAATCACCTCTAAACAGTGATGGTCAATAATTCAACCAATATCAGCAAAGCAGACAATCACCTCTAAACAGTGATGGTCAACAATTTTACCAATATCAACAAAACTAACAATCACCTCTAAACAGTGATGGTCTACAATTCAACCAATATCAACAAAACAAACAATTACCTCTAAACAGTGATGGTCAACAATTCCACCAATATCAACAAAACAAACATTCACCTCTAATCAGTGATGGTCAACAATTTTACCAATATCAACAAATTGAACAATCACCTCTAACAAACAATCACCTCTAAACAGTGATGGTCTACAATTCAACCAATATCAACAAAACAAACAATTACCTCTAAACAGTGATTGTCAACAATTCCACCAATATCAACAAAGCAAACAATCACCTCTAATCAGTGATGGTCAACAATTTTACCAATATCAACAAATTGAACAATTACCTCTAAACAGTGATGGTCAACAATTCCACCAATATCAACAAAACAAACAATCACCTCTAATCAGTGATGGTCAACAATTTTACCAATATCAACAAATTGAACAATCACCTCTAAACAGTGATGGTCAACAATTCACCAATATCAACAAAACAAACAATCACCTCTAAACAGTGATGGTCTTCAATTCCACCAATATCAACAAAACAAACAATTACCTCTAAACAGTGATGGTCAACAATTCCACCATTATCAAATAAACTAACAATCTACTCTAAACAGTGATGGTCAACAATCTTACCAATATCAACAAAACGAACAATCACCTCTAAACAGTGATGGTCAATAATTCTACCAATATCAACAAAACTAACAATCACCTCTAAACAGTGATGGTCAACAATTCAATCAATATCAACAAAGCTAACGATCATCTCTAAACAGTGATGGTCAACAATTCTACCAATATCAACAAAATGAGCAATCACCTCCAAACAGGGATGGACAATAATTCCACCAATATCAACAAAACTAACAATCACCTCTAAACAGTGATGGTCAACAATTCTACCAATATCAACAAAACTAACAATCACCTCTAAACAGTGATGGTCAACAATTCTACCAATATCAACAAAACTAACAATCACCTCTAAATATTGGTCAACAATTCAACCAATATCAACAAAGCTAACAATTACCTTTAAACAGAGATGGTGAACAATTCAACCAATATCAACAAAACTAACAATCACCTCTAAACAGTGATGTTCAACAATTCTACCAATATCAACAAAACGAGCAATCACCTCCAAACAGTGATGGTCAACAATTATACCAATATCAACAAAACTAACAATCACCTCTAAACAGTGATGGTCAACAATTCTTCCAATATCAACAAAACAAATAATCACCTCTAAACAGTGATGGTCAATAATTCAACCAATATCAGCAAAGCAGACAATCACCTCTAAACAGTGATGGTCAACAATTTTACCAATATCAACAAAACTAACAATCACCTCTAAACAGTGATGGTCTACAATTCAACCAATATCAACAAAACAAACAATTACCTCTAAACAGTGATGGTCAACAATTCCACCAATATCAACAAAACAAACATTCACCTCTAATCAGTGATGGTCAACAATTTTACCAATATCAACAAATTGAACAATCACCTCTAACAAACAATCACCTCTAAACAGTGATGGTCTACAATTCAACCAATATCAACAAAACAAACAATTACCTCTAAACAGTGATTGTCAACAATTCCACCAATATCAACAAAACAAACAATCACCTCTAATCAGTGATGGTCAACAATTTTACCAATATCAACAAATTGAACAATTACCTCTAAACAGTGATGGTCAACAATTCCACCAATATCAATAAAAACAAACAATCACCTCTAATCAGTGATGGTCAACAATTTTACCAATATCAACAAATTGAACAATCACCTCTAAACAGTGATGGTCAACAATTCACCAATATCAACAAAACAAACAATCACCTCTAAACAGTGATGGTCTTCAATTCCACCAATATCAACAAAACAAACAATTACCTCTAAACAGTGATGGTCAACAATTCCACCATTATCAAAAAAACTAACAATCTACTCTAAACAGTGATGGTCAACAATCTTACCAATATCAACAAAACGAACAATCACCTCTAAACAGTGATGGTCAACAATTCAATCAATATCAACAAAGCTAACGATCATCTCTAAACAGTGATGGTCAACAATTCTACCAATATCAACAAAATGAGCAATCACCTCCAAACAGTGATGGACAATAATTCCACCAATATCAACAAAACTAACAATCACCTCTAAACAGTGATGGTCAACAATTCTACCAATATCAACAAAACTAACAATCACCTCTAAACAGTGATGGTCAACAATTCTACCAATATCAACAAAACTAACAATCACCTCTAAATATTGGTCAACAATTCAACCAATATCAACAAAGCTAACAATTACCTTTAAACAGAGATGGTGAACAATTCAACCAATATCAACAAAACTAACAATCACCTCTAAACAGTGATGTTCAACAATTCTACCAATATCAACAAAACGAGCAATCACCTCCAAACAGTGATGGTCAACAATTATACCAATATCAACAAAACTAACAATCACCTCTAAACAGTGATGGTCAACAATTCTTCCAATATCAACAAAACAAATAATCACCTCTAAACAGTGATGGTCAATAATTCAACCAATATCAGCAAAGCAGACAATCACCTCTAAACAGTGATGGTCCACAATTTTACCAATATCAACAAAACTAACAATCACCTCTAAACAGTGATGGTCTACAATTCAACCAATATCAACAAAACAAACAATTACCTCTAAACAGTGATGGTCAACAATTCCACCAATATCAACAAAACAAACATTCACCTCTAATCAGTGATGGTCAACAATTTTACCAATATCAACAAATTGAACAATCACCTCTAACAAACAATCACCTCTAAACAGTGATGGTCTACAGTTCAACCAATATCAACAAAACAAACAATTACCTCTAAACAGTGATTGTCAACAATTCCACCAATATCAACAAAACAAACAATCACCTCTAATCAGTGATGGTCAACAATTTTACCAATATCAACAAATTGAACAATTACCTCTAGACAGTGATGGTCAACAATTCCACCAATATCAACAAAACAAACAATCACCTCTAATCAGTGATGGTCAACAATTTTACCAATATCAACAAATTGAACAATCACCTCTAAACAGTGATGGTCAACAATTCACCAATATCAACAAAACAAACAATCACCTCTAAACAGTGATGGTCTTCAATTCCACCAATATCAACAAAACAAACAATTACCTCTAAACAGTGATGGTCAAGAATTCCACCATTATCAAAAAAACTTACAATCACCTCTAAACAGTGATGGTCAACAATCTTACCAATATCAACAAAACGAACAATCACCTCTAAACTTTGATGGTCAACAATTCTACCAATATCAACAAAACAAATAATCACCTCTCGTCTCAACACATTGAACATACAAAAGACTACTACATACGACGTTTGAATATTAAATCATGGCTTGGGACAGGCTAAAAAAAGTGACTGGGGTTAAACCGGTCAAAGGGATCACACCCCACTCTCTTGATATTTGCATCTACAACGTCAATAAATATATCAACAAAGGATAAAAAAAACCCTGCACATATTTGCTTCCACTCAAAAGCCACACGCTACCATACTATCAAAAAAATCATAACTGATACCTGTAACATATTTAATATCAATAAGTAGTATTCCGTTACCACGAGAATACAGTTATTGCAGTTAGAAAAGTGCAAAGGTCATACGAAGGGGTCAAAGGGAACGTCATCATCAAAAGGGAAAATTGACGATAAAGAAAGACAAATCTGCTCTTCTGTCGTAAACGCACCTGTTAAATAATGTTGAGAAAAGGACATGTTTAAATCCAAAATTCACTACGAGTTGCTTGTAATATTATCCTAATGCAACGTAAGTTCCTTGGGATAAATTCGATTTACAAACGTAAGAAAATTATGATTATTTACAATTACGATATCGTCTAAGAGTCTACAGTTATTGTTGAATGAACTAATCAGTGAGTATTTTGAAGGATTTCTTTTGGAGTTTGGCCATAAATCAAAATTCATAGCAGTATTATAACAAATTAGTCATTAGCATATCCATATCAACATTCCACTCTTAGTATATTGTTGTAGTACAGTTGTATTATTACATCATTTAATTTGAAGCCAAAATTTACTTCCATTTCTATTTAGAAAAGTTTGAAAATATCAAAGGGGTAATCAGAAGCCGTAAATCAAAGAAGGACCCAAAAAATAAGACAAACAGACAGACAATGATCAACAAAACACTACACAAAATCCTAAAGATCGGGCAACACGAACCCCACTAAAACCGGGAGTGAACTCAGGTGTTCCTACTGACTTTTCTATGAAGACGTATACATTGAATAAAAAATACCACGGGGGTGTCTTACGGTGATATAAAATCAACTTAACCCATAGCACTGTGTCGCGAAATTATTGTGTCTTCTTGGTATATATATATATATATATACAGTCAAACTTGTATTAAGAGGTCACCCTAGGGGTAAAGAAAAAGTGATTTATAAGACAAGTGACATATTAAAAGAGGTTCAATTTATGACACGACAAGAAAAAGGCGACCTTTTAATACAGGTGACTGCTTAATAGAGATGACCTTGTGGGCGAGTTTGACTGTATATATTACGCAACGCTTTGATAACGAGTTCATTATAATTACCGTCTATCAAAGAAGCAGACTCGTATGAAATCTAGTAAAGCCAATGTTTTCACTAATCTAACTATAAAGTCTTGAAAATGTAAAATCATCATTTGGGAGAATCAAAAATCTATTTTAAGGCAAACATTTCTATAATCTTGAATTGGTCGGAACAGATCCATAATCTAATATAAAACAACAAATACCAGTGTCGGAACAGATCCAAATTCTAATAGAAAACAACAAATACCAGTGTCGGAACAGATTCATAATCTAATATAAAACAACAAATACCAGTGTCAGAACAGATCCAAATTCTAATAGAAAACAACAAATAACAGTGTCGGAACAGATCCATAATCTAATAGAAAACAACAAATACCAGTGTCGGAACAGATCCATAATCTAATAGAAAACAACAAATAACAGTGTCGGAACAGATCCATAATCTAATATAAAACAACAAATACCAGTGTCGGAACAGATCCAAATTCTAATAGAAAACAACAAATACCAGTGTCGGAACAGATCCAAATTCTAATAGAAAACAACAAATACCAGTGTCGGAACAGATCCATAATCTAATATAAAACAACAAATACCAGTGTCGGAACAGATCCAAATTCTAATAGAAAACAACAAATACCAGTGTCGGAACAGATCCATAATCTAATAGAAAACAACAAATACCAGTGTCGGAACAGATCCATAATCTAATAGAAAACAACAAATAACAGTGTCGGAACAGATCCATAATCTAATATAAAACAACAAATACCAGTGTCGGAAACAGATCCAAATTCTAATAGAAAACAACAAATACCAGTGTCGGAACAGATCCAAATTCTAATAGAAAACAACAAATACCAGTGTCGGAACAGATCCATAATCTAATATAAAACAACAAATACCAGTGTCGGAACAGATCCAAATTCTAATAGAAAACAACAAATACCAGTGTCGGAACAGATCCATAATCTAATAGAAAACAACAAATACCAGTGTCGGAACAGATCCATAATCTAATAGAAAACAACAAATAACAGTGTCGGAACAGATCCAAATTCTAATAAAAAAACAACAAATACCAGTGTCGGAACAGATCCAAATTCTAATAGAAAACAACAAATACCAGTGTCGGAACAGATCCATAATCTAATAGAAAACAACAAATACCAGTGTCGGAACAGATCTATAATCTAATAGAAAACAACAAATAACAGTGTCGGAACAGATCCATAATCTAATAGAAAACAACAAATACCAGTGTCGGAACAGATCCACATTCTAATAGAAAACAACAAATACCAGTGTCGGAACAGATCCATAATCTAATATAAAACAACAAATACCAGTGTCGGAACAGATCCAAATTCTAATAGAAAACAACAAATACCAGTGTCGGAACAGATCCATAATCTAATAGAAAACAACAAATAACAGTGTCGGAACAGATCCATAATCTAATAGAAAACAACAAATACCAGTGTCGGAACAGAACCAAAATCTAATAGAAAACAACAAATACCAGTGTCGGAACAGATCCATAATCTAATAGAAAATAACAAATACCAGTGTCGGAACAGATCCATAATCTAATAGAAAACAACAAATACCAGTGTCGGAACAGATCCAAATTATAATAGAAAACAACAAATACCAGTGTCGGAACAGATCCATAATCTAATAGAAAACAACAAATACCAGTGTCGGAACAGATCCATAATCTAATAGAAAACAACAAATACCAGTGTCGGAACAGATCCATAATCTAATATAAAACAACAAATACCAGTGTCGGAACAGATCCAAAATCTAATAGAAAACAACAAATACCAGTGTCGGAACAGATCCAAATTCTAATAGAAAACAACAAATACCAGTGTCGGAACAGATCCAAATTCTAATAGAAAATAACAAATACCAGTGTCGGAACAGATCCATAATCTAATAGAAAACAACAAATACCAGTGTCGGAACAGATCCAAATTCTAATAGAAAACAACAAATACCAGTGTCGGAACAGATCCAAAATCTAATAGAAAACAACAAATACCAGTGTCGGAACAGATCCATAATCTAATAGAAAACAACAAATACCAGTGTCGGAACAGATCCATAATCTAATATAAAACAACAAATACCAGTGTCGGAACAGATCCATAATCTAATAGAAAACAACAAATACCAGTGTCGGAACAGATCCACATTCTAATAGAAAACAACAAATACCAGTGTCGGAACAGATCCACATTCTAATAGAAAACAACAAATACCAGTGTCGGAACAGATCCACATTCTAATAGAAAACAACAAATACCAGTGTCGGAACAGATCCACATTCTAATAGAAAACAACAAATACCAGTGTCGGAACAGATCCACATTCTAATAGAAAACAACAAATACCAGTGTCGGAACAGATCCAAAATCTAATAGAAAACAACAAATACCAGTGTCGGAACAGATCCAAATTCTAATAGAAAACAACAAATACCAGTGTCGGAACAGATCCACATTCTAATAGAAAACAACAAATACCAGTGTCGGAACAGATCCAAAATCTAATAGAAAACAACAAATACCAGTGTCGGAACAGATCCACATTCTAATAGAAAACAACAAATACCAGTGTCGGAACAGATTCACATTCTAATAGAAAACAACAAATACCAGTGTCGGAACAGATCCAAATTCTAATAGAAAACAACAAATACCAGTGTCGGAACAGATCCACATTCTAATAGAAAACAACAAATACCAGTGTCGGAACAGATCCAAAATCTAATAGAAAACAACAAATACCAGTGTCGGAACAGATCCAAATTCTAATAGAAAACAACAAATACCAGTGTCGGAACAGATCCACATTCTAATAGAAAACAACAAATACCAGTGTCGGAACAGATCCAAAATTTAATAGAAAACAACAAATACCAGTGTCGGAACAGATCCAAAATCTAATAGAAAACAACAAATACCAGTGTCGGAACAGATCCACATTCTAATAGAAAACAACAAATACCAGTGTCGGAACAGATCCACATTCTAATAGAAAACAACAAATACCAGTGTCGGAACAGATCCAAAATCTAATAGAAAACAACAAATACCAGTGTCGGAACAGATCCAAAATCTAATAGAAAACAACAAATACCAGTGTCGGAACAGATCCACATTCTAATAGAAAACAACAAATACCAGTGTCGGAACAGATCCAAAATCTAATAGAAAACAACAAATACCAGTGTCGGAACAGATCCAAAATCTAATAGAAAACAACAAATACCAGTGTCGGAACAGATCCACATTCTAATAGAAAACAACAAATACCAGTGTCGGAACAGATCCACATTCTAATAGAAAACAACAAATACCAGTGTCGGAACAGATCCAAAATCTAATAGAAAACAACAAATACCAGTGTCGGAACAGATCCAAAATCTAATAGAAAACAACAAATACCAGTGTCGGAACAGATCCACATTCTAATAGAAAACAACAAATACCAGTGTCGTAACAGATCCACATTCTAATAGAAAACAACAAATACCAGTGTCGGAACAGATCCATAATCTAATAGAAAACAACAAATACCAGTGTCGGAACAGATCCAAAATCTAATAGAAAACAACAAATACCAGTGTCGGAACAGATCCACATTCTAATAGAAAACAACAAATACCAGTGTCGGAACAGATCCACATTCTAATAGAAAACAACAAATACCAGTGTCGGAACAGATCCATAATCTAATAGAAAACAACAAATACCAGTGTCGGAACAGATCCAAAATCTAATAGAAAACAACAAATACCAGTGTCGGAACAGATCCATAGTCTAATAGAAAACAACAAATACCAGTGTCGGAACAGATCCAAAATCTAATAGAAAACAACAAATACCAGTGTCGGAACAGATCCATAATCTAATAGAAAACAACAAATACCAGTGTCGGAACAGATCCACATTCTAATAGAAAACAACAAATACCAGTGTCGGAACAGATCCACATTCTAATAGAAAACAACAAATACCAGTGTCGGAACAGATCCATAATCTAATATAAAACAACAAATACCAGTGTCGGAACAGATCCAAATTCTAATAGAAAACAACAAATACCAGTGTCGGAACAGATCCATAATCTAATAGAAAAACCGTAGAAAGAGACAAAATCAATTCCATCGCACACATATAGACATGTGTATATAATCACACACTTTACAGAGGTTTTACTTTTTGACAATAACAAATGGCTGGATAAAACTAGTTTTATGACTGCCCCCTCTAAGGGAAATGACGCGGTCATGCACAAGTGTTTCCCGCATGAATGTAAAACATCAACCGTCACATGTAACTGGATGAATAGTGTTGTTGTAAAGAACGCTGTGTTCTAATCTTCAACTTTATGCATGATATATTTAACCTTCGTAACAGCGGGTTTGTAACTAGTTTAACACCTGAATTCACCTCCGATTTTTAATGGGGTTCGTGTTACTCGATCTTTAGTTTTATGTGTATGTTTTGCAGATCGTTGTTTGTCCTTTTGTACTTTTTCTTTTGGTCATTGTGTTGTCTGTTCTTCTTCAATTTACGGATTCGGATTACCCCTTTGGTATCTTCAAACACTTCTTGTCACATGTATATATTAGTTATATAACAGGAAGCTGATGGCTATTGACATAATTTAAACATTAGGTGCATACCAGAAGATTGCTTAAAAAACACCAGTTTGCTTTTAGTCAAAATAACACATATACTACCAAACACAGTTTATTAATTAGTTAAAGTTGGAATCACTGGATTATATATGCTAATACATTGTTGTATTGTTATATATGCTAGTACATTGTTGTATTGTTATATATGCTAGTACATTGTTGTATTGTTATATATATGCTAGTACATTGTTGTATTGTTATATATGCTAGTACATTGTTGTATTGTTATATATGCTAGTACATTGTTGTATTGTTATATATGCTAGTACATTGTTGTATTGTTATATATGCTAATACATTGTTGTATTGTTATATATGCTAATACATTGTTGTATTGTTATATATGCTAGTACATTGTTGTATTGTTATATATATGCTAGTACATTGTTGTATTGTTATATATGCTAGTACATTGTTGTATTGTTATATATGCTAGTACATTGTTGTATTGTTATATATGCTAGTACATTGTTGTATTGTTATATATGCTATTACATTGTTGTATTGTTATATATGCTAATACATTGTTGTATAGTTATATATGCTAATACATTGTTGTATTGTTATATATGCTAGTACATTGTTGTAATGTTATATATGCTAGTACATTGTTGTATTGTTATATATGCTAGTACATTGTTGTATTGTTATATAAACTAGTACATTGTTGTATTGTTATATATGCTAATACATTGTTGTATTGTTATATATGCTAATACATTGTTGTATTGTTATATATGCTAGTACATTGTTGTATTGTTATATATGCTAATACATTGTTGTATTGTTATATATGCTAGTACATTGTTGTATTGTTATATATGCTAGTACATTGTTGTATTGTTATATATGCTAATACATTGTTGTATTGTTATATATGCTAGTACATTGTTGTATTGTTATATATCCAATGCTATTTCAAATCGGACAAAAGAGCCAATAAATTCATTATGGGATGAAATAATGTTTTTATTTACTTTCGGCTTGCTTTGAAATAAATAAAGATAAATATATGACAAAAAAAGTGTTTTCATTACATATCTTAATCAATACACAATATAATAACCACTCAAACACACTGATCAATGTTATAGATAAATGTTAGAGAAAACCGAAGGGTCATATAACAACCCGAAATGTTACACTCTAATTCGTACAGTAAACAAAAGTTAGCCAATTATGACAGAAATTAAGGAGGACATAATGTATAATGACTTCCGAAAGGTAAATTTAGTTATCATAGTTATCTCCCTTTATGGCAAATAATCATTCGATAGCTATCTAGTTTTACCATTAACTGTAGCCTAACTATTATTAATGAAGATTTCAAGACAGTTTTAGTTCAGATATATCTTCATTTATACTGACTGGTTTCTTATATGCGGGAATGTCATTTTTAGCGTGAATTGCTTGAAAAGACCTTGATGATTTAAAATGGTCGGCTGAGTTCGTCATCGACTTGCTAACTTTGAATTTAGAGGCTAGTTTCACAAGTTTATGCAGATGAGTTTTTGAATTATTTTGAGATTTGCAGAAACTTTCAAAAGCACTCATTAACTTTTCTTTGTCATTTTCATCATCGTCGTCGCCTTTTCTATTTTGTCTGTGATGTTGTTGAACTTGTGAGTTGAAATATTCTTGCTCTTTAATAAATTCCCTGACCTTGTCATGAAGGCTAGCCTTTTTTATCGTGTCACCATCTTTCTCGAATCTAACAGACTTCTGCCTATTTAGTTTTGGGCGTGTACCACCACCTGAACTGCCTCGTGTAGTAGATATATATTCTGTATTTGACCTGCGCAAAGATGGCTTCCCTGGCCGGCCTTTATCCATTTCTACCACAACGGGAGGTAACTCGTCATTCCTGTTATAAAGTTGTTCCTTTACCTCCGTCAGATAAAAGTCGTCTGTTGCTCTTGTTTGTATTTTATTCGACTTGTTTTCTAGCTGTGGAAGTAGACCAGGTCCGATTTCAGGTTTCCGAGGTGACGAGCCAGTACTTGAACTTTGTACAGGTTCAGACTTCGCTCTATTTTGGTTTTCTACAACCTCATCTCGAATCCTATTTAATGCCACTGAAAAAGATCGGCGATTTAAAATTTCTTTGCGAAGATCTACAGGAAAGTTGTCTAGGAATCTCCTAGCTTTTAACACATAAAATTCCGTAGCTTTTTGACCAATGTGACGTTTTTCCAACTGTAGATGTTTTAGAAAAGAATTCTGCTTTAACTCGTATCTTGTTACTTCGTCGTCACATTTTGAACCAAGTGATCTATGCTGTTTTGACAGTAAATCAGTCTTTCGCGGCGCTAAAATGACTTCAATGTTAATACTGTGGTCCTGCCATGACAGGTCACGTGTTTTAAGAAGACACAAGGACATTATATCATCTACAATAATAAAGCATTGTTTTATATTTATATAGATATCCATATCAGATGATGTTCCTGTCGGTTAACAGTAAAACGACGGGTGTCACTAGTTCAACAGGAACCACTAAGCCTTCCGGAGCACCTGCGTTCACCCCGGGGTTAAGTAGGGTTCATGCTGCTCAATAATTACCTTTCTGTGTAGTGCTTTGTAGAGCATTGTTTATCCTTTTGTATGTTTTCTTTTTGCCATTGTATTATCTGAGTTTTTTTTTCCTGTTTCTTACGGTTATTTTTTAGAGTAGATTCAAGTGAATTTCTTTTTGTCGTCATTTTTTAATTATAACAACCCGCCACACTTATGTGCCTGTTCCAAAAAAGGATCTGGATTCACAACGTCATATGTCGTGGTCTTTATTGTGAACACTAGGTTCAGATAAGATGAGAGGTGATTGTTCGTTTTGTTAATATTGGTGGAACAAGGGTTCCTCTTGGATAAGTTGAAGTCAATACTTCGAACGTTTTAAGGTCGCCACCATGACTTGGTTAACCATTACGGAATATTTGTGTAACAAATGACCATGGGTATGTTCCGTTTGTCGTAATAACAATCCGG
The DNA here is from genome assembly GCA_963680875.1 of Bathymodiolus brooksi. Classification (NCBI taxonomy): domain Eukaryota; kingdom Metazoa; phylum Mollusca; class Bivalvia; order Mytilida; family Modiolidae; genus Bathymodiolus; species Bathymodiolus brooksi. The sequence continues at coordinate 47,134,731 of OY804588.1, forward strand.
TCCTTTCCCCATTCATGACTTATCACCGGGTTTGTAACAAGATAACACGACGAATGCCACATGCGGGGCAGAAACTGCTTACCCTTCCCGAGCACCCGAGTATACCCTTGTTTTTTGCTTGACATAGTGGGGTTCGAGTTATTCATGTTGTCAAATTGTATGTCTTCACGTTTTGCGTGTTGCGATGTCCGCTATGATTTAAGGGTAAATGCAATGTTCTATTCGTAGCGACTCCCATTTCTTTTGTAAGGGGTTCGTGTTTTATTTATGTTATTTGTATACTGATGTCTAACACGATTTGTGTATCATATGGTGTTCGTGTCGCTTAACAGTAACACGACAGGTGTTACATGTGTAGCAGGAACAGCTACCCTTCCGGAACACTCGGTTTTTAGTGGGGTTCGTGTTGCTCGATCTTTAGTTTTCTGTGTAATGTTTTGTAGATCGTTGCTTGTTCTTTTGTCCTTTTATTGTGACCATTGTGTTGTCTGGCCTTCTGTGTTTTACGGCTTCTGATTACCACGTTGGTATCTTCATATTTTTCTTAAGCATCACTGTTTAATCTTTCTTTTCATTATTAATATATATCATATGACCCATGACACCATCTGAAAGATTTTTTTTAAATAAAAAACTGAATGTCGGAATCGTTTCAAAAACCAATTGTAAAATGTTAATTATTCATAAAATGAAAAAAAAATAGATAAAAAAAAATGTCCAAAATCTAATCGGGAAATTTTAATTATGACAGATTTTTCCTAAAACATTTTTTTGGGATAAAAATAGGATAATGCCGGAACAATTTCAAATCCCATTCAAAATTATGAAAAATACAAGAAAACGGACAAATAACTGTACCTTATAGTATGTCGACTGCCTTGTAAAACACAACCCAGGAATCAAATCCTTCGCAACATACCGTTTAATTCTACTGAATATCAAATCTGCTTGACCCCATTCTTTGTCTACATACTTGACATAAAACAAGTGGTCTTTAATACAGCCATATATATATATTACATATATTTAATCGTAAATGCGATTTATAATCGTAAGAAAATTAGGTTTAATTTCTTTTATTTGTTCGAATCAATTTAATCTCAACATAAAAAGCCCTTAACACGTATAATAACGAGTTCTGTGGTAACTTTATAAAGATATCTTAAGCTTCTTTATAAAATCTGCTTCTTTAAACACAATTAAATATTATAGAGAATTGAAGTATATTTTATTTAGCTTGGTCTGTTGTAGTTATTTGTAACGGTTACGAAGGGTCAATAGCCAGTATTTCCCTGGATATTCCACATCTAATAAATATAAAAACGTAGATATCAACTTTAATGCGCGGTACGTTTCTGTGATAGCCTTCACCAGGCACGGTCAAAGTAAAAATATTTGAAAACCAAATGATGCAAAACTCTTTGGAACCAAGAAGAAAGGATTGCCGAAATAAACTGAAATCACATATGCTCGGGGGAGGAGAACTTAAAAAAAAACAAAAAAAACATCATTATGTAGAAACTGTATATTTCGATTAAAAACCATGTAAGAACCGACGCACTGACTATTGGGTGGATGATATCCTCGGGTACTAATAGTAGTCGGTTACTTCTCTTTAAAGGCACACAGGCTGTCAGAATTGATTTTTTCGTTTATATTAAAAGTTGCCAATATACGATGTTTTATACTGATAAAATGTTCTGAGCAGAAAGCCAGGTTTACAAAATCTGTTATAATGTCGTAATTAATGAAAAGAATTCGAATGTTTAGCATTGAGCGGGTCAACATTGAATTCTTTCCTGGATGGAAGAAAATCAAACAGCGGCGTATTTCATTCGTTCTAGGCTATTTACGTATGATATTATGAAAAATTTCAACTGCAATATATCTTTATGGTTTTTTAAATCAAAGTCTAGGTCTTGTATTAGGAAATATTTGTTTATTAAAATAACGGCCTGTGTGCCTTTAAGGGGTCGTCCATGTTGACTTTATATTTATTTATCGGCTTAATAGATCATAATTCGTGCAACACACCTCAAAATGTTTACGAACCAAGTTAACGGCATTATGTATGCCACACCTACAATACTGTGGAATATAATTCATACAATTAATATTTAAAACTAATATTTGTAGCTAATTATGGATATCTCATTGGTCCATCATATTTTTTATTTTCGGCACGAAAAGTTTGAAGACACCAAAATGGTAATTAGAATCTGTAAATCGAAGAAGGACAGACAACACAATGGTCAAAAGAAAGAGTGAGTAAGTGAGTGATAGAGAAGATGTATGCTTTATCGTCAGCTCTCCATCGAAAATTCATGATGATTATTAAACGGAGAATATCAATAAGTGAGTGAGTAAGTGATTGTTGTTTAACGCCAATTGAGACATTTCCAGCTATATCATAGCGAGAACAAGCTACATTTGATGAGATGAGGATGAGGTTTCTCTTACACTTGATCAACACGGGTTTACATAGTGCTTGTCTACTGCAATAACAAACATTCCATGGGCAAGCATGTGGCTCCATTCAGACTCATTATACTCATTCTGACCCAACCAGTCTCTCGTATATACTGCAGACTTAGCGGAAAAGAAGCAAATATCAATTTTATAGTCTTTGGTTTGACCCAGTCGGGACTCGAAACCACGACCTACGACACTCGAGGCGAGCACGCTAACATAGACATCGTTTTGTCATTAATCGCCAGTGTACCAATATATATTGTTTTATTGAATTTCTGAAATTTGTAATTGTAATCCCATGGTTATTTTGACATGTTTTTCTTTATATTTGTACATATAATATGACCTCATGTTGCACATTTTCATGTGTCTGAGTGTACTAATAAAATCTTGAAATCTTGAAACAATTACAACTCCGATGCGGTTATATGTATTTATACAATTGATATAAAATTTACGTGTGGTCTATCACAGAATGGACCATCCAGAGACACAGGGTATATTGTACACAAGACAACGGGCAATCAAGAATGGACCATCCAGACACAGAGTACATTGTACACAAGACAACGGGCAATCATGAATGGACCATCCAGAGACACAGAGTACATTGTACACAAGACAACGGGCAATCAATAATGGACCATCCAGAGACACCGAGTACATTGTACACAAGACAACGGGCAATCAAGAATGGACCATCTAGAGACACAGGGTACATTGTACACAAGACAACGGGAAATCAAGAATGGACCATCCAGAGACACAGGGTACATTGTACACAAGACAACGGGCAATCAATAATGGACCATCCAGAGACACAGAGTACATTGTACACAAGACAACGGACAATCAAGAATGGACCATCCAGAGACACCGAGTACATTGTACACAAGACAACGGGCAATCAATAATGGACCATCCAGAGACACCGAGTACATTGTACACAAGACAACGGGCAATCAATAATGGACCATCCAGAGACACCGAGTACATTGTACACAAGACAACGGGCAATCAATAATGGACCATCCAGAGACACCGAGTACATTGTACACAAGACAACGGGCAATCAATAATGGACCATCCAGAGACACAGAGTACATTGTACACAAGACAACGGGCAATCAATAATGGACCATCCAGAGACACCGAGTACATTGTACACAAGACAACGGGCAATCAATAATGGACCATCCAGAGACACCGAGTACATTGTACACAAGACAACGGGCAATCAATAATGGACCATCCAGAGACACAGAGTACATTGTACACAAGACAACGGGCAATCAATAATGGACCATCCAGAGACACCGAGTACATTGTACACAAGACAACGGGCAATCAATAATGGACCATCCAGAGACACAGAGTACATTGTACACAAGACAACGGGCAATCAATAATGGACCATCCAGAGACACCGAGTACATTGTACACAAGACAACGGGCAATCAATAATGGACCATCCAGAGACACCGAGTACATTGTACACAAGACAACGGGCAATCAATAATGGACCATCCAGAGACACAGAGTACATTGTACACAAGACAACGGGCAATCAAGAATGGACCATCCAGAGACACCGATTACATTGTACACAAGACAACAGGCAATCAAGAATGGACCATCCAGAGACACAGAGTACATTGTACACAAGACAACGGGCAATCCAGAATGGACCATCCATTTCCTGGTGACGACCATAGCATATTTATAGTGATGGCGTCATCATGGGAGCAGCGTTGGCTTTGCTGGGTAGCTGATGTTACAGCGATCTTTCCAGAAATTCACTGTTTTGGCTAAAGCCCTAGAATGACATGAGTTGTGAAATGTAAACTCTATGCACTGATGTTGCTGGAAAATTGAATGGGAAGTTGACTGTTAGAAAAGTGTAGTCAACAGGTTTGTCACACAGAGTTTTGTTTTTAATATCCTTCCGTTGTCGATTTTGAAGTAAAAGTTAAGATTATCAGACTTCATGATAATCCTTAGAAAATGTATGCCTTATAAGCATGTAAATACATATCCGCGAGTAGTGGGGCACAATTAGTACCCACTGGACTTCCTATGGGCAATCACTGCTGTTGTAATATAATAATGGGAGTGCCAGTTGATGTTCATGTGTGTATGCCTTTCAAATATTAAATAACGCTCGTCAATATTAATAAATATTTTATTTGTGAATAGAATACCATGTGCTTGGGTTAGGAACTATATTAGTATTGCAGCCATCAGTTGTGCAGCAGAAGTGACATGTAAATGCTGCAGGGTTCAGAACAGTTCCATACTTTTTACAGTAATCTTCATCAGCTGTCTCATTGATCCATTCTCGTCTACATATGTGATCTGTAGCACACCTGTCATTAATTACAAAATATGTAATAATAAGTAACAAAGTAATAACAAAAATAACTAATAAATAAATGAAAACATAATACCACACTGTCCGAACAGTTCCAAAATCTAATAGAACAATTTAGAAAGAGGAATAATCAATAAAGATATCGGTGTTAACATATTCATGTGTCACAACAATCAACCAAGCAATGCTAACCTTTTACATATATCGGTTTTACCATGTTCACGTGACACAACAATCAACCAATCAATACATACCTTTTTAAAGATATCGGTGTTAATATGTTCATGTGACACAACAATTAACCAATCAATACTAACCTTTTAAAGATATCGGTGCTACCATGTTCACGTGACACAATAATCAACCAATCAATACAAACCTTTTAAAGATATCGGTGTTGCCATGTGAATCTTGTATGACGTCCGTCATGCAATAGGAATATGGTCCAATACAGTCTTGTAACAATGAACTGTTAATATCTCTGTTGCTACATGGGATGCCGTTTTGGGGGTCACCACATATATGACATTTCCTGATCGCTGTAATATAGTTTATGTCATTTCGTTAACAAAATAGTTTAATAGTTCTTAAATGAGTGATAGAAATGCAAAATATTTGTAGTAAAGAGCATTAAAAAATAATATTTTCAATAAATAAACAATAATGAAAACCGAAGGAACAATCAAGAGACACAGAGGGAAAATAAGTTCGTGTTTCCCTTATCACTGCCAAGACTGTAACCGATCTAGACTGTATATATAAGTAACACGACTTACCATTCGCTAGTACCAGAGGTCACCTCTGGTTTTTTGGTGGGGTCAGTGCTGCTCATTTGTTTAGTTTTTTGTGTTGTGCTATTATGTGTCTTTACGTTCTGAGTTCCGTGTTGTGATGTCCGTTACGATTTCCACATAGAAGCAATGTTCGGTTTGTCAGTACCTCTAGTAGTTTGTAGATGTAGGAGGGTTCATGTCTCATAAGATTGTTCGGAGTTCGGTAATTTTGTTATTACTTTTATTTACATTATGTGTGTTTATTTGTGCATAGTAGTGTCCAACGCATATTGTGTTGTGTTTTTGTTTTGTTTTTCTTCGTCTTGTATACCCTATGTTGACAATTTCTCTGGATGGTACATTTTTGATTGTCCCTTCAGTATTCTCTAACGTTTATTTCAAAGGAATTTAGTTAATCCGCAAAATTTATTTCTATAATGGTGATAACGAGTTGTATTTCGATGAAATGTCGATAACACACGATCTACTGCACTCGACACGAGTACGCTTACCCTTACACCGGGCTCGAACACACGATCTACTGCACTCGACACGAGTACACTTACCATTACACTACTGATATGACCGAACCGGGCTCGAACACACGATCTACTGCACTCGACACGAGTACATTTACCATTACACCACTGATATGACCGAACCGGGCTCGAACACATGATCTACTGCACTCGACACGAGTACACTTACCATTACACCACTGATATGACCGAACCGGGCTCGAACACATGATCTACTGCACTCGACACGAGTACACTTACCATTATACCACTGATATGACCGAACCAGGCTCGAACACACGATCTACCGCACTCGACACGAGTACATTTACCATTACACCACTGATATGACCGAATCGGGCTCGAACACACGATCTACTGCACTCGACACGAGTACACTTACCATTACACCACTGATATGACCGAACCGGGCTCGAACACACAATCTACTGCACTCGAAACGAGTACACTTACCATTACACCACTGATATGACCCAACTGGGCTCGAACACACGATCTACTGCACTCGACACGAGTACACTTACCATTACACCACTGATATGACCGAACCGGGCTCGAACACACAATCTACTGCACTCGAAACGAGTACACTTACCATTACACCACTGATATGACCGAACCGGGCTCGAACACACGATCTACTGCACTCGACACGAGTACACTTACCATTACACCACTGATATGACCGAACCGGGCTCTAACACACGATCTATTGTACTCGACACGAGTACACTTACCATTACACCACTGATATGACCGAACCGGGCTCGAACACATGATCTACTGCACTCGACACGAGTACACTTACCATTACACCACTGATATGACCGAACCGGGCTCGAACACATGATCTACTGCACTCGACACGAGTACACTTATCATTATACCACTGATATGACCGAACCAGGCTTGAACACACGATCTACCGCACTCGACACGAGTACATTTACCATTACACCACTGATATGACCGAATCGGGCTCGAACACACGATCTACTGCACTCGACACGAGTACACTTACCATTACACCACTGATATGACCGAACCGGGCTCGAACACACAATCTACTGCACTCGAAACGAGTACACTTACCATTACACCACTGATATGACCCAACTGGGCTCGAACACACGATCTACTGCACTCGACACGAGTACACTTACCATTACACCACTGATATGACCGAACCGGGCTCGAACACACAATCTACTGCACTCGAAACGAGTACACTTACCATTACACCACTGATATGACCCAACTGGGCTCGAACACACGATCTACTGCACTCGACACGAGTACACTTACCATTACACCACTGATATGACCGAACCGGGCTCGAACACACAATCTACTGCACTCGAAACGAGTACACTTACCATTACACCACTGATATGACCCAACTGGGCTCGAACACACGATCTACTGCACTCGACACGAGTACACTTACCATTACACCACTGATATGACCGAACCGGGCTCGAACACACGATCTACTGCACTCGACACGAGTACACTTACCATTACACCACTGATATGACCGAACCGGGCTCTAACACACGATCTATTGTACTCGACACGAGTACACTTACCATTACACCACTGATATGACCGAACCGGGCTCGAACACATGATCTACTGCACTCGACACGAGTACACTTACCATTACACCACTGATATGACCGAACCGGTCTCGAACACATGATCTACTGCACTCGACACGAGTACACTTACCATTATACCACTGATATGACCGAACCAGGCTCGAACACACGATCTACCGCACTCGACACGAGTACATTTACCATTACACCACTGATATGACCGAATCGGGCTCGAACACACGATCTACTGCAATCGACACGAGTACACTTACCATTACACCACTGATATGACCGAACCGGGCTCGAACACACAATCTACTGCACTCGAAACGAGTACACTTACCATTACACCACTGATATGACCCAACTGGGCTCGAACACACGATCTACTGCACTCGACACGAGTACACTTACCATTACACCACTGATATGACCGAACCGGGCTCGAACACACGATCTACTGCACTCGACACGAGTACACTTACCATTACACCACTGATATGACCGAACCGGGCTCTAACACACGATCTATTGTACTCGACACGAGTACACTTACCATTATACCACTGATATGACCGAACCGGGCTCTAACACACGATCTATTGTACTCGACACGAGTACACTTACCATTACATCACTGATATGACCGAACCGGGCTCGAACACACGATCTATTGTACTCGACACGAGTACACTTACCATTACACCACTGACATGACCGAACCGGGCTCGAACACACGATCTATTGTACTCGACACGAGTACACTTACCATTACACCACTGATATGACCGAACCGGGCTCTAACACACGATCTATTGTACTCGACACGAGTACACTTACCATTACACCACTGATATGGTATGCAGAGGCTCGATATATATGACTTATAGACGGTAGAAGACGTAGTTACAATATAAATTGTATTTACAAATTTACTTTTAATAATATATCGGTTATATCCTGTCTTTTAGTTTTATTGATGGAGAAATAGCAATTGCGGAGACCAATTTGAAGATACCAAAAGGGTAATTGGAAGCCGTAAATCGAAGAAGAACTTATAATACAATAGATATAAGGAAAAGAAAAAACAAAAACAAAACCCACCATTTCTTTAGAAATGCCTGTACCAAGTCAGGGCATTACGGTTTTCACAGTTTTCCGGTTGTTGACTGATTTTGTCTGTTTATATACTTATGGGTTTTGACTTTCCCTTTGTAAGATTGTTCGGAGTTCGGTAATTTTGTTATCTACAAAACGCTATACACAAGAAAACTAAAGAACAAGCACTCAAAACTGCGAGCGATCTTAGTTGCTCCGGAATTGTTAGCAGGCGCTAGAAACACCCGTTGTGTTACTGTTAAACGACACGAACATCATTTGATATGGAAATCGTGCTGGACACCAGTGTGCGTAAATAAATACAAATAATACAATAAAACATGAACCCCCCATATAACAAATGGGAGTAAAGACGATCCGAACACAGTTTTTATGAGAATATCATAGCGGACATCACAACATGGAACTGAAAACATTCACAATGTCTTAACGTATGATACGACGACATACGTATAATAAAATAAAAATGATACGACTTGCGTATAATAAAGTAAATATGATACGATAACTTACGTATATGCGTTGTTGTAGATGGTACAGCTGAAATGTATGAAATAAAAAAGATAGATATCTAATTAGATAGACCCCTATCTAGAATCACCTCAATAAGGAATTCTCAAAGACAAAAGATAGATATCTAATTAGATAGACACCTATTCTAGAATCACCTCAATCGGGAATTCTCAAAGAAAAAAGATAGATATCTTATTAGATAGACACGTATCTATGGTAACCTCAATCAGAAATTCTCAAAGAAAAAAGATAGATATCTAATTAGATAGACACGTATCTATGGTAACCTCAATCAGTTATTCTGAAAGACAAAAGATATATATCTAATTAGATAGACACGTATCTATGGTAACCTCAATCAGGTATTCTGAAAGACAAAAGATATATATCTAATTAGATAGACACGTATCTATGGTAACCTCAATCAGGTATTCTCAAAGACAAAAGATAGATATCTAATTAGATAGACACGTGTCTATGGTAACCTCAATGAGGTATTATCAAAGACAAAAGATAGATATCTAATTAGATAAACACGTATCTATGGTAACCTCAATCAGGTATTCTCAAAGACAAAAGATAGATATATAATTAGATAGACACGTATCTATGGTAACCTCAATCAGGTATTATCAAAGACAAAAGATAGATATCAAATTAGATAGACACGTATCTATGGTAACCTCAATCAGGTATTTTCAAATACAAAAGATAGATATCTAATTAGATAGACACCTATCTAGAATCACCTCATTCAGGTATTCTCAAAGACACAAGATAGATATCTAATTAGAAAGACACGTATCTATGGTAACCTCAATCAGGTATTCTCAAAGACAAAAGATATATATCTAATTATATAGACACGTATCTATGGTAACCTCAATGAGGTATTCTCAAGGACAAAAGATAGATATCTAATTAGATATACACGTATCTATGGTAACCTCAATCAGGTATTCTCAAAGACAAAAGATAGATATCTAATTAGATATACACGTATCTATGGTAACCTCAATCAGGTATTTTCAAATACAAAAGATAGATATCTAATTAGATAGACACCTATTCTAGAATCACCTCAATCGGGAATTCTCAGAGAAAAAAGATAGATATCTTATTAGATAGACACGTATCTATGGTAACCTCAATCAGGTATTCTCAAAGACAAAAGATAGATATCTAATTAGATAGACACGTATCTATGGTAACCTCAATCAGGTATTTTCAAATACAAAAGATAGATATCTAATTAGATAGACACCTATCTAGAAACACCTCATTCAGGTATTCTCAAAGACAAAAGATAGATATCTAATTAGATAGACACCTATTCTAGAATCACCTCAATCGGGAATTCTCAAAGAAAAAAGATAGATATCTTATTAGATAGACACGTATCTATGGTAACCTCTATCAGAAATTCTCAAAGAAAAAAGATAGATATCTAATTAGATAGACACGTATCTATGGTAACCTCAATCAGTTATTCTGAAAGACAAAAGATATATATCTAATTAGATAGACACGTATCTATGGTAACCTCAATCAGGTATTCTCAAAGACAAAAGATAGATATCTAATTAGATAGACACGTGTCTATGGTAACCTCAATGAGGTATTATCAAAGACAAAAGATAGATATTTAATTAGATAGACAGGTATCTATGGTAACCTCAATCAGGTATTCTCAAAGACAAAAGATAGATATATAATTAGATAGACACGTATCTATGGTAACCTCAATCAGGTATTATCAAAGACAAAAGATAGATATCTAATTAGATAGACACGTATCTATGGTAACCTCAATCAGGTATTTTCAAATACAAAAGATAGATATCTAATTAGATAGACACCTATCTAGAATCACCTCATTCAGGTATTCTCAAAGACACAAGATAGATATCTAATTAGAAAGACACGTATCTATGGTAACCTCAATCAGGTATTCTCAAAGACAAAAGATATATATCTAATTATATAGACACGTATCTATGGTAACCTCAATGAGGTATTCTCAAGGACAAAAGATAGATATCTAATTAGATAGACACGTATCTATGGTAACCTCAATCAGGTATTCTCAAAGACAAAAGATAGATATCTAATTAGATATACACGTATCTATGGTAACCTCAATCAGGTATTTTCAAATACAAAAGATAGATATCTAATTAGATAGACACCTATTCTAGAATCACCTCAATCGGGAATTCTCAGAGAAAAAAGATAGATATCTTATTAGATAGACACGTATCTATGGTAACCTCAATCAGGTATTCTCAAAGACAAAAGATAGATATCTAATTAGATAGACACGTATCTATGGTAACCTCAATCAGGTATTTTCAAATACAAAAGATAGATATCTAATTAGATAGACACCTATCTAGAAACACCTCATTCAGGTATTCTCAAAGACAAAAGATAGATATCTAATTAGATAGACACCTATTCTAGAATCACCTCAATCGGGAATTCTCAAAGAAAAAAGATAGATATCTTATTAGATAGACACGTATCTATGGTAACCTCAATCAGAAATTCTCAAAGAAAAAAGATAGATATCTAATTAGATAGACACGTATCTATGGTAACCTCAATCAGTTATTCTGAAAGACAAAAGATATATATCTAATTAGATAGACACGTATCTATGGTAACCTCAATCAGGTATTCTCAAAGACAAAAGATAGATATCTAATTAGATAGACACGTGTCTATGGTAACCTCAATGAGGTATTATCAAAGACAAAAGATAGATATCTAATTAGATAGACACGTATCTATGGTAACCTCAATCAGGTATTCTCAAAGACAAAAGATAGATATATAATTAGATAGACACGTATCTATGGTAACCTCAATCAGGTATTATCAAAGACAAAAGATAGATATCTAATTAGATAGACACGTATCTATGGTAACCTCAATCAGGTATTTTCAAATACAAAAGATAGATATCTAATTAGATAGACACCTATCTAGAATCACCTCATTCAGGTATTCTCAAAGACACAAGATAGATATCTAATTAGAAAGACACGTATCTATGGTAACCTCAATCAGGTATTCTCAAAGACAAAAGATATATATCTAATTATATAGACACGTATCTATGGTAACCTCAATGAGGTATTCTCAAGGACAAAAGATAGATATCTAATTAGATAGACACGTATCTATGGTAACCTCAATCAGGTATTCTCAAAGACAAAAGATAGATATCTAATTAGATATACACGTATCTATGGTAACCTCAATCAGGTATTTTCAAATACAAAAGATAGATATCTAATTAGATAGACACCTATTCTAGAATCACCTCAATCGGGAATTCTCAGAGAAAAAAGATAGATATCTTATTAGATAGACACGTATCTATGGTAACCTCAATCAGGTATTCTCAAAGACAAAAGATAGATATCTAATTAGATAGACACGTATCTATGGTAACCTCAATCAGGTATTTTCAAATACAAAAGATAGATATCTAATTAGATAGACACCTATCTAGAAACACCTCATTCAGGTATTCTCAAAGACAAAAGATAGATATCTAATTAGATAGACACGTATCTATGGTAACCTCAATCAGGTATTTTCAAATACAAAAGATAGATATCTAATTAGATAGACACCTATTCTAGAATCACCTCAATCGGGAATTCTCAAAGAAAAAAGATAGATATCTTATTAGATAGACACGTATCTATGGTAACCTCAATCAGAAATTCTCAAAGAAAAAAGATAGATATCTAATTAGATAGACACGTATCTATGGTAACCTCAGTCAGGTATTCTGAAAGACAAAAGATATATATCTAATTAGATAGACACGTATCTATGGTAACCTCAATCAGTTATTCTCAAAGACAAAAGATAGATATCTAATTAGATAGACACGTGTCTATGGTAACCTCAATGAGGTATTATCAAAGACAAAAGATAGATATCTAATTAGATAGACACGTATCTATGGTAACCTCAATCAGGTATTCTCAAAGACAAAAGATAGATATCGAATTAGATAGACACGTGACTATGGTAACCTCAATCAGGTATTCTCAAAGACACAAGATAGATATCTAATTAGAAAGACACGTATCTATGGTAACCTCAATCAGGTATTCTCAAAGACAAAAGATATATATCTAATTATATAGACACGTATCTATGGTAACCTCAATGAGGTATTCTCAAGGACAAAAGATAGATATCTAATTAGATAGACACGTATCTATGGTAACCTCAATCAGGTATTCTCAAAGACAAAAGATAGATATCTAATTAGATATACACGTATCTATGGTAACCTCAATCAGGTATTTTCAAATACAAAAGATAGATATCTAATTAGATAGACACCTATTCTAGAATCACCTCAATCGGGAATTCTCAGAGAAAAAAGATAGATATCTTAATAGATAGACACGTATCTATGGTAACCTCAATCAGGTATTCTCAAAGACAAAAGATAGATATCTAATTAGATAGACACGTATCTATGGTAACCTCAATCAGGTATTTTCAAATACAAAAGATAGATATCTAATTAGATAGACACCTATCTAGAAACACCTCATTGAGGTATTCTCAAAGACAAAAGATAGATATCTAATTAGATAGACACGTATCTATGGTAACCTCAATCAGGTATTTTCAAATACAAAAGATAGATATCTAATTAGATAGACACCTATTCTAGAATCACCTCAATCGGGAATTCTCAAAGAAAAAAGATAGATATCTTATTAGATAGACACGTATCTATGGTAACCTCAATCAGAAATTCTCAAAGAAAAAAGATAGATATCTAATTAGATAGACACGTATCTATGGTAACCTCAGTCAGGTATTCTCAAAGACAAAAGATAGATATCTAATTAGATAGACACGTATCTATGGTAACCTCAATCAGGTATTCTCAAAGACAAAAGATAGATATCTAATTAGATAGACACGTATCTATGGTAACCTCAATCAGGTATTTTCAAATACAAAAGATAGATATCTAATTAGATAGACACCTATCTAGAATCACCTCATTCAGGTATTCTCAAAGACAAAAGATAGATATCTAATTAGATAGACACGTATCTATGGTAACCTCAATCAGGTATTCTCAAAGACAAAAGATATATATCTAATTATATAGACACGTATCTATGGTAACCTCAATGAGGTATTCTCAAGGACAAAAGATAGATATCTAATTAGATAGACACGTATCTATGGTAACCTCAATCAGGTATTCTCAAAGACAAAAGATAGATATCTAATTAGATAGACACGTATCTATGGTAACCTCAATCAGGTATTTTCAAATACAAAAGATAGATATCTAATTAGATAGACACGTATCTATGGTAACCTCAATCAGGTATTCTCAAAGAAAAAAGATAGATATCTAATTAGATAGACACGTATCTATGGTAACCTCAGTCAGGTATTCTGAAAGACAAAAGATATATATCTAATTAGATAGACACGTATCTATGGTAACCTCAATCAGTTATTCTCAAAGACAAAAGATAGATATCTAATTAGATAGACACGTGTCTATGGTAACCTCAATGAGGTATTATCAAAGACAAAAGATAGATATCTAATTAGATAGACACGTATCTATGGTAACCTCAATCAGGTATTCTCAAAGACAAAAGATAGATATCGAATTAGATAGACACGTGTCTATGGTAACCTCAATCAGGTATTCTCAAAGACAAAAGATAGATATCTAATTAGACAGACACGTACCTATGGTAACCTCAATCAGGTATTCTCAAAGACAAAAGATAGATATCTAATTAGATAGACACGTATCTATGGTAACCTCAATCAGGTATTCTCAAAGACAAAAGATAGATATCTAATTAGATAGACACGTATCTATGGTAACCTCAATCAGGTATTTTCAAATACAAAAGATAGATATCTAATTAGATAGACACCTATCTAGAATCACCTCATTCAGGTATTCTCAAAGACAAAAGATAGATATCTAATTAGATAGACACGTATCTATGGTAACCTCAATCAGGTATTCTCAAAGACAAAAGATATATATCTAATTATATAGACACGTATCTATGGTAACCTCAATGAGGTATTCTCAAGGACAAAAGATAGATATCTAATTAGATAGACACGTATCTATGGTAACCTCAATCAGGTATTCTCAAAGACAAAAGATAGATATCTAATTAGATAGACACGTATCTATGGTAACCTCAATCAGGTATTTTCAAATACAAAAGATAGATATCTAATTAGATAGACACCTATCTAGAATCACCTCAATCAGGTATTCTCAAAGACAAAAGATAGATATCTAATTAGATAGACACGTATCTATGGTAACCTCAATCAGGTATTCTCAAAGACAAAAGATATATATCTAATTAGATAGACACGTATCTATGGTAATCTCAATCAGGTATTCTCAAATACAAAAGATAGATATCTAATTAGATAGACACGTATCTATGGTAACCTCAATCAGGTATTCTCAAAGACAAAAGTAGATATCTAATTAGATAGACACGTATATATGGTAACCTCAATCAAGACAAAAGATTGGAAAACTAAACAATGGAAAAATGTTTGGGAGCAAAAAACCCAAAGGCCCTAAACAGGACAGCCAAAATCTAATGAGGTCGCCTATGCCTGAGGGATGAGAACATGTTCAGGAAATATCTACACATATATGACTGACGACCCCAGATGTCATAACATTGTGGTTGGTTGGTTGGTTTATAGTGCTTAACGCCACTCTCAACAATACTTCAGTTATATCGTGCGGTCAGTTTTAATTGTGGAGGAAACCGGAGTATCCGGAGAAAACCACCAAGCTGTCACAAATCACATAATGTTGTATCGAGTACACCTCACCATGAACGGAGTTCGAACTCACAACTTTAGAGGTGATAGACACTGATTGTATAGCATAGTGGCATTCGTTGTATTTTGAAGAGAAAAACACATATTGATAACTATTTCGCCTTGTTTCTAGTAGCACACATTTCGATCAAGAGGATCATTTGTATTGTTATTTTGTTTCTAGTAGCACACATTTCGATCAAGAGGATCATTTGTATTGTTATTTTGTTACAAGAGGAACCAATACAACAAACCAACAACATATTTCAAACCAAGAAAAGCGCTAGTGACGAATTTAAGTAATTTTACAGTACTTACTTGTAGTTGTCGGAAACGTCGTTATTGTCGTCGGTAATGTTGTTGGCATAGTCGTCGGCATTGTCGTCGGTAATGTTGTTGGCATAGTCGTCGGCAATGTCGTCGATATTGTCGTCGGTTTAATCGTTGTAGTTGTAGGTTGTATAAATTGTTCAATCTGGTCTGGTCTGTCATGCAGGTTACAAGGAATGTTTCCGCTCGACTCACAACAGTAGTGACATAGCAATATGTGATTGGATTGGTTGGCAACAACACCACTCATATTTCCTGTCAAACAAGCGTCTACTTTCCTTGACTGAAGCCATTTACCATTGCATTCATCTTTCTGCGCACATCTGAAAGGTCATGTGAGCAGTGATTCATAATGATATAGAAATATTTCATGAGTATGTCTGTATGATTCTATACTATTGCTGGATTGGACTACGAACAACATGCCTGGTGTCTATATAGATGTCTTTTGGTTATTCTTCGCGAGTACCTGGTACACCCTCGGAGTTGTGATGGGGTCGGTATTGTTCATCGTTTTTGCTTTGTGGGGGGTTTTTTGGTTGTTATTATTTATTTGTATGTCCACCGTTCTGAGTCTTGTGAATATTATTTGTTTCTCTTGATTATCAATTCTGGAGCGTTCTTTGGTTTTCTCGAACTTTAATTTAATTGAAGGCTATTATCCCCACCCTTCCGTAGCACCTTAGTTCACGCCTGTAATTTATGGGCTTCGTGTTGCTCAATCTTTCGTATTCTGCTAAAGGTGTATATTGACCTTTGTTTTTCTTTTCGTCTTTTTTCTTTCTTCCATCTTATTTTCTGTCTTTCTTCGATTTACGGATTCTGATTATTATAAAATTACCTTCTTTCGAAATGTGTACATGATAAAATTACCTTCATTCGACATGACTTTATTGTGTATATGATAATGTTACCTTCTTTCTGGATAATATGTATGTGATAAAATTACATTCTTTCGACATGTGTATATGATAATATTACCTCCTTTCGACACGTGTAACAACATTTGTCTTTATATTATAGAAGACGTTGTTCATACAGAATCTACCGTCTTGTGTAGAACAGTCGTATAGTTTATTTCCATTATGGACGTCAGTTACCATACATTTATGTACTATAAATAGACACAATACAGATACAACAAATAAGTGAAAAACTATTAACCACTAATAAATACTTCAGATAGTAGTAATTGATATTGAGTGAGTGAGTGAGTGAGTGAGTGAGGGAGGGAGGGAGGGAGGGAGTGAGTGAGTGTTGCTCAACGCGCAGTTAGCAATTTATTGTTGATGAAATAAAATGAAAAACAAAAAATACAAACTGTTTGAATACTCACACTATCTAATAGAAAAATGGTAGAAATGGAGGGGTAATCCCCTAACACATGCATGTATGAATACTCACTTTCCTGTCTTGGTACGAGTAATACAGTGAAATGTGTCGGTGCAGGAAGGGGGGATACACATGATAATGGCGTAATAAATGATGCGACCATGTAAGGGTTTTCATGATAAAATCTATTCTAGTCGAACCAGTTGAGGTGGAACTCCAAGTAGACATGTCGCGTTACTCGGATGCTCCGGACTCCTAACCAATCACTGTTTGCTACTACCTCTTAGTCCTCTGTGCTAAAACGTTAAGCACCGAATACCAATGTTTAAGTGTTTGGTTTGACTCGACCGGAGATCGAACTCATGATCTACAATATCAGATGCGAGCACGATAACTTTTACAATACAGATGCGGGTGCGCTGTAAATAACCACAACATTTCGGATATCAAATCTTAACGTGTATTGTACATAGCCGTACCACTTTTCTGTAATGATAACAATGTCTTAGTCCTCAGTTTTATTTGAATTGTTTTTGTTTAAACAGTGTGGATTCATAAACATATCATAAATATATCATTGCACAAGAAAAGTTTAAAGACACCAAAGGGGTATTCACAAGCTGTAAATCAAAGAACAGAAAATACAATGGCCACAATTAAAAAGATAATAAGATAAACCACGATATACAAAATACTACACAGGAAACTAAAAATAGAGTAACTTTACACAGGAAACTAAAAATAGAGTAACTTTAACCCCCAGTCCAGGATTTACCATTGTGCTTAGGTGTGCTTAAGCACAGGGTCCCGTTGGCAAGGGGGCCCATCTTCCTGGCAAAACAATTTTTTAACTTAACTAGCACAGGGCCTCATTTCTTCTAAATCCGTCACTGTTAACCCCACTAAAACAGGGGGTGAACTCAGGTGCTCCGGAAGGGTAAACAGTTCCATCTCCACTAGCGGCACCCGTCATGTTACCACAAAAGTTAGCAATATACCATCAACTACATCGTGCATGTTGCATTGATTTGAACTATCTTGCATAAACACGACCGCTTACCATTCCGGAGTACATGAGATCACCCCTGGTTTCTAGTGGAGTTCGTGTTGCTCGATCTTTTGTTGTCTGTGTAATGTTTCGATCGTTGTTTGTCCTTTTGTCCTTTTTCTCTTGACCATTATGTCTTACGCCCTTCTTCGATTTACGGCTTCTGATCAATTTTCTTTCAAACAGGATCGAATGAACATTCAAAATAGTCAATAATATTAGTGTCGTATTACATAATAAAATATATATCTTCTAAAAAACATACACAAATGTATGTACTTCATTTACATGTACTATTTCTTACCTTTATTATTTGTCTGCTCATCAAACTTAATTAGGTTTAATGGTTTCTCAGGCCCCAGATTACAGGGGCTACTACCCTGTGATTGACAGCAGTAGGTACAGACACCAGATTGTTTACAGCTTGTCCCGTTCCCTGTACCAACCCAGTAATCCCAGTAACAGACAACCTTACTGGCACATCTGTAAATACATGAAACAACATGCATGTATGATCAGGACCGGATTATCTAACATACTAGTATATGCTGTAGCCTAGGTCCCTCATGCTTCGAGGGGTCCACAAGCTTGTTCTTTCACTGCGGTTATGTTGAAATATGTACTAGTTTGATTTGCAATAAATAGTAAAAGAATATTCTTTATTGACAATCAAAATGATAGCTTTTCTACTTTATTTAAAGAATTTGTAATAAGTTTACTTCGAGCTATATTGTATGTAAATTTCACTCCAAACACACAAAAAATACTCAAAACTGTTGCGGGTGAGTTCGAGGGTTGCTCCGTTTGAGGGGTCCCCATAATGTCATTAGCCTATGGGCCCCAAAAGGTCTTAATCCAGCCATATGTATGACAATTAATATTTAAAAATCAAGACTCATTGCGATGCATTGAGTATCGAGACTATCTATGGCATTATATTAATCTACCCACGACACATGCTATTCACCTCGGACTACGGCTTCGGTGAATACTATTTTTCTAGGGTTGATAAATCCTCTTTAGCCCAAAATATGTTATTGTAATTTTGTAATACGTGATTATGTGACAAATGTTTCCAGGTCGAAAAATGAAGAAAATATATTGTAAATATTAAAAAATAAAACCCTCCACATCTACATGTACCTGAATCATTAGGAAACTGAACCATGTCTAGATAGAGAGGAAACAAGTATTATATATTTATTGTATCTTTATTATGATTTCCGCTTAAGGACGATGTTTGGTTCGTCTTTACCTCCAATTGTTTGTAAGAGGGCGCATGTTTTATTTACGTTATTTGTGTTTGTTTACGTATAGTGGTGTCCAATACATATTGTGTTGTGGTTTTGTTTTGTTTTTCTTCGTCTTGTGTACCCTATGTTGCAAGTTTCTCTGGGTTGTCCTTTTTTGATTTCCCCTTCGGTGTTCTCTAACGTTTATTTAAACAGTCATTGTCATCAATTCTAACAATATCAACAACAGAAACAGTCATCTCTCAGCTCACCTACCTGAACACAAAAAGACTAAGACATGTGACGATGGAAATCCAGGTCCTGGCTTGGCACAGATACAACAATGTGACGAGGCTAAAACGATTGATGGATCCGAACCCTCCCCACACATTATCTAAATTTAAAAAGGCAATTCGCAGTTCAATCTCAATGCCAATTCCAAGACACTATTCTTATGGTCCTAGAAAACTAAATATAATTCTAACACAGCTTCGCTGCAATGCATCCTTCTTGAATTACGATTTATATAAAGCTAAATTGTTATCAAATGCTTCCTGTAACTGTGGCGCACCATGTGAAAATTCTCACCATTTCTTTTTGATTGTGATAAATATACAGATAATAGGGAAATATTATTTAATAGTCTTAACTGGCTACCTTCTAATATTAATATTGATGTAAATCTACTGACAAAAGGAAGTGATCTCCTAACATATCAAGAAAATATAACTATTTTTAAACATGCTTTTAAATATATTAAAGACTCCAAAAGATTTACAATTGTCTAAATGATCTAAAAAACCAACACACATCTCCAAAAGTATTTAATCTCTTTTCTTTTTTCTTTTTTTCATTTTTTTTTTCGTATATTGTCTAAACCTATGTTTTTGTATATAATCATTCTTTGTATATTTAACTCTATGCTATTATATATCATTTCATTGCGCATGCTATTCCATATTGTAAATTATTGTACTCGGGAGAAGACTTCATAAGTTGGAAAAACTTGTGTCCGATCCCTATTTATTATATTTAGCAAATAAAAATATGCTTAAGCTAAAAAAAAAACCTCCCCTCTTGATAATGGATCTCCATTCGGCAAATACATATATAAATAAACAATAACAAAAAACTGCACAGATACGCTTACACTCAAAACGATCACATACTATCATAAAAATGAATGACAACATAAACATGGGCAGTACAATAAGAGGGTGAATGAATGCTCATACTTAACTAACTACTAGCTAGGAACGTAGAATATGTTAGTTACAGAAGATAGAACTGTTGATTTAATGTAAAATGTCAAACCTGCCTTAAAGGATATAACAAATCACTGTCTATAAAGGGCAGTCCCATTTTTAAATTAATGAATAGTGCATATACAATGCGCTTTTAACCTGTATATAAAGGGCAACTTCTCATAAAGGGTCCATTTTTTGGTTCCTTTGAGTGTCCTTTATATACAAGTGTGGTTGTATTGTATTATGTTGTATTGTATGTCTTCAACTCCTGGGCGTACAATTGTACATAATAAATATTTTTCTTACCGGTGATATGTCCGTGATCTTTTCCCGCCAGAATAAATTATTTCATTTAAACAGTAAGGTCTGTCTGCGCCACAGGTAACATGATTTTGTGCTGAGCAGGTGTTATTTGTATATTCTATACATACCAAGCATGTAGAACCATTATTTACTGAAATAAAGTGCAAAACAAGAAATAATTTCAAAATTCAATAAAAAAATTGTAAAAAGAGGAAAAATGAATACCTCTAATATTCACTTTCCTAGTTTGGCGCAGGCACTTAAAACATGGGGATACATTTTTATTTAAAAAGATGTGAGGGTAAAATCACTTCTGACGTAATAACACTGCATTCACCTACATGCTGAAAAGACTTACATTAATTATTTATATCCATATTTTACGTTGTTGCTATCACTTCAAATCATATCAAATCATGAGCAACACATCATTTATATTTTTGTCAGAGAATAAATAAACACGACGGGTGTCACTAGTGTAGCAGAAACAGTTAACCCTTCCTGAGCACATGAGATCACCCCCGGTTTTTAGTGGGGTTCGTGTTGCTTGAACTTTTGTTTTCTGTGTTATGTGTTTAGTATCATTAAACTTTTCGTACATTTTGTATTATACCATGGTTGACTATTTCTAAAATTTACGATGTACTTTGTGGAACAAATCCCAAATTACCATTCAATTGAACTTCTCCAACTTTGTCTGGAAAAGCTTTTTTTTTTTAAATATTTTTTATATAAATTTCAACTTTAACTAGAATTCGTAAAATATTTTTACGTCACGACCTAGCTAAGTTGGAAGTAAACATCAATCAATCGTAAAATATTTCTTGAAGATTTTTCAAAACTTATATTGATTTTAGAGTATGTCAGAGATAACCTCCACGGTGAACTCCATGACTGTCGACACGAATGTAAACATGGAATACTGCGCAAGATATTTTTTTAGACGGGGAGGGAGGGATAAATGTTATGAACGTTAGCAAAGATAATATTTGTAGTTTATGTCAACATCCACAAGAAAAATAATTTCTCATTCAGCTACTTTGTATATAACGAAGACAGTGTTCCGGTGTCGTATAGTAAACCTTCCGTATAGCAAACCTTCCCCCGGAATGCTTACTATATAGTAAACATTCCCCCTCGGAATATTTGCTATATAGTAAACTTTCCCCCCGGATACTTTACTATATAGTAAATATTCCCCGGGGAAAAATTTACTATATAGCAAACATTCCCCCATCCATAGCCGATCATCCCCCCGGATATTTTGCTATATAGTAAATGTTCCCCCTTTATCCGGATAATTGCTATTGATTCGGAATTTAGCACCTTAATCGTGTTAATTTTAATTGTTACATACCATTAATTATATCCGGTTATGATTAAAAGGTAAAAAGAAAAATGTACGGAGCCATTTTGCAGTATTTGAGTTGGTAGGAAGGTTTACTATGCGGAATAAATACTATATAGTAAATGTTCCCTCATGGGGGAAGGTTTACTATATAGTAAATCCTCCGGGGGTTAATCTACCATGGGGGAAGGTTTACTCTATGACACCGGTACTAGCATTAATAGTGTATGTCTTTATTAGCCCGAGTTATCGGACATTACACTAGTATTGGCTTGCTGTATCGCCTATATTAACATCTAAACAACATCTAAGCAGTTGATGTGAGGCAGAAAGTCTATAATTTAGATGGGTATCCCTTGAAACAAAAGTATTGTTTTCAATCGTTCAGCTCATGAAGTTGATAAGAAAGGCATAACAAATGAATTGAAATATCGCTTTTAAAATCCGCTTACATCTTAGTGGTTCAGCAAACAATGTAATAATAAACGAAAATAAGACATATTTACTTGATGTGGTAGTTGCCGTGGGTACTGTGACCGGAGTAGACGTCATAGTTGTAGTAGGCGGACTTGTTGTTGGAGCATGCGTAGTTGTAATTGTTGTAGTAGTGCTCGGTGTAGTTGTATGTGTGGTTGGTTGCGTGGTAACAGTAGTAGTAGGAGACGTTGTTGATGTGGACGGAGCATGCGTGGTTGTTGTTGTTGGTGGGGTGGTCGTATGAGTGGTCCTAACTGTGGGCGCAGTACTTTGAGAGGTATAACCTAAAAACCAACACACATGAAACAGAGATGCACGTTTAAATTTATATCATATATGACAGCCATGAGTTTCATAATGCAACCGGTCCTAAGTATTATTTCAAATGTATAAGAACGAAAATGGAACACCATAATATAAACCAAATTGTTACTCATACTCATTATATATGTACTCCATAGTGAATAACAATGGCTAGATTGCTAAATTATCAATTATCAACAAGACTAATAGTACTTGTAGATCGTTGTTTGTCCCTTTGTCCTTTTTCTTTTGACCATTGTGTTATCTGTCCTTCGATTTACGGTTGCTGATTACCTATTTGTTATCTCCAAATTCTTCTTATAATTACTATAGCATTCCTAATACAGAAAATTGTTCACGAGTAACAGAACAACGCAGTAAATCACAACCCTTATTCTAAAATTAGCATCGTCATCCCACGAAATTCATTATTTATAGGTTGTGCATCAATCCCTGTATAATGGTATTACAATACATTTGGATAACTAAATGCAATCAAATTTGGTTTATAAAAATTATATATTGACCTTCAATTTTATTCATGAGAAAGACCCTTTTTTGCTTACAAAGACTATTTATATGCTCCAAGCTCTGATTTGTGAAATATTGTTGTAATATCTATACTGTTTTGAACTATTCTTATTACGTAATAAAAATTAAGATATGTTGCATCTTTATTTTTCTGTTTTCTTTGGCAAAACATTAACATCTAATAAAACAATTATGTGGTCACGTCAGGTTTCATATTTTAAACTGACCAATCAACAATGAGCATGCTAAATATAAGTTAATAACCCAGAACAGGCCAAGAGCTGTTGTTCCATTGGTCAATATGTTTAACTATCTTGCATACGATTGGACGGTCAAAGATGAATGAAGGATCACCTGATATGATCCCAAATAGGATGTTGTTAGATGTTGAGTGTATTGCCATTGAAATCTTAACAAAACCAACAAATACCTTATTTTCATTAGTTTGTCTAACTACTTACCTGTTTTCATGTAAGCTGGGATGAATTTGACATCAATATGATCTTCTTTATTACAATATAAACTATCTCTGTCACAGTTTAACTGTTGACAACAATCATAGCATACAGTGTTGGATGGTGGATGTGCTGATTTACAGTAAGGGTTATTTATAGAACTCAATGCCTTGTTATGTATACATTCAGACTCATTCACCCCGCCTCTTTCAATTATAATACCACTTGGTGTAAATGTTCTATTAAGAAAACAATGCGTGTGATGTGCATCCACTCCTCCTCCCTGGTCAGATGTGCAGACAGATCCTGAAAAAGACAATATTTACATCTATGTAATTAAACACAAATCATTAATTCGCTGTTCTTTCCACATTCATGACGTAAACACCGGTTTTTGTAACACGATGGCTGCCACTGGTAGAGCAGGAACTGCTTACGCTTTCGGAGCACCACAGATAATCCCCGTATTTAGACGGGTTAGTGATGCTCAATCTTTAGTTTTCTGTACAGCATTGTGTCAACTATTGTTTGTCTGTCTGTCCTTTGTTGATTTACGGTTTCTAATTACACCTTAGGTATCTTTAACTTTAGATAATGAAAACGCACCACGTTTCAGGAATAATCTTCAGCCAAAATATTTACAGCTTCTGATTATCCCTTTAGTATCTTCATACTTTTCTTACTTATGCCTCAGAGAGATGAACCGTAGTTTTAATTATTACATTATAAGAGTTTGAAGATACCAAAGGAGTAATCAGAATCCGTCAATCTAAGAAGGATAGACAACACAATGGCCGAACGAAAAAGGATAAAAGGACAAACAACGGTTTACAAAGCATACACATGCAATTAAAGATCGAGTAACACGAACCCCACTAAAAACCGGAGGTGAACTCAGGTGTTGCGGAAGTGTAACCAGTTCCTGCTCCAATAGTGGCAACGTCATGTTAATTTATTTACAAATCCTTTGATAAGTCAGGAATGACGAAAGGACCGGGAATTATTTACGACAAGTGGAACATATCCCTGGTCATTTGTGACACAGATATTCCATAACAATCAACCAAGTTTCTTACCCGTCGCGTTATAACGAAAAATATGAAAGACGTATTTACTGTTTCCTTGTTTAAGTTTGCAGCAAAGAGAAGTAATATCAAAGGTTATGTAGCTTGTAATCAGGATTAGGCCCGAGTTGTGCGAATGTCTTGACTGCAGACTGAATGTATCAGTCAGCTAGCACTATCAAAAACTCCCAAAGACTTTTAAGGTATTTGGATTTCTAATATTTTGGCTTTGAGTGTGCTTGATGGAGGTTATACCAGAAACTCATCTATATTTGATACCTACGTTATTATCTTAACACGTCTAGTACATAATGGCATCATCGTCATCTTCTCAAAAAGTTACTTTTTCTTCTCATTATATACAGTCAAACCTGTCCATGCGGACACCTATATTAAGCAGCCACCTGTATTAAAAGTTCACCTTTTTCGTGTCCTCTCATAGACAATTTCATATGAAATGAACCTCTTTTAAGAGATCATCTGTCTTTGTCCCAAGGGCGACCTCTTAATACACGTTTGACTGTAGTTGAATAATTGTTCACTTCGCGTTAACCAACAGGGAAATAATTTCCCCACTGATTTTAAGATGCATTATATTCAATTTCTCTGACACACTTAGCTGAAGAATGTTATTTCTCTGACACACTTAGCTGATGAAGGTTATTTCTCTGACACACTTAGCTGATGAAGGTTATTTCTCTGACACACTTAGCTGATGAAGGTTATTTCTCTGACACACTTGGCTGATGAAGGTTATTTCTCTGACACACTTAGCTGATGAAGGTTATTTCTCTGTCATTTTAAGATGCATTATATTCAATTTCTCTGACACACTTAGCTGAAGAATGTTATTTCTCTAACACACTTAGCTGATGAAGGTTATTTCTCTGACACACTTGGCTGATGAAGGTTATTTCTCTGACACACTTAGCTGATGAAGGTTATTTCTCTGTCAGACTTAGCTGATGAAGGTTATTTCTCTGACACACTTAGCTGATGAAGGTTATTTCTCTGACACATTTAGCTGATGCATGTTATTTCTCTGTCAGACTTAGCTGATGAAGGTTATTTCTCTGACACACTTGGCTGATGAAGGTTATTTCTCTGACACACTTAGCTGATGAAGGTTATTTCTCTGACACACTTAGCTGATGAAGGTTATTTCTCTGACACACTTAGCTGATGAAGGTTATTTCTCTGACATACTTAGCTGATGAAGGTTATTTCTCTGACACACTTAGCTGATGAAGGTTATTTCTCTGACACACTTAGCTGATGAAGGTTATTTCTCTAACACACTTAGCTGATGAGGGTTATTTCTCTGACACACTTAGCTGATGAAGGTTATTTCTCTGACACACTTGGCTGATGAAGGTTATTTCTCTGACACACTTAGCTGATGAAGGTTATTTCTCTAACACACTTAGCTGATGAAGATTATTTCTCTGACACACTTAGCTGATGAAGGTTATTTCTCTGACACACTTAGCTGATGAAGGTTATTTCTCTGACACACTTGGCTGATGAAGGCTATTTCTCTGACACACTTAGCTGATGAAGGTTATTTCTCTGACACACTTAGCTGATGAAGGTTATTTCTCTGACACACTTAGCTGATGAAGGTTATTTCTCTGACACACTTAGCTGATGAAGGTTATTTCTCTGACACACTTAGCTGATGAAGGTTATTTCTCTAACACACTTAGCTGATGAAGATTATTTCTCTGACACACTTAGCTGATGAAGGTTATTTCTCTAACACACTTAGCTGATGAAGGTTATTTCTCTGACACACTTAGCTGATGAAGGTTATTTCTCTGACACACTTAGCTGATGAAGGTTATTTCTCTGACACACTTAGCTGATGAAGGTTATTTCTCTGACACACTTAGCTGATGAAGGTTATTTCAGAAACGCATCGTGTGTACTAACTTTGATATCTACGTTTTTATTTGTTGTATGTATCGTGGTAAGTAGTTTTTATTTCCTGCCAACTGCATCGGTGGTGTAATAGTTAGCGTGCTCGCCTCGAGTGCGGTAGATCGTGGGTTCGAGGCCCAGTCGGGTCAAACCAACGATTATAAAATTGGTATTTGTTGTTTGTCCGCTAAGCACGCAGCATTAAGGAGTAAGAGCAAAGACTGGTTGGCTCGGATTCAGAATAATGTGTCCGAGTGGAGCGACATGTCTATCCACGAAATGTTGTTTCAGTGCGCGAGCACTATAAAAAAACCAACTCAGCGTGTTGGTCTAGAACAAAACGGACCTCATCATCATCTCATTGAAAATTAACTTGTTCTCGCCATGATATAGCTGAAAAATTGCTGAGTTGGCGTTAAACAACAATCACTCACTCACTCTTTATTTCCTGACCGTTTTAGCAGACGTTTGAAAGGTTGACACAGAGAGTGTAGTTTAACAAGTTTACTTACTGGCCGTTGGATAGTGACATGCTCCTTGAACTTCTACTGTAAATATAATGTATATACTGTTGGTAAATTATAGAAAACGTTCAAATAAACAGTACGAAAGAACATTTCAAATGACATAATTTATTTGTAACGTTAATATTGCCAATGTCGTGAATGAGCTGAAATGTTTCAAATAGCTGTGACTTGACTAGTTACAGTGTTCAGTTTTCTTGGGTTTTTTTGCTTGTTTGTTTGTTTTTTTGTTTTTTTTTTCGCCCAATGCCCTGACCCAGTTGATCTGTTTAAAATAGCATGGAAATTGTCTAGTGTTCGGGTTTTTTTTTTTACAGAAATAGTCATGTAGATACTGATACTACAAGCAACATTATATTCTAATAGTTAGGTATACATTTGTATTACAAGGATCAAAGGCAATGTTTTCTCCTGCAGTCATTATATTTTCACTAGCAAAAGAGAGATATGTTTAAACAACTCTCCTAGTATCCTGTTACCTATGGTGTTTTTGTTCCATTTTTACACAATCTCTTTAAGGATATTTTTCATATTATGATGTGTTCCGTTTCGTCTGTGATCTGCACATATTAATGACGTCATTATGCACATGTCCGATAAATATAAAAGCTTTATCACGAAACTGGTGCATTTTTCTTGATTTTAAACTCAATTTGGTTCATAATATGACGCAAACGTTTTCATAATAATTGTTAATTTTAATACAATGTTTTTAGGTGATACCATGTCCAGTCCATGGCAATTAAGTAAATGGTAGAGAAAACCGAAGGGGCTATCAAGAATAGATAATCCAGAGAAACAGGCAACATTGAGTACACAAGACACAGGACAAAGACAAACAAAACTAACAACATAACACAGAAAACAAAAAAGATGAGTAACACTGACCCCAACAAAAGAAATCACACAGAAAACTAAAAAGATGAGTAACACTGTCCCCAACAAAAGAAACCACACAGAAAACTAAAAAGATGAGCAACACTGACCCCAACAAAAGAAACCACACAGAAAACTAAAAAGATGAGCAACACTGACCCCAACAAAAGAAACCACACAGAAAATTAAAAAGATGAGCAACACGGACCCCAACAAAAGAAACCACACAGAAAACTAAAAAGATGAGTAACACTGACCCCAACAAAAGAAACCACACAGAAAACTAAAAAGATGAGCAACACTGACCCCAACAAAAGAAACCACACAGAAAACTAAAACGATGAGTAACACTGACCCCAACAAACGAAACCACACAGAAAACTAAAAAGATGAGTAACACTGTCCCCAACAAAAGAAACCACACAAAAAACTAAAAAGATGAGCAACACTGATCCCAACAAAAGAAACCACACAGAAAACTAAAAAGATGAGCAACACTGACCCCAACAAAGAAACCACACAGAAAACTAAAAAGATGAGTAACAGTGTCCCCAACAAAAGAAACCACACAGAAAACTAAAAAGATGAGTAACACTGTCCCCAACAAAAGAAACCACACAAAAACCTAAAAAGATGAGCAACACTGACCTCAACATAAGAAACCACACCGAAAACTAAAAAGATGAGTAACACTGTCCCCAACAAAAGAAACCACACAAAAAACTAAAAAGATGAGCAACACTGACCCCAACAAAAGAAACCACACAGAAAACTAAAAAGATGAGCAACACTGACCCCAACAAAAGAAACCACACAGAAAACTAAAAAGATGAGTAACACTGACCCCAACAAATGAAACCACACAGAAAACTAAAAAGATGAGCAACACTGACCCCAACAAAAGAAACCACACAGAAAACTAAAAAGATGAGTAACACTGTCCCCAACAAAAGAAACCACACAGAAAACTAAAAAGATGAGCAACACTGACCCCAACAAAAGAAACCACACAGAAAACTAAAAAGATGAGCAACACTGACCCCAACAAAAGAAACCACACAGAAAACTAAAAAGATGAGCAACACGGACCCCAACAAAAGAAACCACACAGAAAACTAAAAAGATGAGCAACACTGACCCCAACAATTGAAACCACACAGAAAACTAAAAAGATGAGTAACACTGACCCCAACAAAAGAAACCACACAGAAAACTAAAAAGATGAGCAACACTGACCCCAACAAAAGAAACCACACAGAAAACTAAAACGATGAGTAACACTGACCCCAACAAACGAAACCCCACACAGAAAACTAAAAAGATGAGTAACACTGTCCCCAACAAAAGAAACCACACAAAAAACTAAAAAGATGAGCAACACTGATCCCAACAAAAGAAACCACACAGAAAACTAAAAAGATGAGCAACACTGACCCCAACAAAGAAACCACACAGAAAACTAAAAAGATGAGTAACAGTGTCCCCAACAAAAGAAACCACACAGAAAACTAAAAAGATGAGTAACACTGTCCCCAACAAAAGAAACCACACAAAAAACTAAAAAGATGAGCAACACTGACCCCAACATAAGAAACCACACCGAAAACTAAAAAGATGAGTAACACTCTCCCCAACAAAAGAAACCACACAAAAAACTAAAAAGATGAGCAACACTGACCCCAACAAAAGAAACCACACAGAAAACTAAAAAGATGAGCAACACTGACCCCAACAAAAGAAACCACACAGAAAACTAAAAAGATGAGTAACACTGACCCCAACAAATGAAACCACACAGAAAACTAAAAAGATGAGCAACACTGACCCCAACAAAAGAAACCACACAGAAAACTAAAAAGATGAGCAACACTGACCCCAACAAAAGAAACCACACAGAAAACTAAAAAGATAAGTAACAGTGTCCCCAACAAAAGAAACCACACAGAAAACTAAAAAGATGAGCAACACTGACCCCAACAAAAGAAACCACACAGAAAACTAAAAAGATGAGCAACACTGATCCCAACAAAAGAAACCACACAGAAAACTAAAAAGATGAGCACACTGACCCCAACAAAAGAAACCACACAGAAAACTAAAAAGATGAGCAACACTGACCCCAACAAAAGAAATCACACAGAAAACTAAAAAAATGAGCAACACTGACCCCAACAAAAGAAACCACACAGAAAACTAAAAAGATGAGTAACACTGACCCCAACAAAAGAAACCACACAGAAAACTAAAAAGATGAGCAACACTGACCCCAACAAAAGAAACTACACAGAAAACTAAAAAGATGAGTAACACTGACCCCAACAAAAGAAACCACACAGAAAACTAAAAAGATGAGCAACACGGACCCCAACAAAAGAAACCACACAGAAAACTAAAAAGATGAGTAACACTGACCCCAACAAAAGAAACCACACAGAAAACTAAAAAGATGAGCAACACGGACCCAACCAAAAAAACACAACACAGAAAACTAAAAAGATGAGCAACACTGACCCCAACAAAAGAAACCACACAGAATACTAAAAAGATGAGCAACACTGACCCCAACAAAAGAAACCACACAGAAAACTAAAAAGATGAGTAACACTGACCCCAACAAAAGAAACCACACAGAAAACTAAAAAGATGAGCAACACTGACCCCAACAAAAGAAACCTCACAGAAAACTAAAAAGATGAGTAACACTGACCCCAACAAAAGAAACCACACAGAAAACTAAAAAGATGAGTAACACTGACCCCAACAAAAGAAACCACACAGAAAACTAAAAAGATGAGCAACACTGACCCCAACAAAAGAAACCACACAGAAAACTAAAACGATGAGTAACACTGACCCCAACAAACGAAACCACACAGAAAACTAAAAAGATGAGTAACACTGTCCCCAACAAAAGAAACCACACAAAAAACTAAAAAGATGAGCAACACTGATCCCAACAAAAGAAACCACACAGAAAACTAAAAAGATGAGCAACACTGACCCCAACAAAGAAACCACACAGAAAACTAAAAAGATGAGTAACAGTGTCCCCAACAAAAGAAACCACACAGAAAACTAAAAAGATGAGTAACACTGTCCCCAACAAAAGAAACCACACAAAAACCTAAAAAGATGAGCAACACTGACCCCAACATAAGAAACCACACCGAAAACTAAAAAGATGAGTAACACTGTCCCCAACAAAAGAAACCACACAAAAAACTAAAAAGATGAGCAACACTGACCCCAACAAAAGAAACCACACAGAAAACTAAAAAGATGAGCAACACTGACCCCAACAAAAGAAACCACACAGAAAACTAAAAAGATGAGTAACACTGACCCCAACAAATGAAACCACACAGAAAACTAAAAAGATGAGCAACACTGACCCCAACAAAAGAAACCACACAGAAAACTAAAAAGATGAGTAACACTGTCCCCAACAAAAGAAACCACACAGAAAACTAAAAAGATGAGCAACACTGACCCCAACAAAAGAAACCACACAGAAAACTAAAAAGATGAGCAACACTGACCCCAACAAAAGAAACCACACAGAAAACTAAAAAGATGAGCAACACGGACCCCAACAAAAGAAACCACACAGAAAACTAAAAAGATGAGCAACACTGACCCCAACAATTGAAACCACACAGAAAACTAAAAAGATGAGTAACACTGACCCCAACAAAAGAAACCACACAGAAAACTAAAAAGATGAGCAACACTGACCCCAACAAAAGAAACCACACAGAAAACTAAAACGATGAGTAACACTGACCCCAACAAACGAAACCCCACACAGAAAACTAAAAAGATGAGTAACACTGTCCCCAACAAAAGAAACCACACAAAAAACTAAAAAGATGAGCAACACTGATCCCAACAAAAGAAACCACACAGAAAACTAAAAAGATGAGCAACACTGACCCCAACAAAGAAACCACACAGAAAACTAAAAAGATGAGTAACAGTGTCCCCAACAAAAGAAACCACACAGAAAACTAAAAAGATGAGTAACACTGACCCCAACAAAAGAAACCACACAGAAAACTAAAAAGATGAGCAACACTGACCCCAACAAAAGAAACCACACAGAAAACTAAAAAGATGAGTAACACTGACCCCAACAAATGAAACCACACAGAAAACTAAAAAGATGAGCAACACTGACCCCAACAAAAGAAACCACACAGAAAACTAAAAAGATGAGCAACACTGACCCCAACAAAAGAAACCACACAGAAAACTAAAAAGATAAGTAACAGTGTCCCCAACAAAAGAAACCACACAGAAAACTAAAAAGATGAGCAACACTGACCCCAACAAAAGAAACCACACAGAAAACTAAAAAGATGAGCAACACTGATCCCAACAAAAGAAACCACACAGAAAACTAAAAAGATGAGCACACTGACCCCAACAAAAGAAACCACACAGAAAACTAAAAAGATGAGCAACACTGACCCCAACAAAAGAAATCACACAGAAAACTAAAAAGATGAGCAACACTGACCCCAACAAAAGAAACCACACAGAAAACTAAAAAGATGAGTAACACTGACCCCAACAAAAGAAACCACACAGAAAACTAAAAAGATGAGCAACACTGACCCCAACAAAAGAAACTACACAGAAAACTAAAAAGATGAGTAACACTGACCCCAACAAAAGAAACCACACAGAAAACTAAAAAGATGAGCAACACGGACCCCAACAAAAGAAACCACACAGAAAACTAAAAAGATGAGTAACACTGACCCCAACAAAAGAAACCACACAGAAAACTAAAAAGATGAGCAACACGGACCCAACCAAAAAAACACAACACAGAAAACTAAAAAGATGAGCAACACTGACCCCAACAAAAGAAACCACACAGAATACTAAAAAGATGAGCAACACTGACCCCAACAAAAGAAACCACACAGAAAACTAAAAAGATGAGTAACACTGACCCCAACAAAAGAAACCACACAGAAAACTAAAAAGATGAGCAACACTGACCCCAACAAAAGAAACCTCACAGAAAACTAAAAAGATGAGTAACACTGACCCCAACAAAAGAAACCACACAGAAAACTAAAAAGATGAGCATCACGAACCCCAACAAAAGAAACCACACAGAAAACTAAAAAGATGAGCAACACGGACCCCAACAAAAGAAACACAACACAGAAAACTAAAAAGATGAGCAACGCTGACCCCAACAAAAACACAACACAGACAACTAAAAAGATGAGCAACACGGACCCCAACAAAAGACACCACACAGAAAACTAAAAAGATGAGCAACACTGACCCCAACAAAAACACAACACAGAAAACTAAAAAGATGAGCAACACTGACCCCAACAAAAGAAACCACACAGAAAACTAAAACGATGAGCAACACTGATCCCAACAAAAGAAACCACACAGAAAACTAAAAAGATGAGCAACACTGACCCCAACAAACGAAACCACACAGAAAACTAAAAAGATGAGCAAAACGGACCCCACAAAAAACACAAGACAGAAAACTAAAAAGATGAGCAACACGGACCCCAACAAAAACACAACACAGAAAACTAAAAAGATGAGCAACACTGACCCTAACAAAAGAAACCAAACAGAAAACTAAAAAGATGAGCAACACGGACCCCAAGAAAAGAAACAACACAGAAAACTAAAAAGATGAGCAACACTGACCCCAACAAAAGAAACCACACAGAAAACTAAAAAGATGAGCAACACTGACCCCAACAAAAGAAACCACACAGAAAACTAAAAAGATGAGCAACACGGACCCCAACAAAAGAAACCACACAGAAAACTAAAAAGATGAGCAACAATGACCCCAACAAAACAAACCACACAGAAAACTAAAAAGATGAGCAACACTGACCCAACCAAAAAACACAACACAGAAAACTAAAAAGATGAGCAACACTGACCCCAACAAAAGAAACCACACAGAAAACTAAACAGATGAGCAACACTGACCCCAACAAAAGAAACCACACAGAAAACTAAAAAGATGAGCAACACGGACCCCAACAAAAGAAACCACACAGAAAACTAAAAAGATGAGCACACTGACCCCAACAAAAGAAACCACACAGAAAACTAAAAAGATGAGCAACACTGACCCCAACAAAAGAAATCACACAGAAAACTAAAAAGATGAGCAACACTGACCCCAACAAAAGAAACCACACAGAAAACTAAAAAGATGAGTAACACTGACCCCAACAAAAGAAACCACACAGAAAACTAAAAAGATGAGCAACACTGACCCCAACAAAAGAAACTACACAGAAAACTAAAAAGATGAGTAACACTGACCCCAACAAAAGAAACCACACAGAAAACTAAAAAGATGAGTAACACTGACCCCAACAAAAGAAACCACACAGAAAACTAAAAAGATGAGCAACACGGACCCAACCAAAAAAACACAACACAGAAAACTAAAAAGATGAGCAACACTGACCCCAACAAAAGAAACCACACAGAATACTAAAAAGATGAGCAACACTGACCCCAACAAAAGAAACCACACAGAAAACTAAAAAGATGAGTAACACTGACCCCAACAAAAGAAACCACACAGAAAACTAAAAAGATGAGCAACACTGACCCCAACAAAAGAAACCTCACAGAAAACTAAAAAGATGAGTAACACTGACCCCAACAAAAGAAACCACACAGAAAACTAAAAAGATGAGCATCACGGACCCCAACAAAAGAAACCACACAGAAAACTAAAAAGATGAGCAACACGGACCCCAACAAAAGAAACACAACACAGAAAACTAAAAAGATGAGCAACGCTGACCCCAACAAAAACACAACACAGACAACTAAAAAGATGAGCAACACGGACCCCAACAAAAGAAACCACACAGAAAACTAAAAAGATGAGCAACACTGACCCCAACAAAAACACAACACAGAAAACTAAAAAGATGAGCAACACTGACCCCAACAAAAGAAACCACACAGAAAACTAAAACGATGAGCAACACTGATCCCAACAAAAGAAACCACACAGAAAACTAAAAAGATGAGCAACACTGACCCCAACAAACGAAACCACACAGAAAACTAAAAAGATGAGCAAAACGGACCCCACAAAAAACACAAGACAGAAAACTAAAAAGATGAGCAACACGGACCCCAACAAAAACACAACACAGAAAACTAAAAAGATGAGCAACACTGACCCCAACAAAAGAAACCAAACAGAAAACTAAAAAGATGAGCAACACGGACCCCAAGAAAAGAAACAACACAGAAAACTAAAAAGATGAGCAACACTGACCCCAACAAAAGAAACCACACAGAAAACTAAAAAGATGAGCAACACTGACCCCAACAAAAGAAACCACACAGAAAACTAAAAAGATGAGCAACACGGACCCCAACAAAAGAAACCACA
This sequence comes from Bathymodiolus brooksi, assembly GCA_963680875.1. NCBI lineage: Eukaryota > Metazoa > Mollusca > Bivalvia > Mytilida > Modiolidae > Bathymodiolus > Bathymodiolus brooksi. The sequence goes on from OY804588.1 coordinate 47,171,420, forward strand.
CAGAAAACTAAAAAGATGAGCAACACGGACCCCAACAAAAGAAACCACACAGAAAACTAAAAAGATGAGCAACACGGACCCCAACAAATGAAACCACACAGAAAACTAAAAAGATGAGCAACAATGACCCCAACAAAACAAACCACACAGAAAACTAAAAAGATGAGCAACACTGACCCAACCAAAAAACACAACACAGAAAACTAAAAAGATGAGCAACACTGACCCCAACAAAAGAAACCACACAGAAAACTAAACAGATGAGCAACACTGACCCCAACAAAAGAAACCACACAGAAAACTAAAAAGATGAGCAACACGGACCCCAACAAAAGAAACCACACAGAAAACTAAAAAGATGAGCAACACTGACCCCAACAAAAGAAATCACACAGAAAACTAAAAAGATGAGCAACACGGACCCAACCAAAAAACACAACACAGAAAACTAAAAAGATGAGCAACACTGACCCCAACAAAAGAAACCACACAGAAATCTAAAAAGATGAGCAACACGGACCCAACCAAAAAACACAACACAGAAAACTAAAAAGATGAGCAACATTGACCCCAACAAAAGAAACCACACAGAAAACTAAAAAGATGAGCAACACGGACCCAACCAAAAAACACAACACAGAAAACTAAAAAGATGAGCAACACTGACCCCAACAAAAGAAACCACACAGAAAACTAAAAAGATGAGCAACACGGACCCAACCAAAAAACACAACACAGAAAACTAAAAAGATGAGCAACACGGACCCCAACAAAAGAAACCACACAGAAAACTAAAAATATAAGCAACACTGACCCCAACAAAAGAAACCACACAGAAAACTAAAAATATGAGCAACACTGACCCCAACAAAAGAAACCACACAGAAAACTAAACAGATGAGTAACACTGTCCCCAACAAAAGAAACCACACAGAAAACTAAAAAGATGAGTAACACTGTCCCCAACAAAAGAAGCCACACAGAAAACTAAAAAGATGAGCAACACGGACCCAACCAAAAACACAACACAGAAAACTAAAAAGATGAGCAACACTGACCCCAACAAAAGAAACCACACAGAAAACTAAAAAGATGAGCAACACTGACCCCAACAAAAGAAACCACACAGAAAACTAAAAAGATGAGCAACACGGACCCAACCAAAAAACACAACACAGAAAACTAAAAAGATGAGCAACACTGACCCCAACAAAAGAAACCACACAGAAAACTAAAAAGATGAGTAACACTGACCACAACAAAAGAAACCACACAGAAAACTAAAAAGATGAGCAACACTGACCCCAACAAAAGAAACCACACAGAAAACTAAAAAGATGAGCAACACTGTCCCCAACAAAAGAAACCACACAGAAAACTAAAAAGATGAGCAACACTGACCCCAACAAAAGAAACCACACAGAAAACTAAAAAGATGAGCAACACGGACCCAACCAAAAAACACAACACAGAAACCTAAAAAGATGAGCAACACTGACCCCAACAAAAGAAACCACACAGAAAACTAAAAAGATGAGCAACACTGACCCCAACAAAAGAAACCACACAGAAAACTAAAAAGATGAGCAACACGGACCCCAACAAAAGAAACCACACTGAAAACTAAAAAGATGAGCAACACTGACCCCAACAAATGAAACCACACAGAAAACTAAAAAGATGAGCAACACTGTCCCCAACAAAAGAAACCACACAGAAAACTAAAAAGATGAGCAACACGGACCCAACCAAAAACACAACACAGAAAACTAAAATGATGAACAACACTGACCCCAACAAAAGAAACCACACAGAAAACTTAAAAGATGAGCAACACTGACCCCAACAAAAGAAACCAACACAGAATACTAAAAAGATGAGCAACACTGACCCCAACAAAAGAAACCACACAGAAAACTAAAAAGATGAGCAACACTGACCCCAACAAAAGAAACCACACAGAAAACTAAAAAGATGAGCAACACGGACCTCAACAAAAGAAACCACACAGAAAACTAAAAAGATGAGTAACACTGACCCCAACAAAAGAAACCACACAGAAAACTAAAAAGATGAGCAACACTGACCCCAACAAAAGAAACCACACAGAAAACTAAAAAGATGAGCAACACTGACCCCAACAAAAGAAACCACACAGAAAACTAAAAAGATGAGTAACACTGACCCCAACAAATGAAACCACACAGAAAACTAAAAAGATGAGCAACACTGATCCCAACAAGAGAAATCACACAGAAAACTAAAAAGATGAGCAACACTGACCCCAACAAAAGAAACCACACAGAAAACTAAAAAGATGAGCAACACTGACCCCAACAAAAGAAACCACACAGAAAACTAAAAAGATGAGCAACACTGTCCCCAACAAAAGAAACCACACATAAAACTAAAAAGATGAGCAACACTGACCCCAACAAAAGAATCCACACAGAAAACTAAAAATATGAGCAACACGGACCCCAACAAAAGAAATCACACAGAAAACTAAAAAGATGAGCAACACTGACCCCAACAAAAGAAACCACACAGAAAACTAAAAAGATGAGCAACACTGACCCCAACAAAAGAAACCACACAGAAAACTAAAAAGATGAGCAACACTGACCCCAACAAAAGAAACCACACAGAAAACTAAAATGATGAGTAACACTGACCCCAACAAAAGAAATCACACAGAAAACTAAAAATATGAGCAACACTGACCCCAACAAAAGAAACCACACAGAAAACTAAAAAGATGAGCAACACTGACCCCAACAAAAGAAATCACACAGAAAACTAAAAAGATGAGCAACACGGACCCAACCAAAAAAACACAACACAGAAAACTAAAAAGATGAACAACACTGACCCCAACAAAAGAAACCACACAGAAAACTAAAAAGATGAGCAACACTGACCCCAACAAAAGAAACCACACAGAAAACTAAAAAGATGAGCAACACTGACCCCAACAAAAGAAACCACACAGAAAACTAAAAAGATGAGCAACACTGACCCCAACAAAAGAAACCACACAGAAAACTAAAAAGATGAGCAACACGGACCCAACCAAATAACACAACACAGAAAACTAAAAATATGAGCAACACTGACCCCAACAAAAGAAACCACACTGAAAACTAAAAAGATGAGCAACACTGACCCCAACAAAAGAAACCACACTGAAAACTAAAAAGATGAGCAACACTGACCCCAACAAAGGAAACCACACAGAAAACTAAAAAGATGAGCAACACTGACCCCAACAAAAGAAACCACACAGAAAACTAAAAAGATGAGCAACACGGACCCCAACAAAAGAAACCACACAGAAAACTAAACAGATGAGTAACACTGACCACAACAAAAGAAACCACACAGAAAACTAAAAAGATGAGCAACACGGACCCAACCAAAAAACACAACACAGAAAACTAAAAAGATGAGTAACACTGACCCCAACAAAAGAAACCACACAGAAAACTAAAAAGATGAGCAACACGGACCCCAACAAAAGAAACCACACAGAAAACTAAAAAGATGAGTAACACTGACCACAACGAAAGAAACCACACAGAAAACTAAAAAGATGAGCAACACTGACCCCAACAAAAGAAACCACACAGAAAACTAAAAAGATGAGCAACACTGACCCCAACAAAAGAAACCACACAGAAAACTAAAAAGATGAGCAACACGGACCCCAACAAAAGAAACCACACCGAAAACTAAAAAGATGAGCAACACGGACCCAACCAAAAACACAACACAGAAAACTAAAAAGATGAGCAACACTGACCCCAACAAAAGAAACCACACAGAAAACTAAAAAGATGAGCAACACTGACCCCAACAAAAGAAACCACACAGAAAACTAAAAAGATGAGCAACACGGACCCAACCAAAAAACACAACACAGAAAACTAAAAAGATGAGCAACACTGACCCCAACAAAAGAAGCCACACAGAAAACTAAAAAGATGAGCAACACGGACCCAACCAAAAACACAACACAGAAAACTAAAAAGATGAGCAACACTGACCCCAACAAAAGAAACCACACAGAAAACTAAAAAGATGAGCAACACTGACCCCAACAAAAGAAACCACACAGAAAACTAAAAAGATGAGCAACACGGACCCAACCAAAAAACACAACACAGAAAACTAAAAAGATGAGCAACACTGACCCCAACAAAAGAAACCACACAGAAAACTAAAAAGATGAGTAACACTGACCACAACAAAAGAAACCACACAGAAAACTAAAAAGATGAGCAACACTGACCCCAACAAAAGAAACCACACAGAAAACTAAAAAGATGAGCAACACTGTCCCCAACAAAAGAAACCACACAGAAAACTAAAAAGATGAGCAACACTGACCCCAACAAAAGAAACCACACAGAAAACTAAAAAGATGAGCAACACGGACCCAACCAAAAAACACAACACAGAAACCTAAAAAGATGAGCAACACTGACCCCAACAAAAGAAACCACACAGAAAACTAAAAAGATGAGCAACACTGACCCCAACAAAAGAAACCACACAGAAAACTAAAAAGATGAGCAACACGGACCCCAACAAAAGAAACCACACTGAAAACTAAAAAGATGAGCAACACTGACCCCAACAAATGAAACCACACAGAAAACTAAAAAGATGAGCAACACTGTCCCCAACAAAAGAAACCACACAGAAAACTAAAAAGATGAGCAACACGGACCCAACCAAAAACACAACACAGAAAACTAAAATGATGAACAACACTGACCCCAACAAAAGAAACCACACAGAAAACTTAAAAGATGAGCAACACTGACCCCAACAAAAGAAACCACACAGAAAACTAAAAAGATGAGCAACACTGACCCCAACAAAAGAAACCACACAGAAAACTAAAAAGATGAGCAACACGGACCTCAACAAAAGAAACCACACAGAAAACTAAAAAGATGAGTAACACTGACCCCAACAAAAGAAACCACACAGAAAACTAAAAAGATGAGCAACACTGACCCCAACAAAAGAAACCACACAGAAAACTAAAAAGATGAGCAACACTGACCCCAACAAAAGAAACCACACAGAAAACTAAAAAGATGAGTAACACTGACCCCAACAAATGAAACCACACAGAAAACTAAAAAGATGAGCAACACTGATCCCAACAAGAGAAATCACACAGAAAACTAAAAAGATGAGCAACACTGACCCCAACAAAAGAAACCACACAGAAAACTAAAAAGATGAGCAACACTGACCCCAACAAAAGAAACCACACAGAAAACTAAAAAGATGAGCAACACTGTCCCCAACAAAAGAAACCACACATAAAACTAAAAAGATGAGCAACACTGACCCCAACAAAAGAATCCACACAGAAAACTAAAAATATGAGCAACACGGACCCCAACAAAAGAAATCACACAGAAAACTAAAAAGATGAGCAACACTGACCCCAACAAAAGAAACCACACAGAAAACTAAAAAGATGAGCAACACTGACCCCAACAAAAGAAACCACACAGAAAACTAAAAAGATGAGCAACACTGACCCCAACAAAAGAAACCACACAGAAAACTAAAATGATGAGTAACACTGACCCCAACAAAAGAAATCACACAGAAAACTAAAAATATGAGCAACACTGACCCCAACAAAAGAAACCACACAGAAAACTAAAAAGATGAGCAACACTGACCCCAACAAAAGAAATCACACAGAAAACTAAAAAGATGAGCAACACGGACCCAACCAAAAAAACACAACACAGAAAACTAAAAAGATGAACAACACTGACCCCAACAAAAGAAACCACACAGAAAACTAAAAAGATGAGCAACACTGACCCCAACAAAAGAAACCACACAGAAAACTAAAAAGATGAGCAACACTGACCCCAACAAAAGAAACCACACAGAAAACTAAAAAGATGAGCAACACTGACCCCAACAAAAGAAACCACACAGAAAACTAAAAAGATGAGCAACACGGACCCAACCAAAAAACACAACACAGAAAACTAAAAATATGAGCAACACTGACCCCAACAAAAGAAACCACACTGAAAACTAAAAAGATGAGCAACACTGACCCCAACAAAAGAAACCACACTGAAAACTAAAAAGATGAGCAACACTGACCCCAACAAAGGAAACCACACAGAAAACTAAAAAGATGAGCAACACTGACCCCAACAAAAGAAACCACACAGAAAACTAAAAAGATGAGCAACACGGACCCCAACAAAAGAAACCACACAGAAAACTAAACAGATGAGTAACACTGACCACAACAAAAGAAACCACACAGAAAACTAAAAAGATGAGCAACACGGACCCAACCAAAAAACACAACACAGAAAACTAAAAAGATGAGTAACACTGACCCCAACAAAAGAAACCACACAGAAAACTAAAAAGATGAGCAACACGGACCCCAACAAAAGAAACCACACAGAAAACTAAAAAGATGAGTAACACTGACCACAACAAAAGAAACCACACAGAAAACTAAAAAGATGAGCAACACTGACCCCAACAAAAGAAACCACACAGAAAACTAAAAAGATGAGCAACACTGACCCCAACAAAAGAAACCACACAGAAAACTAAAAAGATGAGCAACACGGACCCCAACAAAAGAAACCACACCGAAAACTAAAAAGATGAGTAACACTGTCCCCAACAAAAGAAACCACACAGAAAACTAAAAAGATGAGTAACACTGACCCCAACAACAGAAACCACACAGAAAACTAAAAAGATGAGCAACACGGACCCCAACAAAAGAAACCACACAGAAAACTAAAAAGATGAGCAACACGGACCCCAACAAAAGAAACCACACAGAAAACTAAAAAGATGAATAACACTGTCCCCAACAAAAGAAACCACACAGAAAACTAAAAAGATGAGTAACACTGACCCCAACAACAGAAACCACACAGAAAACTAAAAAGATGAGTAACACTGACCCCAACAACAGAAACCACACAGAAAACTAAAAAGATGAGCAACACTGTCCCCAACAACAGAAACCACACAGAAAACTAAAAAGATGAGCAACACTGACCCAACCAAAAAACACAACACAGAAAACTAAAAAGATGAACAACACTGACCCCAACAAAAGAAACCACACAGAAAACTAAAAAGATGAGCAACACTGACCCCAACAAAAGAAACCACACAGAAAACTAAAAAGATGAGTAACACTGACCCCAACAAAAGAAACCACACAGAAAACTAAAAAGATGAGCAACACTGACCCCAACAAAAGAAACCACACAGAAAACTAAAAAGATGAGCAACACTGACCCCAACATAAGAAACCACACAGAAAACTAAAAAGATGAGTAACACTGACCCCAACATAAGAAACCACACAGAAAACTAAAAAGATGAGCAACACTGACCCCAACATAAGAAACCACACAGAAAACTAAAAAGATGAGCAACACTGACCCCAACAAAAGAAACCACACAGAAAACTAAAAAGATGAGCAACACTGACCCCAACAAAAGAAATCACACAGAAAACTAAAAAGATGAGCAACACGGATCCCACCAAACATCTGGGGTGAACCCAGTACTGCTCGCAACAATTTATACATTGTCAATGACTACCATTTTATGGCATAAACATGCAAAAGATCAAAGTTTATTACCCCCGGACTGGTGTGACCTTTTCAACTGACATAGATTGTCTAATGCATAGATGTTCGAAACGTTCTATTAACGCACTTAGAGTTGTATTATCAGAGTTCGAAATATTGTAACATTATCACTGAGGTCCAAAAAAAACAAAACGGACAAGGATATTTTGCTTGCTGTCATCAAGTCTTTATTTTAATTTTTTTCAGTGGGGAAAATTAATAATCTATTATAACGTCTGAAAATTAAACCAAACAGTGTTAGAATTAGATTTTAGAGCTGTCAAATTTTTGTTCTTCCCTCGACGGGATTTGAACCCACACCATTGATACACTGCAGCACCATTCGCTTAGCCTTACGTCCAGCGCCCTAGACCACTCGACCACATCCACTCCCTAAAAAAGGAGCTTCAATAATCCAAGTGTTACCTTTTCTCGTAAGGTAAATCTAGGGATAGACGTAAGACATGTGTATAAGCGTGTGTAGATGGTACATATATACTTAATATTATAATTTGACAGCAATCTAACCCAGCAATTTTTAATATATTGTATAGGATAATGAAGAATTCATTATACAGTCACAGTAAATAAAGTATATTATACAAACGTCTAGAAGCAAGTGACAACCATACAATATATCTGTCCCACTGGATCTGAAAGTTACTAAGGATACTAGGTTAATACTAAATATTATATACGTCTGAAAATTAAACCAAACAGTGTTAGAATTAGATTTTAAAGCTGTCAAATTTTTGTTCTTCCCTCGACGGGATTTGAACCCACACCATTGATACACTGCAGCACCATTCGCTTAGCATTACGTCCAGCGCCCTAGACCACTCGACCACATCCACTCCCTAAAAAAGGAGCTTCAATAATCCTAGTGTTACCTTTTCTCGTAAGGTAAATCTAGGGATAGACGTAAGACATGTGTATAAGCGTGTGTAGATGGTACATATATACTTAATATTATAATTTGACAGCAATCTAACTCAGCAATTTTTAATATATTGTATAGGATAATGAAGAATTCATTATACAGTCACAGTAAATAAAGTATATTATACAAACGTCTAGAAGCAGGTGACAACCATACAATATATTTGTCATACTGCAATAGAAAATCTAAGTGATCCGATTGGTTATTTACTCGATTTTACTCATCCATATTATACGGCTCTAGCCGGTAATATGAAAGCACGTGCCAAGAAAGATAACTCATTTAGAAATCATACGTAATCAAGATGGCGACCCCCAGGTTCGCCTGTCACTCTGACGCCGATAGTGAGGCAATTCTAAATCATTTGTTATTTTTCTGTTAAAATTGTTAAGTTGTTTATTAAATATGTTGAAGAATTAATTTCTTCTTTAAAGCAAAGTCATATCTGGGGTTAAATGTTCATGAGACAATACATGTATAGTAGTTATGTTCTTTATTTAGGCTTTACACAGGTAATATGGACCCATGGTATTGCAGTATGACAAATTCGTTATATAGGCTTTAGACAGGTAATACGGGCTCATATAACCTGTCTGGGTTGTATATTTCCCTCGCCTTCGGCTCAGGAAATAGTGGGACAGATATATTGTATGGTTGTCACTTGCTTCTAGACGTTTGTATAATATACTTTATTTCCAGTGACTGTATAGTGAATAATTCTTCATTATCCTATCCAATATATTAAACATTGCTGAGTTAGATTGCTGTCAAATTATAATATTAAGTATATATGTACCATCTACACACGCTTATACACATGTCTTACGCCTATCCCTAGATTTGCCTTACGAGACAAGGTAACACTACGACTATTGAAGCTCCTTTTTTTAGGGAGTGGATGTAGTCGAGTGGTCTAGGGCGCTGGACGTAAGGCTAAGCGAATGGTGCTGCAGTGTAACAATGGTGTGGGTTCAAATCCCGTCGAGGGAAGAACAAAAATATGACAGCTCTAAAATCTCATTCTAACACTGTTTGGTTTAATTTTCAGACGTATATAATATTTAGTATTAACCTAGTATCCTTTAAAGTAACTTTGAGATCCAGTGGGACAGATATATTGTATGGTTGTCACTTGCTTCTAGACGTTTGTATAATATACTTTATTTCCAGTGACTGTATAGTGAATAATTCTTCATTATCCTATCCAATATATTAAAAATTGCTGAGTTAGATTGCTGTCAAATTATAATATTAAGTATATATGTACCATCTACACACGCTTATACACATGTCTTACGCCTATCCCTAGATTTGCCTTACGAGACAAGGTAACACTACGACTATTGAAGCTCCTTTTTTTAGGGAGTGGATGTAGTCGAGTGGTCTAGGGCGCTGGACGTAAGGCTAAGCGAATGGTGCTGCAGTGTAACAATGGTGTGGGTTCAAATCCCGTCGAGGGAAGAACAAAAATTTGACAGCTCTAAAATCTATTCTAACACTGTTTGGTTTAATTTTCAGACGTATATATATATATATATATATATATAAAATGAAAAAAAATAAATATCACACTGTCGGAACAATTGCTAAATCAAATATCAAAATCGTAGAGAGGCAAAATCTATAACCCTAATACACAAATACTTGCCTGCTCACCTTCCTTGCTTGGTACAGGCACTTCAATAAAAGGTGATGGGGTTTACTAGTTAATATGATAACATACCAAAAATTAGAAGTCCGAAAAATACATTCAACATGAAAAAAATATCATATTAATAATGCAATACTTACGTATATAAAATGTAAATAAACCTGAAAGATAATACATAATGAATAAAGCCCGCTGCCTTTGGATAAGATGAAAGCGCCGGTAAACATGAACACATCGAATTGTATATGTATTTGCACCTTTTTCACATCTTCTGGAGCGAAAATAAATAAAAAAAAAGAAACGCATTGTGAAGTCATAAGCGTGTGCGAACTATGACAGACCTATATTTCCTGTAACTATCCATGCTAATAGAAGAGTTGATTGGGAGTCGAGACTGGTGAGAAAAGGGTGGAATGGATAGGACACAATGGAGTGTGTGTAGAGTTAAATGGGAGAAAAACGGTGGAGCACAGAAGTCGATAATAAACAGCGTTCCAAAATACCCCAGTATTATATGCTAACAGTAATAGTTTACATAAATATTGACATTGTATACATAGCAAAATAAAAGACCCATTTACATAAATCAGAATAAAACAAATAGGTTTATGGATGTTAGACTTTCAACAACATTTTACTAAAAGTATGTCAATAAGTTTTAGTAGATAGCTGGATAGCCAAATGGATATGGTAGTTCTGACAACATCCCATGCCAAAAATATTACATCAGGAGGCTTATGGCAGATACCCACATCAACATCTCAGCGTTCCAGATACCTACACAATAATGTGTATCACTCGTTAGATCGTTATAGCCCAAATAAGTGTGCTAGTCATAATATAGCTGAAAACAATAAAAAGAACAATAGCCCTGTGGCTTTTAGGGAACGGTCATTTAACATTTGGGGTATAATATTTTCTGCCACCAAAGTTTATTTAAAAGACCAGAAAGATACAAAAGTAACTAATCTGATGCTGCAGTTTTCAACGGGAAATGTATGTAAAAATATTATAAATAATTGCCTATTTTTCATGTCCAAACAAGAAATACTCTCATTTTTGTTTCTTGCGAAAAGCAAATTCAGGGGAAAATACAACTTATAAATTAAATGGCCGATCTCGTCGTACTAGAGAATGTAGAGAAATGAACATGTAATGTAATGAGAAAGAATTCCATTTTGTATTAGTATGTCGAACATATATAGATGAAATAAGAAATAAGCTTTACATTCGATAATATTGCTTAAGACCGAACGCTTTCAAATTACTATATTTGCTGAAATTAAATTAATTACAATTAAACTTTTTAACTGTAGGAAAAATATGTATTGTTTTATTTTTACTTATTTGTTTGTTGTTGTTTTCTGATGTCTGTTATTTTGTCATATTGTGTTTACATTTTACAAAAATGTGTTTTGTCATATCATATCATGTATCTGTTTGTAGATAAAGTAGACATTCTTTAATTTGTCTTTAACCCAGTTCATTATTCGAGTTTTCTTGCGATGTACAGGCCAGGTTCATTGGGGGTATAAATATAACACGTGATAGCCTAATTTAAGGAACTTAAACAAGTGTCGACAAGTTGTATAGTTGAATAGTATAGCATGGACATATACAATGAATCCTCCCACTCAATAACTGATATTGACAACGGGATTAATATCCCTAAATTTATATCATAAAAGCATTTTGTTGTTGTTAAACACACGATTCTCGCACCTTATTAGGCTATGAGGAGATGCTCGCACCTTATTAGGCTATGAGGAGATTCTCGCACCTTATTAGGCTATGAGGAGATTCTCGCACCTTATTAGGCTATGAGGAGATTCTCGCACCTTATTAGGCTATGGGGAGATTCTCGCACCTTACTAGGCTATGAGGAGATTCTCGCACCTTATTAGGCTATGAGGAGATTCTCGCACCTTATTAGGATATGAGGAGATTCTCGCACCTTATTAGGCTATGAGGAGATTCTCGCACCTTATTAGGCTATGAGGAGATTCTCGCACCTTATTAGGCTATGAGGAGATTCTCGCACCTTATTAGGCTATGAGAAGTACCTCCCTGATTTTTTATTACGTTTCTTGGTCATTCTAGATTCAAATGGAACCTCATCAGTGGTGTAATGGTTCGCATGCTAACTTCGAGTGTGGTTGATTGTGAGTTCGAGTCCCAATTGGGTCAAACCAAAGACTACACAACTGGTATTTGTTTCTTTCCCGCTAAGCATGCAGCATTAAGGAGAAAGAGCAAAGACTGGTTGGCTCGGAATCGGGATTATATGTCCGAATGTGCCGACATGTCTATTCACGGATTGTTGTTTCAGTGAACTAGCACTATACAAATCCAATTAAGCCTGTTGGTCTAGTACAAAGCGGACCTTATCATCATCTCTTTGACAATTAACTTGTTCTCGCGATGATATAGTTGAACAATTGCTGAGTTGGCGCTAAACAACAATCATTCACTCACTCACTCAGATTCAAATGGTTTTACAAAGAAAACAACCAAGCGAATAAGAAATCAAACCTGCAATTGACAATACTAAAATATTCCAGGTCGCCATGTTTAAAGTTTAAAATCTGATAAAATAGATAAGACTAGTGTCATACTACGCAACTATCTATCTTATATATACGTGTACATGTAAAGAGCAAAGACTGGTTGGCTCGGAATCGGGATTATATGTCCGAATGTGCCGACATGTCTATTCACGGATTGTTGTTTCAGTGAACTAGCACTATACAAATCCAATTAAGCCTGTTGGTCTAGTACAAAGCGGACCTTATCATCATCTCTTTGACAATTAACTTGTTCTCGCGATGATATAGTTGAACAATTGCTGAGTTGGCGCTAAACAACAATCATTCACTCACTCACTCAGATTCAAATGGTTTTACAAAGAAAACAATCAAGCGAATAAGAAATCAAACCTGCAATTGACAATACTAAAATATTCCAGGTCGCCATGTTTAAAGTTTAAAATCTGATAAAATAGATAAGACTAGTGTCATACTACGCAACTATCTATCTTATATATACGTGTACATGTACTTAAGAGAAGATATATCTATACATAGACTAAGTCATTGAGGGCATGAAAAACAAAAATAATGGCAAATTCTGTACACCTCACACACAGATAAGACTAGTGTCATACTACGTAATTATCTACCTTACATATACTGAATATGTACTTAAGAGTTAGTGTATGCACCTAAGAGAGCCGATATATCTATTTATATAAACAGACTTAGTCAATGAGGGCAGAAAATGAAAAACAAAAAATGAGATAAAATTGATATCCCAAACACACAAATACATGACCACTCATTTTCGTGGCTTGGTTCAGTCATTTCAATAATAAGAGTGTTTCAACTATATTCATGACAAAACAAGATAAACAATTAATTATGCATTTAACTTCTCACAATGACATTTAAGCATATGTCGGATAATCAACTATATTCATGACAAAACAAGATTCTAAGCAATTAATTATGCATTTAAACTTCTCACAATGACATTTAAGCATATGTCGCATAACCAACTATATTCATGACAAAACAAGATTCCAAACAATTAATTATGCATTTAACTTCTCACAATGACATTTAAGCATATGTTGGATAATCAACTATATTCATGACAAAGCAAGATTCCAAACAATTAATTATGCATTTAAACTTCTCACAATGACATTTAAGCATATGTCGGATAATCAACTATATTCATGACAAAACAAGATTCCAAACAATTAATTATGAATTTAACTTCTCACAATGATATATAAGCATATGTCGGATAATCAACTATATTCATGACAAAACAAGATTCCAAACAATTAATTATGAATTTAACTTCTCACAATGATATATAAGCATATGTCGGATAATCAACTATATTCATGACAAAACAAGATTCCAAACAATTAATTATGAATTTAAGCTTCTCACAATGGCAATTAAGCATATGTCGGATAATCAACTATATTCATGACAAAACAAGATTCCAAGCAATTAATTATGCATTTAACTTCTCACAATGTAGGTTATAAACTCCCGAGTGACCGTCTATCGTTATTTAGACGGTCAGTAAATCGTTGAAGGGTGTATCATTGTAGAAATTCAAATATCCTTGAAATATGGTATAAAATGGAGATTCTGACACCGGAAGTCGAACATCATTCGTGGCAACCAATGATGAATTCTGATCATAGCTGACTGTAATGCATCTATCTGTGTTGGTTCTGTCTGGTAGATCAGCGTAGAATAATCTGTAATAAAACACAATATATTAATGGTTAATATAGAAAATAGAACGATGCACTGGCACTGAATATTGGTGAAGGTTTACAAGGGCTCAAATTCACTGATCTGCTCAGTGTGTCCCCAGGTGGCGGATAAGGGTATTCACTCTATGGGAATTTGCAGGGCATGATACGGAAAGCCGGTCTCACGAAAAATTGGTCCGAAAAACGTTTTTTTAGGTTTTTACTGAGAAAAAATGTAAAAAAAAACATACGGATATGTTGTAAGGCGTTACACAAGAAAATATGCGCTAAAGGCGTTTTCTTCCAATAAATTCGTTTTCAAACGCAAAAATAAACCATATCTATTATAATAAAACAATTATTCGTATAATTACCTATACAAGGATATATCAGAAAACAAAATCCATCAATTCAATAAAAAATCTACATTCGTTTTATTTATTTCATGTTCTATTTAGTCAAAGTATCACAAATAGCACGCGCAACGTCAGGAAGATTACAAACATAATTCTACGACAAATATGACGACTTCATTTTTCCAATAGTCATACTCCCACACCTTAGTACCAATATTACAGTAGCACCAGCATATAGGATTTATATTTCACAACTCATATGTTATTCTAAGGTTTGTGCCCAATGCAGAGAATTTCTGGACAGAGCTCGGTTGCCGACACAAAAGCTTCTCCAACAAGACTACGTTGTTCCTAAGAAGAAGACATCTCTACAAAAATGTAATGTTCGTCATCACGAATTGGTTGGTCGTTACTTAATATCATTTCTTAAATGACAATAGATTGTTTACCTTTTATGTAAGAAGAGTTTGAAGGTACTAAAGGGAGGTAATCAGAATCCGTATGTCGAAGAAGAACAGACAACACAATGGCCAAAAGAAAATAAACAAAAGGACAAACAACGATCTACAAAACATACATATAAAACTAAAGATCGAGTAACACGAACCCCACTAAAAACCGGGGATGAACTCGTTTGCTCCGGAAGGGTGGGCAATTCTTGTTCCACTAATGACACCCGTCGCGTTAATCTAGTTACAAACCCGGTGATATGAAGCTGGTGGATTGAAAGAACAATGTGTGAGAATCATGTTACGTTCATCTGTACTAGAGGTCATAAATCAATACATTAACACTTGTAGTCCGACGATAACAGAATAGATCTGCTGACCAACGTACCAGCATGTCACAAGTCACTAACAAACTCCCTCGAGCAATGTTGTATCAAGTACACCACGTTATGGGAAGGAATCGAACTCACCACCTTTAAAATAAACGTACTGACTGCATGGGTAGATGCACATACAATTACCATATGATAAAGACCATGATGTACATACAATTACCATATGATAAAGACCATGATGTACATACAATTACCATATGATAAAGACCATGATGTACATACAATTACCATATGATAAAGACCATGATGTACATACAATTACCATATGATAAAGACCATGATGAACCCTCGCACATATTAAAACGAGTTCTATCTGTGAACAAATGTAGATACAATTCATGTATTGTCAAAATATGGTAAAGAAAATCTTTCACATGCCAAAGGGCTATAAATAGAGGGGTCATCGTGGCCGTGATCGTATGATAGTTGGATTTAGAATTACCAATGCAATCAGTGCTTATTCCACTTACGTTGTGAGTTCGAATCCCCTCATGGCGAGGTGTTCTTGATATAGCATTTTATGATAAAGTTTGTCAATGACTCGCGACAGGTCGGTGGTTTTCTCCGGGACTCCGGTTTCCTCCACCAATAAAATTGACAGCCACTATATAACTGAAATATTGTTGAAAGTGGCGTCGCACATCACAAATCCCCAAAAGGGATAATGAGAAGCCGAAGAGACAACGTATATTAAACAAAAACATGTCTTAAATGTCAGTCATTTGTCAGTTTCTACCTTAGGTTTATAATATATAGTTCACTAGAAAAAGGTAAATCATTATTCCTTTGGGCCCATAAAACTAGTTTAACCCCGCCACTTTTTATTGAAATGTATGTAACAAGTTTTTGTGTGTATAGGTAGTTTTTTTTTGTATAAGTCTCGATTTTCCATCTTTCTACCGTTTTTTCTCTCCATTGTGGTATTTTTTATTTTTTATTTTAAAGTAAAAAAGTTTCGATTTTGTCATCCCTTGAACTCCACCTTTTCGAAGTATCATGCAGTGAGTACGTGATAGCGACTATAACTGAGATTCAGGCAAATTAAGCTGATAATACCAGTAATATTTTCATGACATTTGAAACATATTGTCGATAACAAGGTGTAAACCTCGTATAATGACAAACATGTCTAGGTTGTTAACACCTCATTACGGGTTTTTACGATCTAACAAAAACAAATGAAAAGATGTGTAAAAAGGTCAATCTGTTATACAAGGAACATTAAAGGGATAATGCAGGTAAGGTTGGTACTTTTTAATTTTCAATTTAAAAAAAAACATTTGCGTTAAAAGTTATAATATAGTACCAAATATTTCAGTCTATGACAATTACATTTAACCATATTTCTTTGCAACATGTATTCAAAATAATTCCGCAATATTGTCTCGTCCACTTGCATGCAAATATAGTTTTACTCGGAAGCTCTCTAGTGCGTACCAAACTTAAAAGAGAAAGAAAGGAATGCAATATCGGTCAAGATGCAATATTTTTTAACTCATTCGGAATTGCTCTACTTTTTAGGTATATTTATAAAGGAAGAGTAGTAAAAATATCGGAAAATATTGCATTTTTATCATACAAAGAAATCTACATGAAATATTTGATACTATATTATAAAAAATAAATACCTTCAAAACATGAGTATAAAACGTCGCTTAATGAGCTAGCACTGTGAAAAACATCCAGCTAAGCGTGTTGGTCTAGCACAAAGCGGACCTCATCATCATCTCATTGAAAATTAACTTGTTCTTGCCATGATATAGCTTATGAAATTGCTGAGTTTGCGCTAAACAACAATCACTCACTCACTCGATTTATATTGATGTTATAAATTCATGCAACATGTTCAATGTATTGTGACAATAAGGGTTGTTAGTGGAGTTCGTCCTGCTCAATCTATAGCTTTCTCTGTTGTGTAAAGTGGATCATTGTGTGAGTTTTCCTTTATCTTTGAAATTTAATTATCAGTTTCTTGATTTACGGTTTCGTATTACCTCTTAGGTATTGGGGAAACTGTTTTTGATTGTCGTACTAAGTCTTCTAGTCACGTTATTGGGGAAACTGTTTTTGATTGTCCTACTAAGTCTTCTAGTCACGTTATTGGGGAAACTGTTTTTGATTGTCCTACTAAGTCTTCTAGTCACGTTATTGGGGAAACTGTTTTTGATTGTCGTACTAAGCCTTCTAGTCACTTTATTGGGGAAACTGTTTTTGATTGTCGTACTAAGCCTTCTAGTCACTTTATTGGGGAAACTGTTTTTGATTGTCGTACTAAGTCTTCTAGTCACTTTATTGGGGAAACTGTTTTTGATTGTCGTACTAAGCCTTCTAGTCACTTTATTGGGGAAACTGTTTTTGATTGTCGTACTAAGCCTTCTAGTCACTTTATTGGGGAAACTGTTTTTGATTGTCCTACTAAGTCTTCTAGTCACGTTATTGGGGAAACTGTTTTTGATTGTCCTACTAAGTCTTCTAGTCACGTTATTGGGGAAACTGTTTTTGATTGTCGTACTAAGCCTTCTAGTCACTTTATTGGGGAAACTGTTTTTGATTGTCGTACTAAGCCTTCTAGTCACTTTATTGGGGAAACTGTTTTTGATTGTCGTACTAAGCCTTCTAGTCACTTTATTGGGGAAACTGTTTTTGATTGTCCTACTAAGTCTTCTAGTCACGTTATTGGGGAAACTGTTTTTGATTGTCCTACTAAGTCTTCTAGTCACGTTATTGGGGAAACTGTTTTTGATTGTCGTACTAAGCCTTCTAGTCACTTTATTGGGGAAACTGTTTTTGATTGTCGTACTAAGCCTTCTAGTCACTTTATTGGGGAAACTGTTTTTGATTGTCGTACTAAGTCTTCTAGTCACTTTATTGGGGAAACTGTTTTTGATTGTCGTACTAAGTCTTCTAGTCACTTTATTGGGGAAACTGTTTTTGATTGTCCTACTAAGCCTTCTAGTCACTTTATTGGGGAAACTGTTTTTGATTGTCGTACTAAGCCTTCTAGTCACTTTATTGGGGAAACTGTTTTTGATTGTCGTACTAAGTCTTCTAGTCACTTTATTGGGGAAACTGTTTTTGATTGTCGTACTAAGTCTTCTAGTCACTTTATTGGGGAAACTGTTTTTGATTGTCCTACTAAGCCTTCTAGTCACTTTATTGGGGAAACTGTTTTTGATTGTCGTACTAAGTCTTCTAGTCACTTTATTGGGGAAACTGTTTTTGATTGTCCTACTAAGTCTTCTAATCACTTTATTGGGGAAACTGTTTTTGATTGTCGTACTAAGCCTTCTAGTCACTTTATTGGGGAAACTGTTTTTGATTGTCCTACTAAGTCTTCTAGTCACTTTATTGGGGAAAATGTTTTTGATTGTCGTACTAAGTCTTCTAGTCACGTTATTGGGGAAACTGTTTTTGATTGTCCTACTAAGCCTTCTAGTCACTTTATTGGGGAAACTGTTTTTGATTGTCGTACTAAGTCTTCTAGTCACTTTATTGGGGAAACCGTTTTTGATTGTCCTACTAAGCCTTCTAGTCACTTTATTGGGGAAACTGTTTTTGATTGTCCTACTAAGTCTTCTAGTCACTTTATTGGGGAAACTGTTTTTGATTGTCCTACTAAGTCTTCTAGTCACTTTATTGGGGAAACTGTTTTTGATTGTCGTACTAAGTCTTCTAGTCACTTTATTGGGGAAACTGTTTTTGATTGTCGTACTAAGTCTTCTAGTCACTTTATTGGGGAAACTGTTTTTGATTGTCCTACTAAGCCTTCTAGTCACTTTATTGGGGAAACTGTTTTTGATTGTCGTACTAAGTCTTCTAGTCACTTTATTGGGGAAACTGTTTTTGATTGTCGTACTAAGCCTTCTAGTCACTTTATTGGGGAAACTGTTTTTGATTGTCGTACTAAGTCTTCTAGTCACTTTATTGGGGAAACTGTTTTTGATTGTCGTACTAAGTCTTCTAGTCACTTTATTGGGGAAACTGTTTTTGATTGTCCTACTAAGCCTTCTAGTCACTTTATTGGGGAAACTGTTTTTGATTGTCGTACTAAGTCTTCTAGTCACTTTATTGGGGAAACTGTTTTTGATTGTCCTACTAAGTCTTCTAATCACTTTATTGGGGAAACTGTTTTTGATTGTCGTACTAAGCCTTCTAGTCACTTTATTGGGGAAACTGTTTTTGATTGTCCTACTAAGTCTTCTAGTCACTTTATTGGGGAAAATGTTTTTGATTGTCGTACTAAGTCTTCTAGTCACGTTATTGGGGAAACTGTTTTTGATTGTCCTACTAAGCCTTCTAGTCACTTTATTGGGGAAACTGTTTTTGATTGTCGTACTAAGTCTTCTAGTCACTTTATTGGGGAAACTGTTTTTGATTGTCCTACTAAGCCTTCTAGTCACTTTATTGGGGAAACTGTTTTTGATTGTCCTACTAAGTCTTCTAGTCACTTTATTGGGGAAACTGTTTTTGATTGTCCTACTAAGTCTTCTAATCACTTTATTGGGGAAACTGTTTTTGATTGTCCTACTAAGTCTTCTAGTCACGTTATTGGGGAAACTGTTTTTGATTGTCGTACTAAGTCTTCTAGTCACTTTATTGGAGAAACTGTTTTTGATTGTCCTACTAAGCCTTCTAGTCACTTTATTGGGGAAACTGTTTTTGATTGTCCTACTAAGTCTTCTAGTCACTTTATTGGGGAAACTGTTTTTGATTGTCGTACTAAGTCTTCTAGTCACTTTATTGGAGAAACTGTTTTTGATTGTCCTACTAAGCCTTCTAGTCACTTTATTGGGGAAACTGTGTTTGATTGTCGTACTAAGTCTTCTAGTCACTTTATTGGGGAAACTGTTTTTGATTGTCCTACTAAGCCTTCTAGTCACTTTATTGGGGAAACTGTTTTTGATTGTCCTACTAAGTCTTCTAGTCACTTTATTGGGGAAAATGTTTTTGATTGTCGTACTAAGTCTTCTAGTCACGTTATTGGGGAAACTGTTTTTGATTGTCCTACTAAGCCTTCTAGTCACTTTATTGGGGAAACTGTTTTTGATTGTCGTACTAAGTCTTCTAGTCACTTTATTGGGGAAACTGTTTTTGATTTTCCTACTAAGCCTTCTAGTCACTTTATTGGGGAAACTGTTTTTGATTGTCCTACTAAGTCTTCTAGTCACTTTATTGGGGAAACTGTTTTTGATTGTCCTACTAAGTCTTCTAATCACTTTATTGGGGAAACTGTTTTTGATTGTCCTACTAAGTCTTCTAGTCACGTTATTGGGGAAACTGTTTTTGATTGTCCTACTAAGTCTTCTAGTCACTTTATTGGGGAAACTGTTTTTGATTGTCGTACTAAGTCTTCTAGTCACTTTATTGGGGAAACTGTTTTTGATTGTCCTACTAAGCCTTCTAGTCACTTTATTGGGGAAACTGTGTTTGATTGTCGTACTAAGTCTTCTAGTCACTTTATTGGGGAAACTGTTTTTGATTGTCCTACTAAGCCTTCTAGTCACTTTATTGGGGAAACTGTTTTTGATTGTCGTACTAAGTCTTCTAGTCACTTTATTGGGGAAACTGTTTTTGATTGTCCTACTAAGCCTTCTAGTCACTTTATTGGGGAAACTGTTTTTGATTGTCCTACTAAGTCTTCTAGTCACTTTATTGGGGAAACTGTTTTTGATTGTCCTACTAAGTCTTCTAGTCACTTTATTGGGGAAACTGTTTTTGATTGTCGTACTAAGTCTTCTAATCACTTTATTGGGGAAACTGTTTTTGATTGTCCTACTAAGTCTTCTAATCACATTATTGGGGAAACTGTTTTTGATTGTCCTACTAAGCCTTCTAGTCACTTTATTGGGGAAACTGTTTTTGATTGTCCTACTAAGTCTTCTAGTCACTTTATTGGGGAAACTGTTTTTGATTGTCCTACTAAGTTTTCTAATCACTTTATTGGGGAAACTGTTTTTGATTGTCGTACTAAGTCTTCTAGTCACTTTATTGGGGAAACTGTTTTTGATTGTCCTACTAAGCCTTCTAGTCACTTTATTGGGGAAACTGTTTTTGATTGTCCTGCTAAGTCTTCTAGTCACTTTATTGGTGTGGTAATCGTTAGGGTTATTCTGTTTAAAGTCATTTTCAGCAATATTTCAGCTATATCGTAGCGGTCAGTTTTATTGGAGGAGGAAACCGGGGTACATGGGGAAAACCACCAATCTGCTGCAATGTCACTGACAAATTTAACCACATAATGTTGTATTGGATACCATTGATGTGTAATTCGTAATTGACCACACATCATACTCTAGCTCCTGACAATTTATATTAGAGTATTGGTTTACCATTAGAACATATTATGCTATTCCACGACTGCCATGTTGGTGGGGGTGGGAGGAGGGGGGTGGGGGCAGGGGACAATCTTGTACAGTTATGTTATGTAACGAACAAACAGGTGATACCCTCAATTGGAAGAAAAATTGAACATTTCAAGATTTGATAAGCGACTCCAGTTATACGATTAAACATTTTTTCAAATAAATTGAACCGAGTTCAACACTAGAACAGCACTAATGACCAGTGCCGGATTTACCATTGTGCTTATGTGTGCTTAAGCACAGGGCCCGTTGACCAGAGGGTCCATTTTCCTGCCAATTGTTTTTTACATGTCTGACCTAATATAACGTAATATGTTAACTATTCCTAAATTTCCTGAGCATGTATGCCTGACTGTCCAAGTAAAGGGCCTCATAGCTTAACTAACACAGGGAATCATTTGCCATCATTCGGGCACTGCTAACGGCATAGTTGTATAACAGGTGACGTTTAGTTTGTATGTATGTATGTATCAAGTAATTGGGGGAGAGCGGTAGATATTTTGAGGAGATTTTTGTTTCTTCGATGTGATTTTGATGACTTCGATGAGCAGAAACATATTTGAAATTAGTATGGGTTGTTGTTTGAAGGTGCACGATCTGATGTCAGGCCGCCACCTCTAAAACATCACTCGATACGATCTGATGTCAGGCCGGCACCTCTAAAACATCACTCGATACGATCTGATGTCAGACTGGCACCTCTAAAACATCACTCGATACGATCTGATGCCAGGCCGGCACCTCTAAAACATCACTCGATACGATCTGATGTCAGGCCGGCACCTCTAAAACATCACTCGATACGATCTGATGTCAGGCCGGCACCTCTAAAACATCACTCGATACGATCTGATGCCAGGCCGGCACCTCTAAAACATCACTCGATACGATCTGATGTCAGGCCGGCACCTCTAAAACATCACTCGATACGATCTGATGTCAGGCCGGCACCTCTAAAACATCACTCGATACGATCTGATGTCAGGCCGGCACCTCTAAAACATCACTCGATACGATCTGATGCCAGCCGGCACCTCTAAAACATCACTCGATACGATCTGATGTCAGGCCGGCACCTCTAAAACATCATTCGATACGATATGATGTCAGGCCGGCACCTCTAAAACATCACTCGATACGATCTGATGTCAGGCCGGCACCTCTAAAACATCACTCGATACGATCTGATGTCAGACCGGCACCTCTAAAACATCACTCGATACGATCTGATGTCAGGCCGGCACCTCTAAAACATCACTCGATACGATCTGATGTCAGGCCGGCACATCTAAAACATCACTCGATACGATCTGATGTCAGGCCGGCACCTCTAAAACATCACTCGATACGATCTGATGTCAGACCGGCACCTCTAAAACATCACTCGATACGATCTGATGTCAGACCGCCACCTCTAAAACATCACTTGATACGATCTGATGTGAAGCCGGCACCTCTAAAACATCACTCGATACGATCTGATGTCAGGCCGGCACCTCTAAAACATCACTCGATACGATCTGATGTCAGGCCGGCACCTCTAAAACATCACTCGATACGATCTGATGTCAGTCCGGCACCTCTAAAACATCACTCGATACGATCTGATGTCAGACCGGCACCTCTAAAACATCACTCGATACGATCTGATGTCAGGCCGGCACCTCTAAAGCATCACTCGATACGATCTGATGTCAGACCGGCACCTCTAAAACATCACTCGATACGATCTGATGTCAGACCGGCACCTCTAAAACATCACTCGATACGATCTGATGTCAGACCGGCACCTCTAAAACATCACTCGATACGATCTGATGTCAGGCGGCACCTCTAAAACATCACTCGATACGATCTGATGTCAGGCCGGCACCTCTAAAACATCACTCGATACGATCTGATGTCAGGCCGGCACCTCTAAAACATCACTCGATACGATCTGATGTCAGGCCGGCACCTCTAAAACATCACTCGATACGATCTGATGTCAGGCCGGCACCTCTAAAACATCACTCGATACGATCTGATGTCAGGCCGGCACCTCTAAAACATCACTCGATACGATCTGATGTCAGGCCGGCACCTCTAAAACATCACTCGATACGATCTGATGTCAGGCCGGCACATCTAAAACATCACTCGATACGATCTGATGTCAGACCGGCACCTCTAAAACATCACTCGATACGATCTGATGTCAGACCAGCACCTCTAAAACATCACTCGATACGATCTGATGTCAGACCGGCACCTCTAAAACATCACTCGATACGATCTGATGTGAAGCCGGCACCTCTAAAACATCACTCGATACGATCTGATGTCAGGCCGGCACCTCTAAAACATCACTCGATACGATCTGATGTCAGACCGGCACCTCTAAAACATCACTCGATACGATCTGATGTCAGTCCGGCACCTCTAAAACATCACTCGATACGATCTGATGTCAGACCGGCACCTCTAAAACATCACTCGATACGATCTGATGTCAGACCGGCACCTCTAAAACATCACTCGATACGATCTGATGTCAGACCGGCACCTCTAAAACATCACTCGATACGATCTGATGTGAAGCCGGCACCTCTAAAACATCACTCGATACGATCTGATGTCAGGCCGGCACCTCTAAAACATCACTCGATACGATCTGATGTCAGACCGGCACCTCTAAAACATCACTCGATACGATCTGATGTCAGTCCGGCACCTCTAAAACATCACTCGATACGATCTGATGTCAGACCGGCACCTCTAAAACATCACTCGATACGATCTGATGTCAGGCCAGCACCTCTAAAACATCACTCGATACGATCTGATGTCAGGCCGGCACATCTAAAACATCACTCGATACGATCTGATGTCAGGCCGGCACCTCTAACACATCACTCGATACGATCTGATGTCAGGCCGGCACCTCTAAAACATCACTCGATACGATCTGATGTCAGGCCGGCACCTCTAAAACATCACTCGATACGATCTGATGTCAGACCGGCACCTCTAAAACATCACTCGATACGATCTGATGTCAAGCCGGCACCTCTAAAACATCACTCGATACGATCTGATGTCAGACCGGCACCTCTAAAACATCACTCGATACGATCTGATGTCAGACCGGCACCTCTAAAACATCACTCGATACGATCTGATGTCAGACCGGCACCTCTAAAACATCACTCGATACGATCTGATGTCAAGCCGGCACCTCTAAAACATCACTCGATACGATCTGATGTCAGGCCGGCACCTCTAAAACATCACTCGATACGATCTGATGTCAGGCCGGCACCTCTAAAACATCACTCGATACGATCTGATGTCAGGCCGGCACCTCTAAAACATCACTCGATACGATCTGATGTCAGACCGGCACCTCTAAAACATCACTCGATACGATCTGATGTCAGACCGGCACCTCTAAAACATCAAAGTATACACCTTAACATCGTCCATTCTTTTTTGTTTGTTTTGTTTGTTTCAGTCTTGGCCATTGGTTTAGGATACCAGTGTAGACAAAATTGTGCATGCTCAAATTTCATTCCAGAATCACGCGTGTTATTCTAATAGAATGCTAAATTTAGGTAAGTATTAGGGCGCAAATTCACATCAGTGTTGAAGATTGAAGATACCGATAATTAGTTAGTTATTTATATATATATAGCCCAATATGTTGGTTTGATGGTAGCTTATTCAACGTTTATACTAGTATTTGAATCATTTTGTACATTCTTATGGTATCGAGCACTATACAGTCGGGGCATTGTACTCTCTATGGTTGAGGGTATATTAACAGGGCCGGTCTTATCAGGTGCCAGGTCCAATTCATTAAAACCAGCAGTATGTTGTTGTGTGTACTTGAACAACCGAGAGTAGATACCTCTAGCACTGGGTCCTTTAAGAGCGGGGACTAACTGGGAGCAATTGGTTCAATTGACCTAAAGCCATCTCTGGGTTAAAACATTCATTTTACAGCAATTTCTCACATGTAATAAAATGATGCGAACTGATAAATTTCAGTGGCAATGACCCGCACTTCTTCGGGAGAAAGAGGGAGGGGGTTATACCATACCATATGTGACTAATCGTCTCCACCATATAATTGCACCCAGTAGTAGTGATGCATCGTTGCATGTAACTGGTACTGTTTGTTCTAATGAATGCTAGTTAACATATTGTAAAAATATTTAAGAAGGGATGTCAGCTACCTAATCAGTGCCGGATTTAGGACAAATGAAGACCTGTGCTAGTTAAGTTATGAGGACCCTTACTTGGGCCCTGAAGGAGGTAGACCCGATAGGCCTACAGACAGTTAGGCATCTGGAATCGCTCAGAAACAGAACGCCTTCAAATATAAAATTGCACCACATAAGCAAAAATCCATCCTAAAAAAAAATTGGCATGAAAATGTCCACCCCCTGGCCAACGAGGCCCTGTGCTTAAGTACACCTAAGTACAGTGCTAAATCCGGCACTGTCCCTAATGTATGCTCAAAATGTTTCTGTTTTTATAAATTGTTTAAAGTAAATATTCTCTACCAGGGAATACATACCCAACGAATGGAAATAGGGGGCCGTCGTTGTCGTGGTCGTATGGTAGTTAGATTTACAACTATCTATGTAATCAATACTTATCACCACTAAAGTTGTGAGTTCGAAACCCACTCAGACGGGGTGTACTCGATACAACATTATACTATAAATTTTGTCGGTGACTTGCGGCAGGTTGGTGGGTTTTTCCGGGTATTCCGGTTTTATACACCAATAAAACTGACGACCACGATATAGCTGAAATACTGTTGAAATTGGCGTTAAACACCATAACCCTAACGAATCGAAATACATATCGCATACATAATACAAAAACCTGTTTGTTTATTATTCCAAGCTAGGTCCTGGATTTCGAACGTCATATGTCGTGGTCATTTCAGGGATTAAGACTAAATAGCCCAAGAACACTGAATGTTGGCCTGGGCCCCTGAAAATTGTCAGACAGGAGGCCAGCTGAATACTGAAATTATGAATGTTTTATGTGTAAAGTCAGTTGGTGGGCCCCGAAATGTGTTAATCTTGTTAAAAACCCGGTGATAAGACATGAATGAGGAAAGGATCGGGAAGTGCTTACGGCAAGTGGAACATATCAGTTGTCATTTGTGACACAGATAGTCCATAACGATCAACCAAGTTATGGTGGCGACCGTAAAACTTTCGAAGTGATGACTTCAACTTAACCAAGAGGAACCCTTGGTTCAGTAGCTTCCTTGGTAGTAGCAACCCTCTATCAAGGAAATCCTGATAGGAACCACAAGTTCCGAAATATTAACAGAGAGATATATACTCCATATGCGGATGCTGCTGGTATATTGCTACAGATAAATGGAAAGTTCACAATGGGAAAATTGAAATCATCTTTTTTGTCGTAAAGTGTCGTTCTTAACCGTCCATTATTGTCAATCTCGAGGTGTAGGTCAAGGTATGAAGCAACCTATCTGTATTTGTGGTATCCTTTACTTCAAGCTCAATGGGATAGATGCGATCAACGAAATCACCAAACCTAGAATTATTTAGTAAAACTTTCTAATCATAACCAGATAATATGAAGATCATATACTTACATTAATTGTTTATTTTTTAATATAACTAGATGTAATATAAGAATGCAGAGAACAAAAGTAGGACCAGAGCATTCCCACTTAGAAATAGGATTGAGTACCTCCAATATTACCAGTCTCCATACAGAGGAAGACAGAAGTTCCGTGAAAAAATGGTGCATCCACTTGAAGACGTCCAGTGTCA
Organism: Bathymodiolus brooksi; assembly: GCA_963680875.1. NCBI lineage: Eukaryota > Metazoa > Mollusca > Bivalvia > Mytilida > Modiolidae > Bathymodiolus > Bathymodiolus brooksi. The sequence goes on from OY804588.1 coordinate 47,199,320, forward strand.
TATTGGTATCTATTGCGGGGTGGATAACGTTTTCTTTTTTTGCCTTATCAAGAGCTATGAATGTGCAGCTGGCAACAACGGAAGCTATTAATAACCTAGAATTGACCTTGGCATTTAGCGCGATAGTACAGTACTTACAGCGAGAACGAGGTATGTCTACTAGTTTTCTCGTTACTGAAAATGCGACCTTTGCAACAGTCGATAAAATTGCCCTTAATGCGGAAAATATTGAGCAGATTCTCCTGTCTGTAAAATGGCCTCGTCATGGTATCAAATGTATCAAATGTCCTAACATTGACCTAACAGAAGACGGCATGATTGATTCGTTAAAACAACATAGGTCAAAGGTCGAAAACCGGACTGTGGAATTATTTTACAATCTTGAATATTATACGAATCTCACTACGTCTCTGATCAATCATATCAAAAATTCTGTCACTCTGACTACTGACTCGGGAATCCAGAGGTCCATTGATGCTAGTAGTGCTCTTTTATTATTGACCGATGCTGTAGGAATACAAAGGGCTTTGGGGACTATTTTCTTTACCGGATGTGGTTGGTCTTCTGAATATGTTGAGAACTATTTCATGCAATTGCATGGGCGATCATCAGCATTTTTAGACATCGCCATAAGTTATTACAAAAAAATTGAATTGCAATATTTCCAAGCGTTACAGAAGTCGTTTTCTCTTGCGCATGTTATTGACCGTGACGCCACCTACGAACTGTTTAGTGATTACGAAGCGTTATGTATGTCATACTCCAAATTAGAAAAAGAAGCTAAAAGTTTAGAATGGTTCCAGAACATGACTGTGTACATCGATATGTATTTTGATATCAGAGAGGAAATGAATACTTATATAAAATATTCCTTAAAGGATTTACAGGAATACTCTATTATAGAATTCGTCATGTACTTTATCACCCTTGTAACATCTGTTATTGTTAGTTGTTTGATGGTATTATGGTATACCCATAAAATAGTAAGCCTAACTGAAAATCTGGCTGATTATCTACAGAAAGTACAGCAAAGAAGCACTGAACTTGCAAGAGAAAAGACAAAATCTGAAAAAATGCTTTATCAGATACTTCCGAAAAAGTTCGCAAGAGATTTGGTATTGGAAAAACCAGTGTTTGCACAGCATTTTAATGACGTCACAGTGTACTTTAGCTCTATATGCGGATTAAATGAGATCGAGACAAGGAGCAACCCAATGGAAATAGTGCGCGTGTTAACAGACCTGCACAGGTTGGTAAAGTACTTAGATTTAAAAACGTAGATATCTAATTTAATGCATTCGCTCTTTGGTACGTTAATGGTCAAAGATTTGAGAGCCAAATAATTTTGAAAGTCTTGGGAGCAAGTTATTTAAGGATTGATCGCAATTTTTGTTCGGTTCATGTACACACCGTGTAACCCGCGCAGCGGGTTACGCAAGGGTGTGTACAACATGATTGGTGTTATTTCGAATGAACCGAACAAAAAATTTCGATCAATCCTTATAAATTAATTCAAGCTTTTTTTGTTATGATATTGAAAAATATATTTATTTTTTCAAAATAAGACAAATAATCGGAAATAAATATAAATAATCCCAAAGGTGCCTCATTTAAAGAAAATCACCCGATGACAACGGCACGCGACGCCTTGGGTACGACGTTTATTTTTATATTCCGTACATTGACAAATAACCTCAACTTTTTAAACCAATCAAAACACGTATACAATTACATGTGACTCTAAAATTAATTTATACACAAATGGGTTAAATAAGTACGCGTGTAGTAGCTTCCACCGTTTAACTTAGAAACAAATGTGTTAAATTGGTGCGCGCAGAGTCGCTTGCGTCATTTAACTTAGAAACACACGAGCTAAATTAGTACGAGCATAGTCGGTTACATCGTTTAACTTAAAAACGCATGGGTTAAATTAGTAAGCGAGTAGTCGCTTACATCGTTTAACTTAGAAACAAATGGGTTACATTAGTACAAGCATAGTCGCTTATATCATATAACTTAGAAACACACGAGCTAAATTAGTACGAGTATAGTCGCTTACATCGTTTAACTTAGAAGCACATAGGTTAAATTAGTACGCAAATAGTCGCTTATATCGTTTAACTTAGAAACACACGTGTTACATTAGTAAGCGTGTAGTCGCTTACACCGCTTAAATATGAAACAAATGCGCTTTATAATAAGTAAGTATTAGCTTCCTAAGAATACTTATCCTTTTAACAAGTACACACAAATGTATTTTTTTTTATATGATTTTCAAATATTACCATTACATTTAACGTAGAAACGTGTTATTTTATGTTTCAAATATTATATGCTATATTTTTAGTTTATTTGATACATGTGTGAGGATGTATGATGTTTACAAGGTGAAGACATACGGTGAATCGTGTATGGTAGCTAGTGGAGTGCCCGTGCCTAATGGTAAACGACATGTACGAGAGATAGGTTTAATGGCGCTAAAAATACACGAGAACGTTAGACGATACAATATACCTCATTTACCTCTGATGAAGCTAGAAATGAGGTCAGGTATACACTCTGGTTAGTAAATGATAGATTTGGACGATATAACATACCTCATTTAACACGACTGGTGCCACCATTGGAGCAGGAACTGCTTACCCTTCCGGAGCACCTGAGTTCACCCCCGGTTTTTAGTGGGGTTCGTGTTACTCGATCTTTAGTTTTATGTGTGTTTTGTAGATCGTTGTTTGTCCTTTTGTACTTTTTCTTTTTGCCATTGCGTTGTCTGTTCTTCTTTGATATACGGATTCTGATTACTCCTTTGGTATCTTCAAACTCTTCTTACGTCTGATGAAACTAGAAATCAGGTCAGGCATACACTAAGGTTTGTTACTTCATTACGTTTAGCTGCAATTTTGTTATGTCTTGACCGAAATTACTCAAATTAAAGGCTCTACACCAAAAAATAAGGCTATAGCGATTATTATTTGTACAGGACTAGTGTTTTGAGCATTGGACATGGCATTGGACACGAGTAGGGGAGCCGGAGGTTGCCGTATATATTTGCATTCATGAGAGCATTGCTCGTTTTTCAACCACAGAATGCTATGGTGCTTTCAACAATATTTCAGTTATATATATGGCGGTCAGTTTTATTGGTGGAGGAGACCGGAGTACCCGGAGAAATCCACCGACCTACCACAAGTCATTTACAAACTTTATCACATAATGTTGTATCGAGTACACCTAGCTATGAGCGGGATTCGAACCAACAACTTCAGTGGTGATAGGCACTGATTGCACAGGTAGTTTTGAATCCAACTACCATAAGATCACGACCACAATTGTTGCAGAAAGGTGATCGATACAGTGGTAAATGTTTAAGAGATGAGAACTCAGCTTTTGTCGAACTGTTTCACTAGAAAAGATCTTCCAGTTCTTCTTGAATAATTGACTTTTTAACTTGTATTTTAGATAATGGTTCAACACTTAAGTCGACTATTGCTTCACTATTATGTCATACGATAGCATTGTATACTATCTAATATTGAGATCATGGTTGAGGCCATCACCTTTCTTTAATATAACTAATATTATACATGTAACTTCTGTGTAATTAAATACATTAGGTTATACCATAATAACACTGTTCTCCCGGTTATATGTGAGGATTGATATTTCACTCACATGCATGACCGAATCATTTCACTAAGAGGGGATGTTTGAAGGCCTATAAAACTAGCTTAACCCCGTCAGCTTTTATTGATGTATCTGTAGTAGAGCCAAGAAAGTGGACGGTCATGTATTTATGTGTTAGTAGTATCGATGTTTGCCTGTTTCCACGATTTTGATATATGATTTCAGAATAGTTCCGACAATGTGGTATTTTTTTGGGGTTATTTTTTTATCATCTTTAAACGAAGAAGAATAATTAGAAAACAAGCTTAATCCCAGCAAACCTTGAGGTTTAATAAACCGTGGAGTATAAAAGGGTGTTACTACAAATCTGTCTCTAATTTTTTTCGTTACCATGCAGCTTTAAAATACATGAAGATTGTTTGCAAGAATAATGAGTGATTGTTTTTTTTTACCCCGTGTTGGCCAGTTGTAAGCTATATCATGGCAAGAACTAGTTATTTTTTTATTCGCTGGTGATGATGGTGTCTACTGAATTTTCAATATGATTAATTGGAGTTTTATTGTGCTAGCACACTGACGCATAGTTCATACGTTCTTATTGCTCTCCACTCAGATACGATATCGCGACCCACAACAAAGTAGTACATGCTCCATAAATAAAGTTGTGTGTCCAGCAGTACATGCTACATACATAAAGTTGTGTGTCCGGCGGAGAAGCAGCCATTACCGATATTGTAGTTGTTGGCATGACTCGAACGGAGAGCAAATTTACGATCTACTGCATTTGAAGTGCCCACGTTAACTATTACACAACCTTGGCGGTTTACATTAATAGTAAGAAAAAGGTATATTAACATTAACCTGGCCTGATTAACGAGGTGATTACCGCCGTATTGGTAATTTGTCGATGAAGTTGAGAGCGAACGAAAAACTCAGATTTATCGAAAATTGAGTAAATATACAGAGAATGTATAATCTTATTGAGCAATGAATTATCTTTACATTCTATTTATTCTTTTCTTCAGATATTTTGTATGATAGCCCTACTATTTATATATTTCAAAAATAGTCATCATATCTAAAAACCCAATTTAGTTATTTTTAGATTTGTTTGCACCATTGTGTATAATAAATATTTTTATTTAATGATAAATATACAAACATTTCTATAATTTATAAATACAATAGACTATACATGACTTTGTTCAGAATAATGCATATTAAAGAAATTAATAAATATGTTGTTTACATCTACACACAAGGGAGGTAGTCAAACTTCGCCATTATATCAGTGCATATCGAGTGCACGTTAAACTCCCCTATCTATCTCCTTTACAGGGTCATGTGTTGCAGGGGTAATCGGTACAAAGATGCCTATATATTGTCTGTTTGGAGATACAGTTAACACTGCCATAATGATGGAGTCAAAAAGTATCCGTAAGATATTGTAGTATAATTGTATGACCTATCGCATTTAATACATACTGGCAACATGAATGCAATATTTTCCTTTGATCTTTTTATGGTTTACATACCAGAATAATTACATTACTTCCGATTTTCATTGAAATGTTACAATATGATTGGTTATGAAGTGGTCACATGATTATAAAAGTGATGTTTCACATCCCAATGAAACTCAATTCCGAACTTACACGTGCCTCCACGACGACGTCAGATGTAAACAATCAATGGCGTAGTAATTTCCAACAGCAAATAATCTAACACAAATAAAATTCACAACGAAAAATTCAACTATATTAAATATTGGTGTGATTTAAATATAATTATAAGAATTGAATGCATTCTTTTGAAGTTTCATTGGGGTATGAAAGCGTTGATCGAACTACATTTTCAACCATTTTACCGCGCTTCATTGAAAATGTACTTCGGTCAACGCTTTCATACCCCAATGAAATTTCAAAAGAATGCATTCAATTCTTAAATGTAAGCAACAGCTAAGAACTATGAACTAATACACGCAGATACTAGATATTGCACACTCTAAAGGGTGTAGTTTTATTATTCTCAGAGAGCCCTGCAATAATCAACAACCTATATGTGATATAACATGTATACTTAATATGTAAAGATTGAAAATGAAAAAAAAATATGTTGAATATAAAGTAACAGTTAAGTCACTGTATGTCACCTATTTGTACCTGTCCCAAACCAATCGTATTATGTTGTGATCTTTTTGCGTTAAGTGAATTGAGGTGAAAGGTGCTTGTTTTCTTTTCATATTTTGGAATATTTTTCAAATAATACACTCAAGATGCTTACCTATCGCAAAAGTCTGGGTTATCCCCCACCTATCCGGGGGGTCCGTGTTGATCATTTCATTTTGTTTTGTTTGTTTGATTTATGTTTGTTTTTTGTGTATTTTGTTTTCTGGATTGTTCTTTTTGTTTTTTATGTATTTTGTTTTCTGGATTGTTCTTTTTGTTTTTTGTGTATTTTGTTTTCTGGATTGTTCTTTTTGTTTTTTGTGTATTTTGTTTTCTGGATTGTTCTTTTTGTTTTTTGTGTATTTTGTTTTCTGGATTGTTCTTTTTGTTTTTTGTGTATTTTGTTTTCTGGATTGTTCTTTTTGTTTTTTGTGTATTATGTTTTCTGGATTGTTCTTTTTGTTTTTTATGTGTATTTTGTTTTCTGGATTGTTCTTTTTGTTTTTTGTTTTCTGGATTGTTCTTTTTGCTTTGTATGTCTTCGTTCTGTATTTTATTTCCAATATTGCGTGTGTTTCTGGATTATCCCTTCTGTTTTCTCTAACGTTTATTTACAGTACATAATAATTTATTTAGAGGGGTCTCGCTTATCTATCGAGTTGTCAATATTGTCAACTTCCGACTACAGGTTAAGCCTAATACCACTGGCACAAATTCGAGTCCTGATACCTATCACAAGTGTTAAGGTTTCAAAACGCCTAACACATGCCTGAATGTCTTACTAGTCAGTTAGTTATATCTGGCAGGGTTTGCTTCCTCCAATAAGCAAGGTAGTCACGATACAACGGTAATATTGCTGAAGACGACAGTAAACATCCATAGAACAAATCAAACCAATATATTATGTATCAAGTTTGTAGAAACCAAAGGGATAATCAGAATCCGTAAATCGAAGAAGAACAGACAATACATTGGGACAAAAGAAGAATTTGTAGATACCAAAGGGGTAATCAGAATCCGTCAATCGAAGAAGAACAGACAACACAATGACCAAAAGAAAAAGGACAAAAGGACAAACAACGATCTACAAAACATACACATAAAACTAAAGATCGAGTAACACGAAGCCCACTACAACCCGGGGGTGAACTCAGGTGCTCAGGAAGGTAATTTGTGTCATCATCAAAAACACAATAACATAATATTTAAACATTAATTTGGTCTCAACAATGCACGGGGAACACATTATGATTCACTTACTTAAATATTTACTCTACTGTATAAGTAATGGTCAAGAGACTAAGCGAATGTTGTTTACCACCAAGCGAGGAATTTGACAGTTATATCATGGCGATAGTAATCTAAATTTTGATGGGATGATAATGACGTCAACTTTGTACTAGATCTATACACTTACTGAAACAATTGTTCACGTGTGTGCAAATTCGGACACATTATCCTCATTCCGAGTCAACCAGTTTTAACTCTTACTCCTTAATATTGTGTATATCAAATACCAATTGTATAGTCCTTGGTTTTACAAGACCCGGGCTCGAACAACTGATATACCACACTCGAGGCGACCACACTAACTATTTCATCATGGATGCGATTAAAACATTTTGGAGATGAAGTCGTGTAACTCCTTGAATAGTTAAAGTATATGAAGACCACACTACTTTTCCATATTAGTATGTAGTAGCACCATACAACATTATGTGACATATGACATGTCGGTGGTTTTCTGCGGATACTCCGGTTTCCTCAACCAATAAAACTGACCACCACGATATAACTGAAATATTGTTGAAAGTGGCATTAAGCAGAAATAACACACATGAATTCGTGACGTTTATCGACTTAATCGGCTTCTATCCAGTGTCGTATTTAGGACAAAGGAGGCCCTGTGCTAGTTAAGTTATGATACCCCCTTACTTGGTCCCTGAAGGTGGTAGACCCGGTAGGCCTACACAAGCAGTCAGCAATGCATGCCCAGGAAATGTAAGAACGCCTTCAAATTTAATATTGCACCACATAAGCAAAATCCATCGTAATTTTATTTTGGCAGGAAGATCGGCTCCCCTAGCCAACGGGGCCCTGTGCTTAAGCAAACCTAAACACAATTGTAAATCCGGCACTGCTTGTATCCCAATAGATATTACAACGCTATGTTATTCGGTTTTTATGTTGGTTCTTCTTTACTTACTAAGTATGACAGAATGAAAGATAAACCTCTATATTTCTTTAGGAGGGCGTATTCAGATCAGCAGTCATACCTACTCAATCTTAGAAACATATGACGACTTCATCACAGAATTCACAGCATCCGGTGAAAAAGAGGTGAGCTTTATTGCTTTAATCATAGCATCAAATGTTTGAGGGGGCCCAAAGGGGTATGATCAGAAGCCATAAATCGACGAAGTACGATAAGTACAATGGCTTAAGAGGAAGGAACAAACAGTGATCCGCAAATAATTTCGAACCCCGCAAAATACGGGATGAAATGTTATGACATCCGGCGTATTACTCTTGTTATAAACCCGGTGATAAGTTATGAATGAGGAACGGACGATATTGTGAATAGTGAGTGCTTGTTGTTTAACACCAACACAACAATTTTTCGGTGAGATGATTATGAGTTCCGCTTTGTACTAGACCAACACGTTTAGTTTGATTTTTATTGTGCTAGCTCACTGAAACAGCAGTCCGTGGGTAGGCATGTCGCTCCACTTCGGCACATTATTCTGATTCCAAGCCAACCAATCTTTGCTCTTACTCGTTAATGTTGCTTACTTAATTAGCGGAGAAACAACATATAACAATTTAAAGTCTTTAATTTCCACAATCTACCGCACTCGAGGCGAGCACGCTAACCATTACACCACCGATGTGGTCTTGATTGTTAATACGTAGAATAGTGTATGTTCTATCATATTTAACCTTCTATATTTAAATGTCATAAATAAGTATGAGATATTAAATTACACATGTACAAGAAAGTTCTAGGATACAAAACGGGTAAACAGAAGCCGTAAATCAAAGAAGTACAGACATTACAATGATCAAAAGAAAACAGACAAAAAGGTAAACAATGATCTACAAAGCACTACAGAGAAAACTAAAGATTGAGTAGCATGTACCTCATTAGTAGCACGTACCTCACAAGTAACATGTACCTCACTAGTAACAGGGATGAACTCTAGTGCTTCACAGAAAACTAAAGATTGAGTAACATGTACCTCATTAGTAGCACGTACCTCACAAGTAACATGTACCTCATTAGTAGCACGTACCTCACAAGTAACATGTACCTCACTAGTAACAGGGATGAACTCTAGTGCTTCAGAGAAAACTAAAGATTGAGTAGCATGTACCTCACTAGTAACACGTACCTCACAAGTAACATGTACCTCACTAGTAACATGTACCTCACTAGTAACAGGGATGAACTCTAGTGCTTCAGAGAAAACTAAAGATTGAGTAGCATGTACCTCACTAGTAACACGTACCTCACAAGTAACATGTACCTCACTAGTAACATGTACCTCACTAGTAACAGGGATGAACTCTAGTGCTTCAGAGAAAACTAAAGATTGAGTAGCATGTACCTCACTAGTAACACGTACCTCACAAGTAACATGTACCTCACTAGTAGCATGTACCTCACTAGTAACAGGGATGAACTCTAGTGATTCAGAGAAAACTAAAGATTGAGTAGCATGTACCTCATTAGCAACATGTACCTCACAAGTAGCATGTACCTCACTAGTAACACGTACCTCACTAGTAACATGTACCTCACTAGTAACACGTACCTCACTAGTAGCATGTACCTCACTAGTAACATGTACACCACTAGTAACATGTACCTCACTAGTAACATGTACCTCACTAGTAACAGGGATGAACTCTAGTGCTTCAGAGAAAACTAAAGATTGAGTAGCATGTACCTCACTAGTAACACGTACCTCACAAGTATCATGTACCTCACTAGTAGCATGTACCTCACTAGTAACAGGGATGAACTCTAGTGCTTCAGAGAAAACTAAAGATTGAGTAGCATGTACCTCACTAGTAACACGTACCTCACAAGTAACATGTACCTCACTAGTAGCATGTACCTCACTAGTAACAGGGATGAACTCTAGTGATTCAGAGAAAACTAAAGATTGAGTAGCATGTACCTCATTAGCAACATGTACCTCACAAGTAGCATGTACCTCACTAGTAACACGTACCTCACTAGTAACATGTACCTCACTAGTAACACGTACCTCACTAGTAGCATGTACCTCACTAGTAACATGTACACCACTAGTAACATGTACCTCACTAGTAACATGTACCTCACTAGTAACTTGTACCTCACAAGTAACATGTACCTCACTAGTAACATGTACCTCACTAGTAACATGTACATCACTAGTAACATGTACATCACAAGTAACATGTATATCACAAGTAACATGTACCTCAATAGTAACATGTACCTCACAAGTAACATGTACCTCAATAGTAACATATACCTCACTAGTAACAGGGATGAACTCTAGTGCTTCAGAGAAAACTAAAGATTGAGTAGCATGTACCTCATTAGCAACATGTACCTCACAAGTAGCATGTACCTCACTAGTAACACGTACCTCACTAGTAACATGTACCTCACTAGTAACACGTACCTCACTAGTAACATGTACCTCACTAGTAACATGTACATCACTAGTAACATGTACCTCACAAGTAACATGTACCTCAATAGTAACATATAACTCACGAGTAACATATACCTCACTAGTAACATGTACCTCACTAGTAGCATGTACCTCACTAGTAACATGTACATCACTAGTAACATGTACATCACTAGTAACATGTACTTCACTAGTAACACGTACCTCACTAGTAGCATGTACCTCACTAGTAACATGTACCTCACAAGTAACATGTACCTCACTAGTAACATATACCTCACTAGTAACATGCACCTCACTAGTAGCATGTACCTCACAAGTAACATGTACCTCAATAGTAACATATACCTCACTAGTAACATATACCTCACTAGTAACATGTACCTCAATAGTAACATATACCTCACTAGTAACATATACCTCACTAGTAACATGTACCTCACTAGTAACATGTACCTCACTAGTAACATGTACCTCACTAGTAACATGTACCTCACTAGTAACATGTACCTCACTAGTAACATATACCTCACTAGTAACATATACCTCACTAGTAACATGTACCTCACTAGTAACATGTACCTCACTAGTAACATGTACCTCACTAGTAACATGTACCTCACTAGTAACATGTACCTCACTAGTAACATATACCTCAATAGTAACATATACCTCACTAGTAACATGTACCTCACTAGTAACATGTACCTCACTAGTAACACGTACCTCACTAGTAGCATGTACCTCACTAGTAACATGTACCTCACTAGTAACATGTACCTCACTAGCAACATATACCTCACTAGTAACATATACCTCACTAGTAACATATACCTCACTAGTAACATGTACCTCACTAGTAACATGTACCTCACTAGTAACATGTACCTCACTAGTAACATAAACCTCACTAGTAACATGTACCTCACTAGTAACATGTACCTCACTAGTAACATGTACCTCACTAGCAACATATACCTCACTAGTAACATGTACCTCACTAGTAAGAGGGATGAACTCTAGTGCTTCAGAGAAAACTAAAGATTGAGTAGCATGTACCTTACTAGTAACACGTACCTCACAAGTAACATGTACCTCACTAGTAGCATGTACCTCACTAGTAACAGGGATGAACTCTAGTGATTCAGAGAAAACTAAAGATTGAGTAGCATGTACCTCATTAGCAACATGTACCTCACAAGTAGCATGTACCTCACTAGTAACACGTACCTCACTAGTAACATGTACCTCACTAGTAACACGTACCTCACTAGTAGCATGTACCTCACTAGTAACATGTACACCACTAGTAACATGTACCTCACTAGTAACATGTACCTCACTAGTAACATGTACCTCACAAGTAACATGTACCTCACTAGTAACATGTACCTCACTAGTAACATGTACATCACTAGTAACATGTACATCACAAGTAACATGTACCTCACAAGTAACATGTACCTCAATAGTAACATATACCTCACTAGTAACATGTACCTCACAAGTAACATGTACCTCACAAGTAACATGTACCTCAATAGTAACATATACCTCACTAGTAACAGGGATGAACTCTAGTGCTTCAGAGAAAACTAAAGATTGAGTAGCATGTACCTCATTAGCAACATGTACCTCACAAGTAGCATGCACCTCACTAGTAACACGTACCTCACTAGTAACATGTACCTCACTAGTAACACGTACCTCACTAGTAACATGTACCTCACTAGTAACATGTACCTCACTAGTAACATGTACCTCACAAGTAACATGTACCTCAATAGTAACATATACCTCACTAGTAACATGCACCTCACTAGTAGCATGTACCTCACAAGTAACAGTACCTCAATAGTAACATATACCTCACTAGTAACATATACCTCACTAGTAACATGTACCTCAATAGTAACATATACCTCACTAGTAACATATACCTCACTAGTAACATGTACCTCACTAGTAACATGTACCTCACTAGTAACATGTACCTCACTAGTAACATGTACCTCACTAGTAACATATACCTCAATAGTAACATATACCTCACTAGTAACATGTACCTCACTAGTAACATGTACCTCACTAGTAACACGTACCTCACTAGTAGCATGTACCTCACTAGTAACATGTACCTCACAAGTTACATGTACCTCAATAGTAACATATACCTCACTAGTAACATATACCTCACTAGTAACATGCACCTCACTAGTAACATGTACCTCACTAGTAACATGTACCTCACTAGCAACATATACCTCACTAGTAACATATACCTCACTAGTAACATATACCTCACTAGTAACATGTACCTCACTAGTAACATGTACCTCACTAGTAACATGTACCTCACTAGTAACATAAACCTCACTAGTAACATGTACCTCAGTAGTAACATGTACCTCACTAGTAACACGTACCTCACAAGTAACATGTACCTCAATAGTAACATATACCTCACAAGTAACATATACCTCACAAGTAACATGTACCTCACTAGTAACATATACCTCACGAGTAACATATACCTCACTAGTAACATGTACCTCACTAGTAACATGTACCTCACTAGTAACACGTACCTCACAAGTAACATGTACCTCAATAGTAACATATACCTCACAAGTAACATATACCTCACAAGTAACATGTACCTCACTAGTAACATATACCTCACGAGTAACATATACCTCACTAGTAACATGTATCTCACTAGTAACATGTACCTCACTAGTAACATATACCTCACGAGTAACATATACCTCACTAGTAACATGTACCTCACTAGTAACAGGGATGAACTCTGGTGCTTCAGAGAAAACTAAAGATTGAGTAGCATGTACCTCACTAGTAACAGGGATGAACTCTGGTGCTTCAGAAGGGTAAGGCGTTCCTCTTTATATATATATTAGTAATGATAAATTATGATATAAATTTTGGATTTAAGCCATGTAATCTTTTTTATATATTTTACTTTCCAGGGAGAATGTGCAATACCGACATATTGGTTGAATGGTGGTAAAGGGGATAGCGTTGCCATGGCTGCAATGTAGGCGATATTCATAAACTCATCAAAGAAGAATTTGTAAATTCAAGTAGCTGGGCGCTAATAGTTTGTTATTTGTTTCCCCCTTTTTGTGAATCCCTCCATGTGCATTTGTCATTATTCTATAATTGGGATAAACATTAATAGATATTTAATTACTTGCAGGATAGATTACAAATACTAATGAGAACGGATATTACAATATCTACTCAATATTCACCTATACTGCACAGCGTTGTGAATTTTTTGGTAGAGCCTTTGAATGTGAACAAGGAAGCTAACGGACCAAGGGTTTCTAGTGATTAAGTTGAAGTCGTCACTTCGAATGTGTTACGGTCACTACCCTGACTGGGCTAACCGTTACGGAGTAACTGTGTCACAAATGATCACACATGTTCCGTGTGTCGTAAGTTCATTCCAGTCATTTCCTCATTCATGACGTATGACCGGTTTATGAACATGAGTGAAACGATGGGTGCCACTAGTGGAGCAGGGACTGCTTACCCGTCGGGGGCACCCGAGTTCACCCCGGGTTTTAGTGTGGTGCGTGTTGTGCAATCTTTTTTTTCTGTTTAGTGTCTGGTACTTTTGACTATTGTGTTGTCTCTCCTTCTTCGAGTTACGGCCTCTGATTACTCCTTTGTTTTCTGTAAGCTTTTTTTCTCCCAACATGACATGGTCGATTAATGGAAGCTGTTTAATGTTTAGAAGACTTCTTCATAAATAATAATTTAAAAAAATCAACAAACATATAACTGTAATTATATTGTGATTTATGATTAACCTTTTAGTTGTACATCCAAAGCATTCTGATGAAAGCTTATCATACATTTTGTGATGTAAATATATGCCAGTCCATGTGGAGCGGGTACTGATGACTTTCGGAATAAATATAAAATTAGGTATTCTGTAGAAATCAATAAAAGTACATGTTTACAAGTAATTGATCTTGTGGACTACTAATGTGGTTTTTTTTAATTCTATGACTGGAAAATTTGATAGTTCCATGATCGTTCGCAGTGTTGCCCATTATGTTCGAATGTGGTGGATATGGGGATGCCCTCTCGATAGAGGTGAGCGGTTCGGTTGTTAAGTTATATTGTGGAAAGCCTCATCATTTTACATTTACCACAATCAATGCAGTGTTTTTGGGGGAGTGCCACGCTTCATGCAATTATAAGACATTCTTTGAATACTTCGAGAGAAAAAAGAGTAGCAGCACTGTGCCCCTTCCTACTTTCACAGTGGCATTTAAAGATGACGTAGCCTTGGGTTTCACTTTCTGAAAGTTCAAATAAGCAAGGATACATAAGATGTCCTTGCAGTAACACAATAGGTATATTTGTTGGATATCACCACTACAGTTGTGAGTTCGAATCCCGCTGTTAGCGAGGTGTACTCAATGCGATGCAACATTATGTGATAAAGTTTGTGGTTTTCTCCTGATACTCCAGTTTCCTCCACCAATAAAACTGAATACTACGAAATAACTGAAATTTTGTTGAAAGTGGCGTTAACCCTAACCAAATCCTGTTTGTTCGAATTCAATCGGTTTCTGTCGTTATTTCTGTGTTTGGGAGTTTGATTGTTTAATTGTTGCTTAGTCAGTTTTTCAGCTGTGTTCATGGCGAGAACATTACATACAATAAACCATGAAGGTAAAAATGTGGCATATTTGAGTCTATTGATAAAATGAATAACCAAAAAGTACCACACTGTCGGAATAGTTGCAAAATTCAATCGTAAAATAAAGGAACACAGTTAAAATTGATACCAATAATGCACAAATTCATGATCGCTCACTTCCCTGGCTTGGTGCAGACACTTTGTTAAAGGCGGCGGGGTAAAGGTAGCTGCGGAACCGTAGCCCTTTATGGTCTTATTACTAATTTTTTTTCTTGGCAGACCATAGGGCTACGGATTTCACTCTATCAAAAATTTGCGGAACTCCTACCAAGAATACGTCGCACCTTTCAACAGTAATTTTCACAACAAAACGCTTTGTGAGAGCGGAGTCATGTGGATAACTCGTTTCGTTACATATTTATCTATCGCTTTTCATATTTACTTACTTATTATTATTCATTTCTAGCTCATTATAATAAAAAATGTTTCGATATTAACTGATTTCACCTACTTAGTCCCGACATCTTGTCTCTGTTGGTATTCTCGCTTCGAGGTCACATGACTTTTGAGAGATGACTCTAACAGCAAAACACGTGTTCGGTTTGTTTACATGAAAAACTTGGAATATGTTGAATGAGAGTTCACCTCAGTTGGAATAATCATAGAAGAAAATAACATTTCTGGTTAATATATGTAAAATATTTAACTGTGGTTTGACTAAATATTTTATTTCATAAACAAAATCTCCGTGCAAAATATGCGGTAAAACCTGTGGTCTGCCAAGAAAAAAAAATTAGTAACAAGACCATAAAGGGCTACGGTTCCGCAGCTAGTGAATCATTTGTGTGTGTTGTTTACTTGTCTTGTCGTTTACTATTTGTACTAAAATATTTTACTTTATGTTCCGTGATAAACCGTTGGTAATATGACACAAAAATGTCGAAGGTAGGGGGTGGGGTATGACCCCCGGGGCCTGAGCTATAAGGCATTTAATTTGCCTAGTCGCCCTGATCATAAATATATATGGTTTAAGGGTGGGGATCTCAACCATTAAAAAGTTCACTTCAGGTAGGGGGTGGGGTATAACCCCCGGGGCCTGAGCTATAAGGCATTTAATTTGCCTAGTCGCCCTGATCATAAATATATATGGTTTTGGGGTGGGGATCTCGACCATTAAAAAGTTCACTTCAGGTAGGGGGTGGGGTACGACCCTGGGACCTGAGCTATAATGCATTTAATTTGCCTAGTCACCCTGATCATAAATATATATGGTTTAAGGGTGGGGATCTCGACCATTAAAAAGTTCACTTCAGGTAGGGGTGGGGTATGACCCCCGGGGCCTGAGCTATAAGGCATTTAATTTGCCTAGTCACCCTGATCATAAATATATATAGCTGCGGAACCGTAGCCCTTTATGGTCTTATTACTAATTTTTTTTTCTTGGCAGACCATAGGGCTACGGATTTCACTCTATCAAAAATTTGCGGAACTCCTACCAAGAATACGTCGCACCTTTCAACAGTAATTTTCACAACAAAACGCTTTGTGAGAGCGGAGTCATATGGATAACTCGTTTCGTTACATATTTATCTATCGCTTTTCATATTTACTTACTTATTATTATTCATTTCTAGCTCATTATAATAAAAAATGTTTCGATATTAACTGATTTCACCTACTTAGTCCCGCCATCTTGTCTCTGTTGGTATTCTCGCTTTGAGGTCACATGACTTTTGAGAGATAACTCTAACAGCAAAACACGTGTTCGGTTTAAAGTATACATGAAAAACTTGGAATATGTTGAATGAGAGTTCACCTCAGTTGGAATAATCATAGAAGAAAATAACATTTCTGGTTAATATATGTAAAATATTTAACTGTGGTTTGACTAAATATTTTATTTCATAAACAAAATCTCCGTGCAAAATGTGCGGTAAAACGTAAACAAACCGAACACGTGTTTTGCTGTTAGAGTCGTCTCTCAAAAGTCATGTGACCTCAAAGCGAGAATACCAACAAAGACAAGATGGCGGGACTAAGTAGGTGAAATCAGTTAATATCGAAACATTTTTTATTATAATGAGCTAGAAATGAATAATAAGTAAGTAAATATGAAAAGCGATAGATAAATATGTAACGAAACGAGTTATCCACATGACTCCGCTCTCACAAAGCGTTTTGTTGTGAAAATTACTGTTGAAAGGTGCGACGTATTCTTGGTAGGAGTTCCGCAAATTTTTGATAGAGTGAAATCCGTAGCCCTATGGTCTGCCAAGAAAAAAAAATTAGTAATAAGACCATAAAGGGCTACGGTTCCGCAGCTAGGGTAAAGGTTGCTTATGGATCTAAACGCCCTCTTAGTAAGATGTATTGATTGCCATGATGGGGAGATAATAGAGAGATTCGGAAATGTTCGCCTTGGAACGGGCCACCAATGACCACTCCTAACAACTCATACAAGCCTATCATCAATACGGCGTGGGTTCGCGTCCGGCTTTGTAAATTATGAAAAGGGTGCACTCGACTCGCAGCCGCAAGTGATAAAGTTTACCCGTTGCTTGCCCATGGTCGGGGGTTCTCTCTGGGGACTCCGGCTTCTTCCGCCACTAAAACTAGTCGCCATGATATAGCTGAAATATTGCTGAAAGTGGCGTTAAACACAATAAATCAAAAATCAACCAACGACCACTCCCAACAAATTGTAGCTTATTATGACATGATACATGCCTTACAAGTTTGAAAAAACGTTTCATTGTGTGTGTTATTCATAACGCACGTTCAGATGACGTATGACTTCTTTTATAAGGTAGTGGTTCCTGCTGTGGTATGTTTTAGAGTAATGAGTTTTAATACTTGTGACATATATGATCTACTCTGCTAAAATAAGAACTTTTATGTCTGAGAATTAAGGAATAACAGTACTGTATTTGACGAGTTGAAGGTGTCAATTGTGGATTTGACGGTCGGAAATGCAGTTTTACTGGCGAAGCGAAGTGGAGCCTGTAAAACGGATATTTGCGACCGTCAAATCCGCAGTTGACACCGAAAACTCTTCAAATACAGTACTGTTATTCCTATTCATATGAAATTCTCCCAACGTGTACACACTAGTTTGAAAACATACAAATAAATGACGAAATATATGTAATTTTCAAATTCCTTCCGCTAAAAAATAGTAATGTAGTTGTTTAAGGATCCAGCATCTTGAAAACGTGAAATCCTACATGTCATATGTACAACAATGCACAAAAAGAATTAAAATGCCTACCTTGAAAACTTATTTTAGTTAAATTCTACATTGAAGCGTACAAGAAGCCAAATAACGTCTGATCTTTACATTTTAAACTGGAAGTCTTCATATGACGTCACGTTGTTTATGTGCTAAAGTCGTTCAACAATATTTCCCGGAATTTTAATTTTTGTGCTTTTTAGGCCCAGGGATATGCAAGAATACATTTGTATGCTCAGTATTTCATTAGAATGGACAGTAAACTCGATTTGCGACAATAAAATCTCCAATTGATGACGTGAAAATTTCAAATACAATACAGTTATCTCCTAAATAGGTCGTCAGCGTCAAATTCATAGTCGGAAATATCTGGGTCAGCCATATTGTTTACAAACAAGTGCATTCGGCGTAGTAATATAGCATTCCTTCAGGCCTGTCAACTGCAGATTTGACGGCTCTCGATAGCCAATGAAAATACGCGTTACATTATAATTGCATTAGAATGTATGTTTGAAGAATGAAGGATGAAGACAAACAGAAAAAACAAAAACACAATACAATACAATACAGAGAAGTAAATAGATGAGCAACACGGACTCGCAATAAACATTTATATGCATACACAAAATTTGAGGAATCTTAGAACTAAGAACTTTATCAATACTCGCATGCACAAAAGCATGAGTAATAAGAGGAAAACAATAATACAAAATATAAAATTTTGAAAATATGGGTAATAACAAAATTACCGAACACCGAGCAATCTTCCAAAGGAAAAGGCAAAACTCATAAGTCAATAAACAGACAAAATCAGTCAACAACCGGAAAACTGGGAAAACCGCAATGGCCCTAGCTTGGTTCAGGCATTTCCAAAGAAATGGTGGGTTGAATCAGATTTTACGGCGCCAAACCTCCCGCTTCCATTATGGTTAGGGTTAGGGAATTCAACTGTATTTTTTTCACATTTAAGGGCATCATTCACTAAGACTCTTACACACAGTATGTGGCGAAATACTAATTGGGTAAGTATTAAAATCATTCAGCAATGATAGGATCGTCAAATATTACATCAATACATCTGGATATTTAACCAGGATATTGATTGTAGATCAAATTGTGCACGAAATTGTTTCAATAAAATGAAAAACAAAATATACCACACTGTCGGAACATTTCCAAAATAAAATATCAAAATCGTAGAACGAAGCAAAATCAATACATTTAACCTTGTAATAAACAAATGTCCAACAGGGCCTGTACTGTCACATGTTATCGATAAATTAGTGAGTTCCGAATATATGTTTGTAACCTCAGTATCAAGGTTGTTTTCCCCGACACACCAGAACCCCATATACGAAAAATATACGTTTTCACGTCGACACGAAATACTACCTAGGATTCAGAGGGGCATACTACAGCGTGAGTAGAAATTTCAACAATATATAGACAATATTGAATTATCAAACACGTTTATTAACTTTACACTATAATTCCTATGTAAATATGAGGAAATACACTGGTTGAGTTTCAACATGCAGTTTGTCAACATTTACGTCCGTGCTGATTCATCTATCATAGAAACCGATAATATTTGACATTATAAACATATTCTACAGTATATTGTGATATCAAATAATCATTATTTTCCCGTTTGTAACCAGAACTGTGTTATGCAATATTATTTCCGAACGTACACCGGAAATTGCTGAGCAACGTACACCGAAACTTGCGTTCCAGTCTTTATGTGACTTTATGCTATTTATTTTTATCCACAGTAACTTTCATGTAATTCGGACACTTTCTTATGATTGTTCCCTTTTTGTATTTTTCAGTTTTTCACCTACTCATTTGAGGATTTAAATAAAGACTTCAGCCATAGTACTGTATCTTCTTTTTTGAGTCTCAAACTGGTTAAGCTTGCTGGATCCGGTCCAGTACAGTGGAAAAGCTACAAGAGGCCTGCTGATTCTAGAGATTGGACCACGTCACCACTCTGTAGCACCGTTCCTGCTACAACTAGAAACACTGTTTCTTGCTGTTTCCGAATAGAAGACAACACCGTTATTTGAAAGTCATAATCTTCTATCGACTGTTCAACAACTATGACTGTTCATGACACAGATCATCCCGAGGACGACTTGCCGGGAGTTCCGGACACAAGAGTCCGGACCCTTACAGAAAAAGGCACAGAATTATATTCTCAAATGTGTGATAAATATTATCAAGACATTGAATATCTATGGACAATGCTGGATTCCATGCTTAAGGAAGCAGACAATCCTCCCGTTGATTTACGGGAACAACTAGTTTTAGAACAAAAGATTACACAAGCAAACATAAGATATCAAAAGCAGCTTAATGCTTATAAAGACTTCTTGAAAACAAACAGAAGTGAAAATAGTCAACGAGATATGGAGACTTGCTCCTCACTGACAAACGTCCGTCAACGGACTATTGATGCTGCTCTGCATAAAATACAGGACGCTAGCCAGGCGATAACGCCTAGGAAAACAATATCAAATGCACCGAGTGGTAAATCCTCATCCCGGAGTAGCAAATACCTATTTCAAGACGGGATGTCAAGACGATCAGATACCTCAAGCCTAGTCAAAAGGAAAAGTGCAAAAGCGGAAGCATTAAAAGTGAGTGTCGCCTTCGCAGAAAGACAGGCTGCTCTTTTAAAACAAGAGGCTCAAATGGAAGCAACTGCAGCTCGCAGGAAAGCAGAGATGGATCATAAGAAAGCCGAGATAGAGCTTAAGAAAGCCGAGATAAAGGCCGATTTAACATTACTAGAAAGTCGTAGGATAACTGCTGTAGCGCAAACGGAAGCGCGAATCCTGGAAGAGGATGGAAGTCAGATTGGTGCTGCTAGTCAAGACCAAAGAGGCCAGCTTCCTGAAGAAGAAACAGACCCATATCAACAGGTTCAAGACTATGTCGAAGAGCAATCCTTGAGTTTAACAAACCAGGATGCTATTGCCAATCACGACAATTCTCCTTTTGACGTCCACATGGATAATATTATTGGCTGGAATACCCGTGTAATCAAACCACA
Source organism: Bathymodiolus brooksi (assembly GCA_963680875.1). NCBI lineage: Eukaryota > Metazoa > Mollusca > Bivalvia > Mytilida > Modiolidae > Bathymodiolus > Bathymodiolus brooksi. The sequence goes on from OY804588.1 coordinate 47,220,768, forward strand.
TCCCATGGTTACAAATACTCCGTCAGTAGTATATGGGCCACCGGAAGTCACATCAACTCCATTTTCCACTAGACACCCTGCTTCAAAGACTCGACCAGTTACATTTCAGCTAAGCGAAAATGCACCAGACTTTGTACCTTCACATCAACGTCCGCTGTACGAAGTTTCAACACCCAACTTGATAACAGAAGTGTAAATGATCCGGCGACTGTAAATCAATCTTCAGAAATAACCAGATCCCTTCTCCACAAGGAAATACTGCTTTCTGGTCTTACTAATTTTAACGATCGTGCTGAGTCCTACTATGTCTGGAAGAATAGCTTCAAATATGTCATTGATGAAGCGAAAGTATCAGACTCCCAACAATTGAACCTCCTCGTAAAATGGTTGGGAGTAGAATCGACAAAACAAGCCGAAAGCATTAGAAGATCTAATGCAGATAACCCAAAAGAATGTCTAAAGCTCCTTTGGAATCGCTTAGATACACGATATGGATCCCCTGAAATGGTGGAAGCTTCACTCAAAGCCAGATTAACAAACTTTCCGAAATTGACAAATAAAGACAATGTACGTCTCTACGAATTATCTGACTTACTTTCGGAAATTGAATACACCAAAGAAAATCCTAAATTCCGGACACTTCTTGGATATTTCGATTCCTCGTCTGGAATAAGACCAATTGTCGGTAAATTACCATACGGACTCCAAGAAAAATGGACTACAAGAGCATCAACCTACAAGTCTTGACACGACGTACCATTTCCGCCATTTACGGAATTCTCCAAATTCATACGGGAAATGAGTATAGTAAGAAACGATCCCGGATTCAACTATGAACACGAGTTGCCGTCAACCTCGAAATATACCGGAAAACAATTTCCCGGGGCCAGAACCCGGGGAATAGCAAATAAAACAGGCATCGAAAGAGGTCCAGAGAAGCCTGGAAGAGATACCAGGGGCACCCTGCTCCGGTGTCCAGAAAGCGAAAGAGAGCTTGACCGGTGTATAATACACAAGACAAAACACTCACTGGACGACTGCAGAGGATTCAGATCGAAGTCGATCGATGAACGAAAAGAACTATTGAAGCAGAATAACATCTGTTACAAATGTTGTGCTTCAAATAAACACAGAAGCCGGAAATGTACGGAAGCAGTCTCCTGCAAGGATTGCGGAAGTAAACAACACACGACCGCCCTGCATGTAACTAGAAGTAAACAACCATCTTCAACTGTACCCGTGCAAAAGAACGGCGGGGAGACAAATGCTGTCAGTAATCCTACTACCGTAAACACGGTAAATGCATCTTGCACAGAAATCTGTGGCAATAAGAACACTAGTAAATCATGTGCAAAAATCCTACCTGTGAATGTATATCACAAGGACAATCCAGAAAATATAGTTCAAATGTATGCTGTTATCGACGATCAGAGTAATAGATCATTGGCATCTCCTGAGTTTTTCAACCTTTTCAACATTAAAGAGAAGCCAGAAAATTACACCCTATCTACATGTTCGGGTCGTATGGTAATTTCTGGAAAAAGAGCCAAATGATTTAATATTGAATCAATACATAGACAAGTACGATTAGAATTGCCAGTTCTGATAGAATGTGAATACATCCCGAACAATCGGGCAGAAATTCCGACACCGGAAGTTGTAATGCACTTCCCACACTTGAAAGATCTTGCCGGAAACATTCAGCCTATCAACGATAGTATGAACATTATATTGCTCATCGAAAGAGACCTTACTGAGGCCCATCATGTGCTCGACCAATGACTTGGACCACCTAGAGCAACATATGCCCAGCAATTGAAACTGGGTTGGTTAGTCATTGGCGAGACTTGTCTGGACAACCAACATGCGACTCCAGACTTATCAGTGAAGAAGACGTTTATCCTACCGACTGGACAACCTACAACACTAACGCCTTGTGAAAATAAATTTGGTGTACGGGAATCAAATCCCGCAAGTTTGAACACTATGAACAAAGCAGTAGACATACCCGAATATGATATTTTTACCAAAACTAAAGACGACGACAAACAAGGAATGTCGTACGAAGACAAAATATTTCTGAAGCAAATGAACGATCAGTTCACAAAAGACTCTACAGGAAGTTGGGTATCTCCGTTACCTTTTCGGACACCACGTCAACGGCTGCCAAACAACAAACAACAAGCTCAACGACGAGCTGAATTTCTCGAAAGTAGTTTGAAGAAGAACGCGTCAAAAGGGAACATTTCCTGGCATTCATGGGTAAGATACTGGACAACAACCACGCGGAAGTTGCTCCACCATTACAAGAGAATGAGGAACGTTGGTATTTGCCGTTGTTTGGCGTGTATCATCCTAAGAAGCCTGAACAAATCAGAGGTGTGTTTGATTCCTCCGCAAAGTTTAACGGAGTTTCTCTTAACAACGTTTTGTTAACTGGCCCAGACTTATCCAACAGTTTACTGGGAGTCCTCGTACGCTTCAGGAGAGAAATGATTGCTGTCACTGCTGACGTTCAACACATGTTTCACTGTTTCATAGTGAGAGAAGATCACCGAAATTACCTGAGATTTCTATGGTACAAAGACAATGATTTCGAGAAGGAATTAATAGAATACCGAATGAGAGTTCATGTTTTCGGTAACAGTCCATCCCCTGCTGTTGCAACATTGGGGCTCCGTAAAACAGCACAAGCTGCAGAGTCGGAGTACGGCCAACACGTAACAAATTTTGTGACAAATGATTTTTACGTGGACGACGGATTAACGTCATGTCCGACAGCAGAAGAAGCTATCAAAGTCATGAAAGATACACAAGAGGCCTTGAAAAAATACGGAAATCTCCGCCTTCATAAGTTTGCATCAAACAGTTTTGAAGTGATGTCAGCTTTTCCATCTAGCGATCTAGCCACGAACCTGAAAGATTTAGATCTAGAAGCTAATACCAAACCACTCCAACGTAGTCTAGGATTGATATGGGACCTCAACAATACAGACAGGTTCCTTTTCCAGTTGTCACCAGACAATAAGCCCGTCACTCGACGGGGTATACTATCAACAGTTAATAGTATATACGATCCTCTGGGATTCTTGGCTCCAGTAATTATCCAAGGAAAACTAATTTTACGAAAACTGACGTCAAGCACGTTCGATTGGGTCGACCATGTCCTATATGACATCGCATCTGAATGGGAATCTTGGCGAGATGCATTGAAAGTGCTAGAAACTCTACATATACCACGTACATACGTGTCTTGCCTCAGCCAAACTGTCACGAAAGAACTTCACGTGTACGCAGATGCGTCAGAAAAGGCGATAGCAGCGGTTGCCTATCTCCGTACATTGGATAAAGATGGCAATCCTGATCTTGGTTTCGTCCTAGGGAAAGCAAAAGTTGCTCCTACAAACGGACATACAATTTCGAGTCTGGAACTTTGTGCCGCTGTACTGGCCGTAGAAATCGCACAGTGTGCTTTAGAACAGCTGGATCTGCCAATTAACTCTATTAAATATTATACAGATAGCAAAGTAGTTCTAGGCTACATCACGAACGACACAAGAAGATTATATATCTACGTTGGAAATAGAGTTGAAAGAATCAGAAAATTTAGTCTTCCAGAACAATGGAATTATGTAAACACGGATCATAATCCGGCTGACTCAGCTACAAGATCACTACCTACTAGCGAAATTCACAACAGTGAGTGGTTATTGGGACCTAAACATCTTCTCACTTGTGAATCAAGTAAAAACCCTGAAGGGAAATATCAAATTGTTGACCCAGACAGCGATGGGGAGATTCGTCCAGATGTTCGTTCGGATATCTCGGTTGCAAAAACACTCACAACACTAGTTTGCATCAACATAGGAACTGAAAGATTTCAGCATTTCTCGACCTGGAAAGCTCTTATACGTGGTATTGCATTTTTGAAACGTACGTCTCGTTTACGTTTAAACGAAAAATCAAGAATTAATCCTATCGACACTGTACTTCAAGATGCGAAGACTTTGTCTTAAAATCAGTACAAACTGAAGTTTATCAGGAAGAAATTGATTGTCTTCGTCACAAGACACCTGTTGGCAGACGAAGCACAATTGCCAATCTCAATCCGTTTTTGGATGAAAAGGGACTTTTACGAGTTGGCGGACGTATCGCCAAATCAGACTTAAGTCTTCAAGAAAAGATGCCTTTAATCATACCTGGACGTCATTACATCGCCACTCTTTTGGTGAGACACCACCATGAGAAGATCAAGCATCAAGGTCGTCACTTTACAGATGGTGCGATTCGTTCTGCAGGTTTTTGGATAACGGAATTAAACGGTTAATATCCTCATGCATTCGCAATTGTGTTACCTGCCGTAAGCTTAGAGGTAAAGAAAAATGTCAGATTATGTCCGACTTACCAGAAGATCGTCTCGATCCAGCACCTCCTTTCACAAATGTAGGAGTATACGCCTTTGGGCCGTGGACCATAATCTCACGCAGAACCCGTGGTGCATATGCCAACTCCAAACGTTGGACCATACGTTGGCCCATTCTATTTACTTGTTTAGTAACAAGGGCTGTTCATATTGAACTTGTCGAAGAAATGAGCTCCTCAGCATTCATCAATGCGGTCAAACGATTCACAGCAATAAGAGGAGAAGTTAAGATATTCCGGTCAGACCGTGGAGCCAACTTCATCTGAGCAGTAGACGATTTAAGAGTGATCCCGATCAACGTGGAAGACAGGCCAATCAAACGTTATCTCTCCGATTCCAGGGCAGCCTGGATTTTCAATCCTCCACATTCGTCCCACATGGGCGGAGTTTGGGAACGCATGATTGGAATGGTCAGGAGGATATTAGACTCGATGCTCCTTGGTTCTACTGGAGATACTTTAACTCATGACGTGCTCAACACGTTCATGGCCCAAGTTTGCGCCATTGTTAACTCAAGACCGCTTGTACCTGTGTCAACTGATCCTGAATCACCGTTGATATTGACTCCAGCTATGCTGTTGACCCAGAAGACCCAACATAAATTCATTCCTGAAACAACCGACAGGAAGGATTTGTACCGTAACGAATAGAAACGGGTACAAGCGTTAGCCAGCATGTTCTGGTCCAGATGGAGAAAAGAATATCTTCCACAACTCCAACAAAGACAGAAATGGACTGACAGTCAACGTGATCTCAGGAACGGAGACGTAGTTCTACTAAAGGACAAAAGTATATGCCGCACCCAATGGCCGATCGGAAGAATAGTGAACGCTATCAAAAGTTCCGACGATCACGTCAGGAAAGTAGAAGTCCGTATTATAGTCAACGGAAAACCAACAGTATACACTCGGCCAATATCTGAGTTGATTCTTCTTGTGGAAGAAGTTTTCGTATAATTTATATTCACTGGAATTATGTATCATATTATTCGTTATTGTTTATTTTAAGTATAGTGATGTCAAGTAGATATCAGACGGGGAGTGTACTGTCACATGTTATCGATAAATTAGTGAGTTCCGAATATATGTTTTTAACCTCAGTATCAAGGTTGTTTTCCCCGACACACCAGAACCCCATATACGAAAAATATACGTTTTCACGTCGACACGAAATACTACCTAGGATTCAGAGGGGCATACTACAGCGTGAGTAGAAATTTCAACAATATATAGAAAATATTGAATTATCAAACACGTTTATTAACTTTACACTATAATTCCTATGTAAATATGAGGAAATACATTGGTTGAGTTTCAACATGCAGTGTGTCAACATTTACGTCCGTGCTGATTCATCTATCATAGAAACCGATAATATTTGACATTATAAACATATTCTACAGTATATTGTGATATCAAATCATTATTTTCCCGTTTGTAACCAGAACTGTGTTATGCAATATTATTTCCGAACGTACACCGGAAATTGCTGAGCAACGTACACCGAAACTTGCGTTCCAGTCTTTATGTGACTTTATGCTATTTATTTTTATCCACAGTAACTTTCATGTAATTCGGACACTTTCTTATGATTGTTCCCTTTTTGTATTTTTCAGTTTTGCACTTACTCATTTGAGGATTTAAATAAAGACTTCAGCCATAGTACTGTATCTTCTTTTTTGAGCCTCAAACTGGTTAAGCTTTGCTGGATCCGGTCCAGTACAGGGCCAGCTCCATGTTTTATGGTGAGGATTCTCGAAACTTACCAGTGCGTCTCCGGCTGGTGGATAGGCGGTGCTCATTCGACGATGGTTGTCATGTTAAAATACGAAAATATTGACTGTGGGCCAGAGTGGATAACGTGTTGAGAGAGTGTTTCGCTTTCTGCACGTATAATTTATCTTTTGTAGATTTCGAAAAAGTGTAGGCGCATTGTAGCCGTTACAGAAAAAAATATTTCGTTCCTAACTCTCTAAACCTTTCCAGTGAAATTCAAAAGCCATTTCTCCGGTTTGTCATTCCTCCCTATTTCTGAATATCTTTTAAGCGAAAAACAATCAATCAATCAATCAATCGTGCAAATTTTCTTTCATATCAGTCCTAAACACAATTTATGTAATCCGAGCTTATAAATATGAATATTAATCAACTAAACAGAGTACTTTATTGATAGAGAAAAAAAACATACAGTACCAAATATTTTAAAATTCATCTTTATAATAATAATAATAATAATGATAATAAAAATGATAATAAATACTTTATTTTAAAAGGGTAATACATTTAACATAAAGTTAATCCTCCCTGTGGCCCTCGAAGAATGAAAACAAATACAATAATACAAATGTCAATAAATTATAGGTTTACCCGGCAACTTGAGTTCACACCACACACACAGACACACAACATGTTTTATATGGTATACTAAAATATATCTAATAATGTTCTTGTTGTAAAAACAAGTTTTCATATGAAAACAGATTTAAGTTTTTCGGTAATTTGGATACGTTTACCTTTTCTGTTATCCAGTGGCAGGGCCTATGAGAGGGGGATCAACCGGTACATGGGTTCGGGACCCAGAGAGCCAAGAAGGGGCTCGTGAATCTCTGAAGGGCCCCATAACTTCGCCATATACGTTGTATAATGATTGTTTCCTCTTTTTTGGGGGGTATTTTCAACACAAATCCTAAATTTTAAATAAGGGTAATAACAAAATTACCGAACTCTGAACAATCTTCCAAAGGGAAAGTCAAAACTCATAAGTATATAAACAGACAAAATCAGTCAACAACCGGAAAACTGTGAAAACCGTAATGACTCTGACTTGGTACAGGCATTTCTAAAGAACTGGTGGGTTGAACCAGATTTTAAAGCGCAAAACCTCCCGATTTCATTACGACTCAAAGGTTCCGACTGTCACTATAACAGTATTTATAACAATACTAGAACACGATAGGTAAAATAGTTGTCAAAGCAGTACCAAAATCAGTGAGGAGGGTGGAACATCTATCATGAACCAACTCCATCAACAACCCCGAGTCACCTGAAGTATTTTAACTACGAAAGTAAATGTCAAAAACACTTTTACGTCTCACATTGATATAAAATATTTTTGACATTTTTGTTTACTTCCTTATCTTTATACATTTTCACTAAATGAAAATCCATCGTTTATTATCGTTTCTGCAGAGACGGAATATATTTCGACAAGATCTTGGTATCGGAATATAAACTTTTTAAGAGATGGAATAAGGCGAATATTTTAATAGCCCTGGTCCAGTAGCCTGTTTCTCAGATAAAGATGACGTTTCAGGAAATCAGAATAATTGCTACTGGCCCTTGCATAGCGAATCAATTGCGAGATGCAAACACCATATGCAGTCGTCCCGTTTATCATAGATTTTAGTACTCAGTTGACCACTGTCGTCAAATTCGAGGTATAAGTCCAAAAATGATGCGGACGAAACTGTATCTGTGGTAGCTTTAACTTCCAGCTCTGGAGGATATATCAGTGGCAGAAACTCTGCAAATCTAGAATTATTGATAGATAAAACGTCATCAATATACTTGTATGTGAAATTAAAGGCTCTAGCCTCATGAATCTTCTTATCTTTTACAAGCTTTTAAAGAAACGCCGACGCATATGAGCATAGAAATAAATCGGCTAGAAGAGGGGAACAATTCTTACCCATTGGTATGCCGACGAACTGCTGAAACAGTGTCCCTCCAAAGGAGACACATATGTTATCGATGAGGAACTCCAGCATACTGATCACTTGTTCCTCGGAGTAGCATGTTTTACCTTTTTGAATTTTGTTTGAAAAATATGTGGAATTGTAGCCTAACACAACACATTTTGAGCCATAGTTTCTATGACTGAAAGCTTTGTGAATTATTTCTTTTAAGCGGGTTTTTAATTTGTCATGCGGTAGGGTGGTATATAGAGTTGAAAAATCAAAAATTTTGATGGAGGATACCTGAGAGAAAGATCTTGATTTAAGGTTATCCAAAAGATCTTTAGAGTTTTTCAAAATCCACATGTGATTTATGCCACTATGTGAGTAAACAGTTTCACAATATTTCTATTGTCCCTCTTTTACTGCAGACATAATCATTGTCGGGTGAATAGACAATTCTTTCGTCGAACAAGTTGATGATCCCACAATGAAGTCTAAGCTTGTCCCCTGGGCCCCAAAGCAGTCTTGTTCCGCCTTGCAAAATTTCTCTTGGAAGCCCTGTCCAGTGGTATTGAAAAAATAAACAATAATGACTCTGGCACTGAAAGTTATCGGTCATTTGATGTCAAACACATAATGACACTACCGATAAAAACAATAACGTCAGTTTTGAAAGTATCGACATACATTATCACTTGTATTGTTTGTTTGTTTATTACGCCACTTTCAACAATATTTCAGTGATACCGTGGCAGTCAGAAATAAGAAGAGTTTGGAGATACCAAAGGGGTAATCAGAATCCGTAAATCGAGGAAGGACAGACAACACAACTTTAAACACAAATTTTCTTATTTACATTTCAAACTTATTTATTTTTGTTCTGTACGTTCTGCATGTCGACATTAATCCTTTTCCCTGGAATAAGTAGATTATGTAAGTTATTAAGAAAGTGTTATCTTTCACCTTTACATCGTTTATTCTATTTTGCACGGAAATAATAACATTGTTATCTTCTACTTTGACATCGTTTATTCGGTCTTACCCTAAATAACAACATTGTTATCTTCTATTTTTTAACATTGTTTATTCGGTATTACACTGAAATAACAACATTGTTATCTTCTACTTTAACATTGTTTATTCGGTCTTACACTGAAATAACAACATTGTTTTCTTCTACTTTAACATTGTTTATTCGGTCTTACACTGAAATAACAACATTGTTATCTTCTACTTGTACATCGTTTATTCGGTCTTACACTGAAATAATAACATTGTTATCTTCTACTTTTACATTGTTTATTCGGTCGTACACTGAAATAACAACATTGTTATCTTCTATTTTTACACCGTTCAACCAGTATGTTGATATTAAACCTTTTCCCTAAAAAGTAGAATATATAAGTTAGAAAAGATAAAAATATAGATGTGAATGAAAATGGTACACTATCCAACGTAACACTTAGGAACATATTAAAGTAAACGAGCAGTGCTTTCATTGTTGTTTTACATTTCGTAGTCACAGTAATGTATACACGACGTCAAGAAACACATATATTTACTTGTTCCTTTTGTGGACTGTCTAACAAATGATGATTGAGGTCATCCGTTATATCGAGAATTGGTATTACACATATGACAACTTCTCAGTCATGAAGAATGAGCATACTATGTATAACGTTCATGTTTAAGACTCGACCTTCTTTACAAGAACGCTGCTCATCCAGTTTAATGTGAGGGTCGGCATTCTACCTGCATGTGGAAAATACTTGCATGAACACATCATTTTACTGCGGCTCATAAAACCGCGACTTTAATTGAAATTCCTGTACTAAGCCAGTATATTTAACTGTGATGTTTATGTGTTAGAGGTATCCAGTTTCCATCTGTTTCTATGATTTGCCAGTTATACTTTGGTATTATTCTGACGGTGTGGTATTTGGTGTTTTTTATTTTATTAATACTTTTGATAATAATTATCAACAACATGTCAACCGCATCGGTGGTGTAATGGTTAGTGTGCTTGCGTCGAGTGCGGTTAATCATGGGTTCCAGCTCCGATCGGGTCAAACTAAAAACTATGAAATTTGTATTTGTTGCCTCTCCGATAAGCACGCATTATTAAGGAGAAAGAGCAAAGAGTGGTTGGCTCGGAATCAGGATAATATGTCCGAGTGGGGCAATATGTCAATCTGTGGACTGTTGTTTCAGTGAGCTAGCACTATAAAGCATCCACATAAGTGTGTTAGTCTAGTACAAAGCGGGCATCATCATCATCTCCTTGACAATTTACTTGTTCTCGCCATGATATAGTTGAAACATTGCTGAGTTGGGCTTAGACAACAATCACTCACTCACTCAATAACATGTCAGATATTCCCTCATACATTATTGATGTACTCAGAGATCACACCTTGCAAGTAATCATAAAGAGCCGACGTGGTCGTGATCGTATGGTAGTTGCCCATCACCACTAGTTGTTAGTTCGAATTCCGCTCATGGCGAAGTCTACTCGATGCAAAATTATTTGATAAAGTTTGTCAGTGACTTGAGGCAGGTCGGGGTTTTTCTCCAGGTACTCCAGTTTCCTCCAACAATAAAACTGACGCCAAAATATAACTGAAATATTGTTAAAAGTGACGTTAAACACCATAGCAATAACTCTTCACCTTAATGTACTTTGATACATGTATATTATCACCCTAAGCTTAGGAAGATAATTTTACATATTAGTCGCTATTATTGGTTAATAATAAATGTTCGGGATCTTAACGTCATTAAGAGAAACATATGATAACTGTATCAATCATCTGTAAATTTCCCCGTTGATTTTTAAACCCATCCTGAATTAGGTTGTTATGGTAATTATCACATTCTGGAAAAGAATTATCACCTGACTTTATCTTGGGTGATAATTGGTTTTTCGTTTGACGTATTCTACCATAGCACCCTCATTCTCATTTTTCAATATAGGTATGGATTTTGCTCAAATCGACTGACGTGTAACAGATGAGGCACATGGGTTCGACTTTATGCTATTAATGGCAGTTACTATCCAACACGAAACTAAAAATGATGGAATGCTTCTTGATTAAAAATATCCTCCTTAAAGGGGTTACCGGAAGTATAAATATTTATCATTGACGTAAATAAAATCTCACCTGTATCTCTATTTCTCCTCTAAATTCCGTTACAAAGTTTCCATGGAATTCTAGAATTGACTGAGTATCAGAGCTGATTTGTATTCGTTCCCCTGAAGTGAAAAAAACTGTGTTCGAATGTTTCACAGTCGCCACCATGAATTGGTTGACCGTTATGAAATATCTGTGTCATAAATGACCACAGATATGTTCCACTTGTCGCAAACAGTTCCCGGTCCTTTTCTCATTCAACGGATTTGTAACTAGATTAACACGACTTGTGCCACCAGTGGAGCAGAAACTGCTTACCCTTCCGGGGTACTTGAGCTAACCCCGGGTTTTAGTGGGATTCTTGTTACTCGATCTTTAGTTTTATGTGTATGCTTTGTAGATCGTTGTTTGAACTTTTGTCCTTTTTCTCCTTCGAGTTACGGATTCTGATTACCCCTTTGGTATCTTCAAACTCCTCTCTATTCTTGAGAAAACAATCGGTACTGGCAGATGATACCAAGGTTATGTGAATCGGAAGTCAACATAGAAAAATAAACACGTGTCCTCAAATAGAACAAAGAAATACACAAACAATAAGCGACATCAATAAACATGGAAAACTTAAGATGAGCAGCTCGGGTCCCTCAAAAACTGGGGTCCTTTTTCCAACACAAAGATTGTTTTTGACTTCCATATGTCGGAGTATCTTTGTGGTCAATGGAAACCCTTAAATGACCGCATCATTTCCCTAAGAGGAGAGGCATGGGTCAATAAAGCTAGTTTAACCCCGCCACGTTTTATCGAAGTACATGTACCAAGGCAGGAAAGTGAGTGGACATGTATTTGTGTGGTAGGGGTATCGATTTCGCATCTTTCTATGAATTGTCGGTTGGATGATGGAACTGTTCCGGTAATGTGGTAAGTTTTGTTTTCATCTTATGATTTAAGGTGAGAGGTTGTTATTGGTTCTAGTAATATTGGTTGAAGCTTTCTTTTCACAACCTACCAATGACAAATAACACATTTTGAAATAGTTTTACATTCTTGTATAAAAAAACAAGAGTACTACCTACACAAAATGGCCACAAAGCAGAAAAAACAGACAAATGAAATCAAAAGCAGATTCTGTCTTCGAGCGACCTTCTCCATAAATGGCACCAGCTGTGCTTCATAATGACCTCATGAACATCGTATTATTCGTAAATATCGTAGCATTCACCACAATATCTACACACCAATGCACACACATATATATATATTTATAGTACTATGATTGATTGATTGAATGGTTAATTGATTGGTTAATTGATATTGATTGATGGATGAATGGATGGATGGACGGACGGACGGACGGACGGATGGACGGATGGACGGATGGACGGATGGATGGATGGATGGATGGATGGATGAATGGATGGATGGATGGATGGATGGATGGATGGATGGATGGATGGATGGATGGATGGATGGATGGATGGATGGATGGATGGATGGATGGATGGATGGATGGATGGATGGATGGATGGATGGATGGATGGATGGATGGATGGATGGATGGATGGATGGATGGATGGATGGATGGATGGATGGATGGATGGATAAACCAACATTATTTCTGCTATATTCATGACGTAATTTTAAAACGAAAATGCTGTTGTTTCAAGTAATAAACGTTACCTTAAAAAACTAATTATGTGTACGTAGTGATAAGAATATAGTTTGTATTTTTATCACAGGTGGTAAGCACTGGTATGAGCGCATCATAGATGAACGCAGACACTTGTTATTGAAGAGCCTTTGTTGAGCCAGGAAAGTGAGCGGTCATGTATATGTGTGTAAGGGGTGTCGATTTTGAGTCTTTCTACGATTATGTTATTGTATTTAAAACTGTTCAGACAGTGTGCTATTTTTTTTTTCATTTGATCTATAACTATCGTTTCTCTTACCAATGCCAGTTGATTCTATACAAGAGGCTGTGTTAACGGTATCTCCAAACAGACAATATCTAGGCATCTTTGTACCGATTACCCCTGCAACACATGACCCTATAAAACAGAAAACAACAAAACAAAATATACCGATTACTTCGGCAACACTTGAACCTGTAAATAAAACAATACACTGCATATCTTAATTCAAAACCGTTCAATAGGTAAGACTATGATATTTTTTCTGTTGGATATTTTATGTTCTTGTTTCCTTCAGAATATCAGGCTCTACATTATGCATGTAGTCTATGTCACGTGATCCATTTTTTCTCTCCAAAATATGGTACATAATTTTTATGTCCATTTCTTACCATTTTGCATTGAAAATCAATTACTATTCTCCATCACAAGATAAATGGTTCTTGTTTTATATTCTCACTTGACAATTTGAATGAATGAATGGGACATTCACTTTCTCTATGGTGATTTACCATGACATGGTCGCCATCTTTATGTTTAATGAACGCTGAGTTGTTTGTCTCGCTTATTTCATTATGTCTCTATATTTTCAATAAAACCTATCTATTTATGTTAAGCCATATTTGGGTTAGATATGACAACAGTGTTATCTTACATCGTCAGCCAATATGTTGTATTTCTTTGACGCAATGATAGACTTTAAGACCAAATGCACCCAAGCTTCACTTCAAGTATAAACAATGACCAAAACTCCATCTAACTCTACTTTTTTATTTATTTTATTTCTATTATAAGCCTGGTCATGATAGTGATACCTTATGGCTCTACAATCTATGCCAATCGTGTATGATCGTGTATGGTAAGGGAAATGGGGGAGGCTTCTGAATTGTATATATTATCAGCATTCACAAACCTGAGTGTATTCCTGTCCTCAATGCTAGTCTCATCACAGGCAAATGAGGTATAGTGTATCGTTTAACTCTATCATTTACTAGTAACGCCATAGAGGCTATTTCTGCTGCATGCTTTTTGTCATTTGGTGTAGGTGCTCCACTCACAGCCATATAAATGTCTCCTAATGTTACCACCTTGTAAGCATCGTACTTGTCAATACACTCATCAAACAAACTATAAAGTAACAAGGATTTTGCAACTGTTAGAAACAAAACTTTATATCAGATGATGTTTGTGTCGCTTAACAGTAATACTACGGGTGTCACGTGTGGAGCAGAAACTGCTAACCTGAGCTCCACCTCAGTTTTAGTGAGTTTCGTGTCACCCTTATTTAGTTTTCTATGTAATGTTTTTTTATCATTGTTTGTCGTTTTTCTTTTGACCATTGTGTTGTCTGTCCTTCGATTTACGCATTCTGATTACCCTCGTTGGTATCTTCTGATTACCCTCGTTGGTATCTTTTGACCATTGTATTGTCTGTCCTTCGATTTTCGCTCTGATTACCCTCTTTGGTATCTTCTGATTACCCTCTTTGGTATCTTCTGATTACCCTCTTTTGGTATTTTCTGATTACCCTCTTTGGTATCTTCAAACTTTGCTTACAAACAAAACTTCAAAGCTTCAAACTTTTAAAATATAACAATTGTCATGCATGATTATAACCACATATCTTAAAAAAAAGTGTATCACGATGGGTGTCACTAGTGGAGCAGGAATTACACTCTTCCGAATCCACGGAATGCAGTTCCGTTTTAAGTTTAGCTTTATTTTTTTTCTATGTATAAAATGGGATAATCTTTTATGTTCTTTCAAAGCCATGTATTCTGCTACAAATTGAATGATATTTGTCAGGCAAAGTAAAAACAATTAGATTATATTGATATGTGCATGTACAGGGGTCGTCGTGATCGTCATGGTATGGTAGCTGGATTTCCAACTACCTGTGCAATCAGTATGGATCACCACCAAAGTGAGTTCGAATCCCGCTCGTTTGGAGGTGTACTCGATATAATTTGTCAGTGACTTACACATGGCGTTGGCTTTCTCCCTGTACTCAGCAATTCACAAAGTTTTTGATATATTTCACCTTATTAAGATTATAACTAGTACAAAAGCTGTATAACATATATATTAAACCTTCGCTAGATGAAATATTGTCAGGTCCTGACATGTACATACATTGATACACGTAAACAATTGACCCTTGTTCTGTTGAAGTAGAGGAGACTGGCGATATTACTTAGCCAAGCATTCGAGTTATCCGGTTTACTATCAGACGTGACAACTGTGATAGGACAGTATTTTTCCTTCGAGTTATCAAACTGAATGACCTATCTAAGTTATAATATTTGATATGTCTTATAAGAAACAATAACTGCTTACCATTCGCGAGCACATGTATTCACCCCGGTTTGCTTGTTTGTTTGTTTGTTTGTTTGTTTGGTATTTGTTTTATTTGTTATTGATATCCAAGTTGCTCATCTTCCTGGTATGTTGTTGTGTTTGTTTTGCTTGTCTTTGTTTTGCGTCTTGTGTGCCCATTGTTACCAGTGTCTCTGAATTATCTACTCTTGACTTCCCACACCCATGTGGTTTTGTCTAACGTTTCTTTACTTCCTACTAAAATACTAACCTGCATATGTCATTTAACGTGCTGATAATTTGCATTGGCTTGCTTTTCGATCTGATCTCAGTAAATCCACAGATATTAGAAAAGTATATTGTCACATCATTAAAGTGTTCGGCTGACAACGGTCTTCCCAATTCTAAATCTTTCGCGATTTTCTTCGGAACCATTTGAAAAAGAATATGTTCTGATTTTTTCTTTGCCTTTACAAGCTCCGTACTTATCTGCTTTTCTTTCTTGATATATTCAACTAAATTTCCAGTTAGATTAGCAATGTTATATGTATACCATAAAGCCATGATACAACTTATAATAACGACTAACAATAAGGTTGTAAAGTACATGAAAAATTTATGTTGGGCTTTTTCATGCAGATCGTCCAAAGCATGTTTGATAGCTTTATTCATTTTCTCTCTGATTTCAAAATATATATCAATATAAACAGTCATGTTTTGAAACCATTTTAAACCTTCTGCTTCTTTTTGTATCTTTGAGAGAGATTTACATGAGGCTACGTAACCAATAAATAGCTCGTAAGTTAGATATCGGTCAATAAAGTCCGAGACGGAAGAGCTGCTATTTATAGCATGAATATATTGTGTTTCCACTTTCTCATTATAACCAATAGCCACTTCTAAATATGCTGAGGATCGACCATGCAAATGCAAGAAATTGTTTCTGATATGAATGGTGGGCCAACCACATCCGGTAAAAAAAGTAGACCCCAAAGCTCTCTGTATTCCTACATCATCCGTCAAAGCTAGAATAGCATTACTAGCATCAATAGACCTCTGGATTAAGGAGTCACTATTCATGGTGACTGAATTGGTGATATATTTTATCAGAGAGGTAGTCAGATTCGTGTAATATTCTAGATTGTACTCTAACTCTATCGTCCTGTTATCGACCTTTGACCTGTGCTGTTTTAATGAGTAGATCATGTCGTCTACCTTCCACTCATCATTATGTAATTTGATGTCATTGAGATCCCAATTGATAAAATTAACAATCTTATCAATGTTTTTCCTATGAACAGCAAGCTTGCTTATTGTTGCCAAGGTTACATTTTCATTAGCGAGGACCATAGTGGATATACCTCGCTCTCTCTGTAAAAACTTTGCTATCTCACTAAGCGAAAATGTCAACTCTAAGTTGGTAATGGCTTCCGTTGTTGCGTTCTGAACACGCATAGCCCTCGATAATGCAAAAGTAGAAAATATTATCATACCCGCTGTAGTGATCAAGTTGATAATGAACATCTTCCAGTGGTTGCACAACCTTCTCATTGTGTTAGAGTTTGCCTCTATTAGCACATATGCTCTATGGCTAATGCTAGATGCATTTGATTCTACTTCTACACGGGAAGAACCTAATCCTTGTTGTTCTCTATTCCTCGTCATTCTGCTGCTAGCTGTATCTACAACTATTAAATATTCAAGAGATAAGTAGAAGAAGTGACAGGTCTCGCGATCATAAAACTTACGCTGGAGAAGATGTAAACGAAATATTTGACACTCTTGAGGGGACTGGCGAGGATTTTGCAGCAGCAAAACAGAGGTTAAAGGACTATTTCGCTCCGAAGAAAAATACAGAGTATGAACTGTACAAATTGAGGCAAGCCAAACAGTCAGCACATTAGACAATAGAGTTTTCATACAAGGTTACGCCAACTAACACATAACTGTGAGTTTATTGAAAACGATAGTAAAGTGAAATCGCAAATTATTCAAGGTTGCCAATCAACTAGACTAAGAAGAAAGGCTTTACGTGAAGATTTAAATCTAGAAACACTGTTGTCCTCTGCTAGAGCTCTTGCAATTTCAGAGAAACAAGCTACAGAAATTGAACACGCGACACTGACTTTAAATCTGCAAATGTCATAAGAAAACTGAACATCAACAAACCACGGAATAAACGATGATAGTTAGAGACACAAACAGAGTCGAAGCCCAGGAAAAGTACGAAATACAGAAACTGCGGTGGTGATTTCCCACATGTTAACAAGTGTCCAGCTCTCGGGAAAACTTGTAATTTTTGTAGAAAGCCTAACCATTTTGCAAAAGTCTGCAGGAGTAAAAACAAGGATCAAAGACCTCGTTTCAAAAGAACAGTTAATAACGTTGACAACGACAATACAAAAGTATGTGCAAAGAATGACGACAGTAGCTCGGATGATGATTACGTATTTGCATTAATAGGGGCAAAAGTGAATAATGTGAAGAAAGGACAGTCAAAAATGTGTGCTCAACTTGATTCTGAAGTGGATATGTTAATTGATACTGGATCTAGCATAAATGTTATCGATGAGAAAACGTCCAAGAATTTTATGTGCGATGCAAAACTTTCCAAAGCGAATACCAAAGTATACACATATGGATCAGATAACACATTACAGCTGATGGGATAATTTGATGCTACGTTTGAAAGTTATGATACAATAGTCGATACACCTGTGTTTGTAGTAAAGGAAAAACCTGGCAATTTATTATCGTATGACACGTCAGTAGATTTGAATATAGTAGCGACAATTGCACGGTGTCAAGTAAGGTCACGAAATTGTGTAATACATACAGTGAGATATTTAATGGAATTGGAAAATTTAAAGATTTTCAAGGGAAAATTCATACAGATGAAAGTGTTAAACCAGTTGTACAACCACATAGACGTATACCGTTTCACATTCGTAAACAGGTCAAATGCGAGTTAGAAAAACTTGACAAATTGGATATAATCGACAGAGGAGATGGTCCAACGCCTAGTTGTAGCTCCAAAGCCGACAAATCTGAATGAGATTCGTGTATGTGTGGATATGAGATTACCCAACAAAGCTATATTGCGTTCAAAACATATAACACAGACTTTGGATGATATGATTTTGGATTTAAATGGTGCAAAAGTGTTTTCTAAATGTGACTTAAAAAATGGATATCATCAGTTAAAATTGAGCAAGGAATCGAGAAACATAACAACATTTACTACACATGTCGGATTACGAAGGTACAAAAGGCTTAGTTTCGGAATTTCGTCAGCAGCCGAAATATTCCAAGATACACTCAGCAGTGCTCTTGAAGGATTAGATGGTGTTCGAAATATATCCGACGACATTATTGTATTTGGGCGTACGCAAGAAGAACACGACAACCGGTTGGAAAGATTATTCAGCCGTCTAAATGAAAGGAATTTAACACTGAACAAATCAAAATGTGAATTCAACAAGGACAAACTTGAATTGTATGGTCATATTTTTGGTGCACAAGGAATATCACCAGATCATCCAAAGAAAGTTGCTGCAATTAAAAATGCTCCTGTACCGAAAGATGTTGGTGAAATACGTAGTTTTCCTGCTATGACAAACTATGTTGGACGTTTTATTCCTAATTACTCGACAATCACAGAACCATTGCGAAGATTAACTAAGCAGGATACTAAATGGCATTGGCTAACAGAGTAACAGAGATCGTTCAAAAAATTAATTGAAAAGTGAACTTACAGCAGATCGTGTAATGGCATATTTTGACCCAAACAAGGACACTGTTTTGATTGTGGATGCTAGCCCGGTGGGCTTAGCTGCTTTATTGACACAGGATAACAAAATCACTGCATACGCCAGCAGATCTTTGACTGACGTTGAGTTTCGTTATTCACAAACAGAAAAGGAAGGTCTAGCTATTGTATGGTCCATCGAACATGTTCACCTGTATTTATATGGACATAAATTTACACTTGTGTCTGATCACCAACCTCTTGAAACGATATTCAACAACCCTAAATCGAAAATACCTGCAAGAATTGAAAGATGGCGACTGCGATTACAACAGTACAATTTCAATGTTAAATATAAACCAGGAAAGTCGAATGCTGCAGATTATATGTCCAGACATCCGTATATGAAATCGACCATGTTCAAACATGCAGAGATTGCAGAACATTATGTTCACTACATTTCGGAAAATGCTGTGCCGAAAGCAATGACAATTCAAGAAATAGCTGACAGTACTTCTAAGGATGCAAATACAGAACACAGAAGTTGGAAGCAAGAGATTCATACATTTTTACGTAATTATCGAACAACGCCTCATGGAACTACAGATCTGTCACCTGCCGAACTTCTATTTGGAAGGAAGATTAACACTAAACTTCCAAATCTGACAAACAAAACTAACAATGACAATAATGTTCGAGTAAATGATACGAAAAGGAAGCAAAGGATGAAAGAATATTTTGAACTAAAACGTAATACTAAACCTGCTGATTTGAAAGTTGGAGATAACGTTCTTGTGAAACGGGAAAAGAAAAACAAATTAAGTACACCTTTTAACCCAGAACCGATGACAATTAAAAACAAAAAGGGAAACATGATTACAGCTGCCGCTGAAAATAAAGAAATAACTCGTAATTTATCTTTCTTTAAAATGATAGGAAAACCTGTGCTTTGCGATGATGAAATTTATGACATTTTAGAAAGCGGAAAATCAAATGAGACTCCGAATACACGGGACGTCTTCAAGAAAGCGAAAAACACCTGGTTATCTAAAGGATTTTGTGTGTGCATATTAAATTATTTGAGCAGTGTTACAGGCATAATAATCCTGTGCTCAAATTATTTTAGTGTTATAGAAAGGCTTGATATATGCTTGTGAAATTATGATACAAATTTATTTGTGGAATTATTTTAAAATTCACATTCGAATGATGGCCTTCATCGTAGTGTAGAAAACAGCTGATCATGTAATTGACTTTCGTGCCGATCTTATTTTGAAAAAATACAGTCTGATAATTATTATTACAAACTGTTAAATGTTTTTCTTATTTTATTTCCTCAAGTTTCATTCGGTTTTATATTCCATTTATTTCGATAAATTTCAATTTCTATAAACTATAAATCAATAGACATAAACATATTGTTAATGAGTATTTGTCTGACAATGGAGAGATGCGATATCGTTCATTTAATTAATGGTCTAGAAAGTAAACAATCTAAGGTTTAAAGTTCAATGATAAGATCCAGATGTTGTGTTGAAAGATCAGTTACACTGTTTATATGGGAAGTGCTATTTTTGCAGGTTGCGGGTTGCGGGTTGCAGGTCACAAATATAAAATGTTGTCTGTGGCCATGCACACTTTAAAATTAATAGTAGTTTATTATTCCTAAACATTGATAAAATGAAAGTTTGGCAATTTCACTTTGCACAATTCTGTAGTGTATACATCTAAAAATATGCTTTATACATCTTACAAGAACATTCATGGAACAATTATAGCATTGAGAATATCATTTTTACTGTCGAATTAATATTTAGCCATTCATTGTCGATTTGGTGTGTAGTTCTTTTGGTATCTTTTGTTTTTGCCTCTAAGTTTACAAATAATTTCTAATATAACACTGTAGTGTATAGGTATTTTGTCAGTTATCAGTTGTCAGTAGTTAGTTTTGTCAGTTATCAGTTGTCAGTAGTTAGTTTTGTCAGTCGTCAGTTATCAGTTGTCAGTAGTTAGTTTTGTCGGTCGTCAGTTAATCAGTTCTTTAAACTTCAAATTCAACAATCAGAATTTCAATTATTCTGGAAAGTCATGTTAGTGAAGTTAAAGTAATAAAAACTTTAAATTGACCTAGGTTAAACAGGTTCTGAGGAGGTTGACCTAGTGTAAGAATCTGATTAGTTTTCTGGACACATAAATCTGTCATTATCCAGTTGCATAAACAATTAAATTCCTAACAGTGGACTTTCAACATCTTTGAGGCCAATATAAAGAAACTATTTGCTTTAAACAAATTTATGCCTTTTTTTGAACGTACAAAGTTTGGTGCCAGAAACAAATAAAATAATAATGGTTCCCAAGTCAGGCTTTTGAGGGGAATTGGAAAGTTGTATGTATGACACCCAGGCATTCTAGAAGTGCTTGAGAGGTCAACATTAATTTGCAGACCCACAACAAGTGAAGAGAGTAAGTATTCTTTTTTTTCCTTTTTATCTTTTTTTTCTTGGAGGGGGGGATTGGCTTTGGTTTGTTTTGTTGCAATTTGCCGTTTAAAATTGGTCTAAATTTAAAAAAATTCAAAAATTAATTTAGCTTAAATTAAGTACACGTCACGTGTATTCCATTTGTCATTTGCCAAAAAGCATATATTTATTATTATCTACGTGAGTGGTTCATACGAAATGATGGTAAAATATCAAATGCATATTACCATGCAAACATTCAGTGTGTAAACAAAATTCACACCAATTTCTGTCCAAGTTCAGTTACTGTTCCAGTAACAGTAAACCTCACTGAATCTCACATAAACAAATTACATTCTGCAGGATTTTCTCATGTTTATAAAAACATAACTGTAAAGACCATTCCAAATCAATTAGTTGTTCTCTGGACTTGCTTGTATCGAAATTTGTTAGATGACTATAAATGAATAAAAATGTTTACTACCACATTGCACCTCTGACTGTCCAGATTCTTAGTAAAACAGAGATGTGGGGAAAATGCCCATGAGACAACGACCCCAATAGCTAAATTCTGATCAAAATACAGAATTTAATGAAAAATGACTTTTAAAACCGAAGTGTGTTCAGTTGCTAAAACAAGCAAAATTTCCCTTCCTCATCACATTTCCCTCACTAAAAATAGTTTGTCAACTGTTGAGTTGTAGTAAAGTATTGAAACTATGCAGACGTTTGTCTTAACATAAGCCCTATATGAATACACGGCCGCTACAACATGACAAGTTGTGTACTAATACTACAAGTTCAAGTAAGAGATTTGTACTAATACCACAAGTTCAAGTACGAGTTTTGTACTAATACCACAAGTTCAAGTAAGAGTTTTGTACTAATACCACAAGTTCAAGTACGAATTTTGTACTAATACCACAAGTTCAAGTAAGAGTTGTGTACTAATACTCCGAGTTCAAGTAAGAGCTTTGTACTAATACCACAAGTTCAAGTAAGAGTTTTGTACTAATACCACAAGTTCAAGTAAGAGTTGTGTACTAATACTCCGAGTTCGAGTACAAGTTTTGTACTCATACTGCAAGTGCCAGTGCGAGTTTGGTACTCATGCTGCAAGTTCGAGTACGAATTTTGTACTAATGCTATAAGTTCGAATACGAGTTTTGTACTAATACTACAAGTTCAAGTAAGAGTTGTGTACATATACTAGACATTTGAGTAGGAGTATTATCATGAGTTTTGCACTCATACTACAAGCTCGAAAACGAGTTTAATACTCATACTCTACACTCGAGTACGGTTTTTTTAACCTTTAAGATACCAAGGATGTGATCAATTATCAAAGGCAACCTTAAACATTGATGGGCAACAATTCCACCCATATCTGCAAAACAAACAATCACCTCTCACTATAACTCACTGAGCACAAAGATAAGACCACGGCATATGACATTAGAAATCCATATCCTGTCTTTGGAAAGACACGAATAGATGGCGATGCTAAACCGGTTAATTGGATACCAACAGTAATACATACATAGAGAAAAGCCGTAAATCGAAGAAGGATAGATAATACAATGGTCAAATGAAACAAGGACAAACAATGATCTAGATAACATTACATAGAAAACTAAAGATTGAGCAACATGAACCCCACTAAAAACTGGGGATGAACTCATGTGCTCCGAAGAGGTAAACAGTTTCTGCTCCACTAGTGACACCCGTCGTGCTACTATTGTTACAAACCCGGTGATACGTCATGCATGTGGAATGGGCTGGATTATTTTAACGACAAAAGGAAAAAAACGTAAATATAACATTTAGTGCGCACGAAGCGTTTCTGGAATAACCTTCATCAGGTACGCTCAAAATAACCTTCATCAGGTACGCTCAAAATAACCTTCATCAGGTACGCTCAAAATTGCCTTCATCAGGTACGCTCAAAATAACCTTCATCAGGTACGCTCAAAATCGAAAGATTGGAAGTGTTTGGGAGCAATAAAACGAATAGGTCTAAGCAGGATAGCCAACATCGGCCATGTTCAACTATGCCTGAGGGAGGAGACCCTTATTTTTGATAAAAACAAAAACATATTTAGGAACTGTAAATTTCAATAATAAATATATATCTAATAAGCCATGTCAGTGCCGATACAACATATCCGTGCTCATTTGTGACACAGACATTCCGTAACGGTTAACTAAGACATAGTGGCAACCGTAACATTTGGCTCAGTAACTTCTGCATTAGCAACAACCCTCTAAGACATGACATGCAACCCAAGCTGTGGAATGTGGTACCCCAACTGAGAGATGTATACGCCATATGCAGGTGCTGCTGGAATGTTGCTACATATAAATACAAAATTCACAATGGAAAAATTGAAATCATTTCTTCTGTCGTAAATTTTCATTCATAATCAGCCCTAATTGTCTATTTAAGGATGTAGGTCAAGGTATGTAGCAAATTATTGTATGTGTATTATCCTGTACTTCAAGCTCAATGAAACATATGCTATCAACTTAATCACCAAATTTTGAATTATCAATTTGTAATGTTAAGTTAAAGGATCTGGTTAGCTTCTTTCTGATGTTCTTTCGGGGCCCATTGAATAACGTCTGTCTCATATGAAAAAAAGAACAAGGCGACATGAAGAGGAGCACAGTTAGTGTCCATAGGAATGCCCACTGGAAAACATGTCCATCAAGTATAACAAATATTTTATCAAAATACTCGATCATTTTTATGATGTCAGAGAACTGTTTTTTTAGAATCAGATTGTCTTTATTAACAAAATAAGATTTGTTTCTTCCTAAAACAATGCATTTTTATCAACGTTAATGGCTATTCTTTTATATGAAACAAAGTTCAACAAATTCTTTTAATTCGACATTAGCTTTGATTGGGAATATTTGCTTACATGGTAGAGAATTCAAATGTTCAATACCATTGAATGACGAGAGGGAACTTGATTGAACATGTACGTACCCTAAAGAATTTAAAAGAAAATCCATAGTAGCTAGTGTCACAGTAACTCTGAAGCCCGATATTGACCACTGATAAAATATATGTTAATAATTTGGACAGAGGTTTTGGTCAGCATTTGGCAGACCCAGCAATATAATGCTGTTAGAAAGGACATTTTTGCAATTTGGGTACCTAACAGAAATATACAAATGCTACAATAGTCTTTACGCTCTTAGTTCCGTGTCGTGATGACTGTTGCGATTTTCGCATATGAACGATGTTCAATTCGTCTTTAACCCCAGTTGTTTGTAGGAGGGCTCATGTCTTATTTACGTTATTTGTGTTTGGCTGCGCAGAGTGGTGTCCAACACATATTTGGTGGTGTTTTTGGTTTGTTTTTCTTCATCCTGTGCGACCTGTGTTGCCAGTTTCTCCGGATTGTCAATTTGTGATTGCCCCCTTCTGTATTCTCTAATGTCTATTATCTACCTAGAATGCATAAGTCATACAATAAGTAAAATAGTAAGTCTTACCTTATTGTAACACAATTAGAATGACCTATGCCTTGTATAACACCATCTACATATATCAGTGCTCTAGGACTAAGTTCGTGGTATACAGCAATTTTCTATGATTATTAATTATTGACAATCTCCAATGATATATCGACTAAATCTGTAATAAAAACGTAGATATTGCACATCGGGTATGCTCAATTTATTTAAACCGGGACCGGGTGTATTAATAGCTGTGGGCGGAGCAAACATTCAGATTGTGCATTATTTAGACCACGGTTATCTCGGGAATGCAAAATCAATTATACATAGTTTCACAGTTATTTTTGGAGCAATATATTTGACAGGCATGGATACTGGTGTTCCTCCCTACGAAACTTTCAGTCTTATTAAAAAATAATATTCTTCATCAGTCTAAAAACTAAAAAAAATCTCTTCGAAAATTCAAATTTCTGAGGTATGCGACCTTTAGGTCACATTGGTCACGTGACATACAGTTTCATAAATATGCTGCTCATATCAACGGGGATTGTTGATGATACGCTCCGCCCACAAATTGTGTCGGTAGGCACTACCGCAAATACCGCTTTAACCAGTGAACAATGGCTCAGTCAATGTGTTATATTATGTCTTGTTATCACATTGTGTAACATTACGTTAACGTAGCATAGCGCTAACGTTAACCATTCTTGTTTGTGAATTGCTAACATAATTATATGATATACGTAAATGCAATTACAATAATAATACGGTCGTCAGTGCAAAAGTACAAACTGGTTTGACCGCTACGAAATATTCGTTTCTGAAATGGCAATTATTGTACCTGACTATGAGTAACATGCACCATATAAGTCAAAAACCGAGACTCTAATATTTTTTTCTGGTGCGTTTCCCAACATATATTATATTAGCACCGACAATGTCACTGTCGTCAAAGAGCTCCGGTCGAAAATGTTCCGTCAGTTTAGGCATGATTGACATACAGGCGACGACAAAAAGTAAGTATTATGATCATATAGTATTATTATATCTTGAATCCAGAAGATGTCATTATCGGTCGATTAGTTTTGTTTGTTTTTATCTATATGGTACTGTAGTTAACTTCATCGATTACTCAGATATGGATAAAATGATGGACATAAACAATGACAAATGTCAATAATGAGATTGAAATCATCAAATAAAGCTATAAATAGTAGTATATATGTGTAAGTAAAGTACACAAACCCTTTGTAATGTTTAGATAAATGATAATTTGCACTGGCGTGCCATCATGAATAGTTTTAGACCTGCTACATTGAAAAACACAATGCTTATTTACGCACATACGTTCCAGCTTTGTCAACCATTACTTTCCGGTTGAGTCCCAAAAATTGTATTTAAGTAGACCCGGTTTTGTCAATGTACAAAATTGAAAGAATAGCGTAAAAGAACTCAATATCACAATTATGTTTCCTTTTTATGATTTATCTAAGGTTCACTATAACATTTGCCAAGGGTGTGTTCGACTTGCAAATTGATAAAAAGATAAAAAGCACAAATGTGTCGTGAATGAATAAAAATTGTGAAAAAAACAACAGCACATAGTCAAAATATTTTACATCTGGATGCTTTGCATAACATTAAAAGAAAGAAATACAAAACGGCTTGTGCAGAATTGACATTCGCCATTTTATTGTATAAAGTAGCTGAAATTAGGAGCCGTGGCGAATATGCATACTATGGATCAGAATTTATCACTTTTGAGATATTTCCTAACCATGACTATTACTAAATTGCAATATAATTATCAATAATAATACGATCAGTCGTATTTACATACTGACACATCCGGTTTCTATACACGTTTACAATTTGACAATGCCGGATTTCAAAAACATCTGTTGACATCACGTTTTAGGCTATAACTAGTTACTAATTGACTTTTCATCAATCAAATAATATATCTAAGTAAAATGAATCATTCATCAATATTTTTTCTTGTTTGTCAACATTTCATTCATTCGTAAATGCAAGATATAGCGATATTTCAATTGATTGTAATGATTTTGATGCCGGATTTCTTATAACTTTTAGAACAAATCTAATTTTACACTGCAAAAAGCATTTTTAGGACAAAAAACGACAATAATAATAACAATCATAAAACATCATAATTCAAAACATTATATATACACTATATTAATAAAAACTGACGATAATCGTCAGTGTCTTCTTTTAAAAATACTGCTTTATAATATCCCGGATGTTGACGAAACATTTTCGATCGGAGCTCTTTGACGATAGTGAATGTACGTATATTTGTTTATCCTGCCATGGTCTAAAACAAGTTCAGAGCATAAACAAGTATCGTTCCAATCGTTTTTAATGGTGCCCTCTCTCCCATCCCTCATTATTCTATTACCTTTTCTTGCCCTCCTCTATACAGGAATCGGGTACCACCAGCGCTTTATACGTAGAGTACATATAAGGACAAGTCTATATGTATTTTATTTTCTTACTATTGCTAATGGTATGTTCCAAGGATAATATTGAAATGTAAAATTTAGAATAGCTGATTGATTGATTGATTGATTGATTGATTGATTGATTGATTGATTGATTGATTGATTGATTAATTAATTGATTGATTGATTGATTGATTGATTGATTGATTGATTGATTGATTGATTGATTGATTGATTGATTGATTGATTGATTGATTGATTGATTGATTGATTGATTGATTGATTGATTGATTGATTGACGCCAACTGTAGCAGTATTTCAGCTAACCAGCTATCAACATTATGGAGAATGAGCTGGTTGGCGCGGAATCAGGATAATTTGTCCGAGTGGAGGCGAGATGTCTATCCGCGGACTGTTCTTTCTTTCAGTTAGCACTATAAAAATCCAACTAAGCGTATTGATCTATACTAGTAGAAAACGGACCTCATCATCATCTCATTGAAAATTACCTTATTCTCGCCATGTCATAGTTGAAAACTTCCTGCGCTAAACACTCAATTGCTATTTATTTACTATCAATCAAATGAAAAACAAAATCCCCCCCAAAAAAGTTCCAAAAAACGAAACCCCTAGCACACAAATGCAATTTTATGTCTGTTGGTACATTATATATAAAACTATGGATTGTGAAACAATCGGGATATTACAACAAGGACATTACAACAAGGACATTACAACAAGGATATTACATATATAATAGGGAGCTTGGAAGAGTAAGTGTCTCCTTCACCAGACTCTCTTCACAGTTCACTGGACATTACAACAAGGACATTACATATATAATAGGGAGCTTGGAAGAGTAAGTGTCTCCTTCACCAGACTCTCTTCACAGTTCACTGGACATTACAACAAGGACATTACATATATAATAGGGAGCTTGGAAGAGTAAGTGTCTCCTTCACCAGACTCTCTTCACAGTTCACTGGACATTACAACAAGGACATTACATATATAATAGGGAGCTTGGAAGTGTAAGTGTCTCCTTCACCAGACTCTCTTCACAGTCCACTGGACATTACAACAAGGACATTACATATATAATAGGGAGCTTGGAAGAGTAAGTGTCTCCTTCACCAGACTCTCTTCACAGTTCACGTAAGCTTAATATAATTCTGACTCATTTTTCAATTATGAGCTGTATAAAAGTAGCAATTATATTGAATCATACCTGTAGATGAGATGCTATCCACGAGGACACTTAACATTTTGTTTTCTGAATCGTCCACTATGCGAAACGAAATGCTAAATAATAATCAAAAATCGAATTTAGTGAGCTAGTGACTGTTGTTTAAAGCCAACTCGGCAATTTTTCAGCTATATCATGGCGAGAACAAGTTTATTTTCAAAGAAATGATGACTAAATCCGTTTTGTACCAGACCAATACGCTTAACTGGATCTTTATAGTGCTAGCTCACTGAAACAACATTCCGTGGATCGACATGTCGGCCCATCCGCACACATTATCCTGATTCCGAAACAACCAGTTTTTGGTCTTTCTCCTTAATGCTGCGTGCTTAACGGAGAAGCGACAAATGCCAATGATTTGGCGCGATCGGGACTCAAACCCACGATCTACCGCTCTCGAAAATCGAATTGTTGATGTACAAAAAATCTACAACGACCTCCAGAATCCTGATAAATATAATTTATCGTTGCACGATAACGACCTCTTTTTGATAAAAAGATGTTTTATTCGAAATTCTAACAAATTCATATTTGTTAAATTTAGCTTGTTTCCGAAAAAAATTGTTGAATTTAAAGAATTTATTCAACATAGAAGATATTCGATCAACTGTTTTATACTGTTTCTGTATAGTGTGATTTGTCATATATTTCTTACGTATATGATATGACAGATAAACGTGTACTCGAGTTCGAATCCCGTTCATGGTGAGATGTACTCGATACAACATTAGGTGACAAAGATTGCCAGTGACTAGCGACAGGTTTTCTCCGGTTTCCTTCACCAATAAAACTGACAGCCACGATGTAATTGAAATATTCTCGAAAGTGGCGTTAAACACCACAATCCCAAACCAAAATTATCATATTTTATTGACAATTCCTTTGTAAACTCTTGAGAGACTTCATGCATACCCTCTGTGAAGGGAGATAATTCGTAATTATTTCCGAATAAAGGAAAGATCCGAAAAGATGGAATTATTCGTAATTATTTAAGAATAAAAGAAAGATCGGCAATTATGGAATTACTCGTAATTATTTCCGAATAAAGGAAAGATCCGAAAAGATTGAATTACTCGTAATTATTTAAGAATAAAGGAAAGATCCGAACAGCTGGAATTACTCGTGGAATTACTCGTAATTATTTTCGAATAAAGGATAGATCCAAAATTATGGAATTACTCGTAATTATTTCAGAATAAAGGGAAGATCATAAAAGAAGGAATTACTCGTAATTATTTAAGAATAAAGGAAAGATCCGAAATTATGGAATTACTCGTAATTATTTAAGAATAAAGGAAAGATCCGAAAAGATGAAATTACCATCGAAGAAGAACATGGCCAAAAGAAAAAATACAAAATAAGGGTAATAACAATTTTATGAATTGTGCAAAATAATTTTCTGTGACTGTTTATTTTACATTGATATGGAGAAATTATGTGACTTGAAATTGATTAAATACAAACATTGTAATACATCTTGTTTACGTTTAGTTTGGAGTAGAAATATTAAATAGAGATTAGTAAGTCACTCTCGCTATAGAAATGAGACTAAATATTAAATAGAGATTAGTAAGTCACTCTCGTTATGGAAATGAGACTAAATATTAAATAGAGATTAGTAAGTAGCTCTCGTTATAGAAATGAGACTAAATATTAAATAGAGATTAGTAAGTCACTCTCGTTATGGAAATGAGACTAAATATTAAATAGAGATTAGTAAGTCACTCTCGTTATGGAAATGAGACTAAATATTAAATAGAGATTTGTAAGTCACTCTCGTTATGGAAATGAGACTAAATATTAAATAGAGAATAGGAAGTCACTCTCGGTATGGAAATGAGACTAAATATTAAATAGAGATTAGTAAGTCACTCTCGTTATGGAAATGAGACTAAATATTAAATAGAGATTAGTAAGTCACTCTCGTTATGGAAATGAGACTAAATATTAAATAAAGATTAGTAAGTCACTCTCGTTATGAAAATGAGACTAAATATTAAATAGAGATTAGTAAGTCATTATCGTTATGGAAATGAGACTAAATATTAAATATAGATTAGTAAGTCACTCTCGTTATGGAAATGAGACTAAATATTAAATAGAGATTAGTAAGTCACTATCGTTATGGAAATGAGACTAAATATTAAATAGAGATTAGTAAGTCACTCTCGTTATGGAAATGAGACTAAATATTAAATATAGATTAGTAAGTCACTCTCGTTATAGAAATGAGACTTAAATATTAAATAGAGATTAGTAAGTCACTCTCGTTATGGAAATGAGACTAAATATTAAACAGAGATTAGTAAGTCACTCTCGTTATGTAAATGAGACTAAATATTAAATAAAGATTAGTAAGTTACTCTCGTTATGGAAATGAGACTAAATATTAAATAGAGATTAGTAAGTCACTCTCGTTATGGAAATGAGACTAAATATTAAATAGAGATTAGCAAGTCACTCTCGTTATGGAAATGAGACTAAATATTAAATAGAGATTAGTAAGTCACTCTCGTTATGGAAATTAGACTAAATATTAAATAGAGATTTAGTAAGTCACTCTCGTTATGGAAATGAGACTGTAGAACCGGCTACTTATTTTTCTAATATTTGTTCAAGCCGTTGATAAATTGATATTATTTACGTTTTTCTAAAGTTAGGTGTAATACCTATGATTTATTCTGTAAACTACAATGTATATCAACGTCTGGTGCGAGTATCAAAGTGTCTGAACAATAGTGTGAGTATCGACGTGTCTAGAGAATGGTGTGAGTATCGACTGGTGTATCAATGTGTTTGTTAATGAAGGGCTCGGTTAATTGATAAACAAATCATGATTACAAATATTATGAAAGGAAAGTTTAAACAGTGACGGTAAACAATGCCACCATTCTCTCAACAAAACGAACAACCATCTCTTACTTCAAATCATTGAACACAAAAAATAATACCATGACATATGCTGAGGTAAATCCATATCCTGATTGGTTTAATGGACTCTCTCCTATCAGCGCAAAGAAAAATATATACAAACAATAAAAAAAAATATGTATGGATTCGCTTCCGCCCACTTGTTTCATTATATGCAGCCATGTCTGAACTAGTAGACATTTCAGCCAATGAAAGTAAATTGTATGATTTTCTATATCACCAGAACAACTCGTTGATACATGTAGATCTTAATCTTGTTATGGACGCCTTAGTTTAGTTGTCCAAGATCAAATGTCAAATATATGTTGAGTTGTTTAGTAAAACCTTTAGACTAACATTTGATTTTTTTTCTTCCGAAAACCAGATACTGGTGTCACTGCTAAGAATATATTTTGTTTCTTAAATTATCGTATGAAATGATATATGTGAAAGTGTATGCGGATTAGTGCTCTTTTTGAACTCCATGCACCTAACGTGATTGTTTTTTGTGGGGTTCGTGTTGCTCAATAGTGTTCTGTGTAGTGTGTTTCCACTTTGTCATTGTGTTGTCTGTCCTTCACGACTTCTTATTACCCCTTTGGCATTTTCAAGCTTTTCTTGATATATGTGAAATTGCATCACAGCTGATTCTCCTTACACGTGACGTCATTGTTCTTTACTTGTGACATTAATGATACCAATAAAAATGTATACACCGTATATCAAATGTAGTGCGCACTACTCATTTCTGGATGATTTTCATGAAAAATGGAAATCTTTTATTTTCCCGTTTGAAATATAAATTCATTCATATTTAGTTTTAAAAAAAACAACAACAAATCAATGAAATTTTATATTTCCTATATAAAGAAAACCAAATTATAACGATTTATTGATCACAGTTTTAGATATTCTCATAAAGTCTGCTTCTATCGATATATTTCAAGCAAATGTTGGTGCATGCTTTTTTCATTTACTAGCAGTTTTGTATGGCATAGATCAAAATATGTCATATATATATATAGTAATCTCAAAGAATTGCCTTGGTCACATGACCATGAGGTGCCTTCTTCTCATGACCACAAGTTGCCTTGGTCACCTGACCAAAAGTTGCCTTCGTCATATGACCATTGTAGTTTTCTCCTATCCTATCCTGTTATCACAACAAGGGCATTTTCCTCAACCTTTACACCGGTTAACCAATATGTAACCATTGCTCCTTTTCCCTAAAAGTACACAATACATTTTATTGGACACTCGATCTTTAGTGTTACGTGTATGTTTTGTAGATCGTTGTTTGTCCTTTTGTCCTTTTGGCCATTGCGTTGTCTGTCCTTCCATTTACGGATTCCGATTACCCCTATGGAATCTTCAAACTCTTCGAATTGGACAATATAGTGTATCGTGTGATTTCAGAGGACATGATAGTGTTACCATGGTTAAATTATATGACATTTCTAGTGAGAAATTTACGTACATCGTGTATATTTTTATCGCGATTTTTGGTTCCACGTTTTATCCATGCATATGTCAACTAATACGCTTCGATCAATATTTTCAGGGAAGTACTGGTTTACCTGAAGGCTATGTTATAAAATTATTTCATTTGATTGGAGTATCAACTTTATTTGAAGGTGCATTTTCCCATTTTCGTCTCTGTTGACTTGTACTTTCACTTCGGGCGCCATAATGCACAATGTGTATTCTGTAAGTGTGTGTACTATGTCATCAATATTTTGGCTGTAAATAGGGAAGTCTGTGCAACCGAGTAAGATTCTTTCTCTGATCTTGGCTTCATGCACTTCAGATGCCTGGCCAGCATGAATTTTAATAATTAGATTTGCTGATATAAAGATACAATTGCCCATCAACAATTGCTCGGTGCTAGGAAAATGGTAATTGACGATATAAATATATTTTGATTTACCGTCAGTCTATATATAGCCGGTACATTCGTCTGCTATATATTGCACCAAGCGGAATTGCTTGGTGTTCAAAATATTTATCTAACACCAAGCGGAATTACTTGATGATTAATCTTTAATTATTTATAGACTGACATTAAATATTATTTCCAATGATATTGTACCTACTTAGAAATATGCAGGCTGGTCAGTTATCAGCTGATACAATCTGCACCAAGCAGATTTAAGTGCACCAAGTAGGGTTTTGTTCGCCGAGTGCCCAAACCCCTGTTACTTATATATATTCAAGACAAATGCACCTTATATTACATATATTTATTCATTTCATGTGTCTATGATCCACTGTATGCCAATTTAATGCTGATGTTATTATTTATCCTGACAGATAATACAAATATATGAACTTCCATTGATTCTTATTATTATTTCCTTCACCAGAAACCCACAGTTAAGTCCATGGATTTAAGCCAAACCCCTGACACTTAACAATATATAGTTGTTATGGAAGAAAGTGAGATATCATGTTTTTCTTGTGGTGTCGATTTTGCATCTGTTTCTACGATTTCGGAACTTCTCCGATCTTTATATAGTGTGTCATTTTTTCTCCTCATTTTCTATATACATCTATACAGTTTTCCGAGTGAACCAGAGTATTTATAACAGGAATTCAAAAACTGGAGTGGTTTGCATAAACATAAGACCTTTTGCAACAAAAACTCGGATGAATCTAATACCGTGCATCTCTCAAACCATTTTTTTTTAAATACCATCCATTTTGACGTTAACTCTTTGTCAATAAACCCAGTTCTCTCGAACAGTCGAATTATGTTTTATGATCCCGTAATAATAAATCAGTGTGTTTTACCTTTTCCAGCTCGAACTCCAATTAATCAAGAAGCTTAAAATACCGTAATTACCTACTGCATTTATACAACAGAAAAGTTCAGGTCGTACGTAATTCTTTACATAACAGTTAGATATGGCAAGATTTTATTAACCATTAAAAACAATTAATCAAAGATCGTGTAGTAAGCTTATGCTATAGCATATTTACGTCATTGAATTCATCAAACAAATACTGTACCAAGCTGACCTGAAAATAATATACAATTGAAACAGCCGTGTGAGGAATTGTTGACAATCTTAATAAAGGATACGAACATAATCTTTAACTTCATTAATTAATTAGACGAATTAATTTTAGTTTGTTTTGATCTTTAAATCCAATAGAATTACTGGAATCACGGTTCATCTAAAAACCAAAAATGATCTCAAGGTTCACCTGAAAGCCAAAAATGATTTCAAGGTTCATCTAAAAACCAAAATTGATCTCAAGGTAGACATGAACACCAATAATGATCTGACGGTTCACCAAGTATTACTATTACGGTTAACTGCTAACCAAGCCAAGTTTTATATCTATATATTAATAAAAGATATAGTATTATTGCTTCTAATATGCTTACGAGCTTACAACAATGTAAGCAGAAAATACCACACCGTCGAAACAATTCCAAAATCAAATATCAAAATAATAGATACAGATCACATCTATACCCCTAACACACAGATACATGACCGCTCACTTTTCTGGCTTGGTATAGGCACTTCAATAAGAATTGAGAATTAAAATGTCCGGATTAGCAAACATTATACCGATATCGTTCCGACACCATTTTTTTTTATTTTCTGTCAACAAAATAAATCTTGAAAGCAGTGACAAAAGCTAGTTTTGACGTTTGAGAAATTTCTGAAAGATAAAATCATGTTGTCAAGACAACTGTCCAAATATTCAGTTGTTGACCATAACATAGTAAAATCTTCATGGGTCGGAACCGTATTTGTTTTACGAAATTTGTGAAATTTTGGTCGCTCGAACTATGGGTAACTGCAACATATTTTTCAGTCGAGTCCAGTGGAGCTCGAACCATTGATCTTCTACTTTATTTGGTAATTAACAGTCAAATAATTAATAGATAGAAAAAATCTATACTTTAACAATTATTTTCCGAGTCTCAGATGGTTTGTCATTGATCATAGTTACATCAAATCTTTTTATTTGTAAATCCAGTTTTATCAGTATCACGTACTTTCCAAATAAATAAAACGACGTGTTTTCCCTCCGCATGATTGCACTGGTTTTGAGTGAGTTATTGTTGCTTAACGCCAACTCATCAATTTTTCAGCTATATCATGGCGAGAATAAGTTCCATTTCATTGAAATGATGATGAGGTTCGATTTGTATTACATGTAAACCAACAAGGTTAGTTGAAAGAACATTAATCGGGCAGACTTGTCGCTCCACTCGGACACCTTGAACCAACCAGTGTTTGCTCTTACTCTTTAGTGTTGTGTGCTTTGCGGGAAAACAGTAAATACCAATTTTATGGTTTGACCCGACCAGTGCTTGAACCCACTATCTATCCACTCGAGGCGAACATGCTAACCATTACTCCACCGATGCGTTCCACTGGTTTTGTACACACTATTCATTACTATGTTATTTGTAATAGTTCAAGGTTGTTTTTTCGATTTTCGCAATTTCTCTGTGCTGCTTCAAAGTGCTTGAAATATGTGAACTGCTTTAGGAACATACTATTGTAACGGCTACGATAGAATGACACCAGGTATGCTGAACTAGGTCAATTGTATACTAAACTAGGTCAATTGTATACAGATTAGTTAAATTTATGCTAAATAGGTAAATTGTATGCTAAACTAGGTGAATGTTATGCTGAATAGGTAAATTGTATGCTGACTATGTAAATTGTATGCTTACTAAGTAAATTGTATGTTTACTAAGGAGGAAAAGTTTGCAGGTACCAAAGGGATAAACAGAACAGACAACGCAATGGCCAAAGAAAAAGGTACAAAAGGACAAACAACAATCTACAAAACATACACTTGTGACACAGATGTTCCGTAACGGTTCACCAAGTCATGGTGGCGACCGTAAAACATTTGATGTGATACCTTCAACTTAACCAATAGGAACCCTTTGTTCAGTAGCTTCCTTTGCAGCAGCAACCCTCTATCAAGGAAAACCTGATAGGAACCACAACCTCTGGAATATCGGATCAACTGGGAGATGTATAATTCATATGCAGGCGCTGCTGGAATGTTGCTACATATAAATGGAAAGTTCACATTGGAAAAATTAAATTCATCTCTTTTGTCGTATATGTAGGTAAATTGTCTACTGACAAAGCTCGGTAGACAATATGTATGTGGCCATTGTTATTGTTTGCTTCGCATGCTTAAATATAGATAAAATATGTATGCTACATTGTAGTTTTAGTTTAGTTTATAATGAGATACAACGATACAATTATTGACCACAACAAGGTTTATTTTAGGCACGTTATTACTGGTCATAAAGGAACGTGCTGTCATAACTAGATATTTTCCTCAATTATTCCACTATTATACCTTAATTTACTGATTCATCGATATTCTGTAGTAATTGCCATGTGATTCTAATAATGACTGCTAATCTGTATCTTTCCACCTGTATATATAATATAGGTACAAATTAATCATTGCAGCAGCTGTGTGCAGGTATAAATGTTACTTACACGTGGAAAAACATTTGCATGACCGCATCACTTCCTTGATTGTCCTTTTGTTC
Source organism: Bathymodiolus brooksi (assembly GCA_963680875.1). Lineage (NCBI taxonomy): Eukaryota > Metazoa > Mollusca > Bivalvia > Mytilida > Modiolidae > Bathymodiolus > Bathymodiolus brooksi. The sequence goes on from OY804588.1 coordinate 47,258,071, forward strand.
TTTTTCTATTGGCTATTGCATTGTCTGTCCTTCAAATTACGGCTTCTGATTACCCCTTTGGTATCTTCAAACTTTTGTCCATTGTATTGTAGGTCCTTCGATTTTCGATTTCTGATTATCCCTTTGGTATCTTCAAACTTTTGGCTATTGTATTGTATGTCCTTCAATTTACGGCTTCTGATTACCCCTTTGGGATATTCCAACTTTTTCCACTAAGATGGGAGGATTGAGCACATACAACTACACAAATGTAGTTTAATGCAGCCACCTTTCATAGAAATGCCTGTACCGAGCTAGGAAAGTGTATATGTATGTTAGTGGTATTGAGTTTGTCCTTCTACCATTTTTCGATTAAATTTTGGAATTGTTCGAACTTTGAAAAAACGATTTTATGTTCGTCAGTGAAGATACTCACTCACTGTACAGATAAATTATGTTCGTCAGTGAAGATACTCACTCACTGTACAGATAAATTATGTTCGTCAGTGAAGATACTCACTGTACAGATAAATTATGTTCGTCAGTGAAGATACTCACTGTTCAGATAAATTATGTTCGTCAGTGAAGATACTCCCTCACTGTACAGATAAATTATGTTCGTCAGTGAAGATACTCACTGTTCAGATAAATTATGTTCGTCAGTGAAGATACTCACTGTACAGATAAATTATGTTCGTCAGTGAAGATACTCAATGTACAGATAAATTATGTTCGTCAGTGAAGATACTCCCTCACTGTACAGATACATTATGTTCTGCAGTAAAGATACTCACTGTACAGATAAATTATGTTCGTCAGTGAAGATACTCACTGTACAGATAAATTATGTTCGTCAGTGAAGATACTCCCTCACTGTACTGATAAATTATGTTCGTCAGTGAAGATACTCCCTCACTGTACAGATAAATTATGTTCGGCAGTAAAGATACTCCCTCACTGTACAGATAAATTATGTTCGGCAGTAAAGATACTCCCTCACAGTACATATAAATTATGTTCGTCAGTGAAGATACTCACTCACTGTACAGATAAATTATGTTCGTCAGTAAAGATACTCACTCACTGTACATATAAATTATGTTCGTCAGTGAATATACTCCCTCACTGTACTGATAAATTATGTTCGTCAGTGAAGATACTCCCTCACTGTACAGATAAATTATGTTCGGCAGTAAAGATACTCCCTCACTGTACATATAAATTATGTTCGTCAGTGAAGATACTCACTCACTGTACAGATAAATTATGTTCGTCAGTGAGGATACTCACTGTACAGATAAATTATGTTCGTCAGTGAAGATACTCACTGTTCAGATAAATTATGTTCGTCAGTGAAGATACTCCCTCACTGTACAGATAAATTATGTTCGTCAGTGAAGATACTCACTGTACAGATAAATTATGTTCGTCAGTGAAGATACTCAATGTACAGATAAATTATGTTCGTCAGTGAAGATACTCCCTCACTGTACAGATAAATTATGTTCGGCAGTAAAGATACTCCCTCATTGTACAGATGCATTATGTTCTGCAGTAAAGATACTCACTGTACAGATAAATTATGTTCGTCAGTGAAGATACTCACTGTACAGATAAATTATGTTCGTCAGTGAAGATACTCCCTCACTGTACTGATAAATTATGTTCGTCAGTGAAGATACTCCCTCACTGTACCGATAAATTATGTTCGGCAGTAAAGATACTCCCTCACTGTACATATAAATTATGTTCGTCAGTGAAGATACTCACTCACTGTACAGATAAATTATGTTCGTCAGTAAAGATACTCACTCACTGTACAGATAAATTATGTTCGTCAGTGAAGATACTCCCTCACTGTACTGATAAATTATGTTCGTCAGTGAAGATACTCCCTCACTGTACAGATAAATTATGTTCGGCAGTAAAGATACTCCCTCACTGTACAGATAAATTATGTTCGGCAGTAAAGTTACTCCCTCACTGTACATATAAATTATGTTCGTCAGTGAAAATACTCACTCACTGTACAGATAAATTATGTTCGTCAGTAAAGATACTCACTCACTGTACAGATAAATTATGTTCGTCAGTGAATATACTCACTCACTGTTCAGATAAATTATGTTCGTCAGTGAAGATACTTACTCACTGTACAGATAAATTATGTTCGGCAGTAACGATACTCCCTCACCGTACAGATAAATTATGTTCGGCAGTAAAGATACTCCCTCACAGTACAGATAAATTATGTTCGTCAGTGAAGATACTCACTGTACAGATACATTATGTTCGCCAGTGAAGATACTACCTCAGTGCACAGGTACATTATGTTCGTCAGTGAAGATACTGACTCACTGTACAGATAAATTATGTTCGGCAGTGAAGATACTCCCTCGCTGTACATATAAATTATGTTCGTCAGTGAAGATACTCACTCACTGTACAGATAAATTATGTTCGTCAGTGAAGAAACTCACTCACTGTACAGATAAATTATGTTCGTCAGGGAATATCTTGGTATCTTTCTCTCATGTATCCTCCATCAAAACTTTTGATTTTTCAACTCGGTATACCATCCTACCGCATGACAAATTAAAAACCCGCTTAAGAGAAACCACTCACAAAGCTTTCAGTCATAGAAACGATGGCTCAAAATGTGTTGTATTAGGCTACAATTCCACATATTTTTCAAACAAAGTTCATAAAGGTAAAACATGCTACTCCGAGGAACAAATGATCAGTATGCTGGAGTTCCTCATCGATAACATATGTGTCTACTTTGGAGGGGCACTGTTCAGCAGGTCCTCGGCATGCCAATGGGTACGAACTGTGCCCTTCTTCTAGCCGATTTATTTTTATACTCATATGAGTTGGAATTTCTTCAAAATCTTGTAAAAGATAAGAAGATTCATGAAGCTAGAGCCTTTATTTTCACCTACAGGTATATTGATGATGTTTTATCTATCAATAATCCTAGATTTGCAGAATTTCTTCCATTGATATATCCTCCAGAGCTGGAAATTAAAGAGACCACAGATACAGCTTCGTCTGCATCATTTTTGGACATATACCTCGAACTTGACGACAGTGGTCAACTCAGTACTAAAATTTATGATAAACGGGACGACTTCAATTTTAAAATAATAAATTTTCCAAATATGTGCAGCAATATACCAGCTTCTCCTGCATATGGTGTTTACATCTCGCAATTGATTCGTTATGCAATGGCCAGTAGCAATTATTCTGATTTCTTGAAACGTCATCTTTATCTGAGAAACAGGCTACTGGACCAGGGCTACAAAAAGATTCGCCTTATTCGATCTCTTAAAATGTTATATTCCGATACCAAGATATTGTTGAAAAATATTCTGTCTCTGCAGAGACGATAATAAACGATGGATTTTCATAAAGTCAATATGGAAAATGTATAAAGATAAGGATTAAGTAATCGTGGTTTAGACATGACGTCATTCAACATTTCATTTGAAATCAAATTGTGTAAGAAGATGACTGTTTAGTTAAACCGTTCTGCAGAGACGATAATAAACGATGGATTTTCATAAAGTAATGCGTTGACTACTATTATACTTAATTTGTTCCAGTATTGTTAAAAATGCTGTTATAGTGACAACCGGAACCTTTTAACCGTAATGGAAGCAGGAGGTTTGGCGCCGTAAAATCTGATTGAACCCACCATTTCTTTGGAAATGCCTGTACCAAGTCAGGGCCATTACGGTTTTCCCAGTTTTCCGGTTGTTGACTGATTTTGTCTGTTTTTTGACGTATGAGTTTTGCCTTTCTCTTTGGAAGATTGCTCGGTGTTCGATAATTTTGTTATTACCCTTATTTAAGATCCAAAATAGCAAGCAATAAACGCACTCGGTTTTTCTTTCTATTTTTAGTGGTGGTCATGTTGCTGAATCTATAGTTTTTTGTGTAGTGTTTTGTAGATCATTGTTAGTCTTTTTTCTTTTGCCCATTGTATTGTTTCTCTTGAATTTGTGGCTTCTGATTACCGCTTTGGTATCTTCAAACTTTGCATTATACTAATTTTCATCCATATCTACATTTAAATTTGACAAACTCTGTTTTTATACATTGTATTTTTTTATTGCTCACCAACACCACTTGATTCCATTCTAGAGGCTGTATTTACTGGATCTCCAAACAGACAATATCTGGGCATCTTTGTACCAACTATCCCTGCCACACACGATCCTATAAAAACATGTTCTCTATAAAACACATGATCATCTAAACACATGCTCTCTTTAAAACAGTGTTCATACAATTGAATACGTGATCTTCTAAAAATATGTTCTCTATAAATCATTACTTAAACAATTAAAGTGAGTGAGTGGTTGTTGTTTAACGCCAATTCAGCAATTGTTCAGCTATATCATGGTGAGAACAAGTTAAAATGATGATAAGGTCCGCTTTGTTCTAGACCAACACGCTGAGTTGGATGTTTATAGTGCTAGATCACTGAAACAACAGTCCATCGGTAGACATGTCGCTCCACTCTGACACATTATTCTGATTCCGAGCCAACCTGTCTTTGCTCTTTCTCCTTAATGCTGCGTGCTTAGCTGAGAAGCAACAACTACCAATTTCAGTCTTTGGTTTGACCCTACCGTGGCTCGAACCCATGATCTACCGCACTCGGGGAGAGCAGTTAACCATTACGCCACCGATGCGGTTTTAAACAATTAAGCACATGATAAAAAAAACATGGACCCCACCAAAAAATCGAAGGTGAACTCAGGTGCTCGCGAAGGGTAATCAGTTACTGCCCCTGACACCACACCTGACATGTTACTCATATAATCAATATTACATGTTTGACATCACTAAACGCAACAAACACAAATAACATAAATAAGACATGAGCTTATTTATCCTAGAATCGTATTATTTTGAGTACTAATAGACAGATCATATAAACGTCAGTGTTATTTAGTCATGGACCCTATTAGAATGGAAATAATTCTCCCATGTCATGTTTTATGCCCATTTTAACATGGTTAGTCATTATATCTGTCTACATTTTACATCTCGTTATCACTCGGTGTAAAATATCGACAAATATAATGCCTCCCCATGTTAAAATGAGCATAACACATGACATCGGAGAACTATTTCTTAAGGAAAGCTATGTTGTATAGCTTCATCATTTTACATTTAAAGATGATCTACATTTTCAGTGAAGTTAGAAAACACACAACGTTATATATGGATAGTTAAAAATAAATACAATGTCAATATTTTGTTTCATTAGATTTGTGGCTCTACCGGAAGTTCATTCGTTTCATCAGTTTCAACTGTTCCAAGTATAACGTTCCTCGATATTATTCATTTTGTTCCATTTATTAACTAAGTTTCCGGTACTACGTACACATCGCCTTACTTTGATCTCCGTTTGTTATGGTCTTATTATTATTTAAGTTTCCAATACTAAATATTTCGTATTATGTATACAAAAGTTTAGGATATCCTATTGAACAGGAAGGTCGGTTTAATTAATACCGATGCTTAATAAAATAGTACATATATTTCTCATGTAATGCACATGATGCTTTTCATCAGATAAGCTCGAAGCCAAAAGTTTGAAAAACAAGATTTTTTTAAAAAATCTTTTGGAGCCAGAAAACAAAGGGCTTAACTAGGAAAGCCAAGATCAGTAAATGTCACCTATGTCTGAGGGAGGAGAGCCTCAGTAATCCTTAGATGAGGGAGAATAGCCTCAGTAATCCTTAGATGATGGAGGAGAGCCTCAGTAATCCTTAGAACATATAGCTTAGTATTACCTCAGGGAGGAGAGCCTCAGTAATTCTTAGAACCTATAGCTTAATATTACCTGTGGGAGGAGAGCCTCAGTAATCCTTAGAACCTATATCTTAGTATTACATGAGGGAGGAGAACCTCAGTAATCCTTAGAACCTATATCTTAGTATTACATGAGGGAGGAGAACCTCAGGTAATCCTAAGAACCTATATCTTAGTATTACCTGAGGGAGAAGAGCCTAAGTAATCCTTAGAACCTATAGCTTAATATTACCTGAGGCAGGAGAGCCTCAGTAATCCTTAGAACCTATAGCTTAATATTACCTGAGGCAGGAGAGCCTCAGTAATCCTTAGAACCTATAGCTTAATATTACCTGAGGGAGGAGAGCCTTGGTAATCCTTAGAACCTATAACTTAGTATTACATGTGGGAGGAGAGCCGCGGTAATCCTTAGAACCTATAGCTTAGTATTGCATGTGGGAGGAGAGCCTCGGTAATCTTTAGAACCTATATCTTAGTATTACATGAGGGTGGAGAACCTAAGTAATCCTTAGAACATATATCTTAGTATTACCTGAGGGAGAAGAGCCTCAGTAATCCTTAGAACCTATAGTTTAGCATTACCTGAGGGAGGAGAGCCTCGGTAATCCTTAGAACCTATAGCTTAGTATTACCTGAGGGAGGAGAGCCTAAGTAATCCTTAGAACCTATGTCTTAGTATTACATGAGGGAGGAGAACCTCAGTAATCCTTAGAACCTATATCTTAGTATTACATGAGGGAGGAGAACCTCAGTAATCCTTAGAACCTATATCTTAGTATTACATGAGGGAGGAGAGCCTAAGTAATCCTTAGAACCTATAGCTTAATATTACCTGAGGGAGGAGAGCCTCAGTATTCCTTAGAACCTATAGCTTAATATTACCTGAGGGAGGAGAGCCGCGGTAATCCTTAGAACCTATAGCTTAGTATTACATGTGGGAGGAGAGCCTCGGTAATCCTTAGAGCCTATAGCTTAGTATTGCATGTGGGAGGCGAGCCACGGTAATCCTTAGAACCTATATCTTAGCATTACCTGAGGGAGAAGAGCCTCAGTAATCCTTAGAACCTATAGCTTAATATTACCTGAGGGAGGAGAGCCTCGGTAATCCTTAGAACCTATAGCTTAGTATTACCTGAAGGAGAAGAGCCTCAGTAATCCTTAGAACCTATATCTTAATATTACCTGAGGGAGGAGAGCCTCGGTAATCCTTAGAACCTATAGCTTAGTATTACATGTTGGAGAAGAGCCTCAGTAATCCTTACAACCTAAATCTTAGTATTACATGAGGGAGGAGAACCTAAGTAATCCTTAGAACCTATAGCTTAATATTACCTGAGGGAGAAGAGCCTCAGTAATCCTTAGAACCTATATCTTAGTATTACATGAGGGAGGAGAACCTAAGTAATCCTTATAGAACCTATAGCTAATATTACATGTGGGAGGAGAGCCTCGGTAATCCTTAGAACCTATATCTTAGTATTACATGAGGGAGGAGAACCTAAGTAATCCTTAGAACCTATAGCTTAGTATTACATGTGGGAGGAGAGCCTCGGTAATCCTTAGAACCTATAGCTTAGTATTGCATGTGGGAGGAGAGCCTCGGTAATCCTTAGAACCTATAGCTTAGTATTACATGTAAAAAGGTTAAGGTCTGCTCTTTAACAGAACGTTCGGTTTAATTAATACCAATGTTTTAGGTAATACTATATAAATAAAACGATAGATATCTAATTTAGAGTGCGCTACGAGTTTCTGAAATAACCATTATCGGGTATGCTGATAATCGAAATATTGAAATCCAAATAATTAAAACGCTTTTGGTAGCATATAAACCAATGGGGCGCAAACAAGGATACCCAAAATCGGGTAAATTTATCTGTGCTGAACTCAGACTATCGTCAGCAGTCAATAACTTAATTCTAAATGTAAATAGTATATTGATAGCATGGAATAAATCTCATCACAAAATTCCGGAACAAATAAAATGAAAACCAAAAAATACCATTCCGTCGGAACAGTTCCAAAATACAATCGCAAAATAGTATACAGAGACAAAATCGATATCCCTAACACACAAATACATGACCAATCACCTTCCTGGTTTGGTACAGGCCCTAACACACAAATACATGACCAATCACCTTCCTGGTTTGGTACAGACCGTAACACACAAATACATGACCAATCACCTTCCTGGTTTGGTACAGACCGTAACACACAAATACATGACCAATCACCTTCCTGGTTTGGTACAGGCCCTAACACACAAATACATGACCAATCACCTTCCTGGTTTGGTACAGGCCCTAACACACAAATACATGACCAATCACCTTCCTGGTTTGGTACAGACCGTAACACACAAATACATGACCAATCACCTTCCTGGTTTGGTACAGGCCCTAACACACAAATACATGACCAATCACCTTCCTGGCTTGGTACAGGCCGTAACCACAAATACATGACCAATCACCTTCCTGGTTTGGTACAGACCGTAACACACAAATACATGACCAATCACCTTCCTGGCTTGGTACAGGCCCTAACACACAAATACATGACCAATCACCTTCCTGGTTTGGTACAGACCGTAACACACAAATACATGACCAATCACCTTCCTGGTTTGGTACAGGCCCTAACACACAAATACGTGACCAATCACCTTCCTGGCTTGGTACAGGCCGTAACACACAAATACATGACCAATCACCTTCCTGGTTTGGTACAGGCCGTAACACACAAATACATGACCAATCACCTTCCTGGTTTGGTACAGGCCGTAACACACAAATACATGATCAATCACCTTCCTGGTTTGGTACAGGCCGTAACACATGTACAAATACATGACCAATCACCTTCCAAAGTAGAAGGGTTAAAAAAAACTAAGCTTAAGGAAAGGAAAAAAACCGTTTGCTTGAAATATTCATATTGTTGTATTTCTTACGTTCTTCAGTAGTTGAAATCCAAAGAAACCACGAATCTTCCATTTTATGAAACCGCATGGGTGGTGTAATAGTTTACGTGCTAGACTCAAGTGTGATAGATCGTGGGTTCGAGTCCTGGTAGGGTCATATTAAAGACAAGAATATTGGTATCTGTTGCTCCTCCTCTAAGAATGCAGCATTAAGGAGAAAGAGCAAAGACTGGTTGGCTCGGGATAAGAATAATGTATCCGTGTGAGGCGACATGTCTACCACAGAGCTAGCACTATGAAAATTCAACTAAGCATGTTGGTCTAGTAAAAAGTGGTCAACATCCTGATCCCGTGGTATATAACTTGTTCTCGTCATGATATAGCTGAATAATTGCTGAATTGGCGTTAAGCAACAATCACTCACTCCCTCGATTTTATAATGAGACAATAATTATAATTGAGCTACAGCAGCAGGTAACAAAAATATTTGATAAATATATGATATAATGCTACACACCTGAATGCATCCCGGTCCTCATGTCTAGTTTTGTGTCTGGTATATGAGGAATAGTGTACTTTTTGACATTATTTATTATTTTTAGCGCCATCATAACTATTTCAGCTGCATGATTTTTAACGTTAGGTTCGGGTACACCACTAGCAACCATATAACAGTCTCCTATTGTCTCTACTTTGTAAACGTCGTACCGTTCAATGTATTTATCAAGTAAACTGTAAAATAATACATCTCTAATTAATACCGGTATATAGAAATTATTCAATTGAACGATTGCAATCAGATTATTTGTACATTGGCCGTCGCGGTCGTGCTCGTATGGTAGTTGGATTTACAACTACCTGTGCAAACAGTGCCTATCACCACTAAAGTAGTGAGATTAAACCCTGTTCATGGCGAGGTGTACTCGATGCAACTTTATATGATTAAGTTTGTCGGTAACTTGCGACAGGTCGGTGGTTTTCTCTGTGTACTCGGGTTTCCACCATCAATAAAACTGACCGCCACGATATAGCTGAAATATTGTTGAAAGTGGCGTTAAGCACCATAAAACCAACCGAAAAGCTCAACTAAAATCATAGGTTTTTTCGTTTGTATACTATGATTGTTGAGGCCACCAGCTCTCTTTAAAAGAGCTAGTATTATACATATGACAACATTTGGTTGTTAAGATTAAATATATTATGTATAAAGTTCAAGATTAAAGAGTTCTTTATAGCATAGATACGATAACGTAACCCTCATTCCGCTTGTGCTTCAGTTAGGGTTTCGAATCGGTCCCATTCAACGTATGCGAGCAGCGCTCGGAGTGATTCACACCGGACGGTTTTTTGTCCTAATTCCGTTGTATGTGGTTGGAAAAATTAACGGGGGTGAAAGATAGATATATTTAGGTAAACCTTGAGGTGTTAAGTAAACGCTGCATCAATCCATGGTAGACTTATATCCATCTGAAATTTGAATGCTTGCAATCTTCTTTCTGTCCGACATTTTGTTTACAAGTTGGTATTTCACGTGCACTTGCCTCGTTTTGGAGATATCCTTATTTGAATCAATTGCCGTAAAATCGTAGTAAAATCGTAGTAAAAGTTTTCCATATTTGGCGTTGAGATCCATATATGGATAGGCTCCGCCCATCGCGAGAGTCTACGTAAGGTGTCATGGTGGACAAGAAAGAATTTTCGAATACGAAATCGACCGTGAAGGTAGAAACAGGTACTGTAACACTTATTTCGTATCACCATTACTTAAAAAGTGTAGGGAATAATAAGTTATGACCAGATATGCAAAAAGAAAGTTGAAATATTCACGGAACGAAAATTTTAATTTGCTCCCATACGTTGAATGGGACTGATTCGTAACCCTAACTGGAGCACAAGCGGAATGAGGGTTACGTTATCGTATCTATTTATAGTAACGCTATTATCCCGGTTATATGTGAAGGTTTGCATTTTACTCGTATGTGGAAAGTACTTGCATGACCGCTCATTTCACGACGAGGGTATACGTAATGTGTGGGCCCAAATATCTAACTTGTTATTGAGGTGCATGTAACAAAGACATGAACGATCATGTATATATGTGTGCTAGGGGTATCAATTTTGCTTCCTTCTACCATTTTTCTATATGATGTTGGAACTCTTCCTACAGTGTGTATATATTTGGTTTTCATTTTATTGTAATCGGTAAAGATACTACATAATTATACTGTTTTGCATATTTGCATGGGCTATTAAAATAACATATATATTTTTTCAATAATTTGAACAAAGTTTAATGTTATTACAACTTATGAATTAATTATTTGCTAACTATTTTTATAAGATTCAAATATATCTACAAATTATAGGAACAGTTCACTCATATTCTTTGTACCTTTCCTACTTTTTGCACACAACGCAAGGGAAATAACTCATATGCAAAAAAAGTATAATTTTAGAATCAAATCGGGAATGTCAAATAGTCTATTCATTTCCATAATATGACAAGTATTGAGCTGTGTTTTAGTGTCTAATTTATGACGCCACTTTGTTGTGCCTGACCTGAGCTACATATATGGTATGTGTGATTCCGGAAAACCTGATATGTGTGCGGTTTTATATTTGGAGCGGGTGAAGGCACTGTTCGGAGTTTGGACCTGTTAATACGTTACATATGGGGAAAAAACGACAACCCTAACAAACATACATGATTTGTCTCTCCCCTGGCGTGACACGGGTACTTGGTGAATGGGTTAAACTAGATTGATAGACCTACACTTTACAGCTTTAATGGAACAGATTAGACTGTACCAGTGCTTTCCACGTGTTATCTATAAAAAATAACCCTTTTTTAGATAACAGGATGAGCAGTCCTATTCTGTAATCTTGAACTTAATACATACAAAATATGATAGGCTATTTTGTTTTTAATTCCATTACATAGAAAATTATATTTTTATTTTACAGGAAGCGGTTTTAAATAATATATGTATTATCCGAACTATTTGTATTTTTGTTTTATGCTATAAGAGAAACGATAGACTATTAAAAGTGAACCCTTCAACCATATAATCCAATACATGTACATACACTTATACTATTGAGGGCGTATCGTGATTAAAAGCGTGTTTAATTTTCACACTATTTCAACTTTGAATTTGTACATGTGATTTTCTAAAACATATAATACAGTCCATGCAATTTGTCATCCCACTTCAAACTATACCAAGCTGTCTATTTGTCTGACTATTTACTATACCACACTGTCTAGTTGTCTGACTATTTACTATACCACACTGTCTAGTTGTCTGACTATTTACTATACCACACTGTCTAGTTTTCTTACTATTTACTATACCACACTGTCTAGTTTTCTTACTATTTACTATACCACACTGTCTAGTTTTCTTACTATTTACTATACCACACTGTCTAGTTTTCTTACTATTTACTATACCACACTGTCTAGTTTTCTTACTATTTACTATACCACACTGTCTAGTTTTCTTACTATTTACTATACCAAACTGTCTAGTTTTCTTACTATTTACTATACCACACTGTCTAGTTTTCTTACTATTTACTATACCACACTGTCTAGTTTTCTTACTATTTACTATACCACATTGTCTAGTTTTCTTACTATTTACTATACCAAGCTGTCTAGTTTTCTTACTATTTACTATACCACACTGTCTAGTTTTCTTACTATTTACTATACCAAACTGTCTAGTTTTCTTACTATTTACTATACCAAACTGTCTAGTTTTCTTACTATTTACTATACCACACTGTCTAGTTTTCTGACTATTTACTATACCACACTGTCTAGTTTTCTGACTATTTACTATACCATACTGTCTAGTTTTCTTACTATTTACTATACCACACTGTCTAGTTTTCTTACTATTTACTATACCACACTGTCTAGTTTTCTTACTATTTACTATACCACACTGTCTAGTTGTCTGACTATTTACTATACCAAACTGTCTAGTTTTCTGACTATTTACTATACCACACTGTCTAGTTTTCTTACTATTTACTATACCAAGCTGTCTAGTTTTCTTACTATTTACTATACCACACTGTCTAGTTTTCTTACTATTTACTATACCAAACTGTCTAGTTTTCTTACTATTTACTATACCAAACTGTCTAGTTTTCTTACTATTTACTATACCAAACTGTCTAGTTTTCTTACTATTTACTATACCACACTGTCTAGTTTTCTGACTATTTACTATACCACACTGTCTAGTTTTCTTACTATTTACTATACCACACTGTCTAGTTTTCTTACTATTTACTATACCATACTGTCTAGTTTTCTTACTATTTACTATACCAAGCTGTCTAGTTTTCTTACTATTTACTATACCAAACTGTCTAGTTTTCTTACTATTTACTATGCCAAACTGTCTAGTTTTCTTACTATTTACTATACCACACCGTCTAGTTTTCTTACTATTTACTATACCAAACTGTCTAGTTTTCTGACTATTTACTATACCAAGCTTTCTAGTTTTCTGACTATTTACTATACCAAGCTTTCTAGTTTTCTGACTATTTACTATACCAAGCTGTCTAGTTTTCTTACTATTTACTATACCAAACTGTCTAGTTTTCTGACTATTTACTATACCACACTGTCTAGTTTTCTTACTATTTACTATACCAAGCTGTCTAGTTTTCTTACTATTTACTATACCACACTGTCTAGTTTTCTTACTACAGTCAAACCTGTCGTAACGGTCACCTTTATATAATGGTCACCTGCTCATAACGGTCATTTTCGTGGTCTCCCTGTGCATTTTACTATATATTTTAATTCGATATAGCGGTCACCTGTTCAATGTGGTCAGCGGTCCCCGTTTATTAGTAATTACCAGTGTAAAACCTTTGTATAACGGTAAGTTCGTTTTTAAATTAATACCAGAAGTGATTTCGAAAGTTCCGTATTTTTCTCAAATGTACAAAAAATCCAGAGGTGTTACAAAATATATTGCTTAATTTAATTAACTAAATAAACAAACACTATTAAATTTTGTGAGTAATAAATTACATAAATAAAAATTTATACCCGGGGGTTATTGGAGATATTTATTCATTACGACGAGTGTAGAAATTCACTCACCAAAAAATATTTTGTATCTAGTGCATCATGTCAAAATCATCAACATCCATAAATAGGAAAGCTTTGAAATTAGACGACAAAGTGAAAGTTATCTGTATGAGTACGTTGGGCTTTATTACAACGGGTTATAAATCGTTGTGATTGATGGTGGGAAAGGTTGTTGGGCTGTGGGCGAGGAGAAGGGTGTTGGTCGTACCCGGATAATGAACATTCTTTAAAGAAAACGTGAGATTCAATCAACGATTTTGAAAACAATGTTTCCAGTTCAACATCGTGTTACTGGAAATTGTACTTTTGTTTATTAAATATCTTTCTTTATTTATTTGTATGTTTTATTCAAATCATATCAGATTGAGATAAACATAACATGTAATTAAAAATGTTTATTTACAACTACTGTAGAATATTTCGTCGAATAATCAAACCCCTTCATATAAAGGTCACATGTATATAGTGATCATTTTGTCAAACTCCCCCAGGTGACCACTATAGACAGGTCTAACTGTATTTACTAAACCAAACTGTCTAGTTTTCTTACTATTTACTATACTAAACTGTCTAGTTTTCTTACTATTTACCTGATAGGAACCCTGTAGTTGATTTTTTATCTCTATTTGTAACCTCGTAATGTCGGACACAATGATAACGGTATTTGTAAGATTACTTCATCTTTTTTTATTCCCTTGTTGATAATTCCGCATCTGCTAAATATAATTATATACGCCAGATAACATCAAAACGATGCCCTGATGAGGAGTTTAGCCTAGAAGTAATGTGTACCGCTCAAATGAAACGCTAGGGGCAATTTCACACTCATTTAAGGGTATGTGTTATGCTCAATGTTAATGATCCTACTGTGAGAAGAGTTTGAAGATACTAAAGGGGTAATCAGAATCCATATATCGAAGAGAACAGACAACACAATGGCCAGAAGAAAAAAAGTATAAAAGGACAAACAACGATCTACGGCTGTGGAATACAGAACAATACTAGCAACGCTTCTTCTTTACTTTAATGTGAGTCTAGATATAATGTTGTATAGTCTCTTTTTTCTCCGAGTGCTCCGGTTTCCTTCACCAATAAAACTGACAACCATGATATAACTGAAATGTTGCTGAAAGTGACGTTAAACACCCTAAACTTGTCGCCTCATTTACATCCACATCCTTACTTAAAAATGACATTTAAACCGTGTTTTACCAATTTTATCTTTGTATGTAAGAAGAGTTTGAAGATACCAAAGGGGTAATCAGAATCCGTATATCGAAGAACAGACAACACAATAGCCAAAAGAAATAGTACAAAAGGTCAAACAACATACACATAAAACTAAAGATCGAGTAACTCGAAACCCACTAAAAACAGGAGGTGAACTCAGGTCCTCCGGAAGGCTAAGCAGTTGCTGCTCCATTAGTGGCACCCGTCGTGTTAATCTGATTTACCTACCTATACAATTCGTTTAACATTGTGATAATCTCCATTGGTTCACTTCTCGCGCCAATTTCTGTAAAGCCACATATATCACTGAACAAAACAGTTACGTCAACAAAGTATTCCGCATGTAAAGATTTGCCCAATTTTAAGTCTCGTGCAATTTTTTTCGGCATCATTTGATATAATATGTTTTCTGTTTTCTTCTTTTCTTTCTCAAGCTGTTCTCCTTTTTGCTTAGCTGTTTGAGCATATGTAGCTAAACTTCCGGTTAATTTTGTTATGCAGTATATATACCATATTGACATTATGCCGCTTACGATAATGGCTATTATTAACGTCGACAGAAATAGTATAAATTCAAATTCAGTTTTAGCTTGAAGATCCTCAAATGATGAATTGATGTCAATATTTGCGTCTTTACGAATATTAAGCAATGCATCAATATATAACGTCATATTATTAAACCAGTCTAAACTTTTTTCGTATTTTTGTCGTTCAGAAAGTGAGTCACATGACATTTGGTATTTTGTAAACAAGTCGCTTGATTGGTGGTTACTAATAAAAACAGCAATGGCAGAAGAATATCTGATGGCATTGTATTTGATTTGTACTTTTTGAGAATAACTCGTTGCTGTATCAAGAAGCGATGTGGCTCTTCCTTGCAACAATATAAACCATCTTTCTAGTCGAGTAGACGACCAACCACATCCGGTATAGAAAATAGTTCCTAAAGCACGTTGTATTCCTGCGTCATCCGTCCATGACAATAGCGCATTACTTGCATCAACCAGTCTTTGAATATTAGCGTCATTTGGAATAGAAACGGATTGTGTTATATGCATAATTAGAGCGGAAGTTAAGTTATTATAAAATTCAAGATTATAAAAATAATTAATTTCCCTGTGATCAACAAGCTTTCTGTGTTCATTAAGTGAGACTTGTAATGTTTCTGAACTCCACAAATTGTCATAGAATTCGATCCCGTTTTGTGGCCAAACAGCATCGTTTACACTGCCGTCAGTCTCACCCCTGAATATACCAATCTCCAAAATAGCTGTCATGGTGGAAAAGTTGGTGCCAAGAAAATTCGTAGACATGTCACGTTCTCGTTGTAGTTCGTGCATTAAACTACTAACTGACAAAGAGGCTCTTATACTTTGAATAGCCTGGTTCGTCATTGTTTTAACCGCTCTAGCGTTTGACAGTGAGAATGCTGCTAACATAAGCATAGCAGAAATACAAAACAATATTATCATGAATAATTTCCAATGCTTACACAGTCTTAGTATTGAATGGGAGTTTGTTTCTGTAATGGCAACATGTACGAGTTGTCGGTCTTTTTCTGTGCAGACATTGCTCAGACCTGTTTCATGTGATCCAAGATCAATATGGCGATCTGGAACGACCATTGAACTTCCCATGACGTAGTTCAATAATAAGGACGTTTCGGACTTCAATGTGTCAACTGAATTTATCAGATGTCATATACTAGTTTGTGAGTACTTCATTCTGTGCACATGCGCAACAAACAGAACTAGGAGAACCATCTGAAAATAAAACGTAGATATCTAATTTAGTGCACACGACGCGTTACCCGAATAACCGTCATCAGGTACGCTCAAAGGGTGAAGTTTGGAATACCAAATACTGGTAATTAAAAAGTCTTTGGGAGCAAGAAGATAAAAGGGCCTCAACAGGATAGCTAAAATCAAAGGGCCTCAACAGGATAGCCAAAATAAAAGGGCCTCAACAGGATATACAAAATAAAAGGGCCTCAACAGGATAGCTAAAATAAAAGGGCCTCAACAGGATAGCTAAATAAAAAGGGCCTCAACAGGATAGCCAAAATAAAAGGGCCTCAACAGGATAGACAAAATAAAAGGGCATCTACATGATAGCCAAAATAAAAGGGCCTCAACAGGATAGACAAAATAAAAGGGCCTCAACAGGATAGACAAAATAAAAGGGCCTCAACAGGATAGCTAAAATAAAAGGGCCTCAACAGGATAGACAAAATAAAAGGGCCTCAACAGGATAGCTAAAATAAAAGGGTCTCAACAGGATAGACAAAATCTGTCACATATGCCCGAGGAAGAGGAACCTAATTTTAATCATAATTACATTATTTGGGAAATGTAAACGCTAACTTTCCTGGCTTGGTACAGTCACTTCAGTAAAAAGTGGCGGGGTTAAGCTAGTTTTATGGGCCAAATCCTCCACTCTTGGTGAAATGATGTGGCCATGTACGTGTTTTCTGCATGTGAGTGCAATGATGACCCTCATACATAACTTGGCATGCCGTGTTGCTGTAAGAAGAGTTTGAAGATACCGAAGGGGTAAACAGAATCCGTAAATCCACAAAAAAACAGACAACACAATGGCTGTAAATTATTCATAGTCCTAATCTTGAGTGCTTCATGCTTAATATATTCTATTTTATTTGACACGTGTTCTATAATACATTCTATCTTCGCGATTCTGACGTTGTCATATGTATAACACGTGTTCTATAATACATTCTATCTTCGCGATGCTGACGTTGTCATATGTATGACACGTGTTCTATAATACATTCTATCTTCGCGATGCTGACGTTGTGATATGTATGACACGTGTTCTATAATACATTATATCTTCGCGATGCTGACGTTGTCATATGTATGACACGTGTTATATAATACATTATATCTTCGCGATGCTGCCGTTGTCATATCTATGACACGTGTTCTATAATACATTCTATCTTCGCGATGCTGACGTTGTCATATGTATGACACGTGTTCTATAATACATTATATCTTCACGATACTGACGTTGTCATATTTATGACACGTGTTCTATAATACATTCTATCTTCGCGATGCTGACGTTGTCATATGTATGACACGTGTTATATAATACATTCTATCTTCGCGATGTTGACGTTGTCATATGTATGACACGTGTTCTATAATACATTCTATCTTCGCGATGCTGACGTTGTCATATGTATGACACGTGTTCTATAATACATTCTATCTTAGCGATGCTGATGTTGTCATATGCATGACACGTGTTCTATAATACATTCTATATTCGCAGTGCTGACGTTGTCATATGTATGACACGTGTTATATAATACATTCTATATTCGCATTGCTGACGTTGTCATATGTATGACACGTGTTCTATAATACATTTTATCTTCGCGATGCTTACGTTGTCATATGTATGACAGGTGTTCTATTATACATTCTATCTTTGCGATGCTGACGTTTTCATATGTATGACACGTGTTCTATAAAACAATTTATGTGACAGATGAATTCAACTGTTTAAATAGTCTTTGGGGGGGGGGGGGTATTTGGCTTTCTAAATCTTGTTTTATTATTATTATTATATCTATATTACACCTGTGAACAATTTACCTCTGGATGTCAGTAAACCTCAAAGGTTTACATATATCTACAAAGAACAAATAATTAAATAAGTGCTGGGAGTAAGAATATTACCCACAGGCAAGTGTCGCTATAATAACATAAACAACTAAACCATATTTTATCTCTCATATTCGATTGATGAACATATATATATATATATAGGGAGTGGATGTGGTCGAGTGGTCTATGGCGCTGGACGTAAGGCTAAGCGAATGGTGCTGCAGTGTATCAATGGTGTGGGTTCAAATCCCGTCAAGGGAAGAACAAAAATTTGACAGCTCTAAAATCTAATTCTAACACTGTTTGGTTTAATTTTCAGACGTATATACATATATATATATATATATATGCGTGTGTGTGTGTACGTGTGTGTGTTTTTATTATTACACATTAATAAAAACGTAAATATCACATTTGGTGAAAGATTGGAAAGCCAAATAATTTAAAGTTTTGGAAGCAATAACACCAAAGGTTCTAAATGTGGCAGTTAAAATCAGCTAAGGTCTAAATGTGGCAGATAAAATCAGCTAAGGTCTAAATGTGCCAGTTAAAATCAGCTAGGGTCTAAATGTGGCAGTTAAAATCAGCTAAGGTCTAAATGTGCCAGTTAAAATCAGCTAGGGTCTAAATGTGCCAGTTAAAATCAGCTAGGGTCTAAATGTGCCAGTTAAAATCAGCTAAGGTATAAATGTGCCAGTTAAAATCAGCTAAGGTCTAAATGTGGCAGTTAAAATCGTCTAAGGTCTAAATGTGCCAGTTAAAATCAGCTAGGGTCTAAATGTGGCAGTTAAAATCAGCTAAGGTCTAAATGTGCCAGTTAAAATCAGCTAGGGTCTAAATGTGCCAGTTAAAATCAGCTAAGGTCTAAATGTGCCAGTTAAAATCAGCTAGGGTCTAAATGTGCCAGTTGAAATCAGCTAAGGTCTAAATGTGCCAGTTAAAATCAGCTAATGTCTAAATGTGCCAGTTAAAATCAGCTAAGGTCTAAATATGCCAGTTAAAATCAGCTATTGTCTAAATATGCCAGTTAAAATCAGCTAAGGTCTAAATGTGCCAGTTAAAATCAGCTAAGGTCTAAATGTGCCAGTTAAAATCAGCTAATGTCTAAATGTGCCAGTTAAAATCAGCTAAGGTCACATAAACAATGAAATGAACTATTCATACAACTAAAATCAAAACATTTCCAATAATAACTGTGATATAATATAAATTTCGAACTTCTGGATTTTTAATCATCATTTGTATGTTACTTCTGAGTTCATTTTGTTAACTAGCATGTAGAAACGTACTAATTAGGTCACTTAAACCCCCAAAGAAAAGGGGGCCGTCATGGTCGTGAACGTATGGTAGTTTGATTAACAACTACCTGTGCAATCAATGCCTATCACCACTAAAGTTGTGAGTTCGAACCCCGTTCAATACGAAGTGTACTCGATACAACATTATGTGATGAAGTTTGTCAGTGACTTGTGACAGGTCGGTGGTTTTCTCGATCTTGGTACTCCGGTTTCCACCACCAATAAAACTGCTCGCCACGATATAACTTATATAGTGTTGAAAGTGGCGTCAAACACCATAAGCTAAGCCAAACCAAATCAAAGGAGGCGGGGATGATGTCACTTATAATGAGAAATTTTATTGGAATTTAAATTAGAATAATAAAAGAACGGTGATTTTAACTGGCTTTTGAGCAATTTGGAATCTTAATAAATTGGCTTCCAGCTTAAAGATGCCCACAGGAACAAATGTGTCACCTGATGATCCCCCCAGGTACTAGCATGATACCCCAGAAACTACCGTATTACCATACTGGAGATATCGATTTAATATCAACAGGAATTACTGTAATATATTCCAATACTAACGGTATGACATGACCCTACCTTCAAGAGATAATAGGTCACCATACCTGATGATACCTGCATTTCCACGTCTTGTGAAGTCTTTTGTAAGAAATTTATTTAAGTAGCGAAATTTGTTTTCACGTCTTCCTTTGAAATTTACGAAAATAGCCTGTCTGATACAAGATGTTGTATCACCACAGTGTGGTGATAAAACAATGGTGCGAAGTTGCATGAGATGTTCTCTTCCAATCTACTTTGTCGTGACGTCATATCATTGGAATGCGGGCAAAAACACATCTACATGTATGTAAGCAACGTAAACATAGAGACTGTGTAATGCTCATTCATTCATATAATGTATCGCGAATTCACGGTCATATTATCATTTCCAAGGACATAGTTTCGATATTTCCGGTCCACATTTCTCTAAATAAAAAAGCGTTGTTAGACGATTGGATGTACAGTAACACTGAAAGTGACCGAACAGTAACGTGACATTTGTAGATGAAAAGCAACACATAACGTGACGTCATGCACAAAATGTAACCTTCCTCAGAATATTATATAAATTTGTTAATTTTAAATCGACCTTTGTTATTTGTGTAAAATTCGTCTTTATTGAAATGTTAAATAATCTTATTACATGCATAGTGTGTTGGTACAAGACTTTATATCAGGTCGTCGCGACTCGAAGTGATACTTGTTCATAAAACAAGCTCGACCTGATACAAAGTCTTGCACCAACACTCTATGTATATAATGGGTATTTATCTAACATTATGTACGTTTTCCTTTGAAATTTAACCCCAGAAAAAACGAAGGCGAACTCGAATGATCCTGCTCCACAATGTAGTATAAGGCATGGTCATGGTCATTGATTTAAAATGTCAACAGTAAAGTAACAGTATGTACACATACCCAGATCGAGAGCGAAAGGTCTTAATCTAAACTGTCATAGATCTTATGTAACAGGGCTATAAATAAAAATGTAGATATCTAATTTGGTGCGCAAGACGCGTTTCTGGAATAACCATCATTAGGTACGCTCAAAGTCGAAAGTTTTGAATGCCAAAAATTTTTTTTAAATAGTTTTAGAAATGTGTAAAACATAAATGATGAAGGAATTTTACATATAAAACATTCAATCTCATCAAAGTAAAATTAAACGCTGTAGAAATAAAACGATCCTATTAAGTTGTGTATGATTATAGATGTACTGTTATGTATAATAAGTAATAAAAAGGAAAAAAGTAGTACCTTACCTTTATATATAACAGTAAACTACGAACACAATCCAAGAGTTCACAAGGTATGAAAGGTGTAGAGCTGATATGTAATGCTAGCTTCTTGTTTTCCTTAAATGACTGTCTGACTTATTATGGCTTATTCTAATATTTCATCTCAACAGATATCTCAGTATTGATTTTTTTTGTTCTTATATGGATCAGAATATTTACCAAGAGTTCATGGAATACGATAATAAAACGATCGTAACTTGGGGTTAAATATTACCGAGGCAGGGGGTCTGGGGTGCTCAGTCCCCAGGAAGCCACCGCCATTTTATGTAAGGAAAACATATTTCGTCGTTTTAAAACGAGTAGTAATGGCCTTTTTGAATAATTTGATTCTTCCATTGTCACTAAGAATACCGGAATTTGTTTTTTTTTTCTAAAAATGAAACGGCTAATTTTTGTTGATTTTTTTACCGATACCACTGCCTCGGTTGCCCCAATGGAAGCTACGGCACTAAATAACTGTTGAGTTAATGAGTGATTGTTGCTTAACACCAAATAAACATTTAGTCAGAAATATCGTGACCAGAATGATTACATTTCGATGAGATGATGATGTCCGAATGGTATTAGACCAGTACGGTTAATTTGATGATGTCCGAATGGTATTATACCAGTACGGTTAAGATGATGATGTCCGAATGGTATTATACCAGTACGGTTAAGATGATGATGTCCGAATGGTATTATACCAGTACCGTTAAGATGATGATGTGCGAATGGTATTAGACCAGTATGGTTAATTTGATGATGTGCGAATGGTATTATACCAGTACGGTTAAGATGATGATGTCCGAATGTTATTAGATCAGTACGGTTAATTTGATGATGTCCGAATGGTATTAGACCAGTACGGTTAATTTGATGATGTCCGAATGGTATTAGACCAGTACGGTTAATTTGATTGTTATAATGCTAGCTTAATGATGAGTGCTTAGCGCGGAAGCACCAAATATCAATGTTAAGAACTTTGGTTAGATCCAACGGAGATTCCAACCCACGATCTACCGCACTCAAGACAATCACGCTAACCAATTGCACAACCAATGTGGTCGAACATACGTTGAGTTCTACCCTTTAAATTCTTTTTTGTTGTCGGTACATAGATAGGTTGTCTTGTCACTGAGTAGCTTCTAATGGCCATATCTTATAATTCCCATCTAATTCAATAGACAAGAACAGTCTGATGACACCAAAGAGTTAATCAGAAGACGCAAATCGTCAGACAGCCAGACAATGCAATGACGAAATGAAGAAGGGCAAAAACCAAACGATGGTCCATTAAGAACCACACAGAAAATTAAAGGTTGAGCAACACGAACTATATATATTAAAAACAAACAACGATGAACTCATACGCTGTGGAAGGGTATGCAATTCCTGCTTCACGTGGAACCCGTCAAGTTATTCAAGATACCAGAAGGTAAACTGCGTATATATCTATTTCATAGATGCGGAAAAATGTTACAATGGAGTTCTAAAATACATGACAAGCGTTAGTTTTCTTTTAATAAATTTACCATTTTTTTCAGTAATAGCAACGTTTGATATTCATTTTCATTCACACAATCCTTGTCTGGAATGACCTTCATCGGGTACGCTAATAGTAACACGAGTAACACGAACCTCAATAAAAATCGGGATGGACCCAGATGTTCCGGAAGGATGAGCGAATCCTGCTCCACTAGTGGCACCCGTCGTGTTAATCTAGTTACAAACCCTGTGCTCAGCCATGAATGAGGAAATGACCGGGCAATGCTTACGATAAATGGAACATACCCGTTGTAATCTTTGACACTGGTATTCCATAACGGTCAATCAAGCCATGGTGGCGACCATAACAATTTCGAAGTGATGACTTCAACTTAACCAATAGGAACCTTTTGTTTAGAAGCTTACTTGTTAGAAGCAACCCTCTATCAAGGAATTCCTGATAGGAACCACAAGCTCTGGAATATCGGATCAACTGAGAGAGATATACTCCATATGCAGGCGCTGCTGGAATATTGCTACATATAAATGGGAAGTTCACAATGGGAAAATTGAAATCACCTCTTATCGTAAAGTTTCAATCTTAACCGCCCCTCACTGTGCATTTCGAGGTTTAAGGTCAAGGTATGAAGCAGACCTATCTTAAGGTTGGTAACCTACGTTAAGAAATCAACCACCTGAACAACTCGGCCACTTAAAACAAATTGATGACATACAAAAAAATGTAGATACACAAATGTTATGTGACTGTGTTTAACCAATTACCTTACTTGTTACAAAACTGATATGTAATCAAAACCGCAAATAAGTCTTGGACGCGGAAACTAGAAACGTAATACGGGCAAATAATGAGTTCATGATCATACAAATCGGAATTTAAAAGCAATTTAAATTAAAATCAAGACAATTAGTAGATATCGATAAATATAGCTTTCATGACAACAAACAATTTTAATACAAAATTGCACTGGATTTTATTCTAATGATGTTCTTTCTATGGCATTTATCCAATTTTTTTTTTAATCCTAACAAAATGTACAAAGTACATGTATTCGATGATGCACAGAAATACTTTGCACATTCGACAAGAAAATACAAATACATCCAAATTATATTTGTTTTCCTCTAAAATTATACAAAGACAAACAAACTTACCTGTTTTATCTACAGGTAGGACATATTCAGGTAGTATGTAATTATAACTGAAATATTGTTGAAAGGGGCGTTAAATACCATAACCCTTACCCTAACCCCTATTTTCATGTTTAATTATTGCCTTCTTGAAACATCAGAATATAATTTATATCTCCATGCCATCGTATACATAAAAGTGCATTGTCCCAAAATATAAATGTTATTTATGTAAGTCTTAAAAACTGGAATAAAGGCGAAATTTACCGAGCCTTTCCACAGTTTTGTGTCGAATACGTACACATAAACTTTATATTTTAAGACTGCATTAATACTGCGTTTATCCTAGAGAAAAAAACACATTATTTCATCGATGTTCGTATTTTGAATAAATTATGAACTCATACAATTACCCCTAGTTTGCCCCTTTTTATATGTTCTATCAAGAGGAAGTCAACTGATTTACGACTAGCTTACCAGAGCTCTGCAGGTAAAACGTGAAAGGGGTACCAGAAAAAATATACATGTATATATTTCGGTCAGTGACAGTACATGCAACCAATTGTGTGGTCAGTGCAATTTGGCTGCTCCAATAGTACAACTGCAGGTTAAAATGAAATATTGGCGTTAGAATAATCGCTTTACTTACATGGTTACGTTCGTCTAAACTGATGAAGGTTATTCCAGAAAAGCGTCGTGCGCGCTAAATTTGATATCTACGTTTTTATTTTAAGCAATGATTGAAAAATTACATACGCCATATTGTGTCAAAATGACGGGATATTCACATTATCACGTGAATAATTAATTAATTTTTTTTCTCGACATTGCATATGTACAGGATGATATAGTTTGCTATTGTGAGAATTGAGATTCTCATTAGATCTGTTTGACGTACTTACACGTATTGTAGGGGCAGTAGCAGATATGTGAAGCCGTGTAGTGTTATTTGATGAGTTTTTGGTGTTTTTCACAATCTGGATTATATTAATAAATCCTTAATTCAAAGTTATTAGTTGCATGTGTGATAGTTTGATCATCGTGGTCGTGATCGTATGGTGCAACTACCTATGTAATCAGTGCCGTTCACCACTAAAGTTGTGAGTTCGAATCCCGCTCAGGCGAGGTATACTCAATACCACAATATGTGATCAAGTTTGTCAGTGACTTGCGGCAGGTTCGTGGTATTCTCTGGGTCCTCCGGTTTCATCCACCAATAAAACTGACTGCCACTATATACCTGAAATATTGTTGAAAGTGGTGTTAACCACTATAACCTTAACCCCGTGATGCCAATAATAAAAAGGGAAACCTAATACTGTGAATTCATTTTAATTCTTGGAAAACAATTCTCGTGGTTTGAGGAAAGTTACAGTTTCCCGCTTAAAACCGGGAGTGAACACATGTGTTCCGGAAAGATAAGCAGGTGACACCCGTCGTGTTACTCTTGTTACAAACCCGGTGATAAATCATGAATGAGGAGGAACTGGATAGTGATTACGACAAAAGGGACTTATCCGTGGTCATTTGTAACACAGATACTCCGTAACGGTTAACTAAGTCATGATGGCGACCATAAATCTTTTTGTGATTGACATTTGATGAGAGGATAATGATGTCCGATTTGTACTAGACAAACACCCTTATATTGATTTGTACTAGAAAAACACCATTATATTGATTTGTACTAGACAAACACCCTTATATTGATTTGTACTAGACAAACACCATTATATTGATTTGTACTAGACAAACACCCTTATATTGATTTGTACTAGACAAACACCCTTATATTGATGTGTACTAGACAAACACCCTTATATTGATGTGTACTAGACAAACACCATTATATTGATTTGTACTAGACAAACACCCTTATATTGACGTGTACTAGACAAACACCCTTATATTGATTTGTACTAGACAAACACCATTATATTGATTTGTACTAGACAAACACCCTTATATTGATTTGTACTAGACAAACACCCTTATATTGATTTGTACTAGACAAACACCATTATATTGATTTGTACTAGACAAACACCCTTATATTGATTTGTACTAGACAAACACCCTTATATTGATGTGTACTAGACAAACACCCTTATATTGATGTGTACTAGACAAACACCCTTATATTGATTTGTACTAGAACAAACACCATTATATTGATTTGTACTAGACAAACACCATTATATTGATTTGTACTAGACAAACACCCTTATATTGATTTGTACTAGACAAACACCCTTATATTGATTTGTACTAGACAAACACCCTTATATTGATTTGTACTAGACAAACACCCTTATATTGATTTGTACTAGACAAACACCCTTATATTGATTTGTACTAGACAAACACCATTATATTGATTTGTACTAGACAAACACCCTTATATTGATTTGTACTAGACAAACACCCTTATATTGATGTGTACTAGACAAACACCCTTATATTGATTTGTATTAGACAAACACCCTTATATTGATTTGTACTAGACAAACACCCTTATATTGATTTGTACTAGACAAACACCCTTATATTGATTTGTACTAGACAAACACCCTTATATTGATTTGTACTAGACAAACACCCTTATATTGATTTGTACTAGACAAACACCCTTATATTGATTTGTACTAGACAAACACCCTTATATTGATTTGTATTAGACAAACACCCTTATATTGATTTGTACTAGACAAACACCATTATATTGATGTGTACTAGACAAACACCCTTATATTGATTTGTACTAGACAAACACCCTTATATTGATTTGTATTAGACAAACACCCTTATATTGATTTGTACTAGACAAACACCCTTATATTGATTTGTACTAGACAAACACACTTATATTGATTTGTACTAGACAAACACACTTATATTGATTTGTATTAGACAAACACCATTATATTGATTTGTACTAGACAAACACCCTTATATTGATTTGTACTAGACAAACACCCTTATATTGATTTGTACTAGACAAACACCCTTATATTGATTTGTACTAGACAAACACCCTTATATTGATTTGTATTAGACAAACACCCTTATATTGATTTGTACTAGACAAACACCATTATATTGATGTGTACTAGACAAACACCCTTATATTGATTTGTACTAGACAAACACCCTTATATTGATTTGTATTAGACAAACACCCTTATATTGATTTGTACTAGACAAACACCCTTATATTGATTTGTACTAGACAAACACACTTATATTGATTTGTACTAGACAAACACACTTATATTGATTTGTATTAGACAAACACCATTATATTGATTTGTACTAGACAAACACCCTTATATTGATTTGTACTAGACAAACACCCTTATATTGATGTGTACTAGACAAACACCATTATATTGATTTGTACTAGACAAACACCATTATATTGATGTGTACTAGACAAACACCCTTATATTGATTTGTATTAGACAAACACCCTTATATTGATTTGTATTAGACAAACACCATTATATTGATTTGTACTAGACAAACACCCTTATATTGATGTGTACTAGACAAACACACTTATATTGATTTGTACTAGACAAACACCCTTATATTGATTTGTACTAGACAAACACACTTATATTGATTTGTACTAGACAAACACACTTATATTGATTTGTATTAGACAAACACCATTATATTGATTTGTACTAGACAAACACCCTTATATTGATTTGTACTAGACAAACACCCTTATATTGATGTGTACTAGACAAACACCATTATATTGATTTGTACTAGACAAACACCATTATATTGATGTGTACTAGACAAACACCCTTATATTGATTTGTATTAGACAAACACCCTTTTATTGATTTGTATTAGACAAACACCATTATATTGATTTGTACTAGACAAACACCCTTATATTGATGTGTACTAGACAAACACCCTTATATTGATTTGTACTAGACAAACACCATTATATTGATTTGTACTAGACAAACACCCTTATATTGATGTGTACTAGACAAACACCCTTATATTGATTTGTATTAGACAAACACCCTTATATTGATTTGTATTAGACAAACACCCTTATATTGATGTGTACTAGACAAACACCCTTATATTGATTTGTATTAGACAAACACCCTTATATTGATGTGTACTAGACAAACACCCTTATATTGATTTGTATTAGACAAACACCCTTATATTGATTTGTACTAGACAAACACCCTTATATTGATTTGTATTAGACAAACACCCTTATATTGATTTGTACTAGACAAACACCCTTATATTGATTTGTACTAGACAAATACCCTTATATTGATGTGTACTAGACAAACACCCTTCTATTGATGTGTACTAGACAAACACCCTTATATTGATTTGTACTAGACAAACACCATTATATTGATTTGTACTAGACAAACACCATTATATTGATTTGTACTAGACAAACATTTTTGAATTAATCCGCCAGTGTGACATATGTTTTGTTTGTTTTTCATATATTTATGTGTTATGATTATCGATAGTGCATCTTTCTACGATATTGATATTTGATTTTTGAATTAATCCGCCAGTGTGACATATGTTTTGTTTGTTTTTCATATATTTATGTGTTATGATTATCGATATTGCATCTTTCTACGATATTGATATTTGATTTTTGAATTAATCCGCCAGTGTGACATATGTTTTGTTTGTTTTTCATATATTTATGTGTTATGATTATCGATATTGTATCTTTCTACGATATTGATATTTGCTTTTTGAATTAATCCGCCAGTGTGACATATGTTTTGTTTGTTTTTCATATATTTATGTGCTATGATTATCGATATTGTATCTTTCTACGATATTGATATTTGATTTTTGAATTAATCCGCCAGTGTGACATATGTTTTGTTTGTTTTTCATATATTTATGTGCTATGATTATCGATATTGTATCTTTCTACGATATTGATATTTGATTTTTGAATTAATCCGCCAGTGTGACATATGTTTTGTTTGTTTTTCATATATTTATGTGCTATGATTATCGATATTGTATCTTTCTACGATATTGATATTTGATTTTTGAATTAATCCTCCAGTGTGACATATGTTTTGTTTGTTTTTCATATATTTATGTGTTATGATTATCGATATTGTATCTTTCTACGATATTGATATTTGATTTTGGAATTAATCCGCCAGTGTGACATATGTTTTGTCTGTTTTTCATATTTTTATTTTCTATGATTATCGAATATGCATCTTTCTACGATATTGATATTTGATTTTTGAATTAATCCGCCAGTGTGACATATATTTTGTTTGTTTTTCATATATTTATGTGTTATGATTATCGATAGTGCATCTTTCTACGATATTGATATTTGATTTTTGAATTAATCCGCCAGTGTGACATATGTTTTGTTTGTTTTTCATGTATTTATGTGTTATGATTATCGATAGTGCATCTTTCTACGATATTGATATTTGATTTTTGAATTAATCCGCCAGTGTGACATATGTTTTGTTTGTTTTTCATGTATTTATGTGTTATGATTATCGATAGTGCATCTTTCTACGATATTGATATTTGATTTTTGAATTAATCCGCCAGTGTGACATATGTTTTGTTTGTTTTTCATATATTTATGTGCTATGATTATCGATAGTGCATCTTTCTACGATATTGATATTTGATTTTTGAATTAATCCGCCAGTGTGATATATGTTTTGTTTGTTTTTCATATATTTATGTGTTATGATTATCGATAGTGCATCTTTCTACGATATTGATATTTGATTTTTGAATTAATCCGCCAGTGTGACATATGTTTTGTTTGTTTTTCATATATTTATGTGTTATGATTATCGATAGTGCATCTTTCTACGATATTGATATTTGATTTTTGAATTAATCCGCCAGTGTGACATATGTTTTGTTTGTTTTTCATATATTTATGTGTTATGATTATCGATAGTGCATCTTTCTACGATATTGATATTTGATTTTTGAATTAATCCGCCACTGTGACATATGTTTTGTTTGTTTTTCATGTATTTATGTGTTATGATTATCGATAGTGCATCTTTCTACGATATTGATATTTGATTTTTGAATTAATCCGCCAGTGTGACATATATTTTGTTTGTTTTTCATGTATTTATGTGTTATGATTATCGATAATGCATCTTTCTACGATATTGATATTTGATTTTTGAATTAATCCGCCAGTGTGACATATGTTTTGTTTGTTTTTCATGTACTTATGTGTTATGATTATCGATAGTGCATCTTTCTACGATATTGATATTTGATTTTTGAATTAATCCGCCAGTGTGACATATGTTTTGTTTGTTTTTCATGTATTTATGTGTTATGATTATCGATAGTGCATCTTTCTACGATATTGATATATGATTTTTGAATTAATCCGCCAGTGTGACATATGTTTTGTTTGTTTTTCATGTATTTATGTGTTATGATTATCGATAGTGCATCTTTCTACGATATTGATATTTGATTTTTGAATTAATCCGCCAGTGTGACATATGTTTTGTTTGTTTTTCATGTATTTATGTGTTATGATTATCGATAGTGCATCTTTCTACGATATTGATATTTGATTTTTGAATTAATCCGCCAGTGTGACATATGTTTTGTTTGTTTTTCATATATTTATGTGTTATGATTATCGATATTGCATCTTTCTACGATATTGATATTTGATTTTTGAATTAATCCGCCAGTGTGACATATGTTTTGTTTGTTTTTCATGTACTTATGTGTTATGATTATCGATAGTGCATCTTTCTACGATATTGATATTTGATTTTTGAATTAACCCGCCAGTATGACATATGTTTTGTTTGTTTTTCATGTATTTATGTGTTATGATTAGCGATAGTGCATCTTTCTACGATATTGATATTTGATTTTTGAATTAATCCGCCAGTGTGACATATGTTTTGTTTGTTTTTCATATATTTATGTGTTATGATTATCGATAGTGCATCTTTCTACGATATTGATATATGATTTTTGAATTAATCCGCCAGTGTGACATATGTTTTGTTTGTTTTTCATGTATTTATGTGTTATGATTATCGATAGTGGATCTTTCTACGATATTGATATATGATTTTTGAATTAATCCGCCAGTGTGACATATGTTTTGTTTGTTTTTCATGTATTTATGTGTTATGATTATCGATAATGCATCTTTCTACGATATTGATATATGATTTTTGAATTAATCCGCCAGTGTGAGATAAGTTTTGTTTGTTTTTCATGTATTTATATATTATGATTATCGATAGTGCATCTTTCTACGATATTGATATTTGATTTTTGAATTAATCCGCCAGTGTGACATATGTTTTGTTTGTTTTTCATATATTTATGTGTTATGATTATCGATAGTGCATCTTTCTACGATATTGATATTTGATTTTTGAATTAATCCGCCAGTGTGACATATGTTTTGTTTGTTTTTCATATATTTATGTGTTATGATTATCGATATTGCATCTTTCTACGATATTGATATATGATATTTGAATTAATCCGCCAGTGTGACATATGTTTTGTTTGTTTTTCATGTATTTATGTGTTATGATTATCGATAGTGCATCTTTCTACGATATTGATATATGATTTTTGAATTAATCCGCCAGTGTGACATATGTTTTGTTTGTTTTTCATATATTTATGTGTTATGATTATCGATAGTGCATCTTTCTACGATATTGATATATGATTTTTGAATTAATCCGCCAGTGTGACATATGTTTTGTTTGTTTTTCATATATGTATGTGTTATGATTATCGATAGTGCATCTTTCTACGATATTGATATTTGATTTTTGAATTAATCCGCCAGTGTGACATATGTTTTGCTTGTTTTTCATGTATTTATGTGTTATGATTATCGATAGTGCATCTTTCTACGAAATTGATATTTGATTTTTGAATTAATCCGCCAGTGTGACATATGTTTTGTTTGTTTTTCATATATTTATGTGTTATGATTATCGATAGTGCATCTTTCTACGATATTGATATATGATTTTTGAATTAATCCGCCAGTGTGACATATGTTTTGTTTGTTTTTCATATATTTATGTGTTATGATTATCGATAGTGCATCTTTCTACGATATTGATATATGATTTTTGAATTAATCCGCCAGTGTGACATATGTTTTGTTTGTTTTTCATATATGTATGTGTTATGATTATCGATAGTGCATCTTTCTACGATATTGATATTTGATTTTTGAATTAATCCGCCAGTGTGACATATGTTTTGCTTGTTTTTCATGTATTTATGTGTTATGATTATCGATAGTGCATCTTTCTACGAAATTGATATTTGATTTTTGAATTAATCCGCCAGTGTGACATATGTTTTGTTTGTTTTTCATATATTTATGTGTTATGATTATCGATAGTGCATCTTTCTACGATATTGATATATGATTTTTGAATTAATCCGCCAGTGTGACATATGTTTTTTTTTTTTTCATTTTATTTATTGTACTATAAACAAAACTTAAATAACTAGAACAGTTTATACTACTTGAATTAATCTTCAAAAAGACAATATTAATACATAAGTGATCTGAGTCATATTCGCCTTCTTCAAAAGAATGATTTTAGATTAAGGTATAATTATTCTGCACAAAATATCAATACATGACAAAAAGACATCCTTTCCAATGATAAACATGAAAGGCAATCATTACATAATTAATGTTTGACCTTTATAGAAGATTAAAATTTGATTGTATATAAAAATTGTACATTTTCATAGAGATTAGTGAGTAGAATTCAGGATCAAACAAACCTCGTTCTGAGACATCTGA
Organism: Bathymodiolus brooksi; assembly: GCA_963680875.1. Classification (NCBI taxonomy): domain Eukaryota; kingdom Metazoa; phylum Mollusca; class Bivalvia; order Mytilida; family Modiolidae; genus Bathymodiolus; species Bathymodiolus brooksi. Next base: position 47,291,404 of record OY804588.1, read on the forward strand.
GACAATATACAGAAAGTAACTTGAAAAACATAAAATATCGAAATCAAACAGAAACTCCTAGAAAGAGCCAAAATCGATACTCGAAACACACAAAGACATGATCGCACACTTTCCTGGCCATGTACAGGCAGGGTTAAAGTAGTCTTATGATACCCTTTTAGTGAATAAATGTTAGAGAAAACCGATGGGGCAATCAAGAATGCACAACCCAGAGACACCAATGGGCACACGAGACTCAGGACTAGGCGAGCAATACAAGAAAACAAAGCATAATACAGAAAACTATAAAGATTAGCAATACGGACCCCATCAAAAACACAACACAGAAAACTATAAAGATTAACAATACGAACCCCATCAAAAACACAACACAGAAAACTACAAAGATTAGCAATACGGACCCCATCAAAAACACAACACAGAAAACTATAAAGATTAGCAATACAGACCCCACCAAAAACACAACACAGAAAACTACAAAGATTAGCAATACGGACCCCATCAAAAACACAACACAGAAAACTATAAAGATTAGCAATACAGACCCCACCAAAAACACAACACAGAAAACTATAAAGATTAGCAATACGGACCCCACCAAAAACACAACACAGAAAATTATAAAGATTATCAATACGGACCCCATCAAAAACACAACACAGAAAACTATAAAGATTAGCAATACGGACCCCACAAAAAACACAACACAGAAAACTATAAAGATTAGCAATACGGACCCCATCAAAAACACAACACAGAAAACTATAAAGATTAGCAATACGGACCCCATCAAAAACACAACACAGAAAACTATAAAGATTAGCAATACGGACCCCACTAAAAACACAATACAGAAAACTATAAAGATTAGCAACACGGACCCCACCAAAAACACAACACAGAAAACTATAAAGATTAGCAATACGGACCTCATCAAAAACACAACGCAGAAAACTCTGAAGATTAGCAATACGGACCCCATCAAAAACACAACACAAAAAACTATAAAGATTAGCAATAAGGACCTCATCAAAAACACAACACAGAAAACTATAAAGATTAACAATACGGACCCCACCAAAAACACAACACAGAAAACTATAAAGATTAGCAATACGGACCCCATCAAAAACACAACACAGAAGACTATAAAGATTAGCAATACGGACCCCACCAAAAACACAACACAGAAAACTATAAAGATTAGCAATACGGACCCCATCAAAAACACAACACATAAAACTATAAAGATTAGCAATACGGACCTCATCAAAAACACAACACAGAAAACTATAAAGATTAGCAATACGGACCCCACCAAAAACACAACACAGAAAACTATAAAGATTAGCAATACGGACCCCATCAAAAACACAACACAGAAAACTATAAAGATTAGCAATATGGACCCCATCAAAAACACAACACAGAAAACTATAAAGATTAGCAATACGGACCCCACCAAAAACACAACACAGAAAACTATAAAGATTAGCAATACGGACCCCACAAAAAACACAACACAGAAGATTATAAAGATTAGCAATACGGACCCCACAAAACACACAACACAGAAAACTATAAAGATTAGCAATACGGACCCCATCAAAAACACAACACAGAAAACTATAAAGATTAGCAATACGGACCCCACTAAAAACACAACACAGAAAACTATAAAGATTAGCAATATGGACCCCATCAAAAACACAACACAGAAAACTATAAAGATTAGCAATACGGAACCCACCAAAAACACAACACAGAAAACTATAAAGATTAGCAATACGGTCCCCACCAAAAACACAACACAGAAGACTATAAAGATTAGCAATACGGACCCCACCAAAAACACAACACAGAAAACTATAAAGATTAGCAATACGGACCCCACAAAAAACACAACACAGAAAACTATAAAGATTAGCAATACGGACCCCATCAAAAACACAACACAGAAAACTATAAAGATTAACAATACGGACCCCACCAAAAACACAACACAGAAAACTATAAAGATTAATAATACGGACCCCATCAAAAACACAACACAGAAAACTATAAAGATTAGCAATACGGACCCCACCAAAAACACAACACAGAAAACTATAAAGATTAGCAATACGGACCCCACCAAAAACACAACACAGAAAACTGTAAAGATTAGCAATATGGACCTCATCAAAAACCGGGGATTTACCCACAGACCCCATCAAAAACCGGGGATTGACCCAGTCAAATAATGCGATCATGCTTTCCACATTCATTTTATTCAATATTTGATGATCATAAACATATTTTCCTAAGAACATTCGAAAGTCCCTGAACAAAACTTAACCAAATTTGGCAGAGATGATTTATGATTGGGTACTCCTTTTTGAAGGAAATGGCAAAGATTGCAAAACTAAACGGTCAGAGTTACCAGTCCCACTTGTTTGTGCCAGGACAAACAAGTTGTAGTCTACCAGAGATATGTATATACGTGTTAAATGTCTCTGAACCAACCATGTTCTCCTGAATGTTGAAGACAGATGAAATTTTGTACAGATGTTGATACACATGCAAACAACCCAAAATATAGCTCTAATATGGGAAAATTGTGTCTATAAGAGAACATGTCACCCTGCGGTTACCCGTAGGTTAATGAAAATCGACGTATTTAAAAGAAGCAAGCAGATGCGCCTAATCGACCTTTTCATACACTAAAAGTAGATGAATTTCACATTTTTGTCTGCGAACAATTAATTAAGAAATAATTCATGGCAGGCATAGAGTTGTGCAAATTTACACATGGGCTGTGCCTTTATATTCGAATTTTACCCCGAGAGAGAGCGAGGGGTAAAATCTAAGAATATAAAGGCCCAGCCCATGTGTAAATTTGCACAACTCTATGCATGCCATGAATTATTTTGATTCTAATAGGACAAATACGGTAATGTTTAACCATTCGTGAACTGTATGCACACGGCATTTATGGCTGTTCCATTTACCTGCTTCTGAAATTTTGAATTGATTTTGAATTATTTATATTTGAACAAGATATCTTAAAACAAAGATATGGATGTTAATATGAAAAACATATTTATTGTGTATTTTCCAACATAGATTCGATTGAACAATTCCTGCGTAAAATATTTTTTAAAAAGTCGGAGTTCATTCGTTCATCATTTCGAGCTTTAACAAGATGGCGGAGCGAAGTTGTCAAACATAATATCGAACACTTGAACAGTTGTTAATAATCGACAATTATTGTCTTTTGTAATAATATCGTCATCCTGTGACGTTGTTTACAAGGGACGCTGATTGACACAAGCTGGTTACTAATTTATTTTACGATTTTGTGAGCATTTTACTTGTTTGAGTAGCAAAATTCAAAATGCCATCAAATTTGAAAATATCAGTAACTTAAATTCATCACGTCTAGTTATCAATGTATACGTAGGAAAACAAGGTAAGTGCCTTTTGTTATTCATGGCCGACACATATCAATGGAATGTATTTGATATGTGTGCGTACTGGGGATCCCCAAATGTACATTTTCAAAACAAATGATAAAAAAATACTTAGCTACAGAATATTTATTTATAACTGAGGGGTAATTTTATTTTAAGGACTTTAAAAATACGCTATATGCCGGTGTTTTGTTTGTTTACACTCGGTCGTCACAGTAATTTCACTGCGGGAGTCACATCGGAACAGCCAGATTTGTTGTGTACTGCACTTGCGCTAAATATAGAGTTGTTGAGTATTATCGTGTGTGCCGTTTTATAGACGTCATATTAGAATTTTCAATCAATGATGTTACGTTATTTACGGTCTAGGCCAATCAAAATATTTTGGTGTACGTTTTACACACAATGCATTAGTTTCTGAAAGGTCCAATTAGCATATACACGGCTGTATATATATATTTTACAGATGTTTGCAATTAAACATATACCATGGGACTGACAATATCATTAAACAGAGTTTCATTTCTTCCTCCTCCTGTCCGAAATATTGAGACGTCGAGTACCGTATTATACAACACCGGACTAGGTGCAGTCTACATGAGGGGGCAGGTCCCCGTTTTGGCGAAAAACTTTTAAAAATGACGGAAAATTTGGGTTTGGGTCCTCCTACTTGCCCCCTCTTTTGAGAAAGTCTGGATCCGCCCTCGGTCTACTTTGACAAAAAAATATAGGTCCATATATCTGAGTTAATATTGTTTTAAAAAAATTATTGGACTTCGTCCCAAGTTAGGTAACACCTATTATCATATTAATTCCTGGTCTGGTAAGCTAATTACTGTGTGAATGCTCATTTGGAGGATCGATGTCATTTTTCATTTGTTTTCTGCCAATCAGAAATCAAAGATTGCTCCCACTGCGGGACATAGTTTTAATAAATATGTAAAGGAGCCTATAGAAAAATGTTTAAAAAATCCTTCTTAGAAATTACATGAACCCTAACTTCACATGAATAATCATTGGTTGGTACAAAATGTAGACAGTTGGTTATTATCTGGATTCCAAGATGGCCACCATCACAGTGCATAGTGTTGAACCCAAAAGAGAAAACCTTTAAACTATTTTTCTCTGAAACCCTTGAAATATATTAAACAATCACATCGTATAGTGTTGAACCCAATAGATAAAATCCTTAAATTATTTTTCTCTGAAACCCTTGAAATATATTTAACTAATTGTGGAGTTTTCAAGTGGAATGTTTCTTTTTTACGCTGGTCCAATGACCACCACTGCAAGAAATAGAAATAATACCAAAGGACAGTGTGAGGAAATTATTCTTCCCTGAAACCAGTTAAATTTTTAGCAATAAATGTTACAGAAATCGTCATTGGATAGTGTTTTAGTAAATTTGTTTTTATGTCCTATTTGAGTTCCAAGTTCCACCACTTGAATTCATTTAACATGCATCATAGAATGAGGAAAGGACCGGAAAGTGCTTACGACAAGTGGAACATATCTGTGGTCATTTGTGACACAGATATTCCATAACGGTTAACCAAGTCATGGTGGCGACCGTAAAACTTTCGAGGAGATGACTCTAACGTAACCAATAGAAACCCGTGGTTCAGTAGGTGCATTGTTAGCAGCAACCCTTTATCAAGGAAATCCTTATAGGAACCACAAGCTCTGAAATAGCGGATCAATTTACAATTTCGAGGTGTAGGTAAAGGTATGAAGCAAACCTATCTGTTTTACTAATGTGTTCCAACTGACCGACCCCCTTCCCTACCCCCTCCCGCTTCGAATGATTGATACATAGATATGCGTCGCTACATGTGGCATTGGAAGTGTGATCCAAGCCAAACCTGGCTAAATAAAGAGACTCATAAAAGACAAAGCCTCATGATATTCCAAATTCTAAGATGTGAAATTAGTTGGGTTTATTTTTTTTTCTTGGCTTCATCCACTATTGAATCAATCGGCCAACCTATGATGATTCTGCTGCTCTCATCAGCACATCGACTGTGTTATATGGTGTCTGAATTTGTTTTAAATCGAAACATTTCAATTCGCTGGAAGACAGTTTACTCGTTTGCTAAAGCGCATATAAACGTACTGCTTGATCAGTCTTCTAATCTGGTGACTAAGTAGGAACAGTCATACAGTTCCCATGTCATTTTAGCAGTTGTTCAACCAATCCTCCAATTTCAAATCCTATCCTTTCCTTTGAAATTAGCGAAAGTCGCCGGTCTGATACAAGGTGTCTGGTACAAGATGTTGTATCACCACACTGTGGTGATAAACGAATGGCGCGACGTTGCACGAGACGTTCTCTGCCGAATTACTTTGACATGACGTCATATCATTGGAATGTCAGACAAAACACAGTAATCTGACATTGGTGAATGAACGCAAAAAATAACGTGATGTCATGCACAAAATGTAGTCTCCCTGAGAGTATTGCACAAATTTTAATTCAACCCTTGTTATTTGTCTAAAATTCGTTTCTATTGAAATGTTAGATAAACTTATTACATACGTAGTGTGTTTGGTACGACTTTATGTCAGGTCTTGCCTGTTCCATGAACTAACCGCATCACAATTCGTCGCTTCCGCGACTCGTAGTGATACTGGTTCACACAACAGTCTCGACCTGATACAAAGTCTCGTACCAACACACTATGTATCTAATGGGTATGTATTTGGCTTCCATGTGTTCATTATTTGCCTTTATTTATCCTACCCACTTGTCTTCTAAAAAATCAAATACATAAAAGTACTATAGTTGGTTTGACTTCTATAAATCTCCAGAAATAAATCCTAAAAATCCATTATTTAAATCAACAATTATTTACTAGATGTATGTAAATATATGATATAAACGCACTTTAGCAATTCATTTCAAAATTGTTCGTCAATTAATAAAAAGATTTGTTCATTAGGTGTCTATGTTAATTAAATTTTCTGAAGAAAAACAAACTGCTTGGAGTGAGTGCAAATAGGTAAGTGCCACCCCATCAACATGAAAGCAAACAGACATGTGCTTGCAATGTATATTTCACTGTACCACTAAAAGCATACAGACCGTTATTTTAATTTTTAAAAAATGTTTCCCCATATAAGACCTAAACTTTGATTTAAAAACCCAGATATATTGCATTTGATATTTTTCATAATATCATATGTAAATAGCCTAGAACGAAGGAAATATGTCGCTGTTTGATTTCCTTTCATCCAGGAAAGAATTCAATGTTGACCCGTCCAATATTCATACGACCTGACAGTGAACTCATTCGGAAAAGCGTTTGTGCATGAACGAAATTGTTTGTTGATGAAGAAAATGTCGGATGTGCAAAATCGAATCGTGGAAGAACAAAAACATTGACGGATTCTACACGAAAACGACACAAAAAGGAGGATTCAGCAGATTTCTTAAATTATGTTAATTCTAATAAATTTACATGCAACATGCTTACCTCATCATCCATCCTCAGTTATTTATAGCAGTTATCACTCGCAGTTCGGGAAACTTCGGAACTGCAGCCGATTCATAATTAATCATGTGCTATTGACGATTCCATCAACAGACGATGCTAAGCATTCGAATTCTTTTCACTAATTACGACATTATAACAGATTTTTTAAACCTGGCTTTTTGTTCAGAACAATTTATTAGTATAAAACATCGAATATTGGCAACTTTTGAAATTACAAAAAAAAAATTCTGACAGCCTGTATGCCTCTAAAGAATTGAAGATCGCCTAAAACTGTGTCCAAAGTCACATGGTACAACGAAATAGACATCCAAGGTAACAAATAAATGATAAGATATAACCTTAACACTATTTGTACTCACTCCATGTATTTTTCACACATTAGAAAATGAAATTAACATAGAGAAATAACGGACAGCGTTTTTAATAAATGACAAATTATGTGTTCGTTTATATCATCTAGAAAATTATGATGATTTGAAAAAATCATTTTTTAAAGATTTTTTTCTGGAGATTTATAGAAGTCGGTTTGACTTCACTGACTTTAGCAGTAAAAACATAGGCCAGTTTACCACTGGGGACTTAAACTTTTGTGATATTTCGCAATATGTTAATATGTATGGATGAGAGTGTGATTTGGTAGTTGATATATATTTTTGTCGTGCTAATAAGACAATAGCTGCCCCAGAAGTATAGAGGTCTATGAAATATTTACAGTCCAAGATATTTAAATACGTGAGTAATTCCCAAATATCTTTCCTCAGCTTTGAGAAATTTAAATATGAAAAAAAACAATGCAATTATTACTTTCTTTAATGTTTTTTCTTCATTGTTTAGAAAAAGAAAGCATTCTGGTGAGTGCAATAGTGATTTCTTTAAAGTCTTTATTCAAATTTAGGATTGAACTACCAATAGTTAACCATATGGAACAAAACATCATTTAAATGCAGAAGTGATACATGGGACATAACTCTAGTTAAATATTTCTTAGCACCATTGTCATTACTTCTCTGTCTGCATCCGTCGTCGTTGTCTGTTAACTTCACTGGGCCAATAGGAACCAAACTTGGTTTGAATGTTAATTAGATGGTTCTCTACATACTTTTCCCGATCGGAAATTCACAAATGAAAAAGAGGCCCCAAAGTGAACAAAAACAGTGTTTTCTCCTTTTGTATATATGGGATTTTTACTTTTACACTGATTTTGATGAGTATTCTTTATGTTCCTTATCAATTTTTGTTTGTTCTGTAGTTTCACACTATGTCCTTGTGATAATGTGATGCCTGTTGTAATTATGGTTGGTGTTGACGCCATATCTTCTCCATCAAAACTTGTTATTTTTGTATACACTATGCTTAAATTGCTCTGTATACTTCATCAATCTTAATTTTATTTTATTTTATGATTTTTATTATATTTGCCCAACAATGTCGATATTATAATCATACAGCTCAAAATTCTTCCGTAGCTTTTTTTTTTCTTTATTGAAAATTGTACGACAGTTTTAAAATATACAGAATTCGTACATTTTAGACATATATATGATTGAAACCCTTGATACTTACCTTCTGTTAAAATGTTAATTCACAACTACCTAAATTTAACGAATAAATTTACGATTTCATTTCGTTTATTTTTCTTAAGATGGGCTGTGACTTTCAGTTTATAAGTACAACTTAAGAAATTATATACCAATGAAATATACATGGAGTGGATTCATTTTCCGTTAGGTTACATAGTGAGTGAGTTAGTGTTATTAATACCAAATGAGCAATTGTTTACCTATAGCATGGCGTTGTAATGATTAACGTGCTCGCCTCGAGTGTGGTAGATCGTGGGTTCGAGCCCCGGTCGGGTCAAGTCAAACCAAAGACTATAAAATTGGTCTTTGCTGCTTCTCCGCTAAGCATGCGTCATTAAGGAGTAAGAGCAAATACTAAATGGCTCGGAATCAGAATAATGTGCCCGAGTGGAGCGACATGCTTATCCGCGGACTGTTGTTTTAGTGAGGTAGCACTATAAAAATCCAACTCAGAGTGTTGGTCTAGAACAAAGCGGGCCTTATCATCATTTCATTGAAAATTAACTTGTTCTCGCCATGATATAGCTGAAAACTTGCTGAATTGGCGTTAAACAACAATCACTCACTCACTCACTAGCATGGCGCGAACAAGCTCCATGATGAGGAGATGATAATTAATGATGTCCGCTTTCTACTAGTCCAACAGGCTGAAACAACAGTCCGCAGGTAAACATGTCGCTCCACTCGGACACATTATTCTGATTCTGGGCCAATCAGTCTTTGCTCTTTCTCCTCAATGCTGTGTGCTTAGAGGAGAAACAGCAAATTCTAATTTTATTGTCTTTGGATTCACCCGACCGTGGCACGAACGTACGATCTACCACACTCGAGGCGAGTACACCACCCATGGATTCACCCGACCGGGGCACGAACGCACGATCTATCACACTCGAGGCGAGCACACCACCCATGCGGTTGTTTACATTCTGTCAAAAGTTATAACCCTGAATGAAATTCCACGTATTTGAAAACACAGTTCAAAATATGATCATCTGATATAATCTTGAACTTGTTAAAGGTGGTCAGTATTTAGTAGAAGTAAAAGATGCTTAAACATATTAAATTAACTTCTGATCAATATATTTTTTGGGTTTCCATGTGTTCATCATTTACCAATATTAAGCCTGATTTTTTAATAAATAAAGGTACTATAGTTGGTTTGACTTCTATAAATCTCCAGAAAAATTCTTAAAAATCCATTTTTTAAATCAACAATGTTTACTAGATGTATGTTAATATAGGATATATACGAACTCTGACAATTAACTTCAAAATATGTTAATTCAATTTTCTGACATATTAAAAAAACTGCATGGAGTGATCATGAGTACAAATAATTAAGAGCCATCCCATCAACACAAAAACAAATAGACATGTTGTTTCAATGTATATTTCAATGTACCATTACAGAATTGATGATCGACTAAAACTGTGTCCAAAGTCACATGGTACAACGAAATAGATATTCAAAGCAAAACATTGATGGGATGGTCCTTATACTGTTTGTACTCACTTCATGCATGTTTTACACTATAACAAATAGAATTAAAACAGAGACCAAATGGAATACTTTGTTAATAAAAGACCAAAATTGTGGAATTAAATGTTTGAGTTCGTATGCATGTTTTCCATATATCTACATACATATAGAAAAAAATTGCAGATTATAGTAGGAAAACATATACCAGATTACCACAGGGGACTTAAAACTTATGTCATATTTCGCAGTATTATCAGTATATTTTCAGTATGTATTTTGTATTTCAGTTTCATTAAGTAATTGATTTTTTGTGCTAGCAGTACAATAGCGGCCCCAATGGTACACAGGTCTATATAATTAATATCGTCAAAGACATTTAAATACATTAGTTATTCCCATATATCTTTCTTCAACTCTAAGATATTTAAATATGAAAAACATCAATACAATAATTACTATCTCTAGTGAGTTTTTTCTTCATCGTTTAGAGGGAAAAAATCATTATGGTGATTGCAATGAGTGATAATCTTTATTAAAGTCTATGGTAAAATTTAGGATTGAACTAGCTAACCATATATGGAACAAAACATCATTTAAATGTAGAAGTAATTTATGGGACATAACTCTAGTTATATTTACGAGATGTTTTTAGTTAACCTAACCCATCACTTCCCTGTTTGCACCAGTCGTCCGCAAACGTCGTTGTCCGTTAACTTCACTTGGCCAATGGGTAGGAATGTTCATTCGATAATCCTCTACATAATCTATATTTTTCCGAACGGAAATCCACAAATAGAAAAGAGGCTCCAAAGTGCATAAAATGTGTTTTCTGTTTTTGAATGTTGAATCTTTATTTTTACACCTATTTTGATGATTATACTTCATTTTCCTTTTCAAAATTTTCTTCATTATGTAGTATCACACAAAGTCACTTCAAGTGTCCCCGTGAAGATGTGACGTCTGGCTTCTAAGTGTTACTGTTACCATGGTTACTTCAAAACCGTTGTCTTGATGTTGACACCAGGACTGGGTTGCACAAACCTTATTTAAATTTAAGTGTCAATTAAAACTTAATTGACACTTAAAACTACTTGAATTGTACATGGAATTAATTTACACTTAAGGTTTAATTGAGACTTAAATTTAATTGAGGCTTGTGCAACCCAGTCCAGATCTTCTCAAGCTAAATTTCTATATGATGAAATTGCTCTGTATGCTTCATAAATGGTAGTTTTATCTTTATTGATGATTTTTTCTATTTACCCAACAACGTTGATGTTTTATAATTCAGTCAAAATCCTTGCATAACGAAAAAATGAATGTGATCATTTCATTTATTTTTCTTTAAGATGAACTGTGACTCCCAGTTTATAATTCAACTATCCTGTTACTTCGTGTATCTACTTGTGTTTGTGTCCTGTTGTTTATTTTTCACATAATATTATTAACTATCCTCCCATGTGTTGCCACTTTCCAGTAGCGTCTGCATACGAAGTTTTTATTTATCTCAATCAATGCGACATTTCGGGATGAGTACATCATACCTGGATTAGCTGGATAAAAGATTGCTACTGGTGTGTAAACTGTACACAGTTGGATTGAATTAATTTCAGGGGTTTGACGGTTCTCACATTGAATTGGTTGATCGCTTCGCAGTGTCCTCACCCAACGATGACTCTGGGTCTGTTTGTACTGTCGTTATCTCCTTCCGTTCTTTTTACATCGTTTACGACATCTACAGTAATTTGATAATCGTTGAGTAACTCGGTGCGGTGCCATATGTGGAGCAGGAATAACTTACACTTCCGGAGCTCCCGGTGTTAATCCTGATTTTTTACAAGTACAATCATTATCTACCATTGTAGTAGTTAGCGGATTATTTTCAACAACTGGTACGATTCAATATGTAAAAGGTACTATAATCTGTCTGACTTCTATAAATCAGCAGCAAAAAAAATTTAAAATCCTATTTTTATCAACAATTTTTTTCAAGATGTGTGTAAATAATGATATATACGAACAATTAATTTCAAAATAGTTGGTGAATTAATTTTAAAAAAGTTGCTCATTAGGTCTCTATGTTAATTTAATTTTGATAAGTACATTGTATATAAAAAATAAATTAAATATATTCTAAATAACAGGTAATCCGCGAAAATTTAAAAAAAAAAAGATTCTCAGTTCCATTTTACGGCCAGTTATGATGCTCTTTCTCCGTGGAAATATTATACCTGTTAATCCCCAAATCCACGCTAATGTAATGCGCCCTCTGTGTGTGCTTAACTTTATTTTTGGAACCATTGTTTGTACATGTACCCGATATCAGGTCTTTTCTTGAAATTTCTTCTAGGTACCCTCGTTAATAAAATATGTTGATAGTGTAAATACGGAACTGATAGATAGTACACTGAAACAAACAATAATGTGTAGCTGTTTTAATGATTTTTATGGCTCTCGAAATATAGAAATTCTTGCGTCCATCTAATATGTATTGCTCGCTTCATTTGATTAATGTTCATAGTTAACAAAATACAGATAGCAATTCTTCTCTTCAAAAGTAGGCTTGCGATTTACGACTTACAAGCAACTACCACCACTCTTAACTTTGCGATCACTTTTTATCGTAAGTCGTAAATCCTAACTATTAGTGAAACGGTCGTAACTCTTAACAGTACACCTACGTCTACGTTTACGATTTACGACCTTTAGTGAAACGGATTGCCTCAATGGTAGTAACGGTTCAATTAGATTCTTCTTTTCTCTATAACTTCAAGAAATAATAACGGAAAATTGTATTTGTAAAAACATAGGCCAGTTTACCACTGGGGACTTACACGTTTGGCTTAGTTCACAGGTTTAGATTTGTAGTTGATTTGTTTGTTAAGACAAGGCGGCCCCAGTAGTATAGAAGTCTATGTAATGTAATACGTCTGATATCTATAAATACCAGAGGAATTTCCAACTTTTCTACTTTCACTCTGAAAAATTTAAATATGAAAAAATTAAATGAAGTAGTGCTTTAATTTGCTAATTCTTTATTAGTTAGAAAAAAGTATGAATATTGACTTAAAAGACTGATTACGTTCACAAGCTATTAATACTTGGAACAAAACTGGCAAATGAGAAACAAAACAACATTTATATAGAAAAGTGTATTCATTCATGGGACACAACTCTACCCAACTACATTATATCTGTTTAAAACAAAACGCATTTATAAGAGAAAAAGCTTATATAATTTCATGCTTACTGTTTTGTATTTTTTGTGTTTGTATTTTTTTGATTTTTAATAGGAATTTATTTATAATATTGTATATTGTAATTTACTCTTTCTGACGCATGTACTATTGTAATTATTTATTATGTGGTGAGGACCCTTGTAAATTGTTATAATTTGTGTCCGATCCAATTGTTATAATATTTAGCAATAAAATATGTTTAATCTAACAACGTACACTTCCGGAGCACCCGATGTTAATCCTGATTTTTTACAATTACAATCATTATCTACCATTGTGGTAGTTGACGAATTATTTTCAACAGCCGGTGCGATTCAATATGTAAAAGGTGGGGCTGTAACGATACGCCTACCTTACGATACGATACGTATCGCGATACAAGGGTCATGATACGATACGCTTTGATACGATACATTTTAAGTAGAAACTAAGTATTTTGGTCTAGGACAATAATGATTTTATAGACCTCTATGCTTCTGGGGCAGCTGTACAAGTTTCTCTATCAATCTAAACTTTAAGTCGTTTCTCTATTAATCGAAAGTTTAAGTCCCCAGTGGTAAACTGGTCTATGTTTTTTTTTCTACTATACTCTGTTTGACTTCTATAAATAAATAGAAAAAAATCTTAAAATTACGTTTTTAAATCAATATTTTTTTTCTAGATATATGTTAATATTTGATATATACGAACAAATGTTTTGGTCATTTATTAAAAGATTTGTCCATTAGTTCCCGATGTTAATTCTATTTTCTAAAGTGTAAAAATATGCATGGAATGATTACAAATAGTGGAAGAGTTATCACATATTTTTTTTCGCTTTGCACGTCTATTTTAGTGTACCATCTGACCGTGCAGGCAGTATTAGGTGATAATCATTTCTTTAACATAAAAATGTCCAAAGTCACATGTCTATTTGCTTTCGAATTGATGGGGTGGCTCTTACATTATTATTTTTTTTTTATATACAATGTACTTATCAAAATTAAATTAACATCGAGACCTAATGAGTAACTTTTTCTTAGAATAAATTAACCAACTATTTTGAAATTAATTGTTCGTACATATCATTATTTACACACATCTTGAAAACAATTGTTGATAAAAAAAAGGATTTTATATATTTTTTTGCTGGTGATTTATAGAAGTCAGACAGATTATAGTACCTTTTACTAGAGGTGAAACTATTCACCGAAGTTTCGACGAACCGCGATATTTTCGTCTAGTTCGATTGTCGATTCATTTGATCCGTATTTCGATTCGGCGTCGGTCCGGAATGTTCCGCTGGTTAGAATGACATTTTTGGCGAAATTAAGTGTGTTTATCGTACGTCGGAAAACGCTGAAAACTTGAAGTGGCAGTGGATCTACAGGGCAAACCCAAATTAATAGATCCACCTGCTTCCTTTAGATCAGCAGTATTTCGACTTCCCGGAAGTCGATGGAAAGGTTGACAAATCGAAATCCGTTTGTTAAATATGCTTTGCAAGTGTTTCTACCAAATTTTAACATTACCTGTCCTGATTTAAACTTACTTGCTTTATAAATGTTAATTGTTAAACTTGAGTTCTGAGAGTTCATTAAAAACACACAGAGATTAAAAACAAACATAATCTATACAAAAAATCTGACCACACATGGAATAAGATACAACACTGACCTAGAGTAATTCCCAAATATCTTTCTTTTACTCTGAGAAATTTAAATATGAAACAAATCAATACAATAATTATTTTCTTTATTGTTTTTTCCATTGCTTAGCAATTCATGGGACATATATTACTTCCCTCTCTGCATCTGTCGTCGTTGTCCGTTATCTTCATTAAAGCAATTGCATCCAAATTTGGTAGAAATGTTAATTGGATGGCCCTCTACATACAATTAAAAAAGATGAACCAAGGTACAAAAATGTGTTTTCTCCTTTTGTATATTGAATTTGTATTTTACACCGATTTTGATGATTATTTCTTCATGTTCCTTATCAAATACATGTATGACCGCGTGAAAATGTGACTTCTGGTTTTTAATTGTATTGTTATCATGATTACTTAAAGGTGGTTGATGCTGACAACAGATCTTCTCCAGCAAAAAATGTACACTTGAAGTAGAATTGCTCTGTAAGCTTCATGAATGGTAGTTTTATTTCTAATGATTTTTTTATTTACCAAGCAACGTCAATATTCTATAATTCAACTCAAAATCCTTGCATATGTATTTCTTTGAAAATGGTACAGAATTTGTACATATGTGACATATTCATGACAGAAATTCTTGATTATTACCTCCTGTTAAAATAAGCTACCACAATTTTAACGAACACATGGTTTATTTTTCTTAAGATGAACCGTGACTTCCAGTTTATATTTCAATTATCGTGTTACTTCGTGTATCTAATTGTGTTTGTGTCCTGTGGTTTCTTTTTCATATTATATTATTAACTACCCTTGCTATTTCCACAAAAATGTTGAATTGACACTAAGTTATAATGGCCAATAGTTGCTACTTTTTCCGTAAAATACCGGCGCGACATGCGTCCAAACAATGACGGTCGAGTCGATTTAAAGCGTCGCATGATTGTTTTCACAGGTATCATATGCACTTATTTTGAGCTTAAAACGATGCATAAAACATTCTGCATGGTTATATATGCTGCAATTCATTGCTACATTTCTTACAACTTGGCATATAACTCCTTGACAACGTAATACAAGTATGAACAGGAATAAATTATGAAATTCCTATCTCGTCATTGTTCTCGCGCTTGCCTGGTACATAATTTCCGGTGTCAATGATACACAGTGATTGTACAATCATTATCTACCATTGTGATAGTTAACGGGCTTTTTCTACACAACCGGTACGATTCAAACTTCGACAAACATCGCGGACATTGGACAGCGATGCATAAATAATTAGCTTCCATCGCTTTTCAGTAAACCGCCTTTTTATTACATAATTATTTATTATTAACTAATATCATTGGGATTGTGCTTCCTAAGATATCTTCTGCTCTGTATCTCCAGCCTCATCTCGTTGCAAGCTCTATCAAAGGCATTCTGGAAAATTTTAGTCTGACCCCGGTGCATTCCAATGCATATTTTGGCAATAAGCTTTGATATATAGACATATTTTGTAGTTCAAATCTGCAAAAACAATAATAATTTCTTACCATTTTAAGTACATTTTGTAGTTAAAGATGCATTTCTCAAGATATCGAACCGAACGGAAGGGATTTTATCAACATAATTAAGAATTTCTCAACAAGAAATAACTGTATTAAAATGATTGTGAGTTAGCTGGGGGTTTAAAAAGGGGAGGCAGTGGTATGTGGACCGCCGATTGAAGGCCCCCTCCCCCGACCGAAAATTGGGACTTAACGGCCCAAAATAACGCCTTTTTTTAATCGATTTCTATATTATTGCGACCCTTTATACCAGTTACTATCGTCGCAGCTGCTATAGTAAGTTAAACATAAAACAACTGATTGATTTTTAAAATAATATTTAACGAATAATTTCAAATGAAAGTACATGTACATTATAGATTAAAATGTGGAGGGCGATATTGACAGGGGCGCTTTTGCAGTGGGGCGATTTGACCAGGTACCCATTATACCTAATCTGAATTTGGCTTTCAGTCCTTCTTCTCCCCCTCCACCCTTTCTCTCTATATATTCTTTAAACACCAGAAAATCAGACGAGGCAGTTTGCCTCAATAGTAGTTACGGTCCAGGTTAGAACCTTCTTTTCTCTATAATTTCAAGAAATAAAGACGGAAAATTTACTTGTAAAAACATAGGCCAGTTTACCCACTGGGGACATCCACGTTTGGCTTTGTCTACCGGTTTAGCCATTAGATGTCTAGTTGATTGTCTAGCTCTATTTTGTTATGACAAGGCGGCCCCAGTAGTATAGAAGTCTATGTAATGTAATACGTCTGATATCTATAAATACCAGAGGAATTTCCAACTTTTCTACTTTCACTTTGAAAAATTTAAATATGAAAAAATTCAATGAAGTAGTGCTTTAATTTGCTAATTTTTTATTGGTTAGAAAAAAGTATGAATATTGATTTAAAGGACTGATTACGTTCACAAGCTATTAATACTTAGAACAAAACTGGCAAATGAGAAACAAAACAACATTTATATAGAAAAGTGTATTCATTCATGGGACACAACTCTACCCAAGTACATTAGATCTGTTTACAACAAAACGCATTTATAAGAGACAGAGCTTAGACAACACAGAGTTCAACAAAACCAGGTTATTCTGACAGGTCAGCTTAGGTTGTCCCACTAATGACGCCTGCCGTGTACTGTTGGGGATGACATATATCCCTTTTTATGCTGGAATTTGTGCATATCCTCCCAAATATATAATTATTCAGTTTGATACTTCTTCAAGTTTCTTTTCATGTTGTTTAGTTTTAATACATGATGAAACTGGACAAGGTAAGCCAAAGATGAAAAATTGGGGCTTCCGTCATCGAAAAGAAGCCAATTTCACGTTCCGCTATATTGATAAATCACATACGTAAACTGCTTGATAAAGAAATTAGGTATTAACAATGCATTTGGCAGCTCTAGTCTACATATATATCCCGACAACATTTACAAAAGTGGAAATCGTGGACAATTATAGGCTTGTTCCTTTGGAATTTTAACCGGATCTTACGTCTCTCTACTGTATATCAAAATTACACATATGTCCTTACAAACAGCTTTATTGCTGGGTCTGCCAAATGATCCAAGAAACATCTATCCAAATTATTAACATATTTGCTATCAGTGGTTAAAACCTGGCCTCAGAGTTACTGTGACACCAGGGGTGGTGTAATTCAGATGTGAATACTGGAAAATTCTAAAGATTTATTCGAGTACATACAATCAAGATTCCTCTCCTCATGCAATAGCATTAAAACATTTGACTTCTCCATCTTTTTCATAATTTTCCCCATTCAAAACTAAGCAAAATTAATTTGTGTCATTTAAAAGAATTATCAACGAAGATACAAATACCTTGTTTCAGGAAGGGACAAATCTTATTTGGTGGAAGTGTTTTTCAATAGACGGTTAGCATTCCTATGAGTACAAACTGTTCCCCTCTTCTCGCCGATTTGTTCCTTTATTTCCTTAAATTTCACTTATTGTAGGCTCAGATATGAGAACAAAGATTAGCCCGATTCTTTAATTTCACGTTCCACTATATAGATGATGTCCTTTTACTAAATATTTTTTTATGTTTGGTGTTTTGTTGATCGTATCTATCCCATCATATCCAGAAATCGATGGTACTTTCCTCATAAATATTCATCATATTTAAATTATATTTTGATCACGTTACTGCAGTTTCAAGCTTGATAGATCGTTTATTAGATTTGTCAAATAATAGCATACAGGACGGAAATGATTCGAAAATTAAAAGTTATTGTTTATTTCCGCAAAGTTTTTCTTCTGTCAAAATTCAAATCTTTTTGTTTTGTAACGATTTTAGACATGTCTTTGATATCAAAAGGAAATATTGTCGAAATGATTAGAAAAATGACAACAGCTTTTTGAATATTATCGATGTAAATAGTACCATACAAGTTCGTAGAATACTTTGGTCTGGCTTTTATCATACAGGTTCGTTGTTAAAATAGTATAAAAATGAGTTTTATTTTGTCAGATGGTTGAAAACATTTCCGCCATTATAAAGTTTTCGATAACAAAATACCCGGATGTATGACGTACGTTGTCCACCCTGAAGAAATACAATGGACGTTTCCAAGCCATATCGGCATGTACCTTGGTGTAGCCTATGCATGTTCATAAAAGGTGTACACGATGCTTGGTTACTCACACTGCAATACCATGAATACTGATGAACTGATAATTAATCACAACTAAAACCACAAACCCAGATATTACAACTGAACGGGACATAAATATAATTAACTTCTGTAAACTATATGTTTAACTGAAAAGGAACAAATAAATTGAAACATGTTAGTATTCCAAAATATTGTAAAAAAAACCAACATGACAAACATTACTGATATTGACAAAAATGATCTAGCAAATAAAAATACATGTTCTTAACCGTTGTATCTAGATATTCTGGCTTGACATAATTTCTTCCTTTTTCTCAATTTTTTTTTTCATTGAGTCTGTAACCATAACTAACTGCTACTTGATCTAATCTAAGCATAAGTTTGACTAAAATTAACTAAAAATTAAACAAAACCTTTCATATTTTTCAAGAACATCTTTTCTCCCATAGTATTCATGTTAACCTGATCTTTTGAAAAATGAACAGGAATGTTTGAATGATCAACAGAATAATATTCACACTGTCGACACATTGAATACAGATATTTATTCAACTCATCAATACGCTCATTGATAATAGGGGATTTCGTACACAGACATCCAGAAAAAACTACAGCAAATCCATGATACACTTGTAATTGTTTTATATTTTGAAGCAAATACCTAAACCCCTCTTTTGCGCATATGAGCTGATCTTTCACAGGTTTATAAACTTTGTTTACATCATTTGTTCCTATGTGAATAATAACAACAAAAGTTGATAATCTGTCCAATTCATTTTTCAAAATATCAAATACATCATTAATTCTTGCTCCCCCAAGGGAGATTACAGAAACTTCTTATCTAAAACCTTCCACAAATCTTACCATTGAATCTCCTATCAAAAGGACAGGAGAAAAATACTCAAGTTTAATTGACATGCACCTATCAGGATCATAGCTCTTCTTTCTTTCCTCTGAAAAACTGAAACTTGCTGCTAACATATTAAATTGTAATCCACGCTTATCAACTTGATACCCTTTCCGTGAAGGAAATAACAAAACTCCTCTTTCTCCTAGAAAACCTACAGTTACAATATGTGCATATCTCAAAACCACAGGAAACCATGATGGAGTGGGAACAAACTGAGGAAAAATTAAAGTACAATTGATTTTCTCCTCTATCACAAAACTAATTACAGCTGGTATTAAGCAATAGGGAGCAAAAGCATAATAGTTTTTCTCATCTACATAACATTGACTAAAAGCATCAATACCGGCTGAAAAGTGAGATGACATGGGTGTAAAATGTTCCAAAGTAACACCATTATAATCTACCATTGCATTGCTATCTAAAGCGAACATGTCAACATCATGTTTTCCAAACAAGTATTCTAAATATACCCATGTACGTTTACTGATTGTGGTGTCTGACTTTGACAGTATACGTGAGGGGAAATCTGCTTGATTTTCAGAAGAGGAAACATAAACCAAATGCAATGAACAATTATTTTTCATCATTATTTGGAAAATGTCTTTCATAATTGCTGCCAAATCATAATTCTTCGAATATTGATTTTCCCAAGCGTACACCACAGCTTGATTATTTACATATGCAGCTATACGCTTGTTACAAATAACATCTGAAACACTCAACAGCGAGTTTTTTAACGCCAGAGTCTCTTTGATCATAATTGGTGCTGACATAATTGATTCATTCCAATAATCTGAAATAACTCTATTCAAATTAGGGCCTGAAATAGTGCCAGCCCATTTGTAATCAGATGAATCAGATGTGACTTTTAAAGTGAAATGTCTGTCTGACACCCAAGGAAAAGGCTTATCCCATGAATCTAAAAACTCCCAAAACTGAACTTCTTCCCTAATTTGTTCATCAATGATAATGTCAGAACAATTTACTGTCGCATTTGAAATTGCCTAATTACAAACAGAGGTATACAATTTCGCTCCAGGTATTGTCAAACACATGGAAATACACAAGCCTGTGAATTTTTGTATAACAGCAACTGGTACCTTCTTACTCTGTAAAATCATTTGTCTAACATTCTTAAGTTTTTCTTTTGTTTTCTCAGTTAAAAAGAAAGACTTATTTTCTGTGTCTATAATCATTCCCAAAAAGACTAAAGATTATTGTACTGGTTCTAAAACAGACTTGGCAATATTCAAAAAATATCCTAGACTAAATAGTCTAGGATATTTTTTGAATATTGCCAAGTCTGTTTTAGAACCAGTAACAAATAATTTAACAGCTAAATGAATGGCTATTTTAGCTGGTGTGGTAGAATTGTCTATCTGGGGTGGTAAATATCCATTAAATTCTTCCATTAATCTATCATCAATGTACAGAAGGCATGACACCGACAATTGTCGTAATCGTGAAATGGCTTGTAAATTTATTGTATGATAGACAAAGGCAGAGTTTTTCCATCCAAATGGCAATATTACATTGAAAATAATGACCAACCCATTGAAACCCCAAAAGACTCTTAGAATTTTCTGACATCAGCACATTATCATAACCCGATTTGTCATCTAATTTAGTTAGAAAACTGTTTTTCTTAACAATTTTAGGAACTTCTGACAGTGTGTCTAAGGAAAACGGAGTGTCCTTCATAAAACAGTTCAGATACATAAGATTTATGCATAATCTTGGTTTGGTGGGTTCTATAGTTATTGGAGAAACAATGTAAGGTGGAGCGAACTCTCCAACTTTTCCTACATAATAAATTGCACCAGACTTTATCCTTTCTTGTAGCTCTGAATTGATGAAACCTACGAATTGCGCACAATTTTTGGCGTTCTGAAATTGTCGAGGCGGTGGATACTCGTGGTCATACTGCACACCCCAGAATTCTCCTTTAAATGTTTGGATGAAGTCATTGATATCAACACGGTCTTTAATCCATTTTAGGACATCACTTTCGGAATCTTCAATTAAGGTATTCCACTGTGCTAAGTTACGATGCAAATTGCCAGTTACAAATAAGGGTAATAACAAATTTACCGAACTCCGAACAATCTTACAAAGGGAAAGTCAAAACTCATAATTATATAAACAGACAAAATCAGTCAACAACCGGAAAACTGTGAAAACCGTAATGACCCTGACTTGGTACAGGTATTTCGAAAGAAAATGATCCTGATTATACACGTATAATGCCTCCGATAATAATTCATGCGCATTATCTAATTCAAAATTAAAGTCACAATCCAACTTCTCGTCATTTTCTAAGCTAGTTGCATCATTTTTCAGTGATACTAATACTGGAATGTGTATCCTCTTTCCAACTTCCGAGGGTGAAAATTTGTGAAACTCCCATGGAAAAGGCGACAGAGGTGAATTATACAGTATCTGTAAATTTGGACCTGGACGAGGCCTGACATTGGGGGTAACCCCTCTCCTTTGCTGAAGAAAGGACGGTATTGGTGGCCTTGAAAAACGCATGGGTTGTTGATGTGACGAAGCAAAGTTTTGCATAAATTGTAACATTGTTGCAAATTGGTCGAACGACGGTGATCTTTCTATTTTGGTCGCCATATTTGAGTTGGAAGGCTTCGTATCAATTCCTTTATTACCGTGTAATTTTAAGATTTTTTTTTCTTTTTCGTACACCTTAGCTTCTGCTGGAGAACATAATAGCGACGTGACTAAATGACCTATCCGAGGCTGATCTTTATTACACAGAAAACGTTGAAGGACCATCGAGTACAATTCCTTGTCACCGTGATCAAAACGCCTTCCCATCTCATCAAGATGCATTAGTTTCATCTGAAAAGTGTCGACATTAATTTCATTTGCCCTAGCAGCATACTCCTTTACTTCATGCAACACATTAGCCACATTATCAACACTCATACTGTTTTTTTAATTCCTGAATTTGTTGCTTCAAATACGAATTCTAAAACGAATAAACAAAATTCTTAAGACACATACCAGAACTTAACATTCAATGAATTTTCTAAAATTTAAATAGTCTTTGCAGTGTTCATAAATCTTTTGACGAGGGGTTTTACTTTGCTCGACAGAGAGGGCTTTCGCAGAAGCGTATCTGCTACACAATATAATGATGAAACAATGTATTAGATTTCCAACCTACATGTTGTTTTATTGATTCCTGATCAATTCCCATCCAAGCTAAAGTTAAAGCACAGCCACCTCTTGTACTATGAGGTGTCTCTCCCTCCCATCAATTTAATTGGAACAGATAAGATTTAAGACGCCCATTTACTGCAGATGATGTTAACGGCTTATCACTTATATTTGAGTATGAATCAATCGGTCTAAGCACATAACCGGCGGTTAACAAGAAACTGTTCTCTTTACAAAACTCCATATACTTTTTGAGATCGTTCAATGGACAAAACTCCAGGCTATTACACTTCAAAACTACAACAACTCTAGGATCACGAATATCTACCGTTTTTCCAGTACATCAATTTAAAATTATCCCCTCATTATTAGGAATAGCAAATCTTTCCCAAATTGCCTGCTCGATCTCCAGTATAAGACAAAAGATTTAAGAATGTTCGGTCTCGAAGCAAAATATATCTTTGAATCAAGGAAAGATTAGGATTTGTAAGTTTATAAATAATGTGTCTAAGTATTTTATAAGGTTTATCCCTAAATAAAGGTGGTGCTCTTCTTGGAGTAGTGGCGCTGACAGACTGTTCTAAACGTATTGCTACTAAGTAACGTTTTATGATAGGAGCGGCGGCGGGATTCCCTATTCCAAGAATTGCATTCCAATCTGAACCTCTACCAAAATCACGAAAAATAGCTCTAACTTGATCAATGAGACTGTCGACTGATCCCGCTGATCTTCTCAAAGGACAATCACATTTTCTTTTTTTTTTCTTTTTGGGATATAAAGGCACAACCTGATCTATGAACTTTTGTTTTTCCGTCTTTTTCTTTAAACACTAAAAACATTCAAACGTCAGATGCGGTGGACAAATCCTTGGGAAGATTCATCTTGTTCAGAAATTTGATTTAACATCCTTTAATGTTCCCTTTTGCTTTGCATATTTTGTGTTATTTAAAAGAGCATCTTAAGCTTAAAACAAAAGACAACAGTGCCGTAATTGCTTTACTCTCTCCCGTATTTTTTTCTTCATTTTAACGTTCTCCTTCAACTAAAACAAAAGACAATAAATTAATTTCTCTCTCACATAATTCTTTTTTTATTTTAACTTTCACCCTGAACTTAAAACAAAAGACATCATTGGCGTAATTGTGTTACTCTCTCCCGTAATTTTCTTTATTTTTTAATTTTTTGGTATTTTACTTTTCTCCCTTCATTACAACAAATGACAAACAATTCCATAAATTAATTTCTCACATCTGTAAATCTTTTTGATCTTGTTTTTCTCCCTGAACTAAACATATGACATCTTTCTTACTTTCTCCCCGAACTAAACATATGACATCTTTCTTACTTTCTCCCTGAACTTAATCAAAATAACAGCAGTGTTGAACTTCATTACTCTCTCCCGTATTTATATATTATTATTATTTCAATCTTTTACTTTCTCCCTAAACTAAATTAAGTGACAACAGTACTTTGTTGATTACTCTCTCCCGTAAATCCTTTTTTAATCTTTCTCCCTGAACTGACACGTATGCAACAAAAGCATAACTTTTCTCCCAAATGAGGGTCCTACCTCATATAATTTTACCTTGTTTCTTCACATTTCTTCTTTTATAAACTGTAAATCTGCCTTTAATTTGGATATTGATTTTGAAAATTTTTAAACACTCATGCATAGATCTAAAATACCACAGCTCTCAGACAACCATGCTCGCCGTGGATTTATCGTAAAATAAAAAATTGCATTACACTCAATGACTTTTTGAAAGCCGGGGTGTTCTGCATTTTAGATACAACAGATGCACCTGTTTTCTAAGCAGCTTTTTGATAGCAATCAAAATGATCTGCTAATGTAATGCAATTATAGAAAGACCACAACTCTCTCCTGTGCTGAGATTTTCAAAGAACATCATTCTATAAAATATTAATTACATATGTACTCTAAAAGTTACTTAAGGTTATTCACTCTCTCCCATATCTGTAACCCATGACAATAATAATTCTGCATCGTAAAAATTATAGCAATTTCGTTATCTATAAGGAGAACATATTGTTTCATCTCATTCACTCTATTTTATTTCAGCTAAAACGTAAGTTGTTTACCGATGGTTCATCAGTTTTCCCCTTCTTAGAGCTAGATTTTGTTGCACTTGACTCAGGATGCTTCCTTTTTTGAGGACCACACTTTTGGTTAGCTACTTCAATAGCACACTGTGCGAGTTTCGCCAAATCCGTCTGATCAAGATCCTTCTTTAGAATTTTCCTCACTTTTTCCAACTTAATATCAAAACTGTTATCAAGTCTCCTCACAAGTTCATCTTTATCCAAGGTATCTAATTTTTCATCTGCCTTAAAACAGTTCAAAGCCTCGAAGTGTTCATTGTCTTGGTACATAACAATTGTGTCCATTAACATTTCCGAATCAAACGAATGGTCGTTTATTAACTTCATTATCAAATGCACGCCAAAATTACAGAGACATATTTAATGCGTGCACAGCCTAGCCAGTCTCAGCAAACTGAATGGAAATCTTAGATCTTTTATCTATATATGTAACCCTTGGCTACCAATGAGAATAGTTAAGAGCCACCCCATCAACACAAAAACAAATAGATATGTGGTTTCAATGTATATTTCAATGTACCATTACAGAATTGACGATCGCCTAAAACTGTGTCCAAGGTCACATGGTACAACGAAATAGATATTCAAAGCATAAAATTGATGGGATGGTCCTTATAATGTTTGTTCTCACTTTATGCATGTCTTACACTTTAGAAAATAGAATTAAAAGAGAGACCAAATGGAAAACTTTGTTATTAAAAGTCCAAAATTGTGGAATTAAATGTTTGAGTTCGCATGCATGTTTTCCATATATTAACATACATCTAGAAAAAATTGCCGATTATAGTAGGAAAATATAGAACAGTTTACCTCAGGGGATTTAAAACTTATGTCATATTTCGTAGTATTTATCAGTATACTTTCATTATATATTTTGTATTTCAGTATTTTTTATTTCAGTTTCATTAAGTAATTGATTTTTTTTGTGCTAACAGAACAATAGTGGCCCCAACGGTATATAGGTCTATATAATTAATATCGTCAAAGACATTTAAATACATTAGTTATTCCCAACTCTGAGAAATTTAAATATGGAAAATATCGATACAATAATTACTATCTCTAGTGGGTTTCCTCTTCATCGTTTATAGAAAAAAAATCATTCTGGTGATTGCAATGAGTGATAATCTTTAAAGTCTATATTAAAAATTTAGGATTGAACTAGCTAACCATATATGGAACAAATAAATGCAGAAATGATTCATGGGACATAACTCTAGTTATATTTGCGAAATGTTATTTTAGCTAACCTAACCCATCACTTCCCTGTTTGCACCAGTCGTCCGCAAACGTCGTTGTCCGTTAACTTCACTGGGCCAATAGGTATAAATGTTCATTGGATGGTCGATATATCCTCTAGATAATCTATGTTTTTCCGATCGGAAATCCGCATATAAAAAAGAGGCTCCAACGTGCAAAAAATGTGTTTTCTGTTTTTTATTATTTAATTTTTATTTTTGCATCTATTTTGATGATTATTCTTCATGTTCCTTTCAAATTTTCTTTATTATGTAGTATCACACTAGGTTACTTCAGGTGTCCCCGTGCAAATGTGACGTCTGGCTTTTAAGTGTTACTGTTACCATGGTTAGTTTAGCTTAAACATATTTTATTGTCTTATAAATGTACAATTAGATTGGAAACAAGTTATATCAACTTAGTATATCCGCTCTATACAATAATGTTATATACATAAATAAGAAAATGACAGCAAGTTACATAATATAATAAATGTATACATGAAAAAATGATAGCATCCTGAGTACAGAGTATAATTTCGTATCATTCAAATCTATTAGAATGGTGTATATATTTTTGGACATTTCTAAACACTATTAAATTGTTTTCATCAGTTAAATTATCAAAGCCAAATAATAAGTTTTCCATTGAGATAACTGTATACGGTGTAATACTCATAAATAATTGCATTCTTGCATTCGTATAAAGGGGACATTCTAATAAGTAATGAATAGCATCTTCTAAAGGTCATCCGCAGGCGCAGCTGGGGTCATTATTATATTGGTTCTAAATAAATCTGCTCCCAGTGAACTACACTGATGACTTAATCTAGTATGTATTATATTACATTTCCTACTTCCTATCAAATAGTAATTAGAAACCTTAAATAAATTTGCCCTTAAAGTTTGTTTAAACTTTGAAGTAGTTTGTATAGATTTAGAATTCGGATCCAATGAATTCCATGAACGTATAGTAGACGGAAAAAACGATTTGGAAAATGTTTCTAAACGACATCTTGGTACCCTATATTGTAAAGAATTTCTCAGATTATAATTGTTAACTACTAAATAGTCATTTATACAGTCCTGTAAATATTCAGGAGCTATATTGTTATGTATTTTATGAAATGAAATAAGTTTTTGACGCCTCCGTCTACAACTTAAAGTCTCCCAACCGGTTTCAAAGTATAAAAATTCCTTGGCAACCCAGTAATTATCCTAGCGGCTTCAAATTGAAGGTGTTCCAAATTATCTGCATCCCTTGAACAACACCCATCCCATAACTCACATGCATACTCTAGTAATGGCAAAATATAAGTTACATATATTTTATTTAAATTATTCCTGTTTAATATGAACTTTAATTTTCTAAGGACAAATATTTATTTAGTCGCTTTTTGGCATATATTATTTATATGTTCTGCCCACTTGCCATTACTAGATATGGTGACTCCTAAATGTTTATGATTGTCTACCTGATTTAAGTTTTCAGAATTAAATTTTAGATTTATTGGATTTATGTTTTGCCGAAATGAAATAACCATATATTCAGTTTTTTGGGGATTAAAGTCTACTAGCCATTGCTTTGCCCAATTATCTAAAACATGAAGATCCAAGCTTAACTTGTCTTCGTCTTCTAATGGATTAGTAGATGAGAACATTAAAGAGCTGTCACCAGCAAATAATCTATCAAGACTTTGAATATCATCTGCAATATCATTTATAAAAATCAAAAATAGTAAAGGGACAAAACTGACCCCTGTGGAAGGCCTGCTTTCAATGTTCCATGTGTGGAAATTGAAATGTTTAATAAAATTTGTTGTTTCCTTTCTGAGATATAATCTTTGAACCATGGTTACTTCAAAACGGTTGTCTTGATGTTGACACCAGATCTTCTCAAGCTAAATTGTTATATGATTAATTTGCTCTGTATGCTTCATAAATGGTTGTTTTATTTTTATCGGTGATTTGTTTTGCTATTTACCTAACAACGTTGATGTTTTATCATTCAGTCAAAATCCTTGCATATTTTTTTTTAATGGTACATAATTCGTACTGTACATATTTATGACAAAAACTTACCTCCTGCTAACATGTTAATACACGGCTACCTCAATTTAACGAAAAAGTGAATGTCATCATTTCATTTATTTTTCATTAAGATGAACTGTGACTCCCAGTTTATAATTCGACTTATTGTGCTTGTGTCCTGTTGTTTCTTTTTCACATTATATTATTAACTACCCTCCCATTTGTAGCCACATTCCAGTAGCGTCTGTATACGAAGTTTATATATCTCAATAAATATGACATTTCAGGATGAGTGCATCATACCTAAATTTTCGGTTCCGTGGCGTTTTGTCCGAAGGTCCATTAGTCCGAAGGTCCATTAGTCAAAAGGTTCGTTAGTCCGAAGGTCCGTTAGTCCGAAGGTCCGTTTGTCCTGATATCGGCCACTCATGCGTTTGAAGTTAACTCCAAATGACTTTCCAAAATGCCTTTTCAAACATATATCTTAAAGTAGTGTTACTAGAAATTAAGGTATAAAACAACAAAGTACCAAAATTGCAGGAAATAATGTTTTTTTTTATCTAGTTTAACCCACAGGCACTTGACCGATGGACCTTAATTTCCCCGTGTTTGCCACGGGGGTACGTATTTTCAGGGCTAGTAACGATGTAATTATCTGTCTTTTGGTCACTGTATTATCTGTCTTTTGGTCATTGTATTATCTGTCATTTGGTCATGGTATTATCTGTCTTTTGGACACTGTATTATCTGTATTTTGGTCACGGTATTATCTGTATTTTGGTCATTGTATTATCTGTATTTTGGTCACTGTATTATCTGTATTTTGATCACTCTATTATCTGTATTTTGGTCATTGTATTATCTGTCTTTTGGTCATTGTATTATCTGTCTTTTGGTCATTGTATTATCTGTCCTTTAGTCATTGTATTATCTGTCTTTTGGTCATTGTATTATCTGTATTTTGGTCACTGTATTATCTGTATTTTGGTCATTGCATTATCTGTCTTTTGGTCATTGTATTTTCTGTCTTTTGGTCATTGTATTATCTGTCTTTTGGTCACTGTATTATATGTGTTTTGGTCATTGTATTATCTGTATTTTGGTCACTGTATTATCTGTCTTTTGGTCACTGTATTATCTGTCTTTTGGTCATTGTATTATCTGTATTTTGGTCATTGTATTATCTGTCTTTTGGTCATTGTATTATCTGTATTTTGGTCACTGTATTATCTGTATTTTGGTCACTGTATTATCTGTATTTTGGTCACTGTATTATCTGTATTTTGGTCACTGTATTATCTGTCTTTTGGTCACTGTATTATCTGTCTTTTGGTCATTGTATTATCTGTCATTTGGTCATGGTATTATCTGTCTTTTGGTCACTGTATTATCTGTATTTTGGTCACTGTATTATCTGTATTTTGGTCACTGTATTATCTGTATTTTGGTCATTGTATTATCTGTATTTTGGTCACTGTATTATCTGTATTTTGGTCATTGTATTATCTGTCTTTTGGTCATTGTATTATCTGTCTTTTGGCCATTGTATTATCTGTCCTTTGGTCATTGTATTATCTGTCTTTTGGTCTGTGTATTATCTGTATTTTGGTCATTGCATTATCTGTCCTTTGGTCATTGTATTATCTGTCTTTTGGTCTGTGTATTATCTGTATTTTGGTCACTGTATTATCTGTATTTTGGTCATTGTATTATCTGTCGTTGGGTCATTGCATTATCTGTCTTTTGATCATTGTATTATCTGTCTTTTGGTCACTCTGTTATCTGTATTTTTGTCATTGTATTATCTGTCTTTTTGTCATTGTATTATCTGTATTTTCGTCACTGTATTATCTGTATTTTGGTCACTGTATTATCTGTATTTTGGTCATGGTATTATCTGTCTTTTGGTCATTGTATTATCTGTATTTTGGTCACAGTATTATCTGTATTTTGGTCATTGTATTATCTGTCTTTTGGTCACTGTATTATCTCTCTTTTGGTTATGGTATTATCTGTCTTTTGGTCACTGTATTTTCTGTCTTTTGGTCATTGTATTATCTGTCTTTTGGTCATTGTATTATCTGTCTTTTGATCATTATGTTATCTGTCTTTTGGTCATTGTATTATCTGTATTTTGGTCATGGTATTATCTGTCTTTTGGTCACTGTATTATATGTCTTTTGGTCATTGTATTATCTGTCTTTTGGTCATTGTATTATCTGTCTTTTGGTCACTGTATTATCTGTATTTTGGTCATTGTATTATCTGTCTTTTGATCATTATGTTATCTGTCTTTTCGTCATTGTATTATCTGTCTTTTGGTGATTGTATTATCTGTCTTTTGGTCACTGTATTATCTGTATTTTGGTCATTGTATTATCTGTCTTTTGGTCACTGTATTATCTGTATTTTGGTCATGGTATTATCTGTCTTTTGGTCATTGTATTATCTGTATTTTGGTCATGGTATTATCGGTCTATTGGGCATTGTATTATCTGTCTTTTGGTCATTGTATTATCTGTCTTTTGGTCACAGTATTATCTGTATTTTGGTCTTGGTATTATCTGTCTTTTGGTCACTGTATTATCTGTCTTTTGGTCATGGTATTATCTGTCTTTTGGTCATTGTATTATATGTCTTTTGGTCATTGTATTATCTGTCTTTTGGTCATTGTATTATCTGTATTTTGGTCACTGTATTATCTGTCTTTTGGTCATGGTATTATCTGTCTTTTGGTCACTGTATTATCTGTCTTTTGGTCATGGTATTATCTATATTTTGGTCATGGTATTATCTGTCTTTTGGTCATTGTATTATCTGTATTTTGGTCATGGTATTATCTGTCTTTTGGTCATTGTATTATCTGTCTTTTGGTCATTGTATTATCTGTCTTTTGATCACTGCATTATCTGTATTTTAGTCATGGTATTATCTGTCTTTTGGTCATTGTATTATCTGTCTTTTGGTCATTGTATTATCTGTATTTTGGTCACTGTATTATCTGTCTTTTGGTCACTGTATTATCTGTGTTTTGGTCATTGTATTATCTGTCATTTTGTCACTTTTTTATCTGTCTTTTGGTCATTGTATTATCTGTATTTTGGTTATGATATTATCTGTCTTTTGGTCATTGTATTATCTGTCTTTTGGTCATTGTATTATCTGTCTTTTGTTCATTATATTATCTGTCTTTTTGTCACTTTTTTATCTGTCTTTTGGTCACTGTATTATCTGTCTTTTGGTCATGGTATTATCTGTCTTTTGGTCATTGTATTATCTGTCTTTTGGTCATTGTATTATCTGTCTTTTGTTCATTATATTATCTGTCTTTTGGTCATTGTATTATCTGTCTTTTTGTCATTGTATTATCTGTCTTTTGGTCATTCTATTATCTGTCCTTCCATTTACGGCTTCTTGTTGCTCCTTTAGTGTATTCAACCTTTTCTTATCTGCAGTTGTCTGTAATGGGGAATACTTTTTCACCTACACACGTCAGCTGCAACTCAAGTTTGTCAGAACAATGATGACTTTTAACCCACCCCTCTTGATAACTAGATCTCAAGCCTCCCCTCTTGATAACTGGATCTCATGCCTCCACTCTTGATAACTGGATCTCAACCCTCCCTTCTTGATAACTGGATCTCAAGCCTCTCCTCTTGATAACTGTATCTCAACCCTAATCTCTTGATAACTGGATCTCAAGCCTCCCCTCTTGATAACTGGATCTCAAACATCCCGTCTTGATAACTAGACCTCAACCCTTCCCTCTTGATAACTGTATCTCAAGCCTTCTCACTTGATAACTAGATCTTTACCCCCTCTTGATAACTGGATCTCAACCCTCCCCTCTTGATAACTGGATCTCAGCCCTCCCCTCTTGATAACTGTATCTCAACCCTCCCCTCTTGATAACTAGATCTCAGCTCTCCCCTCTTGATAACTGGATCTCAAACCTCCCTTCTTGATAACTAGATCTCAACCCTCCGCTCTTGATAACTAGACCTCAACCCTTCCCTCTTGATAACTGTATCTCAAGCCTTCTCACTTGATAACTAGATCTCTACCCCCCCTCTTGATAACTGGATCTCAACCCTCCCCTCTTGATAACTGGATCTCAGCCCTCCCCTCTTGATAACTGTATCTCAACCCTCCCCTCTTGATAACTAGATCTCAGCTCTCCCCTCTTGATAACTGGATCTCAAGCCTCCCTTCTTGATAACTAGATCTCAACCCTCCGCTCTTGATAACTGGATCTCAACCCTCCCCTCTTGATAACTGGATCTCAACCCTCCCCTCTTGATAACTGGATCTCAAACATCCCGTCTTGATAACTAGACCTCAACCCTTCCCTCTTGATAACTGTATCTCAAGCCTTCTCACTTGATAACTAGATCTTTACCCCCCCTCTTGATAACTGGATCTCAACCCTCCCCTCTTGATAACTGGATATCAGCCCTCCCCTCTTGATAATTGTATCTCAACCCTCCCCTCTTGATAACTAGATCTCATCTCTCCCCTCTTGATAACTGGATCTCAAACCTCCCTTCTTGATAACTAGATCTCAACCCTCCGCTCTTGATAACTAGACCTCAACCCTTCCCTCTTGATAACTGTATCTCAAGCCTTCTCACTTGATAACTAGATCTCTACCCCCCCTCTTGATAACTGGATCTCAACCCCCCCCCCCCCTCTTGATAACTGGATCTCAGCCCTCCCCTCTTGATAACTGTATCTCAACCCTCCCCTCTTGATAATTAGATCTCAGCTCTCCCCTCTTGATAACTGGATCTCAAACCTCCCTTCTTGATAACTAGATCTCAACCCTCCGCTCTTGATAACTGGATCTCAACCCCCCCCTCTTGATAACTGGATCTCAACCCTCCCCTCTTGATAACTGGATCTCACCCCTCCCCTCTTGATAACTGGATCTCAAGCCTCCCCTCTTGATAACTGGATCTCAACCCTACCTTCTTGATAACTGGATCTCAACCCTCCCTTTTTTATAACTGCATCTCAAGCCTCCCCTCTTGATAACTGGATCTCACCCCTCCCTTTTTTATAACTGGATCTCAACCCTCCCCTCTTGATAACTGGATCTCAACCCTCCCCTCTTGATAACTGGATCTCTACCCTTCCCTCTTGATAACTGGATCTCTACCCTTCCCTCTTGATAACTGGATCTCAAGCCTCCCCTCTTGATAACTAGATCTCTACCTTCCGCTCTTGATAACTGGATCTCAACCTTCCCTCTTGATAACTAGATCTAAACCCTTCCCTCTTGGTAACTGGATCTCCAAGTGGATAGAATTATAACAACAAAGAAATGTCCAGTTGAGGTACGTTTATAAGACTGAGATCTAACTTACATGTAGTTTAAGCACAACTTCATTGTCGACTTTAAACCAACCTTCATGCAATTACTTTTTTCCAAAATTTTCGCTGGTAATGGTGGACCATTTCAAGAAATGACTTGTCTCCCTTTCCCATTTTAATTTCAATAGGCAATACAAAATGTGTGCCTTGTGAAGTAGTAAAGGTAATAACAATCAATTTCCAGTTGACTAAGCTGGTTCAAGACTTTACAGAAGTTGCTTGGTTTTCAGTAAGTTTTAAATGGCAGATTGGGGGAAAAAGGTACCCCATTTAATATGGTTATTTTTTTTTATGTGATTACTAACTAATTTTTCAAAAGAAGATAGAAGCAACTGATAATTTCTATCCGTAAAAGGTTCTTAATGAATGTGTGTTATTATATACAACGGAAAATGGGGATAGAGAAGGGGGGGGGTTTGGGTACCCATAAAACGGGTTAACCCCACCACATTATTGTGCCTGCACCAAGTCAGACTATCCAGATTCTCCGTTGTATTTTTTGTTTTATTTGTCTATGGATGTTTTTTGTGTGCTTGATGGAAAGGGGGGGGGGGGGGGGGGGTGTGACTCATTTGTGTGGTCTGTCATTGTTGACCTTTCCTGTTATCTTGTTTTTTGAAATTAATGAAAACTTTCTCATAAAGTATAGTTTAAAACAGTGTTAACATTTATATTTAAAAAGAAAGTGTATTCATTTTGGATATGTACCATTTAATACGGATACACATAATCTTTTCATGTTTCAGTGTTTGATTATTACAATTCTTATAAGGTGTCTTTCCATGTATAGTTTGTTAAATGTGTGCTTATAGCATGTGTAGCAAATCAGTTACCCTGTCTCTCCGTCTTCATATACTTCATCCAGCATATATTTATACAATATAAAAAAAAAAATTAACTTTCATATGAACATTATTAAGTCTCCCAAACAAAGTTTGTTTCTTTTTAAACTTGTTAAAAAAGTAAAAATAACATTTAAATTGAACATTTAAAATGATTTGCAGGTTAATTACCCTTTGCTGATTATGTTTAACTTGTATGTTCAATTTAACCAGCAACTGTTAATGATAATGGCAAAATAAATATTTTTTTTACCATTTTATTTAATTGGATGATGAAATAAAAAAGATTGTAATCTAGAAATAATTAGCGCTTCGCTATAGTTGATGTGTGTTTTTATTATACACTTGTTTATATTAAAAGAAAATGATCAAAGAAGTTGTTATACATTTAAAACAAAAACAACCAAAAAACAGAATAATTCTTGTGTGATTTGTTATTTAAAATTTTCTCAAAAATGGAGAAACGAAAACGAACTTTGATGTCTTTATTAAATTGAGTAATTTCCTGTTATATTTAAAGCTATCATTTATATCCAGTCTTCAGTTTAAAAAAGGGCTAACACACTGGTGCACTGTGACATTCTGTGATAAAAGTGAAACCATTATTGACATCATCGTTCATTTGTTTTAACAATTTATTGAGATAAGAAGAATTTTGTTAAGTTTTCATTTCTTTTTATAGTACAAAAATATCAACTATGTAATTCATAAACCAATTTATATTTTTAAACCTGTTAAAAATTAATTTAAAGGTATGTCATACCATATCTTAATGGTACAACATATTTTAAAAGAAATAAATGTATCTCTTTTCTTTTATATTAAAAAAAAACATGAATAACTGTTGATTCCAATATGGTTTTCTTATAACCTGCTTTTCATAATGGTTTATAAAAAGAGAACACAATTATGAAAGACAATATGTAAGGTCTGTGTGTTTTCAAATAGACTATTTCTTTCTTCTTTATGTATAATGTAATGCAGCACACATGTATTACAAATGTTATGTAGCGATTTCTACAGTATGTCTATCTATATGTATTTATTTATTTAAGTGATTTCTACAGTATGTCTATCTATATGTATTTATTTATTTAAGTGATTTCTACAGTATGTCTATCTATATGTATTTATTTATTTAAGTGATTTCCACAGTATGTCTATCTATATGTATTTATTTATTTAAGTGATTTCTACAGTATGTCTATCTATATGTATTTATTTAAGTGATTTCTACAGTATGTCTATCTATATGTATTTATTTATTTAAGTGATTTCTACAGTATGTCTATCTATATGTATTTATTTATTTAAGTGATTTCCACAGAATGTCTATCTATATGTATTTATTTATTTAAGTGATTTCTACAGTATGTCTATCTATATGTATTTATTTATTTAAGTGATTTCTACAGTATGTCTATCTATATGTATTTATTTATTTAAGTGATTTCCACAGTATGTCTATCTATATGTATTTATTTATTTAAGTGATTTCCATAGTATGTCTATCTATATGTATTTATTTATTTAAGTGATTTCCACAGTATGCCTATCTATATGTATTTATTTATTTAAGTGATTTCTACAGTATGTCTATCTATATGTATTTATTTATTTAAGTGATTTCTACAGTATGTCTATCTATATGTATTTATTTATTTAAGTGATTTCCATAGTATGTCTATCTATATGTATTTATCTATTTAAGTGATTTCCACAGTATGTCTATCTATATGTATTTATTTATTTAAGTGATTTCCACAGTATGTCTATCTATATGTATTTATTTATTTAAGTGATTTCCATAGTATGTCTATCTATATGTATTTATTTATTTAAGTGATTTCCACAGTGTGTCTATCTATATGTATTTATTCATTTAAGTGATTTCCACAGTATGTCTATCTATATGTATTTATTTATTTAGGTGATTTCCACAGTATGTCTATCTATATGTATTTATTTATTTAAGTGATTTCCACAGTATGTCTATCTATATGTATTTATTTATTTAAGTGATTTCCACAGTATGTCTATCTATATGTATTTATTTATTTAAGTGATTTCCATAGTATGTCTATCTATATGTATTTATTTATTTAAGTGATTTCCACAGTGTGTCTATCTATATGTATTTATTTATTTAAGTGATTTCCACAGTATGTCTATCTATATGTATTTATTTATTTAAGCTATGAAATATCAATACAATGTGAAAACACTTATATTTGTTTCTGTAATTTTAGTTTGTACCAATGAACAGTAACCGATAAACTCATAAAAATAAAAGCATATGGAAGAAACGCATACGAGACAATACCCCATTCCCTAATACAAAAACAATGACCATACAGGACAAATACAAGAAAGACAACCATGATGAATTATGATTTCGTACACTTGTAGGTGATGCGTCTTGTTTACTGGTGTTGGAAATCATTTCATTTCTGAAACGCGTTATTGCAAATTGTTTAACTCCTAACTGCCATGTGGTGCAAACAAATGAGAGAAATGACAAAACAGATCTTCAACAAAAGACCGATGCATTGATTACTTCCGGTATCACTTCCGCCATCTTGAATTAGTTCGAGTATCTTCTTGAAATCCATCATTTTCAATCCGATTTTGAAGCAAGAAGTTTAATAACTGAACTGTTGAATTTTTCCCTTTCTTGAAGAACAATAAAATTCCTGCGTTCGTAGGGGTTAGATAGGTATTCAAAAATAGACTAAAGCATTAAATATTTCCTTTTCCTACAGCATCCATCGCCGAAAATCAGAAAAATTGGTTGGTTTATGCATTGAAATCAGGCGAGAAATAGGACGATTTTCAGATTAAATTTGAAGCAAAAGTCATCTACCCAAACTGAATTAAAAAATATTTTCTTTTTTAGAATTAAAAGGGTTTTTAGATGTGGGGTTAGATGGTTTAATTCATTATTTATTAAACTAGTTACGACAGTTTAATTAAACACTCTATGTTCGCCTATGTAAGTTACGATATGGTTATATAGGTAAATAACGTATTGTGAAAGTCAAGTGATGACCGCAATAGCTGGATATGTAAACTGTCAATTAATTCAGGTTGTACATTATATACTTTCGCTTGTTGTGTTTCGGTTGCAAAAATTGCATGTAAAGCAATTGCAAGTCATATTGTATTTCATTCAGGGCTTTATCAGTTAACAAGTTCTACAATCGACTTATGAATTGATAAATGACAAGCTTCAATAGACCAATTTCGCATTAACCTATTCTTTGTTGTAAGCGGCCTTAGTCCAAAGTCCAATCGGAGTAAACTCCGGGTGGTAAGCGGCCTGACTGTTTGGATTATTTCATGGCGATACGCTGATTTTCGACTACCACTTCATTTTTAACCTTTTCGAAGTTCTATTCAACTATACAATTTTATTCAACATTTACACATGGATCCTGGTGATAACATCTACACTATTGATGAGTTTAGATGTTGGAAAGTCGAGAATGTTGACGATGAGAGGTCTGACGAAAACAAGAACGAAAAGGGGGGTAACGGCCTTGTGCTTTCGGCATGTAAGTTAATCTTGCCTTTGGTGCCATCGCAAAATTATGTTTTACAAGATAACAAGTGGTGCTACAACAACATTTTGAGTGACTGAAATTTCAGACCCCCTTCAAATGTATTCTGGTAGGCTTGATGAACATGATTGATGGTATGTGATTTTGGACACCAATTTTTTTTCCACAGACATAACACAGTTCTTGTTAGCCCATGGTTATTTTGCATTGACAAATGACATGCTGAAATCCTATATGGTTGCCCAGGTCTGAATATGTTTAAGTGGGTGGTTGCAGGAGGCATATTTCTTAAAGACGAAGTCGAACAACAACAACATGTGTATTTTAAGAGCAAAGTGTTCACCATCACAGACACTGGACGACGACCCCCACAATGTATAGATATTGCGCCAAAGAAGATGATGGTTTGACAGAAGGAACTTATTGCTCATGCACTGCAGGGTATGAAATGTATGCATGTTTTTCTTTATTCTCTATCGTGTCTATGCAGTGCCAATTCATGACCAAATGGTGGTATTGTCAGTGTGGTGCCAATTGATGATCAAATGGCCATTAAAGCTTCTGATTGGGTAATATTTCAAAGATCTTCTTCAGAACTGCTTACCCTAATCAAATCAAATCAAATTTAGTGAGGATCCTTGCTAGATGCTGCCAAAATTTTGCTACTATGGTGTCAATGAATCAGTACATTTCAAGCTGGAGAGATGTCAGTTCAAATCTCTCTGGAAGCTAATGATCGTAGTACATATTAGGTTTGTCAACTACTAACATTTACAATATATAGCTTCTATAGTTACAAGGTAGTACATTTCAATAAGGTTGAAAATATGTCAGTTCAAATCTGACTGGAAGCTAATCTATGGGTTTATTTTAATATATGCTTGATCATGTTGACTGCATTAACTAACTTGGACACAAGTCCCTAGCTTAATGAAAGTTTAGAAGAACTTTTTCAGTGTGATTTTTACACGACGGTAAAAATGTTGTGTAATGGTTAGCATGCTCACCTAGAATGTGGTAGATCCATGGGTTCTAGCCCCTGTCTAGTCAAACCAAAGACTATGCAATTGGTAAGAATGCAGCATTAAGGAGTAATAACAACGACTGGTAGGGTCAGAATCAAAATAATGTTTCAGAGTGGAACGACATATCTACCCACAGACTGTTGTTTCAATAAACTAGTACTGTAAAAATCCAACTAAGCCTGTTGGTCTTTTCATTTTTTGTATCTAAGTGTGTTTCCTGTTGCTCATGCTTAAATAGTTTGCACATCACATATTATAGTTGATGTTTCCTGTTGTTTATTGTTTAAAAATTCCATGAATAGGATGTTTTTAACCCCCATATGAGTTTTGTTTTTCATGTAAAATTATTGAATATTTTGGGCTTTTTTTCATTTACCCGAGAAAGTCTTAGACACATTTTTGACATTAAAGGAGTGTTGAGCCTTATTACATATAGTATGGTTTTTTTTTGGGGGGGTGGAACTTTTGTCAGATTGTTTAACTTCTCAATTCAATAACTAAAGGATAGAGAAAATTGCATAGTGTCTCCCAATATTAACCTTAACCTTTTGGTGTTAAAAGCAATATAATTTTCATTCAATCATTAACGTAAGACTTCACCAGGATGAAGGGAATGTGTTTTATTACCCATTCTTCAATGTTCCAGTTCATAGTTTTGTTATTTTACAACATTGTTATTATGCATGTAGCTAACCTTTCAATAATGTTTTGTTTTTGCAATAAATATTTCTTGTTAATGAATATTTGCTTAATTTTTGTGCCCTATAATTTACAAAAGTTACAGAGCTGAATCATTTACAAAGTACATGTGCATGTATATATTTTGCCCAACCAAGTTTGACTTGTTCCTGAATTTAGCACTTTTTCCATACTAATCCTTATATGTTATTATTGGTCTCCTGACATTGGCATATACAAGAAATGATGGAGTGCCTCACTAACAGAAACCACACCATACTAATGTGCTTGACATACATGTACGAATGGAACATGACTGTTAAGATTTAGCCCTGTATCAGGGCATTCTAATTAACCCCTGTTTGTCCCTCCCTATAGTTTTGAGCTAGAGTTTTTGTAATATTTTGTAGTGTGTTTAATGTACAAACACAAAAGGTGTTCATTCTTAGAGGATTTTGACTTCTATAAAAAATCACAAATGATATATAGTTGAATTAAGTAATTTTTAAATTAGTACGCCAAAAGTGTCTTACACACACATACTTTATACATTCTCTAACAAAAGGGGAATACCAGTTTTAAGTTGGGCCTTTTAAAAAGTTTTATTTGATGCCCCATAATATGATAATTTACAAATTGCATGTTTAATGTGATATAAATATGATAAACTATAAAACTATGCAGAAGTCTAACATAATGTCAACTTTAAAGCATTAACATTACAAAGCTGGTTTTTGTACAAATACCAGCCAGTCGTTGCTTAGGGGAAAATACTTCTTTTGATTACCCTTTTTATAAGACCCCCCCCCCCCTTTTATAGGATAGTCGGACAACAAAATATACGAGATTTAGATGAATTGTCTTCAAGTTAATCGATAAGTCCCCGCTAGGAGGATATATTTTATTTATTCTTGCAGGTCTATGATGTTTTGTAAACATACTATTTGCGAGGTTGTGTCACAATAATGGTATCCTTGGAAGTTGGAACTACTATAGCTGAATATTCATACTATCTTTCATTATTTTCAAGATCTACGGGATACATGTAGTCATAAATTATTTTCCTAACCAACAAATTCACGAAAACTTCCTTACGTGACAATATGTGCATAACTGCCACGATAAATAAACTGCGTCACCGTGTTTACAAATGCAATGACGTCTTCTTTATGTTTTTTACTCCGATTGACCTTTGAACCATAATGGCGGCGGTAACGTGAAATTGATCTATTGTAAATACTTTCTTGTCTAGTCTAAAAGTTTTAAGCAGATTCTTTATAAACAGTAGAACAATTCATTATTCAATGTTCCACTATATTTTCTTCCTTCTTTAATTGTAAATGCTTTCTGGTCTAGTCTAAAGGTTTTGGGCAGAACCTTCATAAACAGGAATCAATATTGCTAAGATATTTCCTAATGTGAAACGATGTGTGTGTTCAGTCAAACCTTTATATATATGCTACTCAATAAAACATGAACATGTGGCCTTTATGTGCAGTTGTACTTTATATACAGGCTAACATTATATACACTATTCATTAATGGTGAAATGGTACTTTCTGTTTTAGACAGCGATGTGTTATATAGAGTTGCCCTTTAAGACAGGCTTCATTGCACATGTCATCAACAAACTGAAGTTTACAGTGTAAATGTTCTTTGTGCCATTGATTAATTGAAACCAATTTCAACAAAGCCGAAATATTGCACAATGAGGTATACACTGTCTGCCTATTTAAGCGCCAAAAAGGCAAGTTGGACCTTGGTGGTAATCTCCATGCAAATAAGTCATTGTGTAGAAGTATCTAAACAAGCAAATAATTATTATCTTTTATTAGCAATAAAGAATATGACAATTATTTTGCATTGTAATGACAGACTATATAGTGATTAATCAGCCAAAAATTATCTCTTCATTATTTAATATTCCAGGATTTATGCAAAAGAAAACTTCCAAGATAGTCTTCGCAAGTTGTCATTTCCATGGCATGATCTTCCAAGTTGATCAATTCCATGAGATAATCATTCAGTTTGAAATCAATGATTGTTTATATTCCATTATAGCATGGCGTGCTGCTTTCGCTTTGTAAACAAGCCTATTCTCTAAATAACACAATTATTTTTAGGACATGCGCGAATTCTTATCGGTGTTTTCCAGTGTGTTTCACTATCTGATCGCATAAACCAGCAATTAAAGTATTAAAAAGGGAAATTAATCATGTTTTCTTTTAATCTTAATGGGATATTTGTCTTAACTATGTTTAAAAAGTTATATTTTCTCAAATGTGGCAGTCCTCCACAAATGGCCTTTACGGCTGTTCCGCTAACATCGCAACACCCCCTTGAAAAAGCACATGTTGTTGCGTCATCGTCTGCTCCGTTTACAAAAAAACATATAGGACCGTGGGGCATACAGACATAACAGTTCTTAAATTATTTCTTGACATATAACTTTTTCCGGAAAAAGTACTCAAGACAACCATCTTTCGACTCTGACTTTTGAAATTTGTCGTCTTCCGGCGACGTAGTTTCCAAGGAACGCTGGTGACATTGACACAAGCTGGTTACTGATTTATCTTACGATTTTGTGAGAAT
Source organism: Bathymodiolus brooksi (assembly GCA_963680875.1). Classification (NCBI taxonomy): domain Eukaryota; kingdom Metazoa; phylum Mollusca; class Bivalvia; order Mytilida; family Modiolidae; genus Bathymodiolus; species Bathymodiolus brooksi. Next base: position 47,334,007 of record OY804588.1, read on the forward strand.
TTTACTTGCTTGAATAGCTAAATGCAAAATGCCATCTAATTGGAAAATATCAGCAGTAACTTAATTACATCACCGTCTAGTTATCAATGTAGGAAAAAACTGTAGACATGAAGGTTAGTGGATTTTGTTATTAGGCATTCATTTCTATTATTAGGCCTACTGACTTCCATTCAAATATAAGTTAGATTTGTCCTACTAGAATCGAAATAATTCATGGAAGCCATAGATTGTATAACGTTTTAATCAAGGTAACATTATTTTTGTTTAATTTAGTCATTACTTATATGTAACTCCTCGTAGACTCCGACATTTTCATTCAGAGGGAATTGGAACAGCCAAATTATGGTGCATCCATAAGGCCACATTGGTTTACAAAATTACTGTAAATGCACTATTAGAATCGAAATAATTCCTCCATGTCATGTTTTATGCTCATTTTAACATGGTTAGGCATTATATTTGTTTACATTTTACACCTCGCTTTCGCTCGGTGTAAAATATCGACAAATATATAATCTCCCCATGTTAAAATGAGCATAAAGCATGACATGGAGAACTATTTCTTAATTAAATCAAATTTAGATCTGATGAAAGAATAGGCTTGACCTTATTTTGAGAAAACATATTTATCTATTCTCATTTTACATGATATAGGCAACACACTAAGTGGTTTGTGAGCTTGGCAATGATATATTTTACCAGCATATTGATATAACGCGCTAAATAAAAAAGCTAATTTTTCTTCAACACTAAATTCTAGAAGATGCACGTATTGGGTATTGATTCGCTTGTTGGGAATTTACCGTAACTTATCATGATGTAAACAAACAAAATGGCGACTGACGAGTGACGAAGATGTGAACACAAATATCATTTGCAAACAACTGAAGAAAATTATCGATGTCGTTACCTTCTAACACTGTTCTTGAGGGCATTGCATTATTTCAGGGCTTTTCAATAATGATTTTTAACTAACCCAAACAAGCACACGTACTAGCCGAAGTTTGTATTGCGTAATCCTTATACCATATTGCTGACAATCACAATGTTTTAGTCTGGCACATGGGAACCGCTGACTCCACTCACAGGGCTCCCGGTCACTAAATGTCCACTCCCCCACTGAATTTATGTTTACTATCAATGTTTTACCCCACTAAAATAAGAAGGGAGGACGTCAATCGTTCCTCATTTCAACTCGTTCTACATTTTTTTTATCTCTTCTCTTCAATTTCCTCCCTTATCGCTAGTACGGATCTTTTAAATTTCACGATCTGGAGTTTTAACCGAAATAAAATTTTAGCGGATTAACTGTTGTAATGTATTAGAATAATTGAATCAGATTGAAAAAAAACACTGACAAACGATTGTTAACAGGAAATATTTTATGACATTCAATTTAATTTATATTCGTATTTGGGAAAGGATCGATTACAATTCCGGAAACTAAAACTGTGTGGTCAGTGCAATTTGGCTGCTCCAATAGTACAACTGCAGGTTAAAATGAAATATTGGCGTTAGAATAATCGCTTTACTTTCATGGTTACGTTCGTCTAAGCTGATGAAGGTTATTCCAGAAACGCGTCGTGTGCACTAAATTTGATATCTACGTTTTTATTTTAAGAAATGATTGAAAAATTATTTACGCCATTTTGTGTCAAAATGACGAGATATTCACATTATCACGTGAGTAATTAATTTCCTTTTCATCAACATTGCATATGTACGGTGTGATATTGTGAGAACTGATATTTTCATTTAGTATAAACATATTTTATTAATTAATTCAATATTACACATTATGATAATACACATATAAATTATATATATGTACATTTAAATTAATCAATAGGATTCGGAAACATTTGATCTGTTTGACATATTTTCACACGTACTGTAGGAGCAATACCAGATGTGTGACGAAGCTTAGTGTTGTTTGATAAGTGTTTTGGTGTTTTTCACAGTCTGGATTTTATTAATAAATCCTTAATTCAAATTTATTAGTTGCACGTGTGATAGTGTGATCATCGTGGTCGTGATTGTATGGTAGTTGGATTGACAACTACCTATGCAATCAGTGCCTATCACCACTAACGTTGTCAGTTCGAATCCCGTTCAGGCGAGGTGTACTTGATACAGCATTATGTGATCAAGTTTGTCAATGACTTTGGCAGGTCGGTCGTTTTCTCCGAGTACTCCAGTTTCCTCCACCACTAAAACTGACCGCCACAATATAACTGACATATTGTTGAATGTGGCGTTAAACACCATAATCTTAACTCCGATAATACCAGGAAAACCTAATACTATGAATTCATATAAATTCGTGCACGGATACCAATTTTCGTGGTTTGAGGAAAGGGGCATTTTTCCACTAAAACCAGGAGGTGAACTCATGTGCTCGACATGTCATACCCGTCGTATTACTCTAGTAACTAAAGGATACCACAGCTACAGATAGGTCTGATCTATACCTTGACCTAAGCCTCGAAATTGACAGTGAGTGGCGGTTAAGGCGAAACTTTACGACAAAAGAGATGATTTCAATTTTCCCATTGTGAACTTTCCATTTATATGTAGCAACATTCCAGCAGCACCTGCATATGGAGTATTTATCTCTCAGTTGATACGATATTCCAGAGCTTGTGGTTCCTATTAGGATTTCCTTGATAGAGAGTTCCTGCTGACAAGGAAGCTACTGAACCAATGATTTCTCTTGATTAAGTTGAAGTCATCACTTCGAACGTTTTACGGTCGCCACCATGACATGGTTGACCGTTATGGAATATCTGTGTCACAAATGACCACGGATATGTTCCACTTGTCGTAAGCACTTCCAGATCCTTTCCTCATTCATAACTTATCACCGGGTTTGTGACTATATTAACACGACGGGTGCCACTAATGTAGCAGGAACTGCCTACCTTTCCGGAGCACCTGAGTTCACTCCCGGTTTTTAGTGAGGTTCGTGTTACTTGACCTTTAGATTTATTTGCATGTTTTGTCGATCGTTGTTTGTCCTTTAGTACTTTTTCTTTTTGCCATTGTGTTGTCTGTTCTTCTTCGATATACGGATTCTGATTACCTCTTTGCTATCTTCAAACTCTTCTTACAAACCCCGTGATATATCATGAATGAGGAAAGGACTGGATAGTGATTGCGACAAACTGAACATATCCGTGGTCATTTGTGTCACAGATATCCCGTAACGATTAACCAAGTCATGATGGTGACCCTAAAACTTTTTGTGGTTGACTTGAGTGATTGTTGTTTAACGCTAAATGATCATTTTTTCAGTTACATTCGAGGAGATGATAATGATGTCCGATTTGTACTAAAAGAACACACTTATATTGATTTTTATAGTACTAGTGCACTGAAACAACAGACTGCAGGTAGACACATTATCCCGATTCCGAGGCAACCAGTCTTTGCTCTTTCTCCTTAAAACTGTGTGCATAGTAGAAAGGCGACAACTACCAATTTTATATTCTTTGCTTAGACCCGACCGTGGCTCGTACCCACGATCTACAGCAATCGAAGCGAGCACGCCAACTATTACACCGAACACTGAGGAATATCTGTCAATGTTGTCGTTCTTCGTAAACTTACAAGTTAATGAAACATTTCTGGGCTTGCATATGCACAAACACTAAAGCATCTGTAATACTTTCAACTAGGAAACTCTACCTATAAAGTTCGTCATTTACATTTATCTGACCAAGACCACTGTGCGGATGCAGGATTTTATGACATGGATGCAGTTTGCAGCCAAAGGGTCAGGAGACCGTCGAAGCGCAGTGCTCGGTTGAGGTGGGGGTATGGTTGGCTGGGACTGAAGTCCACCATAAGATGTTGAAAATGAGAAATTATAGTATCTTATTGGTTGTAAAGCAGATAGCATTGTTAATGAATTAACAACAGACTATTCACAACCAATGCCTGCCGTATCTGAAGGAGGAGAGGTACACACCCGTATGTGTCAGTTTGATGTCTTTATTAACAACCGAATTTCAAGCATTTTGTTTTATAATTTCAGTAGTGTCGAAGTAAATGAAAATGTACAGATTGTATTATTAGATTCTTCTCTAATTAACGAAGTTCTAGCCTCGTGTTGCCATGGAGCGTGACTAATTATTAGTTCATGGCACCTCTGAATAACATACTCTCTCATGATATAGCTGAATGATTGTTAAGTCACTCCCCCACTTAATAAGCTATTAGTATCCTCTGAAACTAAGGAACAAAGTTGAAAAGACTTGTCGGCCAGCTAACTGATTACTAGATACATTGGGCCTCTGGTTCAATATTTCCAGTTTGGATTCTTTTATGATCTGAACTTTCTTTATCAATGAAAAACAAGAATTTGTTATAGAACTAATTTCCCGATTCGACTCATTTAAACAATGGAATAGATTGATGTATCAGATTATTGTCAACCAGATAATCTTACTTAAAATTCTTTTTTTCCTCTTTAATCATTTTTAACAAATCATGGAGAAACCAGTAGTGTTGTTAGTATCTTTTTGTTCCATTGTGTTAAAAAGTCATTTTAATGTAGAATCAAAGGTTATAGTAATTACGTACTAGTTTATATTGTTCGTCACAAGGATTTTACATTTTCTATTCTTCTGAGAAAACACTGCACCTAGATGTTCACTCTATAGCAAATCTTCAGAATATATTACAAGAAAGTTATTTAATAATCTATGGAAGCCCTGAAGGAACACATTATATTGTACGTGACAAGGATTTGACATTTTATATACGCCTGAGTAAACACTGCACGTAGATTTTCACTCTATAACAAACCTTCAGAATATATTACAAGATGGTTATGAAATAATCTATGGAAGCCCTGAAGGAACATATTATATTGTTCGTGACAAAGATTTGACATTTTCTATACTTCTGAGAAAAACACTTCACCTAGATTTTCACTCTATAACAAACCTTCAGAATATATTACAAGATGGTTATGAAATAATCTATGGAAGCTCTGAAGGAACATATTATATTGTTATTTCGATATAGCGATCTGTTTTATCGATTTATTTAGGCAAGTACCATACCATCGTGGTGATGAAGGTATGAAGTGGTTGATGATACCAAAGAGGCAATCAGAAGCCGCAAAAGGGAAAACAACGATCTACAAAACACTACACTGAAAACAAACGATTGACCAACACGAACCCCGTGTAAAACCGGGGCTGAACTCATGTGCTTCAGAAAGGTTACCAGTTCCTGCTCCACTAGTGACACCCGTCGTGTTACTGTAACGTGTAAGGCAATTCCAGGCTTTCGTTCATGAAAGTTCCTTTATATTGCTTAGATTGAATCTAATTAAATTTACATTAAATAACAGGCTGTGACATCTTATTTCACTCCCTTGTCGATCATATTACGCATGGTTGTTATAACAGCCCTGTTTTTACCAACCCTCCTACCCAACTAATCTCATACTATATTCAATGAGTGTCATATGGAAGTAAAGTGATGACTATTACATAATTGTAAACAAGGACTTATCACAAATGCTGATCACGGATAGTTTTTTTTTATAGCACATGTTTGTGTATACGCATGAAAATATTACATGGCTATCATCGAACAACATTAAGGTCAATTTTTTGCGAAAGATATATTGTAATCTCACTTTTGTTTTTGTTGAATTTCCTTGCCTTTCACTTCATTCAGGCAATTCTTCATCTTTTTGTTTATTTTGTGTAATCTATCCAGTTAGCTCTTATTTATTTTCTTACCCAAAGAAAAAATGTCAGGGTTATACATGTATATGCTATATTCTGATTCATTAAATACTTTTATAAACAACATACAATTAAGTAGAATGTATTCTCTATTATAAGGATATAGGATAGTCTATGCTTCCTGTGTAAATAAGTCTATTATAAGGATATATGATAGTCTATACTGCCTGTGTAAATAGGTCTATTATAAGGATATAGGATAGTCTATACTTCCTGTGTAAATAAGTCTATTATAAGGATATAGGATAGTCTATACTTCCTGTGTAAATAAGTCTATTATAAGGATATAGGATAGTCTATACTTCCTGTGTAGATAAGTCTATTATAAGGATATAGGATAGTCTATACTTCCTGTGTAAATAAGTCTATCATAAGGATATAGGATAGTCTATACTTCCTGTGTAAATAAGTCTATTATAAGGATATAGGATAGTCTATACTTCCTGTGTAAATAAGTCCATCAACATACTCTGATTAAATAACAAATAATTTATATATATTTCAAGGTGAAAATGTAGAAAACAGGACTGGGTTGCACAAACGTCAATCAAGTTAATAGTGAAATAAGATTTAATAGTCTATTGTAAATTAGTTAATAGTATGAGTTAATAGCGTTGCTTGACCATCAATTAGACTGTCTATTAGTTATTATTATGCTTTCTGTAAATTTCTTCTGTAATATAAGTTCATACGATATTTTGGCATATATCACAAAGAATTATATAGCGTTGATATACTATGCGAAAATAGTACATCTACTATGCCAGTTTCAAGCGGGGAAAGTTGGGTTTTCAGCTGTCTGTCAAGTTATATATATATATATATAGCTAGTCCACGTGCAAGGGGGCGGGTCCAATCTGTCAATCTATCATAGTCGTCTATTATTCATGTTGCTGTTTTTTAATACTTGTTATTGCTGTTAATTAAATTTCAAACTTCAAAAATCTTTATATTTTTAAAGCCTTAAATGAAACAAAGATAATTCTCACACTTTCAAGACTATCTGATCCAATATATTAGTCACCAATATCAGGACCTCCTTTATTGTAATAGTTCTCAATATATTTTGTCTACATACAACAGTCAGCATAATAATAACAATAATGTTGTGTTGAAGACCTATTGCACTATGTCTTCAACCCTGACCACTGTATTGGCATAGTAATTGCTAACACAACATTATTATATAAATAGTAGATTAACCTACAATTAAGTAAAAATCGATCCCATAATTCATTACGGCACCACGCATTAGTTAGCAACTTCTTTTAAATCTCTAGGGGTTTTTTTTTACAAAAGCTGTAGAAATAATATGCATGTTTTATTAAGGATGAAGTTCAATGATTTTTAATATGGTAGGTTGCTGCAAAAGTAGCTGCGGAACCGTCGTTCGTACAGGTACGGTTACACGATACGGTTTTCCATCCGATATTTCCTTGCGATATGCTTTTGGCAAAAATCTTATGATGTGAACACAAAAGTCGAATAAAAAAATCATTTCAAAATCGGTTAGCGTTCTATTTTCATTATTGTAATGTCACCGATCGAATTTCTTTTATCGTTCTCATGATAGGATTCTCATCAGACTGTCAATGACTTTATTACAGGGATCATTACGAGGACAGACTATATCAGGAAGATGGCCTACAAAAACTTGCCATTTGCTTTGTGAATTCGAGAAACTGTTTTAGTTTTTAACTTTGTAATATACATGTTGTATGTTTTATTCTGAAATTAATAAATTGTATGAAAAGATCCAGCTCGAAAATCTTAGTTCCACCTCCCCATGGTGAGCAGGGGGCAACAGATATACAATTTATATTTGGCTACCGGAAGAGGTACTATTAACATATAATTTTTTAAGTGTGCGCAAATGTAATATTGTATTCACATAAGTAGTGTGCGCAATCGTAATACTAAATTGTGCGCACACATGACTGCACAAACGTAAATTTAGAAAATGTGCGCAAACGTGTTTCCCCCGTTTAATGTTAACCTGTTCTCTGATAAAATCAGCTTTTGTCATTTTGTTTATTTCCTACTTTTATGCAAAATTTCAAAAGAATACAAAAAAAACATAATATTTGATATGTCTTCTGTAATAAGTATTCTGCCGAGCTCATGGGTGACGCAGACATCTATCTATCTTAACTAATATTCAATTAAGTGAAAAATAATCATCAGTTCCCGATTTTAAAAACGATTACAATACAAGTATCCGATGATTTTGCATGTACATCCACAATTTTCAGTTAAAGATGTCACCCCGTAATCATATGCAAAATGTAAGAAAAATCAATTAAATAATTATTGTATATTAACGTCTTGACGAGAAAGACTACATTGTATTTTTCTGAAATGTCTCTTTGAACATTCAAAATATATGTTTATTTATTTAAAAGGAAAATAATAACTCTTTAAAAGGAAATTAAATTATTTTAGGCATCATAATGGTCATAGATGCACATTTGAAAAATGTCAACTGTGTCAATAATATGTAAAACAAAAAAATATACTGTTGCAACAATTATAGGCAAAATCGAAACACCTCACACACAAATACATGTCCGCTCACTTTCGCTTTACACATGAAAAGGAGTGGTTTTAAAATTAAAACAGTACTGATTATTGTGTATTTTATTGGAAATCTTTCTTTTAATAATTTGTACACTTTTTACCATCTATCTTTCGATTCTTTTATGTAGTCTACACTGCAAGATACTTAAAAATATATGTATTTTTAAGGATAGTGAATCAAAAATGAATTACTTATTTCAGTTGTGAAATAGTTATGACGCAGTGAGTGATTGCTCCTTAACGCCAACTCAGCAATGTTTCAGCTATATCATGGCGAGAATAAGTTAATTTTCAATGAAATGATGATAAGGTCCGGTTTGTACTAGATCAACACGCTAAGTTTATTTTTTATAATGCCAGCTCAATGAAACAATAGTCCACGGAAAGACATGTCGCCCCACTCTGACACATTATCCCGACTCCGAGTGAACCAGTATTTGCTCTTTCTCCTAAATGCTGCGTCCTTATTTAGAGGATTAAATCCTGTTCATATTCATACCTCGACTTGTTCTCAATAAATATTTATAAGAATATCGCATCAAAATCGAATGGAAAGTTTGATAGTGTGATCACTTGGCTATTGGACATACCTGTGTCATCTATTATGATGTTTTTATCTTGCATTTTTTTTTTAATTTATTGTATTTCTCCAAAATTTATAAGGAGGAAAAGGTTCCCGTTCTGTCAAATCATTCATTGTAAGTTGTCTATAACGGTGATTGTTTGTACCAAGCGACATAAGTACTTGCATGGCATCCATGTTTAATTTACAATTAAGAATTTAATAGCGCTCGTTTGTACAATTAAACATATTAGAAAGTTAATAGTCTATTAACGTTAATTGATGTTTGTGCAACAGAAATAATTCACTATTAACTTTAATAGTACTTTTAATAGTAAATTAACTTTAATTTTCCTTTGTGCAACCCAGTCCAGATTAAAACATTGGATTCGTTACTGGATTCAAGAAAATAAAACAGCAACGTATTTCCTTCGTTCTAGGCTATTTACGTATGATATTATGAAAAATTTCAACTGCAATTAGTATAAAACATCGAATATTGGCAACTTATAATATAAAATAAAAATTCAATTCTGACAACCTGTATGCCTTTAACAATTACATTTTCTTACAATTCTAAGTAAAATGGGGCTGGGGGGTGTACTATAGAGAACCTAACTGCAACACATTTGAGCTTCGAATGACCAAATATTTTATTTAATCTAAAAAGAAATATTTTCCCGCTAATAGATCCCGTGCTATTAACATATGAATACTTATATCATATATATTACATACAATTAACTGTGTACTATTGTAGTAAAATCTTATTTAACCAATCAAACAACTAGTTTGAAAAATATAAACATGTGAGTAAACATATCCACGTGTCTGCATACCTTTAGTAAATATATTTATTTACCTGTGCTTATTTGCTGGTTTTTCAATTACTTCATGAAGCTTTTTATTTTGTTCTGTATTTTATTGTGATCTGTTCAATATAAGATCTTAGTCAATTTGTTGACGCACAGAAAAAAATATCCTTCAGATGCAATTATAAAAATGTGATTATTTTTCTTAATTACATCCAGCCATTATTTCTTTCTAATATACCATCGAAAGATTATAACATTTTATTATTTTGCTTCCTCACGTGGGTGATTTCTTGTGTAAATAGAGTGAGTGATTGTTGTTTAACGCCAACGATTTTTCATCTATATCGGTGCGAGAACAAGTTAATTTTCAATGAGATGATGATGAGATCCGCTTTGTACAAGACCAAAACGCTTAGTTGGATTTGTATAGTGCTAGCTTACTGAAACAACAATCCGCGGATAGTGTGCTTAGCAGAGAGGCAACAAATATCAATGTAATAGTCTGTAGTTTTACCCGATCTGGACTCGAACCCACGATCTACCGTACCCAAGATGAGCACGCTAACCATTACATTACCAATACATTAAAATCCACCTGTGATGTAAATCTATTGTCAAAACTCTCCATTATTTTTAAGGAATGGAGAGTTATTGTTCTATTGGTACTTTTAATGTCCCACAAAGGGCAAACAATTTAATACTTTGTACTTTAGATACTATACACAGACTTTTTTTTGTTACAAGATTAATAATTAATAAAATTAATAAAGTACAATGGGTGGATCTTAAGTTGGAGAATGTCATCGTATCTCTCCATTCCTTAAAAACACTGGGTCTCGGTCCCTTCGGGTCCTCGGCTCCATTATTTTTAAGGAATGGAGAGTTACTTGGACATTCTCTTATACGTAATGTCAATAGACATGTATAGATATATATAAAATCCCATCTTCCTATATCCACCACTTTTTGTTGATGGACCTGTACCAAGTCAGGAAAGTGAGCGGGCATATATTTATGTGTTATGATTATCGATATTGCATCTTTCTACGATATTGATATTTGATTTTTGAATTAATCCGACAGTGTGGCATATGTTTTGTTTGTTTTTCATGGGGTCCGTATTGTTAATCTTTATAGTTTTCTGTGTTGTGTTTTTGATGAGGTCCGTATTGCTAATCTTTATAGTTTTCTGTGTTGTGTTTTTTGTGGGGTCCGTGTTGCTAATCTTTATAATTTTCTGTGTTGTGTTTTTGATGGGGTCCGTATTGCTAATCTTCATAGTTTTCTGTGTTGTGTTTTTGATGGGGTCCGTATTGTTAATCTTTATAGTTTTCTGTGTTGTGTTTTTGATGAGGTCCGTATTGCTAATCTTTATAGTTTTCTGTGTTGTGTTTTTGATGAGGTCCGTATTGTTAATCTTTATAGTTTTCTGTGTTGTGTTTTTGATGAGGTCCGTATTGCTAATCTTTATAGTTTTCTGTGTTGTGTTTTTGATGAGGTCCGTATTGCTAATCTTTATAGTTTTCTGTGTTGTGTTTTTGATGGGGTCCGTATTGTTAATCTTTATAGTTTTCTGTGTTGTGTTTTTGATGAGGTCCGTATTGCTAATCTTTATAGTTTTCTGTGTTGTGTTTTTGATGAGGTCCGTATTGCTAATCTTTATAGTTTTCTGTGTTGTGTTTTTGATGGGGTTCGTATTGTTAATCTTTATAGTTTTCTGTGTTGTGTTTTTGATGAGGTCCGTATTGCTAATCTTTATAGTTTTCTGTGTTGTGTTTTTGATGGGGTCCGTATTGCTAATCTCTATAGTTTTCTGTGTTGTGTTTTTGATGAGGTCCGTATTGCTAATCTTTATAGTTTTCTGTGTTGTGTTTTTGATGAGGTCCGTATTGTTAATCTTTATAGTTTTCTGTGTTGTGTTTTTGATGGGGTCCGTATTGTTAATCTTTATAGTTTTCTGTGTTGTGTTTTTTGTGGGGTCCGTATTGCTAATCTTTATAGTTTTCTGTGTTGTGTTTTTGATGGGGTCCGTATTGCTAATCTTTATAGTTTTCTGTGTTGTGTTTTTGATGAGGTCCGTATTGCTAATCTTTATAGTTTTCTGTGTTGTGTTTTTGATGAGGTCCGTATTGCTAATCTTTATAGTTTTCTGTGTTGTGTTTTTGATGGGGTCCGTATTGTTAATCTTTATAGTTTTCTGTGTTGTGTTTTTGATGAGGTCCGTATTGCTAATCTTTATAGTTTTCTGTGTTGTGTTTTTGATGAGGTCCGTATTGCTAATCTTTATAGTTTTCTGTGTTGTGTTTTTGATGAGGTCCGTATTGCTAATCTTTATAGTTTTCTGTGTTGTGTTTTTGATGGGGTCCGTATTGTTAATCTTTATAGTTTTCTGTGTTGTGTTTTTGATGGGGTCCGTATTGTTAATCTTTATAGTTTTCTGTGTTGTGTTTTTGATGAGGTCCGTATTGCTAATCTTTATAGTTTTCTGTGTTGTGTTTTTGATGAGGTCCGTATTGTTAATCTTTATAGTTTTCTGTGTTGTGTTTTTGATGAGGTCCGTATTGCTAATCTTTATAGTTTTCTGTGTTGTGTTTTTGATGAGGTCCGTATTGCTAATCTTTATAGTTTTCTGTGTTGTGTTTTTGATGGGGTCCGTATTGTTAATCTTTATAGTTTTCTGTGTTGTGTTTTTGATGAGGTCCGTATTGCTAATCTTTATAGTTTTCTGTGTTGTGTTTTTGATGAGGTCCGTATTGCTAATCTTTATAGTTTTCTGTGTTGTGTTTTTGATGGGGTTCGTATTGTTAATCTTTATAGTTTTCTGTGTTGTGTTTTTGATGAGGTCCGTATTGCTAATCTTTATAGTTTTCTGTGTTGTGTTTTTGATGGGGTCCGTATTGCTAATCTCTATAGTTTTCTGTGTTGTGTTTTTGATGAGGTCCGTATTGCTAATCTTTATAGTTTTCTGTGTTGTGTTTTTGATGAGGTCCGTATTGTTAATCTTTATAGTTTTCTGTGTTGTGTTTTTGATGGGGTCCGTATTGTTAATCTTTATAGTTTTCTGTGTTGTGTTTTTTGTGGGGTCCGTATTGCTAATCTTTATAGTTTTCTGTGTTGTGTTTTTGATGGGGTCCGTATTGCTAATCTTTATAGTTTTCTGTGTTGTGTTTTTGATGAGGTCCGTATTGCTAATCTTTATAGTTTTCTGTGTTGTGTTTTTGATGAGGTCCGTATTGCTAATCTTTATAGTTTTCTGTGTTGTGTTTTTGATGGGGTCCGTATTGTTAATCTTTATAGTTTTCTGTGTTGTGTTTTTGATGAGGTCCGTATTGCTAATCTTTATAGTTTTCTGTGTTGTGTTTTTGATGAGGTCCGTATTGCTAATCTTTATAGTTTTCTGTGTTGTGTTTTTGATGAGGTCCGTATTGCTAATCTTTATAGTTTTCTGTGTTGTGTTTTTGATGGGGTCCGTATTGTTAATCTTTATAGTTTTCTGTGTTGTGTTTTTGATGAGGTCCGTATTGCTAATCTTTATAGTTTTCTGTGTTGTGTTTTTGATGGGGTCCGTATTGTTAATCTTTATAGTTTTCTGTGTTGTGTTTTTGATGAGGTCCGTATTGCTAATCTTTATAGTTTTCTGTGTTGTGTTTTTGATGGGGTCCGTATTGTTAATCTTTATAGTTTTCTGTGTTGTGTTTTTGATGGGGTCCGTATTGTTAATCTTTATAGTTTTCTGTGTTGTGTTTTTGATGAGGTCCGTATTGTTAATCTTCATAGTTTTCTGTGTTGTGTTTTTGGTGGGGTCCGTATTGCTAATCTTTATAGTTTTCTGTGTTGTGTTTTTATGGGGTCCGTATTGTTAATCTTTATAGTTTTCTGTGTTGTGTTTTTGATGGGGTCCGTATTGCTAATCTTTATAGTTTTCTGTATTATGCTTTGTTTTCTTGTATTGTTCGCCTTGTTCTGAGTCTCGTGTGCCCATTGGTGTCTCTGGGTTGTCCATTCTTGATTGCCCCATCGGTTTTCTCTAACATTTATTCACTAAAAGGGTATCATAAGACTACTTTAACCCTGCTTGTACATGGCCAGGAAAGTGTGCGATCATGTCTTTGTGTGTTTCGAGTATCGATTTTGGCTCTTTCTAGGAGTTTCTGTTTGATTTCGATATTTTATGTTTTTCAAGTTACTTTCTGTATATTGTCTCAGATGTCTCAGAACGAGGTTTGTTTGATCCTGAATTCTACTCACTAATCTCTATGAAAATGTACCATTTTTATATACAATCAAATTTTAATCTTCTATAAAGGTCAAACATTAATTATGTAATGATTGCCTTTCATGTTTATTATTGGAAAGGATGTCTTTTTGTCATGTATTGATATTTTGTGCAGAATAATTATACCTTAATCTAAAATCATTCTTTTGAAGAAGGCGAATATGACTCAGATCACTTATGTATTAATATTGTCTTTTTGAAGATTAATTCAAGTAGTATAAACTGTTCTAGTTATTTAAGTTTTGTTTATAGTACAATAAATAAAATGAAAAACAAACAAAACATCTGTCACACTGGCGGATTAATTCAAAAATCATATATCAATATCGTAGAAAGATGCACTATCGATAATCATAACACATAAATACATGAAAACAAACAAAACATATGTCACACTGGCGGATTAATTCAAAAATCAAATATAAATATCGTAGAAAGATGCAATATCGATAATCATAACACATAAATATATGAAAAACAAACAAAACATCTGTCACACTGGCGAATTAATTCAAAAATCATATATCAATATCGTAGAAAGATGCACTATCGATAATCATAACACATAAATATATGAAAAACAAACAAAACATCTGTCACACTGGCGGATTAATTCAAAAATCATATATCAATATCGTAGAAAGATGCACTATCGATAATCATAACACATAAATATATAAAAAACAAACAAAACATATGTCACACTGGCGGATTAATTCAAAAATCATATATCAATATCGTAGAAAGATGCACTATCGATAATCATAACACATAAATATATGAAAAACAAACAAAACATATGTCACACTGGCGGATTAATTCAAAAATCATATATCAATATCGTAGAAAGATGCACTATCGATAATCATAACACATAAATATATGAAAAACAAACAAAACATATGTCACACTGGCGGATTAATTCAAAAATCAAATATCAATATCGTAGAAAGATGCACTATCGATAATCATAACACATAAATATATGAAAAACAAACAAAACATCTGTCACACTGGCGGATTAATTCAAAAATCATATATCAATATCGTAGAAAGATGCACTATCGATAATCATAGCACATAAATATATGAAAAACAAACAAAACATATGTCACACTGGCGGATTAATTCAAAAATCATATATCAATATCGTAGAAAGATACAATATCGATAATCATAACACATAAATATATGAAAAACAAACAAAACATATGTCACACTGGCGGATTAATTCAAAAATCATATATCAATATCGTAGAAAGATGCACTATCGATAATCATAACACATAAATATATGAAAAACAAACAAAACATATGTCACACTGGCGGATTAATTCAAAAATCATATATCAATATCGTAGAAAGATGCACTATCGATAATCATAACACATAAATATATGAAAAACAAACAAAACATCTGTCACACTGGCGGATTAATTCAAAAATCATATATCAATATCGTAGAAAGATGCACTATCGATAATCATAACACATAAATACATGAAAAACAAGCAAAACATCTGTCACACTGGCGGATTAATTAAAAAATCATATATCAATATCGTAGAAAGATGCACTATCGATAATCATAACACATAAATACATGAAAAACAAACAAAACATATGTCACACTGGCGGATTAATTCAAAAATCATATATCAATATCGTAGAAAGATGCACTATCGATAATCATAACACATAAATATATGAAAAACAAACAAAACATATGTCACACTGGCGGATTAATTCAAAAATCATATATCAATATCGTAGAAAGATGCACTATCGATAATCATAACACATAAATATATGAAAAACAAACAAAACATATGTCACACTGGCGGATTAATTCAAAAATCATATATCAATATCGTAGAAAGATGCACTATCGATAATCATAACACATAAATACATGAAAAACAAACAAAACATATGTCACACTGGCGGATTAATTCAAAAATCAAATATCAATATCGTAGAAAGATGCAATATCGATAATCATAACACATAAATATATGAAAAACAAACAAAACATATGTCACACTGGCGGATTAATTCAAAAATCATATATCAATATCGTAGAAAGATGCAATATCGATAATCATAACACATAAATACATGCCCGCTCACTTTCCTGGCTTGGTACAGGTCCATCAACAAAAAATGTTGGATATAGGAAGTTGGGATTTTATATATATTTATACATGTCTATTGACATTACGTATAGGAGAATGTCCAAGTAACTCTCCATTCCTTAAAAATAATGGAGCCGAGGTCCCGAAGAGGCCGAGGCCCTTTGTTTTTAAGGAATGGAGAGATACGATGACATTCTCCAACTTAAAATCCACCCATTGTACTTTATTCATTTTATTAATTATTAATCTTGTAACAAAAAAATGTATGTGTATAGTATCTAATGTACAAAGTTTTAAATTGTTTGCCCCTTGTGGGACCTTAAAAGTACAGAGAATAATAACTCTCCATTCCTTAAAAATAATGGAGATTTTTTACAATAGATTTACATCACAGGTGGATTTTAACGTATTAGTAATGTAATGGTTAGCGTGCTCATCTCGAGTACGGTAGATCGTGGGTTCGAGTCCAGATCGGGTAAAACTACAGACTATTAAATTGATATTTGTTGCTTCTCCGCTAAGTACACTATCCTCGGACTGTTGCAAACTATCATGTATAAAAGCATTACAAAGGGTTTGTGTACTTTAATTACACATATAAACTACTTTTTATAGCTTTATTTGATGATTTCAATCTCATTATTAGCATTTTTCATTGTTTATGTCCATCATTTTATCTATATCTGAGTAATCGATGAAGATAACTACAGTAATATATAAGTAAAAACAAGCAAAATAAATCGACCGATAGCGACATCTTCTGGATTCAAGATATAATAATACTATATGATCATAATACTTACTTTTTGTCGTCGTCTATATGTCAAACATGCCTAATTGACTTGTACCGGAAGATGACAGATCAATTCCGGCCGGAGCTCTTTATAATCTTTAAAGTCCATATTAAAATTTAGGATTGAACTAGCTAACCATAAATGGAACAAAACATCATTTAAATGTAGAAGTAATTTATGGGACATAACTCTAGTTATATTTACGAGATGTTTTTAGTTAACCTAACCCATCACTTCCCTGTTTGCACCAGTCGTCACAAACGTCGTTGTGCGTTAACTTCACTGGGCCAGTGGGTAGGAATGTTCATTGGATGATCCTCTACATAATCTACATTTTTCCGATCGGAAATCCACAAATAAAAAAGAGGCTCCAAGGTGCAAAATGTGTTTTCTGTTTTTGAATGTTGAATTTTTATTTTTACACCTATTTTGATGATTATTCTTCATGTTCCTTTTCAAAATTTTCTTCATTATGTAGTATCACACAAGGTCACTTCAAGTGTCTCCTTGAAGATGTGACGTCTGGCTTCTAAGTGTTACTGTTACCATGGTTACTTCAATACGGTTGTCTTGATGTTGACACCAGATCTTCTCAAGCAAAATTTGTATATGATGAAATTGCTCTGTATGCTTCATAAATGGTAGTTTTATTTTTATTGGTGATTTGTTTTGCTATTTACACAACAACGTTGATGTTTTATCATTCAGCTTAAAATCCTTGCATATTTTTTTAATTGAAAATGGTACATAATTCGTACTGTACATATTTATGACAGAAACTTACCTCCTGCTAACATATTAATACACAGCTACCTCAATTTAACGAAAAAATGAATGTTATCATTTCATTTATTTTTCTTTCAGATGAACTGTGACTCCCAGTTTATAATTCAACTATCCTGTTACTTTGTGTATTTAATTTTTTTTGTGTCCTGTGGTTTCTTTTTCACATTATATCATTAACTACCCTCCCATTTTGTAGCCACGTTCCAGTACCGTTTGCATACATAGTTTATATATCTCAATTAATACGACATTTCGGGATGAGTGCATCATACCTAAATTTTCTATATTAAAGATTGCTACTGGTGGGTAAACTGCTTACACTGAGGCTAATAACAGTTGGATTGAATTCATTTCAGAAGTTTTATGCTTCTCCCCTTGAATTTGTCTCACCCAAAGATGCCTCTAGGTCTGCTTGCACTATCGTAATCTCCTTCGTTCTTTTCACATCGCTTACGACATCTACTTGGTTTTGATAATCCTTAAGTAACACGGAAGGAGCCATATGTGGAGCAGGAAGTACAACTCTTCTGGGAGCACCCGTTGTTAATTCTGATTTTTCACAAGTACATTGTACAATCATTATCTACCATTGTGGTAGTTAACGGGCTTTTTCCACACAACCGGTACGATTCAAACTTCGACAAATATCGCAGACAATGGACAGCGATACATAAATAATTAGCTTCCATCGCTTTTTAGCAAACCGCCTTTTTATTACACAATTATTTATTATTAACTAATATCGTTGAGATAAGGCTTCCTAAGACATCTTCTGCTCTCTATCTCCAGCCTAATCTCGTTACAAGCTCTATCAAAGGCATTCTGGGAAATTTTAATCTGACCCGGTGCATTTCAATGCATATTATGGCATGTAAGCTTTGATATATAGACATATTTTGTAGTTCAAATCTGCAAAAACAATAATAATTTCTAACCATTTTAAGTACATTTTGTAGTTAAAGATGCATTTCTCAAGATATCGAATCGAACGGAAGGGATTTTATCAACATAATTAAGAATTTCTCAACAAGAAATAACTGTATTAAAATCATTGTGAGTTAGCTAGGGGTTTAACAAAGGGGAGGCAGTGGTATGTGGACCGCCGATTGAAGGCCTCCCTCCCCCGGCCGAAAATTGTGACTTAACGGCCCAAAATAACGCCTTTTTAATCGATTTCTATATTATTGAGACCCTTTATACCAGTTACTATCGTAAATAGCCTCCACGTCGTCGCAGCTTCTATAGTAAGTTAAACATAAAACAACTGATTGATTTTTAAACTAAAATTTAACGAATAATTTCAAATGACAGTGCATGTACATTATAGATTAAAATGTGGGGGCGATATTGACGGGGGCGCTTTTGCAGTGGGGCGATTTGATCTGGTACCCATTATACCTAATCTGAAGTTGGCTTTCAGTCCTTCTTCTCTCCCTCCACCTTTTCTCTCTCTATCTTCTTTAGACACCAGAAAATCAGACGAGGCAGTTGCCTCGTCTGCCTCAATGGTAGTTACGGTCCAGGTTAGAACCTTCTTTTCTCTATAATTTCAAGAAATAAAAACGGAAAATTGTACTTGTAAAAACATAGGTCAGTTTACCACTGGGGACATCCAAATTTCGCGACGTACATGGTTTAGTCTTTGAATAGGTAATTGATCTGCTAGTTATATTTTTTGTTAAGACAAGGCGGCCCCAGTAGTATAAAGGTCTATGTAATGTGATGTGTCTGATATCTATATATACACGAGGAATTTCCAACTTTTCTACTTTCACTTTGAATAATTTAAATATGAAAAAATTCAATGAAGTATTGCTTTAATTTGCTAATTTTTTATTGGTTAGAAAAAAGTATGAATATTGATTTAAAGGACTGATTACGTTCACAAGCTATTAATAGTTGGAACAAAACTGGCAAATGAGAAACAAAATAACATTTATATAGAAAAGTGTTTTCATTCATGGGACACAACTCTACCCAAGTACATTAGATCTGTTTACAACAAAACGCATCTATAAGAGAAAGAGCTTATATAATTTCATGCTTACTGTTTTGTGTTTTTTGTGTTTCTGTTTTTTGATTTTTAATAGGAATTTATTTATAATATTGTATATTGTAATTTACTATTGCTGACGCATGTACTATTGTAATTATTTATTATGTGGAGAGGACCGTTGTAAATTGTTATAATTTGTGTCCGATCCAATTGTTATAATAAAATATGTTTAATCTAACAAGTACACTTCCGGAGCACCCGATGTTAATCCCGATTTTTTACAAGTACAATCATTATCTACCATTGTGGTAGTTGACGGATTATTTTCAACAGCCGGTACGATTCAATATGTAAAAGGTACTATTCTCAGTCTGACTTCTATAAATCACAAGCAAAAAAAATTATAAAATCCTTTTTTTATCAACAATTTTGTTCAAGGTGTGTGTAAATAGTGATATATACGAACAATTAATTTCAAAATAGTTGGTTAATTAATTCTAAGAAAAGTTGCTCATTAGGTCTCTATGTTAATTTAATCTTGATAAGTACATTGTATATAAAAAAAAAAATAATAATCAACTCGAAAGCAAATAGACATGTGACTTTGGACATTTTTATATTAAACAAATGACCATCACCTAATAGTGCCTGCAAAGTCAGATGGTACAATAAAATGGACGTTCAAGGCGAAACAAATATGGCATAGCTCTTCCACTATTTGTACTCATTCCATGCATATTTTTACACTTTAGAAAATAGAATTAACATAGGGAACTAATGGACAAATCTTTTAATAAATGACCAAAACATTTGTTCGTATATATAAAATATTAACATATATCAGATAATCTAGAAAAAAAATGTTGATTTAAAAACGTAATTTTAAGATTTTTGTCTATATATTTATAGAAGTCGAACAGAGTATAGTAGAAAAAAAACATAGACCAGTTTACCACTGGGGACTTAAACTTTCGATTAATAGGGAAACGACTTAAACTTTAGATTGATAGAGATACTTGTACAGTTGCCCCAGAAGCATAGAGGTCTATACAAGCATTATTGTCTAAGACTTATTTATAAATGAGTAATTCTCAAATACCTTTCTTTTACTTTGAAAAATTTAAATATGAGACAAATCAATACAATAATTACTTTCTTTATTGTTTTTTACATTGGTTAGTGATTCATGGGACATAACTCTAGTCAAATCTTAAATTTCTAAACACCATTGTCATTACTTCCCTCTCTGCATCTGTCGTCGTTGTCCGTTATCTTCATTAAAGCAATTGCATCCAAATTTGGTAGAAATGTTAATTGGATGGCCCTCTACATACTTTTTTCGATCGGAAACTCACAATTAAAAAAGATGAACCAAGGTACAAAATGTGTTTTCTCCTTTTGTATATTGAATTTGTACTTTTACGCCGATTTTGATGATTATTTCTTCATGTTCCTTATCAAATACATCTATGACGGCGTGAAAATGTGACTTCTGGTTTTTAATTGTATTGTTATCATGATTACTTAAAGGTGGTTGATGTTGACAACAGATCTTCTCCACCAAAATTGTACATTTGAAGTAGAATTGCTCTGTAAGCTTCATGAATGGTAGTTTTATTTTTAATGATTATTGTATTTACCCAGCAACGTCGATATTCTATAATTCAGCTCAAAATCCTTGCATATTTTTTCTTTGAAAATGGTACAGAATTTGTACATATTTGACATATTTATGACAGAAACTTTTGATACTTACCTCCTGTTAAAATAAGCTACCTCAATTTTAACGAACACATCGTTCATTTTTCTTATGATGAACAGTGACTTCCCATTTATATTTTAACTATCCTGTTAATTTGTGTATCTAATTGTGTTTGTGTCCTGTGGTTTCTTTTTCACATTATATGTTACATTTATTGAGCAAAAAGGCGAGTGATACAGATATTTTCGTAGGCCATGTGGCGAGTTCGCAGAACGGGTCTGGCCTATCGAAATATCTGATGGTGCACGAGTAACTTTGTTCAATAAGGGACTTGTATCTTGCGACGCAATCAAAGTTTTTTAATTTTGCTTTTTGAGTGAGCGTATGTAAGCTTTATGATGACATCTTGTATATTTTGATATCGAAGATATTGTATGATGTGACGTCATCTAGCTCCACCTCCTCTCTTGGTATCATGAGATATTGTACGGCTGTTGACAATAGAAAAGACGAGAAAGCATAATACAATATTAACTACTCTCTCATTTGTAGCCACATTCCAGTAGCGTCTGCATACAAAGTTTATGCATCTCAATTAATGCGACATTTCGGTGGTTATTGCATCATACCTAAATTTTCTATATTAAAGATTGATGCTGGTGGGTAAACTGCTTACACTGGGGCTAATAACAGTTGGATTGAATTCATGTCAGAAGCTTTATGGTTCTCCCCTTGAATTTGTTGATCGCTATGCCGCTGGGTCTGCTTGCACTATCGTAATCTCCTTCCATTCTTGTCACATCGTTTACTACATCTACTTGACTTTGATAATCCTTGAGTAACACGGAAGGAGCCATATGTGGAGAAGGAAGTACAATTATTCCAAGAGCACCCCGTGTTATTTCTGATATTTCACAAGTACAATCATTACCTACCATTCCGGTAGTTAACTGGTTTTTCTACACAACCGGTACGATTCAAACTTCGACAAACATCGACACCGAACAGCGATGCATAAATAAGAAGCTCTGGTCGCTTTTTAGTAAACCGCCTTTTTATTACATAATTATTTATTATTAACTAATCTCGTTGAGGTAAGGCTTCCTATGACATCTTCTGCTCTGTATCTCCAGCCTAATCTCATCACAAGCTCTATCAAATGCATTCTGGAAAATTTTAATCTGACACCGGTGCATTCCAATGCATATTTTGGCATGTAAGCTTTGATATATAGACATATTTTGTAGTTCAAATCTGCAAAAACAATAATAATTTCTAACCATTTTAAGTACATTTTGTAGTTAAATATGCATTTCTCAAGATATCGAATCGAACGGAAGGGATTTTATCAACATAATTAAGAATTTCTCAACAAGAAATAACTATATTAAAATCATTGTGAGCTAGCAGAGCCGTAACTAGGGGTTTAAAAAAGGGAAAGGCAGTGGTATGGGGACCGCCGATTGAATCCTCCCTCCCAGGCCGAAAATTGTGACTTAGCAGCCCAAAATAACGCCTTTTTTAATCGATTTCTATATCATTGAGACGCTTTATACCAGTTACTATCGTAAATATCGTCCACATCGTCGCAGTTTCTATGGTAAGTTAAGCATAACACAACTGATTGATTAATATTCAACGAATAATTTCAAATGACCGTACATGTGTATTATAGATTAAAATGTGGGGGCGATATTGACGGGGCCGATTTTTCAATGGAGCGATTTGACCAGGTACCCATTATACTTAATCTGAAGTCGGCTTTCAGCCCTTCTTCTCCACCCTTTTTTTTTCTCTCTCTATCTTCTTTAAACACCAGAAAATCAGACGAGGCAATTGCCTCGTCTGCCTCAATTAGAATCTTCTTTTCTCTATAATTTCAAGAAACAAAAACGGAAAATTGTACTTGTAAAAACATAGGCCAGTTTACCACTGGGGACTTACACGTTTGGCTTAGTTCACAGGTTTAGATTTGTAGTTGATTTGCTAGTTAAGACAAGGCGACCCCAGTAGTATAGAGGTCTATGTAATGTAAATACACGAGGAATTTCCAACTTTTCTACTTTCACTTTGAATAATTTAAATATGAAAAAATTCAATGAAGTATTGCTTTAATTTGCTAATTTTTTATTGATTAGAGAAAAGTATGAATATTGATTTAAAGGACTGATTACGTTCACAAGTTATTAATACCTAGAACAAAACTGGCAAATGAGAAACAAAACAAGTTATATAGAAAAGTGTATTCTTTCATGGGACACAACTCTACCCAAGTACATTACATCTGTTTACAACAAAACGCATTTATAAGAGACAGAGCTTAGACAACACAGAGTTAAAAAAAACAGGTGATTCTGACAGGTCGACTTCTGTTGTCCCACTAACGACACCTGTCGTGTACTGTTGCATACATGCCAATGCTATATTGAGAAATCACATACATAAACTGCTTGATGAAGACATTAGGAATTAACAATACATTTCGCAGCTCTAGTCTACATATATCCCGACAACACTTACAAAGGAGGAAATCGTTGACAATTATAGGTCTGTTTCTTTGGAATTTCAATCGGATCTTCCGTCACTCGCCTGTATATCAAAATTGCACATATGTCCTTTCCAAAAAAGGGCCCAACACTCGACTCGCAACCGCAAGCAATACAGTTTATCAGTTGCTTGGCCATGGTCGGTGGTTCTCTCCAGGTACTCCAGCTTCTTCCAACACTAACACTGGTCGCCATGATATAGCTGAAATATTGCTGAAAGTGGCGTTAAACACCAAAAACCAATCAATCAATCATATGTCCTTACAAACAGTTTTATTGCTGGGTCTGCCAAGTGCTCCAAGAAACATCTATCCAAATTATTAACATATTTGTTATCAGTGGTTAAAACGTGGCCTCAGAGTTACTGTGACACCAGGTGTGGTGTAATTCAGATGTGAATACTGATTAATTCTAAAGATATGTTCGAGTACATACAATCAAGGTTCCTCTCCTCGTGCAATAGCATTAAAACATTTGACTTTTTCATAATAATTCCCCATTCAAAACTAAGCAAAATTTATTTGTGTCATTTAAAAGAATTATCAACGTAGATACAAATACCTTGTTTTAGGAAGGGACAAATCTTATTTTGGTGGAAGTGTTTTTCAATAGACGGTCAGCATTCCTATGAGTGCAAACTGTTCCCCTCTTCTCGCCGACTTGTTCCTTTAATTCTATAAATTGCACTTATTGTAGGCTCAGAAAAGGGGACAAAGGTTAGCCAGATTCTTTAATTTTACGTTCCACTATATAGATGATGTCCTTTTACTAAATAGTTTTTAAGTTTGGCGTTTTGTTGTTCGTATCTATCCCATTGAACTTGAAATAAAGATACAGATCCAGCTAAGTCTGCTTAAAAAGTTTATATTCCGATACCAATATCTTGTCGAAATATATTTCGTCTCTGCAGAAAAAATTATAAGCGATGCATTTTCATACAGTGAAAATGTATAAAGATAAAGAAGTCGCAAATGTCAAGAATTTTTTTGTCAATGTGTGACGCAAAAGTATTTTTGACATTTACGTCACCGAATATGGTACTGCTTTGACAACTATTTTACCTATTTTGTTCCTGTATTTAAATACTGTTACAGTGACAGCCGGAACCTTTGAACCGTAATGAGAGCGGGAGGTTTGGCGCCTTAAAATCTGATTCAACCCACCATTTCTTTAGAAATGCCTGTACCAAGTCAGGGTCATTACGG
Organism: Bathymodiolus brooksi; assembly: GCA_963680875.1. Classification (NCBI taxonomy): domain Eukaryota; kingdom Metazoa; phylum Mollusca; class Bivalvia; order Mytilida; family Modiolidae; genus Bathymodiolus; species Bathymodiolus brooksi. Next base: position 47,359,166 of record OY804588.1, read on the forward strand.
TTTTCACAGTTTTCCGGTTGTTGACTGATTTTGTCTGTTTATATAATTATGAGTTTTGACTTTCCCTTTGTAAGATTGTTCGGAGTTCGGTAATTTTGTTATTACCTTTATCATACCTTGACGCACACCTCCTAATAGGAATCATTCACCGCTTCTCCCGCTTGGTGACGATGTTGTTCCATTAGTGGTTATATATGCGGTTTACTCACACAGACGCTTGTATTTTAACATTAACCTAATGACGACATTGCATTATAAGACTTGGACAGTGCAAGCAATGAAGGTTTAACTAGTACAGCGCGGGGTGGTATTACCTGTTAGAAGAATAGCATTAGTGGACGAGTATATGTAAAATAAAAGCATAGTCTTTAAGTCGTAAGAAAAGCGTTTTATTATGGAAATATTAAGAAATGCAACGGACATTTACAAGTCATATCGGCATGTACCTTGGTGTAGCCTATGCATGTTCATAAAAGGTGTACTCGATGCTTGTTTACACACACTGCAATACCATGAATACTCATGAACTTCATTTCAACATTTTAAAGTACCTGTATTTCGGGAAATACCACCTCCAAGTGAACAAAATATAATGATACAGACACCGTTCCCACCTATAAAATGTTGAATGAATATATCTATTTACGCAATCTTCAAATCTAAATCACACTCTTTAAAATATTTGGTACAAAATTATACAGATAATATATTCATTCTTCGTGTAGTGTTATTAACTGTTAAAGATTCGACAAGCGAATTAATCATAGCATCTATTGTGGGGTCGATTAAGAGCAAAATCTTACGACAAAAGAGATGATTTTAATTTTCATATTGTGAACTGTCCATTTATATGTAGCAACAGTCCAGCGGCACCTGCATATGAAGCATATATATCTCTGTTATTCATGTTCCAGAGATTGTGGTTTCTATCATGATTTCCTTGATAGAGGGTTGTTGCTAGTGGCTAAGTTGACGTCATCACTTCGAAAATTAGGCGGTGACCACCATGACGTGGTTAACTGCTACGAAATATCTGTGTCACAAATGACCACAGATATGTTCCGTTTGTCGTAATCACAATCCGGTCCTTTCTTCAATCATGACTTATCACCGGATTTGTAACTAGATTAACACGACATGTGCCACTTGTGGAGCAGTAACTGCTGACCCTTCAGGATCACCTGAGTTATCCCTGGTTTGTTGTAGGGTTCGTGTTACTCGATCTGTAGTTTTCTGTGTAGTATTTTGCAGACTATTGTTTGTCCTTTTGGTCATTGTATTATCTGTTTGGTGACGTGGCTTTTCCATAAGTGGTTACATGTGCGTTTGAATCACAAAGACACTTGTATTTAACGTTAACCTAATGACGGTGTCACATACTAGATTTTCCCCCTACTCAGTTTTCCCCCGGAAAAATGGGTATATACTAGATTCATGCTGCAGAAAAGAGATGGCCGTACACGTGTCTACAGACGCTGAAATGAGAGGATCGGAAGGAACTACGCCCTTGAGGTCGACAATTTCGGGAGAGGAAGTTTGATGATGTGGGATACCATATCCTACGCCCTAAAAACTCAACTGGTGCGAATCCCCGGCAGCCTTAGCGCGCTCGATACAGAGATGAAGTGTTGACACCACACATGCTGCCTGCAATGAACCTCCGTAGGGATGTTTGTCAGCACGACAACGCTCGGCCGCACACAGCTCGTGCTACTGTTGACTGTCTAGCCAACCAGAACGTAAGAGTGCTCCCTGGCCGTCTAAGTCACCAGATTTGAACCCAATAGAACATTTTTGGGATTATTTAGATCGACGCGTGCGCAGTCGCCAACCAGCGCCGGAAACTCTGCAAGAACTGCAGCAGGCTCTTGGGCAAGAGTGGGGGTGAATTTCGCAAGACCGTATTCTTTGATCGATCGAGTCTATGCCGAGACGGGTCCGTGCTGTGTTACAGGCTAATGGATGGCACAACAGATATTGACTTCGAAGTGACGTCATCTGAACGCTATGCACATTAATGTGATCAATCTTGACATTTTAATGAACTTTAACATCTGCACAACCAGTGTGTCAAATTTCAATGTAAATGTAATGCTTATTTCTGTATTTAAAATGATGTTGAAAATTTGAAGTAAATTATATTTTTTCACAAGTTGCGTTTCTTTTTTTGGAGTGTATATATAGTGTCTTAGTCCGTTTTTATTAATTTTACTGTTTTAGGGTTTAGCTTTATACATTCAATGTGGAAATATAATACGTGGATCCAGGGTGGACAACGTACGTCATACATCCGGGTATTTGTTTATGCTGGATATAGCATCAAAAGGAAATATTGTCGGAATGATTAGACAAATGACAACAGCTTTTTGAATATTATCGATGTAAATAGTACCATACAAATCCGTAGGCTACTTTAGTCTGGCTTTTATCATACAGATTCGTTGTTAAAATAGTATAAAAATGAGTTTTATTTTGTCAGATGGTTGAAAAATTTCCGCCATTATAAAGTTTTCGATAAAAAAAATACCCGAATGTATGACATGCGTTGTCCACCCTGAAGATATACAACGGACGTTTACAAGCCATATCGGCATGTGCCTTGACGGTGTAGCCTATACATGTTCATAAAAGGTGTACACGATATTTGTTTACTCACACTGCAATACCGTGAATACTGATGAACTTCATTTCAACATTTTAAAGCACCTGCATTTCGGGAAATACTACCTCCAAGTGAACAAAACAGAATGATAAAGACACTGTCTCCACATACACAATTTTGAATGAATTTATCTAGGTCTATCTATATTTAGGCAATCTTCAAATCTAAATCACACTCTTTAAAATTATTTGGTACAAAATTATACAGATAATATATTCATTCTTCGTGTAGCCTTATTATCAGTCCAGCGGCACCTGCATATGGAGCATATATATCTCTGTTTTATATATACATGTTCCAGAGATTGTGGTTTCTATCATGATTTCCTTGATAGAGAGTTGTTGCTAATAAGGCATATAGCGGGTTGCTAGTGGCTAAGTTGATGTCATCACTTCGAAAGCTTGACGGTGACCACCATGACGTGGTTAACTGCTACGAAATATCTGTGTCACAAATGACCACGGATATGTTCCGTTTGTCGTAATCACAATCCGGTTCTTTCTGCAATCATGACTTATCACCGGGTTTGTAACTAGATTAACACAACGGGTGTCACTTGTGGAACAGCAACTGCTGACCCTTCAGGATCACCTGGATTATCCCTGGTTTATTGTAGGGTTCGTGCTGCTCGATCTGTAGTTTTCTGTGTAGTGTTTTGCAGACTATTGTTTGTCCTTTTTGGTCATTGTATTATCTGTCTTTTGGTCATTGTATTATCTGTCTTTTGCTCATTGTATTATCTGTCTTTTGGTCACTGTATTATCTGTCTTTTGGTCATTGTATTATCTGTCTTTTGGTCATTGTATTATCTGTCTTTTGGTCACTGTATTATCTGTCTTTTGGTCATAGTGTTATCTGTCTTTTGGTCACTGTATTATCTGTCTTTTGGTCATTGTATTATATGTCTTTTGGTCATTGTATTATCTGTCTTTTGGTCACTGTATTATCTGTCTTTTGGTCATTGTATTATCTGTCTTTTGGTCATTGTATTATCTGTCTTTTGGTCATAGTGTTATCTGTCTTTTGGTCACTGTATTATCTGTATTTTGGTCATTGTATTATCTGTCTTTTGGTCATTGTATTATCTGTCTTTTGGTCATTGTATTATCTGTCTTTTGGTCATTGTATTATCTGTCTTTTGGTCACTGTATTATCTCTCTTTTGGTCATTGTATTATCTGTCCTTTGGTCATTGCATTATCTGTCTTTTGGCATTGTATTATCTGTCTTTTGGTCATTGTATTATCTGTCTTTTGGTCATTGTATTATCTGTCCTTCCATTTACGGCTTCTTGTTGCCCCTTAAGTGTATTCAACCTTTTCTTATCTGTAGTTGTCTGTAATGGTGAGTAATTTGTCTCCTACACACGTCGTCAGCTGCAACTGAAGGTTAACAGAAGAATGATGACTTCAACTTAACCACTAGAAACCCTTGGTTCAGTAGCTTTCTTATTACCAGCAACCCTCTATCAATGAAATCCCCGTTACTTTTTATTGAAGTGTCTGTACCAAGCCAGGAAAGTGAGTGGTCATGTATTTGTGTTTTAGGTGTATCGATTTTGCCTCTTTCTGTGATGATGATATTAGATTTTGGAAGTGTTCCGACATTGTGGTATTTATTGTCTTTCATTTGATCATAATAGGACCCGCCAAGTTTATCTATTCCTATCTTTAGTATTACTTTAGTCGGTAGAAAATATTCAGAATATCAATTGGTACATGTTTTAGCTTCTTTTACGTTATGAATTAGAGGTGTACTGTGACTGTAGTCTCCATATCTTCCGTACTATCTACTGTGGAAGCTTATTATGGTCTACAGTTTCGCTGTTTAGAGATTAAGCTGATATAACCTAAAGATATGAAAGCTTAAATTGTGATGGTCATCAATTCCACCAATATCAACAAAATGAATAATCACCTCTCATCTTAACTGAACACAAAAAAGACACCGATATATGACGTTGGAAATTTAGGTCCTTATTTGGGACAGGCACACAAATGTGGCGGGATGAAACAGATAGATTAATGGGGTGCCAATCCTCCCCTCTTGATAACTGGATCTCTAATGGCAATACATAAAAAATAAATGATAAAGAAAAGCTGCACAGATTCGCTCGCACTAAAAAAAAACCCACATACGATCCCAAAAATGAATGACAACATAAGTATGAACCGTACAATAGCAGGGTCAATGAATGCTGGTAGTTAACTAAATATATACCGTCTCTCATATGAACATATGAAATAACCTATTTTTCTGTTAGTTTGTCTGTTTGTGCGTATTAAGTCAGGGTCAAACTACACATGCCAAACTTACGTTAGGAAATTCATAACAAACAACATGCATTACATTTTATATACTTAAATGGTAATTTAGAAACTGACCTAATGACAAACACCTTTGAATCACTGAACCATGTTTCTCAGTGAGGTGATCCGTGTTGGGCATGTGCACCTTACAACAAATCTACAGACCATATATGGTAAACCTATTAATTCATGCCAAGTGTCATTTTTTTTCTAGCCTCTAATGGATGATATGTGGACTAAATACTATTGATGTTGGTATACACAATAGTGTGTATTGGAATTATAAATGGGTTAAGGCAGTGAGATCGTTGATGCAAATGTATGGTAGTTGGATTTATAACTACCTATACAATCAGTGCATATTACTACTAAAGTTGTGAGCTCGAATCCCTCTCATGGCGAGATGTACTCGATACAACATTATATCATAAAGTTGGTCACTGATTTAAGGGTGGCTGTTTTCTTCAGGTATTCCGATTTCCTCCATCAATAAAACTGACCGCCACGATATAACTGAAATATTGTTGAAAGTGGCGTTAAAGACCATAGCAAATCCTTTATTTTTCTTAAGATAAACTATGATTTCCAGTTTATAATTCAACTATCCTGTTACTTTGTGTATCTAATTGTGTTTGTGTCTTGTGGTTATTTTTTCACATTATATTATTAACTACTTAACCAGATTCCAGTAGCGTCTGCATACGAAATATTTATTTATTTCAATTAATACAACATTTCGGGGTGAATGCGTCATGCCTGGATTTGCTGGATAAAAGATTGCTGCTGGTGGATAAACTGCTTACACCGGGGTAAACAACAGTTATATTGAATTCGATTTAGAAGTTGTACGATCGTCACCATAGACTTGTTGATCGCTACCCACTATATCTCTCACAGATGACCCAGGGTCTGTTTGAACTGCCGTAATTTCCTTCCGTTCCATCGTTTACTACATCTACGGTAATTTGATAATCCTTTAGTAACCCGGTAGGTGCCATATGTGGAACAGGAACTATATACCCTTCCGGGACACTGATGTTAATCCTGATTTTTTAAAAGTACAATCATTACCAACCATTGCGGTAGTTAGCGTTTTGTTCTACAACAACCGGTACGATTGAAAACTTCTGCAAACATCGATACCGGACAGCGATGAATAAATAATACGCTTCGACCGCTATATGTACCAGTGGGTAAGATATGTCAAGCTTATTTCATCTTTTTTTCTTTTTATTATTACACAATTATTACTTATTTGAACTAGCGGCATGTTTCCCCGGCAGCAAACGTTGGCCTAAATCAACTTTAATATCCCTTTTAACTGATTCATTTAGAATTATTTCATGCTTTCAGCTGAAATATTAGAAATATTTATATGAAGAAAAGTAAAACACATGGCGGGTATCATACAGAAAGATGAACACGGACGGAAGGGATAAACGTGCATACTCTTGAACCTTAATTCATTGTTCTTCTGATCACCTTTAGATCTTATCAACATAATTAAGAATTTCTCAACAAGAAATAACTGTATTAAAATCATTGTGAGTTAGAGCCTTCTGTTCTCTATAATTTCAAGAAATAAAAACGGAAAATTGTACTTGTAAAAACATAGGCCAGTTTACCACTGGGGACTTACACGTTTGGCTTTATTTAATTTAAGAGTTTAAGACAAGGATGCCCCAGTAGTATAGAGGTCTATGTAATGTAATGCGTCTGATATCTATAAATACACGAGGAATTTCCAACTTTTTTATTTTCACTTTGAATAATTTAAATATGAAAAAATTCAATGAAGTATTGCTTTAATTTGCCAATATTTTATTGATTAGAAAAAAGTATGAATATTGATTTAAAGGACTGATTACGTTCACAAGCTATTAATACTTAAAACAAAACTGGAAAATGAGAAACAAAACAACATTTATATAGAAAAGTGTGTTCATTCATGGGACACAACTCTACCCAAGTACAGTAGATCTGTTTACAGCTAAACGCATTTTTGATTGAGAGAGAGAGAGAGAGAGAGAGAGAGAGAGAGAGCTTAGACGACACAGAGTTCAACAAAATCAGGTGATTCTGACAGGTCGACTTAGGTTGTCCCACTAACGACACTTGTCGTGTTCTGTGGGGGATGACATATATCCCTTTTTATGCTGGAATTTGTGCATATCCTCCCAAATTTATAATTGTTAAGTTTGATACTTCTTCAAGTTTCTTTTCATGTAGTTTAGTTTTAATACATGGTGAAGCTGGACAAGGTAAGTCAGAGATGAAAAATTGGGTCTTCCCTCAACGAAAAGAAGCCATTTTCACGTTCCGCTATATCGATAAATCACATACATAAAATGCTTGATAAAGAAATTAAGTATTAACAATACATTTGACAGCTCTACATATACCCAGCAACACTTAAAAAAGAGGAAATCGTCGACAATTATAGGTCTGTTCTTTTAGAATTTCAACCGGATCTTCCGTCACCCTCCTGTATATCAAAATTATACATATGTCGTTACGAACAGCTTTATTGCTGTGTCTGCCAAATGTTCCAAGAAACATCTATCCAAATTATTAAAATATTTGCTATCAGTGGTTAAAACCTGGCCTCAGAGTTACTGTGACACCAGGGGTGGTGTAATTCAGGTGTGAATACGGATAAATTCTAAGGATATGTTCGAGTACATACAATCAAGGTTCCTCTCCTCATGCAATAGCATTAAAACATTTGACTTCTCCATCTTTTTCATAATTATTCCCCATTCAAAATTAAGCAAAATTGATTTGTGTCATTTAAAAGAATTATCAACGTAGATACAAATACCTTGTTTTAGGAAGGGACAAATCTTATTTTGGTGGAAGTGTTTTACAATAGACGTTCAGCATTCCTATGAGTGCAAACTGTTCCCCTCTTCTCGCCGAATTGTTCCTTTGTTTCTATGAATTTCACTTATTGTAGGCTCAGAAAAGAGAACAAAGGTTAGCCCGATTCTTTAATTTCACGTTCCACTATATAGATGATGTCCTTTTACTAAATATTTTTTTAAGTTTGGCGTTTTGTTGATCGTATCTATCCCATCATATCCAGAAATCGATGGTACTTTCCTCATAAATATTCATCATATTTAAATTAGATCTTGATCACGTGACTGCAGTTTCAAGCTTAATGGATCGTTTATTAGATTTGTCAAATAATAGCATACAGTACGGAAATTCAATGTGTCCGTCAATGATTCGAAAATTAAAAGTTAATTTATTTCCGCAAAGTTTTTCTTCTGTCAAAATTCAAATCTTTTTGTTTTGTAACGATTTTAGACATATCTTTGATATCGCGAGCATGCAAAAATGATTATATTATATTTAATGTGGGAATCCCTAGTTTATAAGCTAGAAATATAAGGTTAGTCAATATAATTATATCTATTATTGAGGAATCTAAATTAATTTCAGAAAATATGTCGCCAAATGTCATTCATGGTTAAATTTTGTATCAAACACTAACAGTTTCGTGTATTTCAGACAGTTTTACATAGACTTTTAAGGCCAAATAAGGGTTCGTCCCCTCGGATTTTCATTTAGTCCAGGAACCTCGAATATTTAATTGTTTTCATTAATCTTTATTTCATTCAATGTATCATTTTCAAGTTCAGAAAATGACACACATGCAATTCGACAGTTCGGAGTTAGGGGAAGAGTTATTGTCAGTTGTCTAGCTCTTTGCCGTTTAGAGTACATAAGTTGTACATCAGGGTCTCATTCTCGGGCACTTTTTTTAAGATGGCTGCCGCCCTTTGTTACAAATAGTTGTTGTTATCAGCAGAGAAAAAACTTTCCCTTTTATACCTTACTGGGTAGTGGATGCGTGTTAATTTCATATTCTATGTTATCACTGATCATTGCCTGGCTATGTTAGGATTATTCATCAGAAGCTGAAGTTGCAGATAAAGAAACTTTGCTATAATGTGCAGTATCGCCGCATCGGATGTAATGACAATGTTCAAATTTAGTTACCGTAGATGACACTGAACATTGCAGGTGTACAATTACCTGCTTTATAAAAAAAAATTGAGCAGACTATATTTAATGAAGATAATAGACATTTTATGATTTTATTTGTCACACGCAAACATACCTCTTTTTTTTACGAAGGTATTTTCCCTGTATCAATGTTAGATTTACAGTAACATAATATACAGACAAACCAATTATTATTTGTCATATTAGAAAGAATATATAAATAGCTGTGGGTAATTTTTTTAATAGATTCCTGCATCAATGTTCAATTCAAAGGAACATAATGTGATAATACAGAGTAAAACCCGCCATGTTGAATAAACGTCCAACGGCGGGAAATATAAATAGTACTATTTTACCTCGTTCACAAAAGACTTCCTAACTCCGAACTCCCGCATTAGGAATGATATCGTCTATATAGATCATATGAAAATTGCAGACGTCCCGGGGTCGCCATCTTAGCTATGCAAATGAGCAAATTACACATCATTTCTAGCTATGTTGAACTTGAAATAAAGATACAGATCCAGCTAGGTCTACTTCATACCTTGACGCACACCTCCTAATAGGAATCATTCACCGCTTCTCCCATTTGTTGACGCTGCTGTTCCATAAGTGGTTACATTTGCGCTTGAATAACGAACACGCTTGTATCTAACGCTAACCAATGACGGCACTGAATCATAAAACTTGGACAGTGCAAACATTGAAGGTTTAACTAGTAAAGCGCGGGGTGGTATTACCTGTTAGAAGTATAGATTTAGTTGGCGAGTATATGTACAATAAAAGGATAGTCTTTTAAGTCCTAAGAAAAGCGTTTGATTATGCACATTTTACAGGGTGGACAACGTACGTCATACATCCGGGTATTTTTGTTATCGAAAACTTTATAATGGCGGAAATATTTCAACCATCTGACAAAATAAAACATATTTTTATACTATTTTAACAACGAACCTATATGATAAAAGCCAGACCAAAGTACCCTACGGACTTCCATGGTACTATTTACATCGATAATATTCAAAAAGCTGTTGTCATTTTTCTAATCATTCCGACAACATTTCCATTTGATGCGTGGATCCAGAGTGGACAACGTACGTCATACATCCGGGTATTGTTTTATGCTGGATATAGCATCAAAAGGAAATATTGTCGAAATGATTAGAAAAATGACAACAGCATTTGGAATATTATCGATGTAAATAGTACCATACAGGTTCGTCTGGCTTTTATCATACAGGTTCGTTGTTAAAATAGTATAAAAATGAGTTTTACTTTGTCAGATGGTTGACAAAATTTCCGCCATTATAACGTTTTCGATAAAAAAAATACCCGGATGTATGACGTACGTTGTCCACCCTGAAGAAATACAACGGACGTTTACAAGCCATATCGGCATGTACCTTGGTGTAGCCTATACATGTTCATAAAAGGTGTACACGATGCTTGGTTACTCACACTGCAATACCATGAATACTGATGAACTGATAATTAATCACAACTAAAACCACAAACCCAGACATTACAACTGAACGGGACATAAATATAATTAACTTCTGTAAACCATCTGTTTAACTGAAAAGGAACAAATAAATTAAAACATTTTATTATTCCAAAATATTGTAAAAAAAACAACATGACAAACATTACTGATATTGACAAAAATTATCTAACAAATAAAAATGCATATTCTTAACCGTTGTATCTAGATATTCTGGCTTCACATAATTTCTTCCTTTTTCTCAATTTTGTTTTCTGAATCTGTAAACAAAACTAACTGCTACTTAATCTAATCTACACATAAGTTTGAATAAAGTTAACTAAAAATTAAACAAAAACTTTCATATTATTCAAGAACATCTTTTCTCTCATAGTATTCATGTGAACCTGATCTTTTGAAAAATTAACAGAAATATTTGAATGATCAACATAATAATATTCACACTGTCGACACATTGAATACAGATATTTATTCAACTCATCAATACGCTCATTGATAATAGGGGATTTCGTATACAGACATCCACAAAAAAAACTACAGCAAATCCATGATACACTTGTAATTGTTTTATATTCTGAAACAAATACCTTAACCCCTTTTTTGCCCATATGAGCTGATCTTTCACAGGTATATAAACTTTGTTTACATCATTTGTTCCTATGTGAATAATAACAACAAAAGTTGATAATCTGTCCAATTCATTTTTCAAAATATCAAATACATCATTAATTCTTGCTCCCCCAAGGGAGATTACACAAACTTGTGATCTAAATGCTTCCAAAAATCTGACAATTGAATCTCCTATCAAAAGGACAAGAGAAAAATACTCAGGTTTAATTGACATGAACCTATCAGGATCATAGCTCTTCTTTCTTTCCTCTGAAAAACTTAAACTTGCTGTTAACATATTAAATTGTAATCCACGCTTATCAACTTGATACCCTTTCCGTGAAGGAAATAACCCAATTCCTCTATCTCCTAGAAAACCAACAGTTACTATATATGCATATCTCAAAACCACTGGAAACCATGATGGAGTGGGAACAAACTGAGGAAAAATTAAAGTACAATTGATTTTCTTCTCTATCACAAAACTAATTACAGCTGGTATTAGGCAATAGGGAGGACAAGCATAATAGTTCTTCTCATCTACATAACATTGACTAAAAGCATCAATACCGGCTGAAAAGGGAGGTGACATGGGTGTTAAATGTTCCAAAGTAACACCATTATAATCAACCATTGCATTGATATCTAAAGTGAACATGTCAACATCATGTTTTCAAAACAAGTATTCTAAATATACCCATGTACGTTTACTGATTGTGGTGTCTGACTTTGACAGTATTCGTGAGGGAAGATCTGCTTGATTTTCAAAATTGATTTTCAAAATTGATTTTCAAAATAATTGTTCATTGACTTTAGTTTATGTTCCATAAACTAAAGTCAATGAACAATTATTTTTCATCATTATTTGGAAAATGTCTTTCATAATAGCTGCCAAATCATAATTCTTCGAATATTGATTTTCCCAAGCGTACACCACAGCTTGATTATCAACATATACAACATTATACAGATACTATATTCATTCTTCGTGCAGTGTTATTATCTGTTAAAGGTTTGACAAGCGGATTAATCATAGCATCTATTATGTTTCAATTAAGAGCAAAATCTTACGACAAAAGAGATGATTTTTATTTTCATATTGTGAACTTTCCATTTATATGTAGCAACAGTCTAGCGGCACCTGCATATGGAGCATATATATCTCTGTTATATATATATACATGTTCCAGAGATTGTGGTTTCTATCATGATTTCCTTGATAGAGAGTTGTTGGTAATAAGGCAGATATCGGGTTGCTAGTGGCTAAGTTGACGTCATCACTTCGAAAATTAGGCGGTGACCACCATGACGTGGTTAACTGCTACGAAATATCTGTGTCACACATGACCACGGATATGTTCCGTTTGTCGTAATCACAATCCGGTCCTTTCTTCAATCATGACTTATCACCGGGTTTGTAACTAGATTAACACGACGGATGCCACTTGTGGAGCAGCAACTGCTGACCCTTCAGGATCACCTGGGTTATCCCTGGTTTGTAGTAGGGTTCTTGTTACTCATTCTGTAGTTTTCTGTGTAGTGTTTTGCAGACTATTGTTTGTCCTTTTGGTCATTGTATTATCTGTCTTTTGGTCATTGTATTATCTGTCTTTTGGTCACTGTAGTATCTGTCTTTTGGTCACTGTATTATCTGTCTGTTGGTCATTGTATTATCTGTCCTTTGGTCACTGTGTTATCTGTCTGTTGGTCATTGTATTATCTGTCTTTTGGTCATTGTATTATCTGTCCTTTGGTCATTGTATTATCTGTATTTTGGTCATATTATTATCTGTCTTTTGGTCACTGTATTATCTGTCTTTTGGTCACTGTATTATCTGTATTTTGGTCATTGTATTATCTGTCTTTTGGTCATTGTATTATCTGTCTTTTGGTCATTGTATTATCTGTCTTTTGGTCATTGTATTATCTGTCTTTTGGTCGCTGTATTATCTGTCTTTTGGTCATTGTATTATCTGTCTGTTGGTCATTGTATTACATGTCCTTTGGTCACTGTGTTATCTGTCTGTTGGTCATTGTATTATCTGTATTTTGGTCATTGTTTTATCTGTCCTTTGGTCATTGTATTATCTGTATTTTGGTCATATTATTATCTGTCTTTTGGTCACTGTATTATCTGTCTTTTGGTCATTGTATTATCTGTATTTTGGTCATTGTATTATCTGTCTTTTGGTCATTGTATTATCTGTCTTTTGGTCATTGCATTATCTGTCTTTTGGTCACTGTATTATCTGTCTTTTGGTCATTGTCTTATCTCTCTTTTGGGCATTGTATTATCTGTATTTTGGTCATTGTATTATCTGTCTTTTGGTCATTGTATTATCTGTCTTTTGGTCATTGTATTATCTGTCTTTTGGTCATGGTATTATCTGTCTTTTGGTCGCTGTATTATCTGTCTTTTGGTCAGTGTATTATCTGTCTTTTGGTCACTGTATTATCTGTCTTTTGGTCACTGTGTTATCTGTCTTTTGGTCATTGTATTATCTGTTCTTTGGTCATTGTATTATCTGTCTTTTGGTCGTAGTATTATCTGTCTTTTGGTCACTGTATTTTCTGTCTTTTGGTCACTGTATTATATGTATTTTGGTCATTGTATTATCTGTCTTTTGGTCATTGTATTATTTGTCTGTTGGTCACTGTATTATATGTATTTTGGTCATTGTATTATCTGTCTTTTAGTCATTGTATTATCTGTCTTTTGGTCATTGTATTATCTGGCTTTTGGTCACTGTATTATCTGTATTTTGGTCATTGTATTATCTGCCTTTTGGTCATTGTATTATCTGTCTTTTGGTCATTGTATTATCTGTCTTTTGGTCACTGTATTATCTGTCTTTTGGTCATTGTATTATCTGTCTTTTGGTCATTGTATTATCTGCCTTTTGGTCATTGTATTATCTGTCTTTTGGTCATTGTATTATCTGTCTTTTGGTCACTGTATTATCTGTCTTTTGGTCATTGTATTATCTGTCTTTTGGTCATTGCATTATTTGTCTTTTGGTCATTGTATTATCTGTCCTTTGATCATGGCATTATCTTTCTTTTGGTCACTGTATTATCTGTCTTTTGGTCATTGTATTATCTGTCTTTTGGTCATTGTATTATCTGTCTTTTGGTCATTGTATTATCTGTCTTTTGTCATTGTATTATCTGTCTTTTGGTCATTGTATTATCTGTCTTTTGGTCATTGTATTATCTGTCTTTTGGTCATTGCATTATCTGTCTTTTGGTCATTGTATTATCTGTCTTTTGGTCATTGTATTATCTGTCTTTTGGTGATGTCTGTTTGTCATTGTATTATCTGTCTTTTGGTCACTGTATTATCTGTCTTTTGGTCATTGTATTATCTGTCTTTTGGTCATTGTATTATCTGTATTTTGGTCATTGTATTATCTGTCTTTTGTCATTGTATTATCTGTCTTTTGGTGATTGTATTATCTGTCTTTTGGTCATTGTATTATATGTCCTTCCATTTACGGATTCTTGTTGGCCCTTTAGTTTATTCAACCTTTTCTTATCTGTAGTTGTCTGTAATGGTGAATAATTTGTCTCCTACACACGTCAGCTGCAACTGAAGGTTAACAGAAGAATGATGACTTCAACTTAACCACTAGAAACCCTTGGTTCAGCAACTTTCTTATTACCAGCAACCCTCTATCAATGAAATCAGCCAGGAAAGTGAGTGGTCATGTATTTATGTGTTAGGTGTATCGACTTTGCCTCTTTCTGTAATGATGATATTATATTTTGGAAGTGTTCCGACATTGTGGTATTTATTGTTTTTCATTTGATCATAATAGGACCCGCCAAGTTTATCTATTCCAATCTTTAGTATTACTTTAGTCGGTAGAAAATATTCAGAATATCAATTGGTACATGTACTAGCTTCTTTTACGTTATGGATTAGAGGTGTACTGTGACAGTAGTCTCCATATCTTCCGTACTATCTACTGTGGAAGCTTATTATGGTCTGTAGTTTCGCTGTTTAGAGATTAAGCTGATATAACCCTAAGATATGAAAGCTTAAACTGAGATGGTCATCAATTCCACCAATATCAACAAAATGAATAATCACCTCTCATCTTAACTGAACACAAAAAAGACACCGATATATGACGTTGGAAATTTAGGTCCTTATTTGGGACAGGCACAAAAATGTGGCGGGATGAAACAGATAGATTAATGGGGTGCCAATCCTCCCCTCTTGATAACTGGATCTCTAATGGCAATACATAAAAAATAAATGATAAAGAAAAGCTGCACAGATTCGCTCGCACTAAAAAAAAACCCACATACGATCCCAAAAATGAATGACAACATAAGTATGAACCGTACAATAGCAGGGTCAATGAATGCTGGTAGTTAACTAAATATATACCGTCTCTCATATGAACATATGAAATAACCTATTTTTCTGTTAGTCTGTCTGTTTGTGCGTATTAAGTCAGGATCAAACTACACATGCCAAACTTACGTTAGGAAATTCATAACAAACAACATGCATTACATTTTATATACTTAAATGGTAATTTAGAAACTGACCTAATGTCAAACACCTTTGATCACTGGACCATGTTTCTCAGTGAGGTGACCCGTGTTGGGCATGTGCATCTTACAACAAATCTACAGACCATATATGGTAAACCTATTAATTCATGCCAAGTGTCATTTTTTTTCTAGCCTCTAATGGATGATATGTGGACTAAATACTATTGATGCTGGTATACACAGTAGTGTGTATTGGAATTATAAATGGGTTAAGGCAGTGAGATCGTTGATGCAAATGTATGGTAGTTGGATTTACAACTACCTATACAATCAGTGCATATCACTACTAAAGTTGTGAGTTCGAATCCATCTCATGGCGAGATGTACTCGATACAACATTATGTCATAAAGTTGGTCACTGATTTAAGGGTGGCTGTTTTCTTCAGGTATTCCGATTTCCTCCACCAATAAAACTGACCGCCACGATATGACTGAAATATTGTTGAAAGTGGCGTTAAAGACCATAACAAATCCTTTATTTTTCTTAAGATAAACTATGATTTCCAGTTTATAATTCAACTATCCTGTTACTTTGTGTATCTAATTGTGTTTGTGTCTTGTGGTTATTTTTTCACATTATATTATTAACTACTTAACCAGATTCCAGTAGCGTCTGCATACGAAATTTTTATTTATTTCAATTAATACAACATTTCGGGGTGAATGCGTCATGCCTGGATTTGCTGGATAAAAGATTGCTGCTGGTGGATAAACTGCTTACACCGGGGTAAACAACAGTTATATTGAATTCGATTTAGAAGTTGTACGATCGTCACCATAAACTTGTTGATCGCTACCCACTATATCTCTCACATATGACCCAGGGTCTGTTTGAACTGCCGTAATCTCCTTCCGTTCCATCGTTTACTACATCTACGGTAATTTGATAATCCTTTAGTAACCCGGTAGGTGCCATATGTGGAACAGGAACTATATACCTTTCCGGGACACTGATGTTAATCCTGATTTTTTAAAAGTACAATCATCACCAACCATTGCGGTAGTTAACGTTTTGTTCTACAACAACCGGTACGATTGAAAACTTCTGCAAACATCGATACCGGACAGCGATGAATAAATAATACGCTTCGACCGCTATATGTACCAGTGGGTAAGATATGTCAAGCTTATTTCATCTTTTTTTCTTTTTATTATTACACAATTATTACTTATTTGAACTAGCGGCATGTTTCCCCGGCAGCAAACGTTGGCCTAAATCAACTTTAATATCCCTTTCAACTTATTCATTTAGAATTATTTCATGCTTTCAGCTGAAATATTAGAAATATTTATATGAAGAAAAGTAAAATACATGGCGGGTATCATACAGAAAGATGAACACGGACGGAAGGGATAAACATGCATACTCTTGAACCTTAATTTATTGTTCTTCTGATCACCTTTAGATCTTATCAACATAATTAAGAATTTCTCAACAAGAAATAACTGTATTAAAATCATTGTGAGTTATAACCTTCTGTTCTCTATAATTTCAAGAAATAAAAACGGAAAATTGGACTTGTAAAAACATAGACCAGTTTACCACTGGGGACTTACACGTTTGGCTTTATTTAATTTAAGAGTTTAAGACAAGGATGCCCCAGTAGTATAGAGGTCTATGTAATGTAATGCGTCTGATATCTATAAATACACGAGGAATTTCCAACTTTTCTATTTTCACTTTGAATAATTTAAATAAGAAAAAATTCAATGAAGTATTGCTTTAATTTGTCAATTTTTTATTGATTAGAAAAAAGTATGAATATTGATTTAAAGGACTGATTACGTTCACAAGCTATTAATACTTTAAACAAAACTGGAAAATGAGAAACAAAACAACATTTATATAGGAAAGTGTGTTCTATCATGGGACACAACACTACCCAAGTACAGTAGATCTGTTTACAGCAAAACGCATTTTTGATTGAGAGAGAGAGAGAGAGAGAGAGAGAGAGAGAGAGAGAGAGAGAGAGAGAGAGAGCTTAGCTGGGTCTGCCAAATGTTCGAAGAAAAATCTATCCAAATTATTAACATATTTGTTATCAGTGGTTAAAACCTGGCCTCAGAGTTACTGTGACACCAGGTGTGGTGTAATTCAGATGTGAATACTGATAAATTCTAAGGATATGTTCGAGTACATACAATCAAGGTTCCTCTCCTCATGCAGTAGCATTAAAACATTTGACTTCTCCATCTTTTTCATAATTATTCCCCATTCAAAACTAAGCAAAATTGATTTGTGTCATTTAAAAGAATTGTCAGCGTAGATACAAATACCTTGTTTTAGGAAGGAACAAATGTTATTTTGGTGGAAGTGTTTTTCAATACACTGTCAGCATTCCTATGAGTACAAACTGTTCCCCTCTTCTCGCCGACTTGTCCCTTTATTTCTATAGCTTTCACTTATTGTAGGTTCAGAAAAGTGGACAAAGGTTAGCCCGATTCTTTAATTTCACGTTCCACTATATAGATGATGTCCTTTTACTATATATTTGTTTTAAGTTTGGCGTTTTGTTGATCGCGTCTATCCGATTGAACTTTAAATAAAGATACAGATCTAGCTAGGTCTGCTTCTTATCTTGACGTACACCTCGTAATAGGAATCATTCACCTCTTGTCCCGCTTGGTGACGATGTTGTTCCATTAGTGGTTACATGTGCGGTTTAATCACAAAGACGCTTGTATCTTAACGTTAACCTAATGACGGCACTGAATTATAAGACTTGGACATTGCTAACATTGAAGGTTTAACTAGTACAGCGCGGGTGGTATTACCTGTTAGAAGTATAGAATTAGTGGACGAGTATATGCAAAATAAAAGTATTGTCTTTAAGTCGTAAGAAAGGCATATTATTATGCAAATATTAAGAAATACAACGGACGTTTACAAGCCATATCAGCATGTACCTTGGTGTAGCCTATGCATGTTCATAAAAGGTGTACACGATGTTTGGTTACTCAAACTGCAATACCATGAATACTGATGAACTTCAGAAATACTACCTCCAAGTGAACAATATAGAATGATACAGACACCGTCCCCACATATAAAATGTTGAATGAATATATCTATTTACGCAATCTTCAAATCTAAATCACATTCTTTAAAATTATTTGGTACAAAATTATACAGATAATATATTCATTCTTCGTGTAGTGTTATTAACTGTTAAAGATTCGACAAGCGAATTAATCATAGCATCTATTTCGGGGTCGATTAAGAGCAAAATCTTACGACAAAAGAGATGATTTTAATTTTCATATTGTGAACTTTCCATTTATATGTAGCAACAGTCCAGCGGCACCTGGATATGGAGCATATATATCTCTGTTATATATATACATGTTCCAGAGATTGTGGTTTCTATCATGATTTCCTTGATAGAGAGTTGTTGCTAATAAGGCTGATAGCGGGTTGCTAGTGGCTAAGTTGACGTCATCACTTCGATAGCTTGACGGTGACCACCATGACGTGGTTAACTGCTACGAAATATCTGTGTCACACATGACCACGGATATGTTCCGTTTGTCGTAATCACAATCCGGTCCTTTCTTCAATCATGACTTATCACCGGATTTGTAACTAGATTAACATGACAGGTGCCACTTGTGGAGCAGTAACTGCTGACCCTTCAGGATCACCTGGGTTATCCCTGGTTTGTAGTAGGGTTCGTGTTACTCGATCTGTAGTTTTCTGTGTAGTGTTTTGCAGACTAATGTTTGTCCTTTTGGTCATTGTATTATCTGTTTGGTGACGTAGCTTTTCCATAAATGGTTACATGTGCGTTTGAATCACAAAGACGCTTGTATATAACGTTAACCTAATGACGGTGTCACATACTAGATTTCCCCCTTCTCAGTTTTCCTCCTGGAAAAATGGGTATATACTAGATCCCCCCCCCCCCCCGGAAAATTTAGTATATACTGATTTTTCTCCCCTGAAATAATGGTAGGAAAAGTGAGTATATACTAGGATTTACCCCTATACCGAATCCATACTATATTTTCTCCCTAGATAGAATACTTACTATATACATGAACTCATATATACTCTCCAAAAAAGGAAACGTAGCATGTGAAGGAATATAATTTGCTTCCAATTTTCAACATCATTTTAAATACAGAAATAAGTATTACATTACACTGACATTTGGCACACTGGTTGTTCAGATGTTAAGGTTCATTCAAATGTCACAATTTACCACATTAATGTCCATAACGTTCAGATGGCGTCACTTCAAGGTCAATATATGTTGTGCCCACCATTAGCCTGTAACACAGCACGGACACATCAGCAGCCCAAGATCCCTACATCCGGGTACTTCACCTGAGAAACTGGACCGTTGCAGCAAGAGAAACAGCATCAAATGTCCCAGTTCTCCGACGAATATCGGCACAGACAGTCAGAAACCATCTACGTGAAAACGGTTTACGCGCCTGACGTCCTTACTTTGGCGCAGTACTGAGACGTCGGCATCGATTTGCATGGGTCCGATGGTGCAACAGAGTAAGGGGCTGGGATCTGTAAAACTGGAGGCGAGTCTGGTTCAGTGATGAATCAAGATTCATGCTGCAGAAAAGAGATGGCCGTACACGTGTCTATTGACGCTGAAATGAGAGGACCAGAAGGAACTACGTCCTTCAGGGCGACAATTTCAGGAGAGGAAGTGTGATGATGTGGGATACCATATCATATGCCCTAAAACTCAACTGGTGCGCATCCCCGGCAACCTTAGCGCCGCTCGATACAGAGATGAAGTTTTGACACCACACATGCTACCTGCAATGAACTTCCGTAGGGAAGTTTGTCAGCACGACAACGCTCGGCCGCACACAGCTCGTGCTACTGTTGACTTTCTAGCCAACCAGAACGTAAGAGTGCTCCCTGGCCGTCTAAGTCATCAAATTTGAACCCAATAGGACATTTGTGGGATTATTTAGATCGACGCGTGTGCAGTCGACAACCAGCGCCGGTAACTCTGCAAGAACTGCAGCAGGCCTTTGAGCAAGAGTGGGGGCGAATTCCGCAAGACCGTATTCTTTGATCGATCGAGTCTATGCCGAGACGGGTCCATGCTGTGTTACAGGCTAATGGATGACACAACAGATATTGACTTCGAAGTGACGTCATCTGAACGCTATGCACATTAATGTGATACATTTTGAAATTTTAATGAACTTTAACATCTGAACAACCAGTGTGCCAAATTTCAGTGTAATGTAATGCTTATTTCTGTATTTAAAATTATGTTGAAAATTTGAAGTAAATTATATTTCTTCACAAGTTGCGTTTCTTTTTTTGGAGTGTATATATAGTGTCTTAGTCCGTTTTTATTAATTTTACTGTTTTAGGGTTTAGCTTTATACATTCACTGTGGAAATATAATACGTGGATCCAGGGTGGACAACGTACGTCATACATCCGGGTATTTGTTTATGCTGGATATAGCATCAAAAGAAAATATTGTCGGAATGACTAGACAAACGACAACAGCTTTTTGAATATTATCGATGTAAATAGTACCATACAAATCCGTAGGCTACTTTAATCTGGCTTTTATCATACAGATTCGTTGTTAAAATAGTATAAAAATGAGTTTTATTTTGTCAGATGGTTGAAAAATTTCTGCCATTATAAAGTTTTCGATAACAAAATACCCGGATGTATGGCGTACGTTGTCCACCCTGAAGATATACAACGGACGTTTACAAGCCATATCGGCATGTACCTTGACGGTGTAGCCTATACATGTTCATAAAATGTGTACACGATATTTGTTTACTCACACTGCAATACCGTGAATACTGATGCACTTCATTTCAACATTTTAAAGCACCTGTATTTCGGGAAATACTACCTCCAAGTGAACAAAATAGAATGATAAAGACACCGTCTCCACATATACAATTTTGAATGAATATATCTAGGTCTATCTATATTTAGGCAATCTTCAAATCTAAATCACACTCTTTAAAATTATTTGGTACACAATTATACAGATACTATATTCATTCTTCGTGTAGTGTTATTATCTGTTAAAGGTTTGACAAACGGATTAATCATAGCATCTATTGTGTTTCAATTAAGAGCAAAATCTTACGACAAAAGAGATGATTTTAATTTTCATATTGTGAACTGTCCATTTATATGTAGCAACAGTCCAGCGGCACCTGCATATGAAGCATATGTATCTCTGTTATTCATGTTCCAGAGATTGTGGTTTCTATCATGATTTCCTTGATAGAGGGTTGTTGCTAGTGGCTAAGTTGACGTCATCACTTCGAAAATTAGGCGGTGACCACCATGACGTGGTTAACTGCTACGAAATATCTGTGTCACAAATGACCACAGATATGTTCCGTTTGTCGTAATCACAATCCGGTCCTTTCTTCAATCATGACTTATCACCGGATTTGTAACTAGATTAACACGACATGTGCCACTTGTGGAGCAGTAACTGCTGACCCTTCAGGATCACCTGGGTTATCCCTGGTTTGTAGTAGGGTTCGTGTTACTCGATCTGTAGTTTTCTGTGTAGTGTTTTGCAGACTAATGTTTGTCCTTTTGGTCATTGTATTATCTGTTTGGTGACGTAGCTTTTCCATAAATGGTTACATGTGCGTTTGAATCACAAAGACGCTTGTATATAACGTTAACCTAATGACGGTGTCACATACTAGATTTCCCCCTTCTCAGTTTTCCTCCTGGAAAAATGGGTATATACTAGATCCCCCCCCCCCCGGAAAATTTAGTATATACTGATTTTTCTCCCCTGAAATAATGGTAGGAAAAGTGAGTATATACTAGGATTTACCCCTATACCGAATCCATACTATATTTTCTCCCTAGATAGAATACTTACTATATACATGAACTCATATATACTCTCCAAAAAAGGAAACGTAGCATGTGAAGAAATATAATTTGCTTCCAATTTTCAACATCATTTTAAATACAGAAATAAGTATTACATTACACTGACATTTGGCACACTGGTTGTTCAGATGTTAAGGTTCATTCAAATGTCACAATTTACCACATTAATGTCCATAACGTTCAGATGGCGTCACTTCAAGGTCAATATATGTTGTGCCCACCATTAGCCTGTAACACAGCACGGACACATCAGCAGCCCAAGATCCCTACATCCGGGTACTTCACCTGAGAAACTGGACCGTTGCAGCAAGAGAAACAGCATCAAATGTCCCAGTTCTCCGACGAATATCGGCACAGACAGTCAGAAACCATCTACGTGAAAACGGTTTACGCGCCTGACGTCCTTACTTTGGCGCAGTACTGAGACGTCGGCATCGATTTGCATGGGTCCGATGGTGCAACAGAGTAAGGGGCTGGGATCTGTAAAACTGGAGGCGAGTCTGGTTCAGTGATGAATCAAGATTCATGCTGCAGAAAAGAGATGGCCGTACACGTGTCTATTGACGCTGAAATGAGAGGACCAGAAGGAACTACGTCCTTCAGGGCGACAATTTCAGGAGAGGAAGTGTGATGATGTGGGATACCATATCATATGCCCTAAAACTCAACTGGTGCACATCCCCGGCAACCTTAGCGCCGCTCGATACAGAGATGAAGTTTTGACACCACACATGCTACCTGCAATGAACTTCCATAGGGAAGTTTGTCAGCACGACAACGCTCGGCCGCACACAGCTCGTGCTACTGTTGACTTTCTAGCCAACCAGAACGTAAGAGTGCTCCCTGGCCGTCTAAGTCATCAAATTTGAACCCAATAGGACATTTGTGGGATTATTTAGATCGACGCGTGTGCAGTCGACAACCAGCGCCGGTAACTCTGCAAGAACTGCAGCAGGCCTTTGAGCAAGAGTGGGGGCGAATTCCGCAAGACCGTATTCTTTGATCGATCGAGTCTATGCCGAGACGGGTCCATGCTGTGTTACAGGCTAATGGATGACACAACAGATATTGACTTCGAAGTGACGTCATCTGAACGCTATGCACATTAATGTGATACATTTTGAAATTTTAATGAACTTTAACATCTGAACAACCAGTGTGCCAAATTTCAGTGTAATGTAATGCTTATTTCTGTATTTAAAATTATGTTGAAAATTTGAAGTAAATTATATTTCTTCACAAGTTGCGTTTCTTTTTTTGGAGTGTATATATAGTGTCTTAGTCCGTTTTTATTAATTTTACTGTTTTAGGGTTTAGCTTTATACATTCACTGTGGAAATATAATACGTGGATCCAGGGTGGACAACGTACGTCATACATCCGGGTATTTGTTTATGCTGGATATAGCATCAAAAGAAAATATTGTCGGAATGACTAGACAAACGACAACAGCTTTTTGAATATTATCGATGTAAATAGTACCATACAAATCCGTAGGCTACTTTAATCTGGCTTTTATCATACAGATTCGTTGTTAAAATAGTATAAAAATGAGTTTTATTTTGTCAGATGGTTGAAAAATTTCTGCCATTATAAAGTTTTCGATAACAAAATACCCGGATGTATGGCGTACGTTGTCCACCCTGAAGATATACAACGGACGTTTACAAGCCATATCGGCATGTACCTTGACGGTGTAGCCTATACATGTTCATAAAATGTGTACACGATATTTGTTTACTCACACTGCAATACCGTGAATACTGATGCACTTCATTTCAACATTTTAAAGCACCTGTATTTCGGGAAATACTACCTCCAAGTGAACAAAATAGAATGATAAAGACACCGTCTCCACATATACAATTTTGAATGAATATATCTAGGTCTATCTATATTTAGGCAATCTTCAAATCTAAATCACACTCTTTAAAATTATTTGGTACACAATTATACAGATACTATATTCATTCTTCGTGTAGTGTTATTATCTGTTAAAGGTTTGACAAACGGATTAATCATAGCATCTATTGTGTTTCAATTAAGAGCAAAATCTTACGACAAAAGAGATGATTTTAATTTTCATATTGTGAACTGTCCATTTATATGTAGCAACAGTCCAGCGGCACCTGCATATGAAGCATATATATCTCTGTTATTCATGTTCCAGAGATTGTGGTTTCTATCATGATTTCCTTGATAGAGGGTTGTTGCTAGTGGCTAAGTTGACGTCATCACTTCGAAAATTAGGCGGTGACCACCATGACGTGGTTAACTGCTACGAAATATCTGTGTCACAAATGACCACAGATATGTTCCGTTTGTCGTAATCACAATCCGGTCCTTTCTTCAATCATGACTTATCACCGGATTTGTAACTAGATTAACACGACATGTGCCACTTGTGGAGCAGTAACTGCTGACCCTTCAGGATCACCTGAGTTATCCCTGGTTTGTTGTAGGGTTCGTGTTACTCGATCTGTAGTTTTCTGTGTAGTATTTTGCAGACTATTGTTTGTCCTTTTGGTCATTGTATTATCTGTTTGGTGACGTGGCTTTTCCATAAGTGGTTACATGTGCGTTTGAATCACAAAGACACTTGTATTTAACGTTAACCTAATGACGGTGTCACATACTAGATTTTCCCCCTACTCAGTTTTCCCCCGGAAAAATGGGTATATACTAGATTCATGCTGCAGAAAAGAGATGGCCGTACACGTGTCTACAGACGCTGAAATGAGAGGATCGGAAGGAACTACGCCCTTGAGGTCGACAATTTCGGGAGAGGAAGTTTGATGATGTGGGATACCATATCCTACGCCCTAAAAACTCAACTGGTGCGAATCCCCGGCAGCCTTAGCGCGCTCGATACAGAGATGAAGTGTTGACACCACACATGCTGCCTGCAATGAACCTCCGTAGGGATGTTTGTCAGCACGACAACGCTCGGCCGCACACAGCTCGTGCTACTGTTGACTGTCTAGCCAACCAGAACGTAAGAGTGCTCCCTGGCCGTCTAAGTCACCAGATTTGAACCCAATAGAACATTTTTGGGATTATTTAGATCGACGCGTGCGCAGTCGCCAACCAGCGCCGGAAACTCTGCAAGAACTGCAGCAGGCTCTTGGGCAAGAGTGGGGGTGAATTTCGCAAGACCGTATTCTTTGATCGATCGAGTCTATGCCGAGACGGGTCCATGCTGTGTTACAGGCTAATGGATGACACAACAGATATTGACTTCGAAGTGACGTCATCTGAACGCTATGCACATTAATGTGATACATTTTGAAATTTTAATGAACTTTAACATCTGAACAACCAGTGTGCCAAATTTCAGTGTAATGTAATGCTTATTTCTGTATTTAAAATTATGTTGAAAATTTGAAGTAAATTATATTTCTTCACAAGTTGCGTTTCTTTTTTTGGAGTGTATATATAGTGTCTTAGTCCGTTTTTATTAATTTTACTGTTTTAGGGTTTAGCTTTATACATTCACTGTGGAAATATAATACGTGGATCCAGGGTGGACAACGTACGTCATACATCCGGGTATTTGTTTATGCTGGATATAGCATCAAAAGAAAATATTGTCGGAATGACTAGACAAACGACAACAGCTTTTTGAATATTATCGATGTAAATAGTACCATACAAATCCGTAGGCTACTTTAATCTGGCTTTTATCATACAGATTCGTTGTTAAAATAGTATAAAAATGAGTTTTATTTTGTCAGATGGTTGAAAAATTTCTGCCATTATAAAGTTTTCGATAACAAAATACCCGGATGTATGGCGTACGTTGTCCACCCTGAAGATATACAACGGACGTTTACAAGCCATATCGGCATGTACCTTGACGGTGTAGCCTATACATGTTCATAAAATGTGTACACGATATTTGTTTACTCACACTGCAATACCGTGAATACTGATGCACTTCATTTCAACATTTTAAAGCACCTGTATTTCGGGAAATACTACCTCCAAGTGAACAAAATAGAATGATAAAGACACCGTCTCCACATATACAATTTTGAATGAATATATCTAGGTCTATCTATATTGAGGCAATCTTCAAATCTAAATCACACTCTTTAAAATTATTTGGTACACAATTATACAGATACTATATTCATTCTTCGTGTAGTGTTATTATCTGTTAAAGGTTTGACAAACGGATTAATCATAGCATCTATTGTGTTTCAATTAAGAGCAAAATCTTACGACAAAAGAGATGATTTTAATTTTCATATTGTGAACTGTCCATTTATATGTAGCAACAGTCCAGCGGCACCTGCATATGAAGCATATGTATCTCTGTTATTCATGTTCCAGAGATTGTGGTTTCTATCATGATTTCCTTGATAGAGGGTTGTTGCTAGTGGCTAAGTTGACGTCATCACTTCGAAAATTAGGCGGTGACCACCATGACGTGGTTAACTGCTACGAAATATCTGTGTCACAAATGACCACAGATATGTTCCGTTTGTCGTAATCACAATCCGGTCCTTTCTTCAATCATGACTTATCACCGGATTTGTAACTAGATTAACACGACATGTGCCACTTGTGGAGCAGTAACTGCTGACCCTTCAGGATCACCTGGGTTATCCCTGGTTTGTAGTAGGGTTCGTGTTACTCGATCTGTAGTTTTCTGTGTAGTGTTTTGCAGACTAATGTTTGTCCTTTTGGTCATTGTATTATCTGTTTGGTGACGTAGCTTTTCCATAAATGGTTACATGTGCGTTTGAATCACAAAGACGCTTGTATATAACGTTAACCTAATGACGGTGTCACATACTAGATTTCCCCCTTCTCAGTTTTCCTCCTGGAAAAATGGGTATATACTAGATCCCCCCCCCCCCCGGAAAATTTAGTATATACTGATTTTTCTCCCCTGAAATAATGGTAGGAAAAGTGAGTATATACTAGGATTTACCCCTATACCGAATCCATACTATATTTTCTCCCTAGATAGAATACTTACTATATACATGAACTCATATATACTCTCCAAAAAAGGAAACGTAGCATGTGAAGAAATATAATTTGCTTCCAATTTTCAACATCATTTTAAATACAGAAATAAGTATTACATTACACTGACATTTGGCACACTGGTTGTTCAGATGTTAAGGTTCATTCAAATGTCACAATTTACCACATTAATGTCCATAACGTTCAGATGGCGTCACTTCAAGGTCAATATATGTTGTGCCCACCATTAGCCTGTAACACAGCACGGACACATCAGCAGCCCAAGATCCCTACATCCGGGTACTTCACCTGAGAAACTGGACCGTTGCAGCAAGAGAAACAGCATCAAATGTCCCAGTTCTCCGACGAATATCGGCACAGACAGTCAGAAACCATCTACGTGAAAACGGTTTACGCGCCTGACGTCCTTACTTTGGCGCAGTACTGAGACGTCGGCATCGATTTGCATGGGTCCGATGGTGCAACAGAGTAAGGGGCTGGGATCTGTAAAACTGGAGGCGAGTCTGGTTCAGTGATGAATCAAGATTCATGCTGCAGAAAAGAGATGGCCGTACACGTGTCTATTGACGCTGAAATGAGAGGACCAGAAGGAACTACGTCCTTCAGGGCGACAATTTCAGGAGAGGAAGTGTGATGATGTGGGATACCATATCATATGCCCTAAAACTCAACTGGTGCACATCCCCGGCAACCTTAGCGCCGCTCGATACAGAGATGAAGTTTTGACACCACACATGCTACCTGCAATGAACTTCCGTAGGGAAGTTTGTCAGCACGACAACGCTCGGCCGCACACAGCTCGTGCTACTGTTGACTTTCTAGCCAACCAGAACGTAAGAGTGCTCCCTGGCCGTCTAAGTCATCAAATTTGAACCCAATAGGACATTTGTGGGATTATTTAGATCGACGCGTGTGCAGTCGACAACCAGCGCCGGTAACTCTGCAAGAACTGCAGCAGGCCTTTGAGCAAGAGTGGGGGCGAATTCCGCAAGACCGTATTCTTTGATCGATCGAGTCTATGCCGAGACGGGTCCATGCTGTGTTACAGGCTAATGGATGACACAACAGATATTGACTTCGAAGTGACGTCATCTGAACGCTATGCACATTAATGTGATACATTTTGAAATTTTAATGAACTTTAACATCTGAACAACCAGTGTGCCAAATTTCAGTGTAATGTAATGCTTATTTCTGTATTTAAAATTATGTTGAAAATTTGAAGTAAATTATATTTCTTCACAAGTTGCGTTTCTTTTTTTGGAGTGTATATATAGTGTCTTAGTCCGTTTTTATTAATTTTACTGTTTTAGGGTTTAGCTTTATACATTCACTGTGGAAATATAATACGTGGATCCAGGGTGGACAACGTACGTCATACATCCGGGTATTTGTTTATGCTGGATATAGCATCAAAAGAAAATATTGTCGGAATGACTAGACAAACGACAACAGCTTTTTGAATATTATCGATGTAAATAGTACCATACAAATCCGTAGGCTACTTTAATCTGGCTTTTATCATACAGATTCGTTGTTAAAATAGTATAAAAATGAGTTTTATTTTGTCAGATGGTTGAAAAATTTCTGCCATTATAAAGTTTTCGATAACAAAATACCCGGATGTATGGCGTACGTTGTCCACCCTGAAGATATACAACGGACGTTTACAAGCCATATCGGCATGTACCTTGACGGTGTAGCCTATACATGTTCATAAAATGTGTACACGATATTTGTTTACTCACACTGCAATACCGTGAATACTGATGCACTTCATTTCAACATTTTAAAGCACCTGTATTTCGGGAAATACTACCTCCAAGTGAACAAAATAGAATGATAAAGACACCGTCTCCACATATACAATTTTGAATGAATATATCTAGGTCTATCTATATTTAGGCAATCTTCAAATCTAAATCACACTCTTTAAAATTATTTGGTACACAATTATACAGATACTATATTCATTCTTCGTGTAGTGTTATTATCTGTTAAAGGTTTGACAAACGGATTAATCATAGCATCTATTGTGTTTCAATTAAGAGCAAAATCTTACGACAAAAGAGATGATTTTAATTTTCATATTGTGAACTGTCCATTTATATGTAGCAACAGTCCAGCGGCACCTGCATATGAAGCATATATATCTCTGTTATTCATGTTCCAGAGATTGTGGTTTCTATCATGATTTCCTTGATAGAGGGTTGTTGCTAGTGGCTAAGTTGACGTCATCACTTCGAAAATTAGGCGGTGACCACCATGACGTGGTTAACTGCTACGAAATATCTGTGTCACAAATGACCACAGATATGTTCCGTTTGTCGTAATCACAATCCGGTCCTTTCTTCAATCATGACTTATCACCGGATTTGTAACTAGATTAACACGACATGTGCCACTTGTGGAGCAGTAACTGCTGACCCTTCAGGATCACCTGAGTTATCCCTGGTTTGTTGTAGGGTTCGTGTTACTCGATCTGTAGTTTTCTGTGTAGTATTTTGCAGACTATTGTTTGTCCTTTTGGTCATTGTATTATCTGTTTGGTGACGTGGCTTTTCCATAAGTGGTTACATGTGCGTTTGAATCACAAAGACACTTGTATTTAACGTTAACCTAATGACGGTGTCACATACTAGATTTTCCCCCTACTCAGTTTTCCCCCGGAAAAATGGGTATATACTAGATTCATG
Organism: Bathymodiolus brooksi; assembly: GCA_963680875.1. Classification (NCBI taxonomy): domain Eukaryota; kingdom Metazoa; phylum Mollusca; class Bivalvia; order Mytilida; family Modiolidae; genus Bathymodiolus; species Bathymodiolus brooksi. The sequence goes on from OY804588.1 coordinate 47,389,397, forward strand.
CTGCAGAAAAGAGATGGCCGTACACGTGTCTACAGACGCTGAAATGAGAGGATCGGAAGGAACTACGCCCTTGAGGTCGACAATTTCGGGAGAGGAAGTTTGATGATGTGGGATACCATATCCTACGCCCTAAAAACTCAACTGGTGCGAATCCCCGGCAGCCTTAGCGCGCTCGATACAGAGATGAAGTGTTGACACCACACATGCTGCCTGCAATGAACCTCCGTAGGGATGTTTGTCAGCACGACAACGCTCGGCCGCACACAGCTCGTGCTACTGTTGACTGTCTAGCCAACCAGAACGTAAGAGTGCTCCCTGGCCGTCTAAGTCACCAGATTTGAACCCAATAGAACATTTTTGGGATTATTTAGATCGACGCGTGCGCAGTCGCCAACCAGCGCCGGAAACTCTGCAAGAACTGCAGCAGGCTCTTGGGCAAGAGTGGGGGTGAATTTCGCAAGACCGTATTCTTTGAACGATCGAGTCTATGCCGAGACGGGTCCGTGCTGTGTTACAGGCTAATGGATGGCACAACAGATATTGACTTCGAAGTGACGTCATCTGAACGCTATGCACATTAATGTGATCAATCTTGACATTTTAATGAACTTTAACATCTGCACAACCAGTGTGTCAAATTTCAATGTAAATGTAATGCTTATTTCTGTATTTAAAATGATGTTGAAAATTTGAAGTAAATTATATTTTTTCACAAGTTGCGTTTCTTTTTTTGGAGTGTATATATAGTGTCTTAGTCCGTTTTTATTAATTTTACTGTTTTAGGGTTTAGCTTTATACATTCAATGTGGAAATATAATACGTGGATCCAGGGTGGACAACGTACGTCATACATCCGGGTATTTGTTTATGCTGGATATAGCATCAAAAGGAAATATTGTCGGAATGATTAGACAAATGACAACAGCTTTTTTAATATTATCGATGTAAATAGTACCATACAAATCCGTAGGCTACTTTAGTCTGGCTTTTATCATACAGATTCGTTGTTAAAATAGTATAAAAATGAGTTTTATTTTGTCAGATGGTTGAAAAATTTCTGCCATTATAAAGTTTTCGATAAAAAAAATACCCGAATGTATGACATGCGTTGTCCACCCTGAAGATATACAACGGACGTTTACAAGCCATATCGGCATGTGCCTTGACGGTGTAGCCTATACATGTTCATAAAAGGTGTACACGATATTTGTTTACTCACACTGCAATACCGTGAATACTGATGAACTTCATTTCAACATTTTAAAGCACCTGCATTTCGGGAAATACTACCTCCAAGTGAACAAAACAGAATGATAAAGACACTGTCTCCACATACACAATTTTGAATGAATTTATCTAGGTCTATCTATATTTAGGCAATCTTCAAATCTAAATCACACTCTTTAAAATTATTTGGTACAAAATTATACAGATAATATATTCATTCTTCGTGTAGCCTTATTATCAGTCCAGCGGCACCTGCATATGGAGCATATATATCTCTGTTTTATATATACATGTTCCAGAGATTGTGGTTTCTATCATGATTTCCTTGATAGAGAGTTGTTGCTAATAAGGCATATAGCGGGTTGCTAGTGGCTAAGTTGATGTCATCACTTCGAAAGCTTGACGGTGACCACCATGACGTGGTTAACTGCTACGAAATATCTGTGTCACAAATGACCACGGATATGTTCCGTTTGTCGTAATCACAATCCGGTTCTTTCTGCAATCATGACTTATCACCGGGTTTGTAACTAGATTAACACAACGGGTGTCACTTGTGGAACAGCAACTGCTGACCCTTCAGGATCACCTGGATTATCCCTGGTTTATTGTAGGGTTCGTGCTGCTCGATCTGTAGTTTTCTGTGTAGTGTTTTGCAGACTATTGTTTGTCCTTTTTGGTCATTGTATTATCTGTCTTTTGGTCATTGTATTATCTGTCTTTTGCTCAATGTATTATCTGTCTTTTGGTCACTGTATTATCTGTCTTTTGGTCATTGTATTATCTGTCTTTTGGTCATTGTATTATCTGTCTTTTGGTCACTGTATTATCTGTCTTTTGGTCATAGTGTTATCTGTCTTTTGGTCACTGTATTATCTGTCTTTTGGTCATTGTATTATATGTCTTTTGGTCATTGTATTATCTGTCTTTTGGTCACTGTATTATCTGTCTTTTGGTCATTGTATTATCTGTCTTTTGGTCATTGTATTATCTGTCTTTTGGTCATAGTGTTATCTGTCTTTTGGTCACTGTATTATCTGTATTTTGGTCATTGTATTATCTGTCTTTTGGTCATTGTATTATCTGTCTTTTGGTCATTGTATTATCTGTCTTTTGGTCATTGTATTATCTGTCTTTTGGTCACTGTATTATCTCTCTTTTGGTCATTGTATTATCTGTCCTTTGGTCATTGCATTATCTGTCTTTTGGCATTGTATTATCTGTCTTTTGGTCACTGTATTATCTGTCTTTTGGTCATTGTATTATCTGTCCTTCCATTTACGGCTTCTTGTTGCCCCTTAAGTGTATTCAACCTTTTCTTATCTGTAGTTGTCTGTAATGGTGAGTAATTTGTCTCCTACACACGTCGTCAGCTGCAACTGAAGGTTAACAGAAGAATGATGACTTCAACTTAACCACTAGAAACCCTTGGTTCAGTAGCTTTCTTATTACCAGCAACCCTCTATCAATGAAATCCCCGTTACTTTTTATTGAAGTGTCTGTATCAGCCAGGAAAGTGAGTGGTCATGTATTTGTGTTTTAGGTGTATCGATTTTGCCTCTTTCTGTGATGATGATATTAGATTTTGGAAGTGTTCCGACATTGTGGTATTTATTGTCTTTCATTTGATCATAATAGGACCCGCCAAGTTTATCTATTCCTATCTTTAGTATTACTTTAGTCGGTAGAAAATATTCAGAATATCAATTGGTACATGTTTTAGCTTCTTTTACGTTATGAATTAGAGGTGTACTGTGACTGTAGTCTCCATATCTTCCGTACTATCTACTGTGGAAGCTTATTATGGTCTACAGTTTCGCTGTTTAGAGATTAAGCTGATATAACCTAAAGATATGAAAGCTTAAATTGTGATGGTCATCAATTCCACCAATATCAACAAAATGAATAATCACCTCTCATCTTAACTGAACACAAAAAAGACACCGATATATGACGTTGGAAATTTAGGTCCTTATTTGGGACAGGCACACAAATGTGGCGGGATGAAACAGATAGATTAATGGGGTGCCAATCCTCCCCTCTTGATAACTGGATCTCTAATGGCAATACATAAAAAATAAATGATAAAGAAAAGCTGCACAGATTCGCTCGCACTAAAAAAAAACCCACATACGATCCCAAAAATGAATGACAACATAAGTATGAACCGTACAATAGCAGGGTCAATGAATGCTGGTAGTTAACTAAATATATACCGTCTCTCATATGAACATATGAAATAACCTATTTTTCTGTTAGTTTGTCTGTTTGTGCGTATTAAGTCAGGGTCAAACTACACATGCCAAACTTACGTTAGGAAATTCATAACAAACAACATGCATTACATTTTATATACTTAAATGGTAATTTAGAAACTGACCTAATGACAAACACCTTTGAATCACTGGACCATGTTTCTCAGTGAGGTGATCCGTGTTGGGCATGTGCACCTTACAACAAATCTACAGACCATATATGGTAAACCTATTAATTCATGCCAAGTGTCATTTTTTTTCTAGCCTCTAATGGATGATATGTGGACTAAATACTATTGATGTTGGTATACACAATAGTGTGTATTGGAATTATAAATGGGTTAAGGCAGTGAGATCGTTGATGCAAATGTATGGTAGTTGGATTTATAACTACCTATACAATCAGTGCATATTACTACTAAAGTTGTGAGCTCGAATCCCTCTCATGGCGAGATGTACTCGATACAACATTATATCATAAAGTTGGTCACTGATTTAAGGGTGGCTGTTTTCTTCAGGTATTCCGATTTCCTCCATCAATAAAACTGACCGCCACGATATAACTGAAATATTGTTGAAAGTGGCGTTAAAGACCATAGCAAATCCTTTATTTTTCTTAAGATAAACTATGATTTCCAGTTTATAATTCAACTATCCTGTTACTTTGTGTATCTAATTGTGTTTGTGTCTTGTGGTTATTTTTTCACATTATATTATTAACTACTTAACCAGATTCCAGTAGCGTCTGCATACGAAATTTTTATTTATTTCAATTAATACAACATTTCGGGGTGAATGCGTCATGCCTGGATTTGCTGGATAAAAGATTGCTGCTGGTGGATAAACTGCTTACACCGGGGTAAACAACAGTTATATTGAATTCGATTTAGAAGTTGTACGATCGTCACCATAGACTTGTTGATCGCTACCCACTATATCTCTCACAGATGACCCAGGGTCTGTTTGAACTGCCGTAATTTCCTTCCGTTCCATCGTTTACTACATCTACGGTAATTTGATAATCCTTTAGTAACCCGGTAGGTGCCATATGTGGAACAGGAACTATATACCCTTCCGGGACACTGATGTTAATCCTGATTTTTTAAAAGTACAATCATTACCAACCATTGCGGTAGTTAGCGTTTTGTTCTACAACAACCGGTACGATTGAAAACTTCTGCAAACATCGATACCGGACAGCGATGAATAAATAATACGCTTCGACCGCTATATGTACCAGTGGGTAAGATATGTCAAGCTTATTTCATCTTTTTTTTTTTTTATTATTACACAATTATTACTTATTTGAACTAGCGGCATGTTTCCCCGGCAGCAAACGTTGGCCTAAATCAACTTTAATATCCCTTTTAACTGATTCATTTAGAATTATTTCATGCTTTCAGCTGAAATATTAGAAATATTTATATGAAGAAAAGTAAAACACATGGCGGGTATCATACAGAAAGATGAACACGGACGGAAGGGATAAACGTGCATACTCTTGAACCTTAATTCATTGTTCTTCTGATCACCTTTAGATCTTATCAACATAATTAAGAATTTCTCAACAAGAAATAACTGTATTAAAATCATTGTGAGTTAGAGCCTTCTGTTCTCTATAATTTCAAGAAATAAAAACGGAAAATTGTACTTGTAAAAACATAGGCCAGTTTACCACTGGGGACTTACACGTTTGGCTTTATTTAATTTAAGAGTTTAAGACAAGGATGCCCCAGTAGTATAGAGGTCTATGTAATGTAATGCGTCTGATATCTATAAATACACGAGGAATTTCCAACTTTTTTATTTTCACTTTGAATAATTTAAATATGAAAAAATTCAATGAAGTATTGCTTTAATTTGCCAATATTTTATTGATTAGAAAAAAGTATGAATATTGATTTAAAGGACTGATTACGTTCACAAGCTATTAATACTTAAAACAAAACTGGAAAATGAGAAACAAAACAACATTTATATAGAAAAGTGTGTTCATTCATGGGACACAACTCTACCCAAGTACTGTAGATCTGTTTACAGCTAAACGCATTTTTGATTGAGAGAGAGAGAGAGAGAGAGAGAGAGAGAGAGCTTAGACGACACAGAGTTCAACAAAATCAGGTGATTCTGACAGGTCGACTTAGGTTGTCCCACTAACGACACTTGTCGTGTTCTGTGGGGGATGACATATATCCCTTTTTATGCTGGAATTTGTGCATATCCTCCCAAATTTATAATTGTTAAGTTTGATACTTCTTCAAGTTTCTTTTCATGTAGTTTAGTTTTAATACATGGTGAAGCTGGTCAAGGTAAGTCAGAGATGAAAAATTGGGTCTTCCCTCAACGAAAAGAAGCCATTTTCACGTTCCGCTATATCGATAAATCACATACATAAAATGCTTGATAAAGAAATTAAGTATTAACAATACATTTGACAGCTCTACATATACCCAGCAACACTTAAAAAAGAGGAAATCGTCGACAATTATAGGTCTGTTCTTTTAGAATTTCAACCGGATCTTCCGTCACCCTCCTGTATATCAAAATTATACATATGTCGTTACGAACAGCTTTATTGCTGTGTCTGCCAAATGTTCCAAGAAACATCTATCCAAATTATTAAAATATTTGCTATCAGTGGTTAAAACCTGGCCTCAGAGTTACTGTGACACCAGGGGTGGTGTAATTCAGGTGTGAATACGGATAAATTCTAAGGATATGTTCGAGTACATACAATCAAGGTTCCTCTCCTCATGCAATAGCATTAAAACATTTGACTTCTCCATCTTTTTCATAATTATTCCCCATTCAAAATTAAGCAAAATTGATTTGTGTCATTTAAAAGAATTATCAACGTAGATACAAATACCTTGTTTTAGGAAGGGACAAATCTTATTTTGGTGGAAGTGTTTTACAATAGACGTTCAGCATTCCTATGAGTGCAAACTGTTCCCCTCTTCTCGCCGAATTGTTCCTTTGTTTCTATGAATTTCACTTATTGTAGGCTCAGAAAAGAGAACAAAGGTTAGCCCGATTCTTTAATTTCACGTTCCACTATATAGATGATGTCCTTTTACTAAATATTTTTTTAAGTTTGGCGTTTTGTTGATCGTATCTATCCCATCATATCCAGAAATCGATGGAACTTTCCTCATAAATATTCATCATATTTAAATTAGATCTTGATCACGTGACTGCAGTTTCAAGCTTAATGGATCGTTTATTACATTTGTCAAATAATAGCATACAGTACGGAAATTCAATGTGTCCGTCAATGATTCGAAAATTAAAAGTTAATTTATTTCCGCAAAGTTTTTCTTCTGTCAAAATTCAAATCTTTTTGTTTTGTAACGATTTTAGACATATCTTTGATATCGCGAGCATGCAAAAATGATTATATTATATTTAATGTGGGAATCCCTAGTTTATAAGCTAGAAATATAAGGTTAGTCAATATAATTATATCTATTATTGAGGAATCTAAATTAATTTCAGAAAATATGTCGCCAAATGTCATTCATTGTTAAATTTTGTATCAAACACTAACAGTTTCGTGTATTTCAGACAGTTTTACATAGACTTTTAAGGCCAAATAAGGGTTCGTCCCCTCGGATTTTCATTTAGTCCAGGAACCTCGAATATTTAATTGTTTTCATTAATCTTTATTTCATTCAATGTATCATTTTCAAGTTCAGAAAATGACACACATGCAATTCGACAGTTCGGAGTTAGGGGAAGAGTTATTGTCAGTTGTCTAGCTCTTTGCCGTTTAGAGTACATAAGTTGTACATCAGGGTCTCATTCTCGGACACTTTTTTTAAGATGGCTGCCGCCCTTTGTTACAAATAGTTGTTGTTATCAGCAGAGAAAAAACTTTCCCTTTTATACCTTACTGGGTAGTGGATGCGTGTTAATTTCATATTCTATGTTATCACTGATCATTGCCTGGCTATGTTAGGATTATTCATCAGAAGCTGAAGTTGCAGATAAAGAAACTTTGCTATAATGTGCAGTATCGCCGCATCGGATGTAATGACAATGTTCAAATTTAGTTACCGTAGATGACACTGAACATTTCAGGTGTACAATTACCTGCTTTATAAAAAAAAATTGAGCAGACTATATTTAATGAAGATAATAGACATTTTATGATTTTATTTGTCACATTAAAGCAAACATACCTCTTTTTTTTACGAAGGTATTTTCCCTGTATCAATGTTAGATTTACAGTAACATAATATACAGACAAACCAATTATTATTTGTCATATTAGAAAGAATATATAAATAGCTGTGGGTAATTTTTTTAATAGATTCCTGCATCAATGTTCAATTCAAAGGAACATAATGTGATAATACAGAGTAAAACCCGCCATGTTGAATAAACGTCCAACGGCGGGAAATATAAATAGTACTATTTTACCTCGTTCACAAAAGACTTCCTAACTCCGAACTCCCGCATTAGGAATGATATCGTCTATATAGATCATATGAAAATTGCAGACGTCCCGGGGTCGCCATCTTAGCTATGCAAATGAGCAAATTACACATCATTTCTAGCTATGTTGAACTTGAAATAAAGATACAGATCCAGCTAGGTCTACTTCATACCTTGACGCACACCTCCTAATAGGAATCATTCACCGCTTCTCCCATTTGTTGACGCTGCTGTTCCATAAGTGGTTACATTTGCGCTTGAATAACGAACACGCTTGTATCTAACGCTAACCAATGACGGCACTGAATCATAAAACTTGGACAGTGCAAACATTGAAGGTTTAACTAGTAAAGCGCGGGGTGGTATTACCTGTTAGAAGTATAGATTTAGTTGGCGAGTATATGTACAATAAAAGGATAGTCTTTTAAGTCCTAAGAAAAGCGTTTGATTATGCACATTTTACAGGGTGGACAACGTACGTCATACATCCGGGTATTTTTGTTATCGAAAACTTTATAATGGCGGAAATATTTCAACCATCTGACAAAATAAAACATATTTTTATACTATTTTAACAACGAACCTATATGATAAAAGCCAGACCAAAGTACCCTACGGACTTCCATGGTACTATTTACATCGATAATATTCAAAAAGCTGTTGTCATTTTTCTAATCATTCCGACAACATTTCCATTTGATGCGTGGATCCAGAGTGGACAACGTACGTCATACATCCGGGTATTTTTTTATGCTGGATATAGCATCAAAAGGAAATATTGTCGAAATGATTAGAAAAATGACAACAGCATTTGGAATATTATCGATGTAAATAGTACCATACAGGTTCGTCTGGCTTTTATCATACAGTTTCGTTGTTAAAATAGTATAAAAATGAGTTTTATTTTGTCAGATGGTTGACAAAATTTCCGCCATTATAACGTTTTCGATAAAAAAAATACCCGGATGTATGACGTACGTTGTCCACCCTGAAGAAATACAACGGACGTTTACAAGCCATATCGGCATGTACCTTGGTGTAGCCTATACATGTTCATAAAAGGTGTACACGATGCTTGGTTACTCACACTGCAATACCATGAATACTGATGAACTGATAATTAATCAGAACTAAAACCACAAACCCAGACATTACAACTGAACGGGACATAAATATAATTAACTTCTGTAAACCATCTGTTTAACTGAAAAGGAACAAATAAATTAAAACATTTTATTATTCCAAAATATTGTAAAAAAAACAACATGACAAACATTACTGATATTGACAAAAATTATCTAACAAATAAAAATGCATATTCTTAACCGTTGTATCTAGATATTCTGGCTTCACATAATTTCTTCCTTTTTCTCAATTTTGTTTTCTGAATCTGTAAACAAAACTAACTGCTACTTAATCTAATCTACACATAAGTTTGAATAAAGTTAACTAAAAATTAAACAAAAACTTTCATATTATTCAAGAACATCTTTTCTCTCATAGTATTCATGTGAACCTGATCTTTTGAAAAATTAACAGAAATATTTGAATGATCAACATAATAATATTCACACTGTCGACACATTGAATACAGATATTTATTCAACTCATCAATACGCTCATTGATAATAGGGGATTTCGTATACAGACATCCACAAAAAAAACTACAGCAAATCCATGATACACTTGTAATTGTTTTATATTCTGAAACAAATACCTTAACCCCTTTTTTGCCCATATGAGCTGATCTTTCACAGGTTTATAAACTTTGTTTACATCATTTGTTCCTATGTGAATAATAACAACAAAAGTTGATAATCTGTCCAATTCATTTTTCAAAATATCAAATACATCATTAATTCTTGCTCCCCCAAGGGAGATTACACAAACTTGTGATCTAAATCCTTCCAAAAATCTGACAATTGAATCTCCTATCAAAAGGACAAGAGAAAAATACTCAGGTTTAATTGACATGAACCTATCAGGATCATAGCTCTTCTTTCTTTCCTCTGAAAAACTTAAACTTGCTGTTAACATATTAAATTGTAATCCACGCTTATCAACTTGATACCCTTTCCGTGAAGGAAATAACCCAATTCCTCTATCTCCTAGAAAACCAACAGTTACTATATATGCATATCTCAAAACCACTGGAAACCATGATGGAGTGGGAACAAACTGAGGAAAAATTAAAGTACAATTGATTTTCTTCTCTATCACAAAACTAATTACAGCTGGTATTAAGCAATAGGGAGGACAAGCATAATAGTTCTTCTCATCTACATAACATTGACTAAAAGCATCAATACCGGCTGAAAAGGGAGGTGACATGGGTGTTAAATGTTCCAAAGTAACACCATTATAATCAACCATTGCATTGATATCTAAAGTGAACATGTCAACATCATGTTTTCAAAACAAGTATTCTAAATATACCCATGTACGTTTACTGATTGTGGTGTCTGACTTTGACAGTATTCGTGAGGGAAGATCTGCTTGATTTTCAAAATTGATTTTCAAAATTGATTTTCAAAATAATTGTTCATTGACTTTAGCTTATGTTCCATAAACTAAAGTCAATGAACAATTATTTTTCATCATTATTTGGAAAATGTCTTTCATAATAGCTGCCAAATCATAATTCTTCGAATATTGATTTTCCCAAGCGTACACCACAGCTTGATTATCAACATATACAACATTATACAGATACTATATTCATTCTTCGTGCAGTGTTATTATCTGTTAAAGGTTTGACAAGCGGATTAATCATAGCATCTATTATGTTTCAATTAAGAGCAAAATCTTACGACAAAAGAGATGATTTTTATTTTCATATTGTGAACTTTCCATTTATATGTAGCAACAGTCTAGCGGCACCTGCATATGGAGCATATATATCTCTGTTATATATATATACATGTTCCAGAGATTGTGGTTTCTATCATGATTTCCTTGATAGAGAGTTGTTGGTAATAAGGCAGATATCGGGTTGCTAGTGGCTAAGTTGACGTCATCACTTCGAAAATTAGGCGGTGACCACCATGACGTAGTTAACTGCTACGAAATATCTGTGTCACACATGACCACGGATATGTTCCGTTTGTCGTAATCACAATCCGGTCCTTTCTTCAATCATGACTTATCACCGGGTTTGTAACTAGATTAACACGACGGATGCCACTTGTGGAGCAGCAACTGCTGACCCTTCAGGATCACCTGGGTTATCCCTGGTTTGTAGTAGGGTTCGTGTTACTCATTCTGTAGTTTTCTGTGTAGTGTTTTGCAGACTATTGTTTGTCCTTTTGGTCATTGTATTATCTGTCTTTTGGTCATTGTATTATCTGTCTTTTGGTCACTGTAGTATCTGTCTTTTGGTCACTGTATTATCTGTCTGTTGGTCATTGTATTATCTGTCCTTTGGTCACTGTGTTATCTGTCTGTTGGTCATTGTATTATCTGTCTTTTGGTCATTGTATTATCTGTCCTTTGGTCATTGTATTATCTGTATTTTGGTCATATTATTATCTGTCTTTTGGTCACTGTATTATCTGTCTTTTGGTCATTGTATTATCTGTCTTTTGGTCATTGTATTATCTGTCTTTTGGTCATTGTATTATCTGTCTTTTGGTCATTGTATTATCTGTCTTTTGGTCGCTGTATTATCTGTCTTTTGGTCATTGTATTATCTGTCTGTTGGTCATTGTATTACATGTCCTTTGGTCACTGTGTTATCTGTCTGTTGGTCATTGTATTATCTGTATTTTGGTCATTGTATTATCTGTCCTTTGGTCATTGTATTATCTGTATTTTGGTCATATTATTATCTGTCTTTTGGTCACTGTATTATCTGTCTTTTGGTCATTGTATTATCTGTATTTTGGTCATTGTATTATCTGTCTTTTGGTCATTGTATTATCTGTCTTTTGGTCATTGCATTATCTGTCTTTTGGTCACTGTATTATCTGTCTTTTGGTCATTGTCTTATCTCTCTTTTGGGCATTGTATTATCTGTATTTTGGTCATTGTATTATCTGTCTTTTGGTCATTGTATTATCTGTCTTTTGGTCATTGTATTATCTGTCTTTTGGTCATGGTATTATCTGTCTTTTGGTCGCTGTATTATCTGTCTTTTGGTCAGTGTATTATCTGTCTTTTGGTCACTGTATTATCTGTCTTTTGGTCACTGTGTTATCTGTCTTTTGGTCATTGTATTATCTGTTCTTTGGTCATTGTATTATCTGTCTTTTGGTCGTAGTATTATCTGTCTTTTGGTCACTGTATTTTCTGTCTTTTGGTCACTGTATTATATGTATTTTGGTCATTGTATTATCTGTCTTTTGGTCATTGTATTATTTGTCTGTTGGTCACTGTATTATATGTATTTTGGTCATTGTATTATCTGTCTTTTAGTCATTGTATTATCTGTCTTTTGGTCATTGTATTATCTGGCTTTTGGTCACTGTATTATCTGTATTTTGGTCATTGTATTATCTGCCTTTTGGTCATTGTATTATCTGTCTTTTGGTCATTGCATTATCTGTCTTTTGGTCACTGTATTATCTGTCTTTTGGTCATTGTCTTATCTCTCTTTTGGGCATTGTATTATCTGTATTTTGGTCATTGTATTATCTGTCTTTTGGTCACTGTATTATCTGTCTTTTGGTCATTGTATTATCTGTATTTTGGTCATTGTATTATCTGTCTTTTGGTCATTGTATTATCTGTCTTTTGGTCATTGCATTATCTGTCTTTTGGTCACTGTATTATCTGTCTTTTGGTCATTGTCTTATCTCTCTTTTGGGCATTGTATTATCTGTATTTTGGTCATTGTATTATCTGTCTTTTGGTCATTGTATTATCTGTCTTTTGGTCATTGTATTATCTGTCTTTTGGTCATTGTATTATCTGCCTTTTGGTCATTGTATTATCTGTCTTTTGGTCATTGTATTATCTGTCTTTTGGTCACTGTATTATCTGTCTTTTGGTCATTGTATTATCTGTCTTTTGGTCATTGCATTATTTGTCTTTTGGTCATTGTATTATCTGTCCTTTGATCATGGCATTATCTGTCTTTTGGTCACTGTATTATCTGTCTTTTGGTCATTGTATTATCTGTCTTTTGGTCATTGTATTATCTGTCTTTTGGTCATTGTATTATCTGTCTTTTGTCATTGTATTATCTGTCTTTTGGTCATTGTATTATCTGTCTTTTGGTCATTGTATTATCTGTCTTTTGGTCATTGCATTATCTGTCTTTTGGTCATTGTATTATCTGTCTTTTGGTCATTGTATTATCTGTCTTTTGGTGATGTCTGTTTGTCATTGTATTATCTGTCTTTTGGTCACTGTATTATCTGTCTTTTGGTCATTGTATTATCTGTCTTTTGGTCATTGTATTATCTGTATTTTGGTCATTGTATTATCTGTCTTTTGTCATTGTATTATCTGTCTTTTGGTGATTGTATTATCTGTCTTTTGGTCATTGTATTATCTGTCCTTCCATTTACGGCTTCTTGTTGGCCCTTTAGTTTATTCAACCTTTTCTTATCTGTAGTTGTCTGTAATGGTGAATAATTTGTCTCCTACACACGTCAGCTGCAACTGAAGGTTAACAGAAGAATGATGACTTCAACTTAACCACTAGAAACCCTTGGTTCAGCAACTTTCTTATTACCAGCAACCCTCTATCAATGAAATCAGCCAGGAAAGTGAGTGGTCATGTATTTATGTGTTAGGTGTATCGACTTTGCCTCTTTCTGTAATGATGATATTATATTTTGGAAGTGTTCCGACATTGTGGTATTTATTGTTTTTCATTTGATCATAATAGGACCCGCCAAGTTTATCTATTCCAATCTTTAGTATTACTTTAGTCGGTAGAAAATATTCAGAATATCAATTGGTACATGTACTAGCTTCTTTTACGTTATGGATTAGAGGTGTACTGTGACTGTAGTCTCCATATCTTCCGTACTATCTACTGTGGAAGCTTATTATGGTCTGTAGTTTCGCTGTTTAGAGATTAAGCTGATATAACCCTAAGATATGAAAGCTTAAACTGAGATGGTCATCAATTCCACCAATATCAACAAAATGAATAATCACCTCTCATCTTAACTGAACACAAAAAAGACACCGATATATGACGTTGGAAATTTAGGTCCTTATTTGGGACAGGCACAAAAATGTGGCGGGATGAAACAGATAGATTAATGGGGTGCCAATCCTCCCCTCTTGATAACTGGATCTCTAATGGCAATACATAAAAAATAAATGATAAAGAAAAGCTGCACAGATTCGCTCGCACTAAAAAAAAACCCACATACGATCCCAAAAATGAATGACAACATAAGTATGAACCGTACAATAGCAGGGTCAATGAATGCTGGTAGTTAACTAAATATATACCGTCTCTCATATGAACATATGAAATAACCTATTTTTCTGTTAGTTTGTCTGTTTGTGCGTATTAAGTCAGGATCAAACTACACATGCCAAACTTACGTTAGGAAATTCATAACAAACAACATGCATTACATTTTATATACTTAAATGGTAATTTAGAAACTGACCTAATGTCAAACACCTTTGATCACTGGACCATGTTTCTCAGTGAGGTGACCCGTGTTGGGCATGTGCATCTTACAACAAATCTACAGACCATATATGGTAAACCTATTAATTCATGCCAAGTGTCATTTTTTTTCTAGCCTCTAATGGATGATATGTGGACTAAATACTATTGATGCTGGTATACACAATAGTGTGTATTGGAATTATAAATGGGTTAAGGCAGTGAGATCGTTGATGCAAATGTATGGTAGTTGGATTTACAACTACCTATACAATCAGTGCATATCACTACTAAAGTTGTGAGTTCGAATCCATCTCATGGCGAGATGTACTCGATACAACATTATGTCATAAAGTTGGTCACTGATTTAAGGGTGGCTGTTTTCTTCAGGTATTCCGATTTCCTCCACCAATAAAACTGACCGCCACGATATGACTGAAATATTGTTGAAAGTGGCGTTAAAGACCATAACAAATCCTTTATTTTTCTTAAGATAAACTATGATTTCCAGTTTATAATTCAACTATCCTGTTACTTTGTGTATCTAATTGTGTTTGTGTCTTGTGGTTATTTTTTCACATTATATTATTAACTACTTAACCAGATTCCAGTAGCGTCTGCATACGAAATTTTTATTTATTTCAATTAATACAACATTTCGGGGTGAATGCGTCATGCCTGGATTTGCTGGATAAAAGATTGCTGCTGGTGGATAAACTGCTTACACCGGGGTAAACAACAGTTATATTGAATTCGATTTAGAAGTTGTACGATCGTCACCATAAACTTGTTGATCGCTACCCACTATATCTCTCGCATATGACCCAGGGTCTGTTTGAACTGCCGTAATCTCCTTCCGTTCCATCGTTTACTACATCTACGGTAATTTGATAATCCTTTAGTAACCCGGTAGGTGCCATATGTGGAACAGGAACTATATACCCTTCCGGGACACTGATGTTAATCCTGATTTTTTAAAAGTACAATCATCACCAACCATTGCGGTAGTTAACGTTTTGTTCTACAACAACCGGTACGATTGAAAACTTCTGCAAACATCGATACCGGACAGCGATGAATAAATAATACGCTTCGACCGCTATATGTACCAGTGGGTAAGATATGTCAAGCTTATTTCATCTTTTTTTCTTTTTATTATTACACAATTATTACTTATTTGAACTAGCGGCATGTTTCCCCGGCAGCAAACGTTGGCCTAAATCAACTTTAATATCCCTTTCAACTTATTCATTTAGAATTATTTCATGCTTTCAGCTGAAATATTAGAAATATTTATATGAAGAAAAGTAAAATACATGGCGGGTATCATACAGAAAGATGAACACGGACGGAAGGGATAAACATGCATACTCTTGAACCTTAATTTATTGTTCTTCTGATCACCTTTAGATCTTATCAACATAATTAAGAATTTCTCAACAAGAAATAACTGTATTAAAATCATTGTGAGTTATAACCTTCTGTTCTCTATAATTTCAAGAAATAAAAACGGAAAATTGGACTTGTAAAAACATAGACCAGTTTACCACTGGGGACTTACACGTTTGGCTTTATTTAATTTAAGAGTTTAAGACAAGGATGCCCCAGTAGTATAGAGGTCTATGTAATGTAATGCGTCTGATATCTATAAATACACGAGGAATTTCCAACTTTTCTATTTTCACTTTGAATAATTTAAATAAGAAAAAATTCAATGAAGTATTGCTTTAATTTGTCAATTTTTTATTGATTAGAAAAAAGTATGAATATTGATTTAAAGGACTGATTACGTTCACAAGCTATTAATACTTTAAACAAAACTGGAAAATGAGAAACAAAACAACATTTATATAGGAAAGTGTGTTCTATCATGGGACACAACACTACCCAAGTACAGTAGATCTGTTTACAGCAAAACGCATTTTTGATTGAGAGAGAGAGAGAGAGAGAGAGAGAGAGAGAGAGCTTAGCTGGGTCTGCCAAATGTTCGAAGAAAAATCTATCCAAATTATTAACATATTTGTTATCAGTGGTTAAAACCTGGCCTCAGAGTTACTGTGACACCAGGTGTGGTGTAATTCAGATGTGAATACTGATAAATTCTAAGGATATGTTCGAGTACATACAATCAAGGTTCCTCTCCTCATGCAGTAGCATTAAAACATTTGACTTCTCCATCTTTTTCATAATTATTCCCCATTCAAAACTAAGCAAAATTGATTTGTGTCATTTAAAAGAATTGTCAGCGTAGATACAAATACCTTGTTTTAGGAAGGAACAAATGTTATTTTGGTGGAAGTGTTTTTCAATACACTGTCAGCATTCCTATGAGTACAAACTGTTCCCCTCTTCTCGCCGACTTGTCCCTTTATTTCTATAGCTTTCACTTATTGTAGGTTCAGAAAAGTGGACAAAGGTTAGCCCGATTCTTTAATTTCACGTTCCACTATATAGATGATGTCCTTTTACTATATATTTGTTTTAAGTTTGGCGTTTTGTTGATCGCGTCTATCCGATTGAACTTTAAATAAAGATACAGATCTAGCTAGGTCTGCTTCTTATCTTGACGTACACCTCGCAATAGGAATCATTCACCTCTTGTCCCGCTTGGTGACGATGTTGTTCCATTAGTGGTTACATGTGCGGTTTAATCACAAAGACGCTTGTATCTTAACGTTAACCTAATGACGGCACTGAATTATAAGACTTGGACATTGCTAACATTGAAGGTTTAACTAGTACAGCGCGGGGTGGTACTACCTGTTAGAAGTATAGAATTAGTGGACGAGTATATGCAAAATAAAAGTATTGTCTTTAAGTCGTAAGAAAGGCATATTATTATGCAAATATTAAGAAATACAACGGACGTTTACAAGCCATATCAGCATGTACCTTGGTGTAGCCTATGCATGTTCATAAAAGGTGTACACGATGTTTGGTTACTCAAACTGCAATACCATGAATACTGATGAACTTCAGAAATACTACCTCCAAGTGAACAATATAGAATGATACAGACACCGTCCCCACATATAAAATGTTGAATGAATATATCTATTTACGCAATCTTCAAATCTAAATCACATTCTTTAAAATTATTTGGTACAAAATTATACAGATAATATATTCATTCTTCGTGTAGTGTTATTAACTGTTAAAGATTCGACAAGCGAATTAATCATAGCATCTATTTCGGGGTCGATTAAGAGCAAAATCTTACGACAAAAGAGATGATTTTAATTTTCATATTGTGAACTTTCCATTTATATGTAGCAACAGTCCAGCGGCACCTGGATATGGAGCATATATATCTCTGTTATATATATACATGTTCCAGAGATTGTGGTTTCTATCATGATTTCCTTGATAGAGAGTTGTTGCTAATAAGGCTGATAGCGGGTTGCTAGTGGCTAAGTTGACGTCTTCACTTCGATAGCTTGACGGTGACCACCATGACGTGGTTAACTGCTACGAAATATCTGTGTCACACATGACCACGGATATGTTCCGTTTGTCGTAATCACAATCCGGTCCTTTCTTCAATCATGACTTATCACCGGATTTGTAACTAGATTAACATGACAGGTGCCACTTGTGGAGCAGTAACTGCTGACCCTTCAGGATCACCTGGGTTATCCCTGGTTTGTAGTAGGGTTCGTGTTACTCGATCTGTAGTTTTCTGTGTAGTGTTTTGCAGACTAATGTTTGTCCTTTTGGTCATTGTATTATCTGTTTGGTGACGTAGCTTTTCCATAAATGGTTACATGTGCGTTTGAATCACAAAGACGCTTGTATATAACGTTAACCTAATGACGGTGTCACATACTAGATTTCCCCCTTCTCAGTTTTCCTCCTGGAAAAATGGGTATATACTAGATCCCCCCCCCCCCGGAAAATTTAGTATATACTGATTTTTCTCCCCTGAAATAATGGTAGGAAAAGTGAGTATATACTAGGATTTACCCCTATACCGAATCCATACTATATTTTCTCCCTAGATAGAATACTTACTATATACATGAACTCATATATACTCTCCAAAAAAGGAAACGTAGCATGTGAAGAAATATAATTTGCTTCCAATTTTCAACATCATTTTAAATACAGAAATAAGTATTACATTACACTGACATTTGGCACACTGGTTGTTCAGATGTTAAGGTTCATTCAAATGTCACAATTTACCACATTAATGTCCATAACGTTCAGATGGCGTCACTTCAAGGTCAATATATGTTGTGCCCACCATTAGCCTGTAACACAGCACGGACACATCAGCAGCCCAAGATCCCTACATCCGGGTACTTCACCTGAGAAACTGGACCGTTGCAGCAAGAGAAACAGCATCAAATGTCCCAGTTCTCCGACGAATATCGGCACAGACAGTCAGAAACCATCTACGTGAAAACGGTTTACGCGCCTGACGTCCTTACTTTGGCGCAGTACTGAGACGTCAGCATCGATTTGCATGGGTCCGATGGTGCAACAGAGTAAGGGGCTGGGATCTGTAAAACTGGAGGCGAGTCTGGTTCAGTGATGAATCAAGATTCATGCTGCAGAAAAGAGATGGCCGTACACGTGTCTATTGACGCTGAAATGAGAGGACCAGAAGGAACTACGTCCTTCAGGGCGACAATTTCAGGAGAGGAAGTGTGATGATGTGGGATACCATATCATATGCCCTAAAACTCAACTGGTGCGCATCCCCGGCAACCTTAGCGCCGCTCGATACAGAGATGAAGTTTTGACACCACACATGCTACCTGCAATGAACTTCCGTAGGGAAGTTTGTCAGCACGACAACGCTCGGCCGCACACAGCTCGTGCTACTGTTGACTTTCTAGCCAACCAGAACGTAAGAGTGCTCCCTGGCCGTCTAAGTCATCAAATTTGAACCCAATAGGACATTTGTGGGATTATTTAGATCGACGCGTGTGCAGTCGACAACCAGCGCCGGTAACTCTGCAAGAACTGCAGCAGGCCTTTGAGCAAGAGTGGGGGCGAATTCCGCAAGACCGTATTCTTTGATCGATCGAGTCTATGCCGAGACGGGTCCATGCTGTGTTACAGGCTAATGGATGACACAACAGATATTGACTTCGAAGTGACGTCATCTGAACGCTATGCACATTAATGTGATACATTTTGAAATTTTAATGAACTTTAACATCTGAACAACCAGTGTGCCAAATTTCAGTGTAATGTAATGCTTATTTCTGTATTTAAAATTATGTTGAAAATTTGAAGTAAATTATATTTCTTCACAAGTTGCGTTTCTTTTTTTGGAGTGTATATATAGTGTCTTAGTCCGTTTTTATTAATTTTACTGTTTTAGGGTTTAGCTTTATACATTCACTGTGGAAATATAATACGTGGATCCAGGGTGGACAACGTACGTCATACATCCGGGTATTTGTTTATGCTGGATATAGCATCAAAAGAAAATATTGTCGAAATGACTAGACAAACGACAACAGCTTTTTGAATATTATCGATGTAAATAGTACCATACAAATCCGTAGGCTACTTTAATCTGGCTTTTATCATACAGATTCGTTGTTAAAATAGTATAAAAATGAGTTTTATTTTGTCAGATGGTTGAAAAATTTCTGCCATTATAAAGTTTTCGATAACAAAATACCCGGATGTATGGCGTACGTTGTCCACCCTGAAGATATACAACGGACGTTTACAAGCCATATCGGCATGTACCTTGACGGTGTAGCCTATACATGTTCATAAAATGTGTACACGATATTTGTTTACTCACACTGCAATACCGTGAATACTGATGCACTTCATTTCAACATTTTAAAGCACCTGTATTTCGGGAAATACTACCTCCAAGTGAACAAAATAGAATGATAAAGACACCGTCTCCACATATACAATTTTGA
This sequence comes from Bathymodiolus brooksi, assembly GCA_963680875.1. Taxonomy (NCBI): domain Eukaryota; kingdom Metazoa; phylum Mollusca; class Bivalvia; order Mytilida; family Modiolidae; genus Bathymodiolus; species Bathymodiolus brooksi. The sequence continues at coordinate 47,409,790 of OY804588.1, forward strand.
ATGAATATATCTAGGTCTATCTATATTTAGGCAATCTTCAAATCTAAATCACACTCTTTAAAATTATTTGGTACACAATTATACAGATACTATATTCATTCTTCGTGTAGTGTTATTATCTGTTAAAGGTTTGACAAACGGATTAATCATAGCATCTATTGTGTTTCAATTAAGAGCAAAATCTTACGACAAAAGAGATGATTTTTATTTTCATATTGTGGACTTTCCATTTATATGTAGCAACAGTCTAGCGGTACCTGCATATGGAGCATATGTATCTCTGTTATATATATACATGTTCCAGAGATTGTGGTTTCTATCATTATTTCCTTGATAGAGAATTGTTGCTAATAAGGCAGATAGCGGGTTGCTAGTGGCTAAGTTGACGTCATCACTTCAAAAGCTTAACGGTGACCACCATGACGTGGTTAACTGCTACGAAATATCTGTGTCACACATGACCACGGATATGTTCCGTTTGTCGTAATCACAATCCGGTCCTTTCTTCAATCATGACTTATCACCGGATTTGTAACTAGATTAACACGAAGGATGCCACTTGTGGAGCAGCAACTGCTGATTCTTCAGGATCACCTGAGTTATCCCTGGTTTGTAGTAGGGTTCGTGTTACTCGATCTGTTGTTTTCTGTGTAGTGTTTTGCAGACTATTGTTTGTCCTTTTTGGTCATTGTATTATCTGTCTTTTGGTCATTGTATTATCTGTCTTTTGGTCATTGTATTATCTGTCTTTTGGTCACTGCATTATCTGTCTTTTGGTCATTGTATTATCTGTCTTTTGGTCATTGTATTATCTGGCCTTTGGTCATTGTATTATCTGTCTTTTGGTCATAATATTATCTGTCTTTTGGTCACTGTATTATATGTATTTTGGTCATTGTATTATCTGTCTTTTGGTCATAGTATTATCTGTCTTTTGGTCACTGTATTATATGTATTTTGGTCATTGTGTTATCTGTCTTTTGGTCACTGTATTATCTGTCTTTTGGTCATTGTATTATCTGTCTTTTGGTCATTGCATTATCTGTCTTTGAATCACTGGACCATGTTTCTCAGTGAGGTGACCCGTGTTGGGCATGTGCATCTTACAACAAATCTACAGACCATATATGGTAAACCTATTAATTCATGCCAAGTGTCAATTTTTTTCTAGCCTCCAATGAATGATATGTGGACTAAATACTATTGATGTTGGTATACACAATAGTGTGTATTGGAATTATAAATGGGTTAAGGCAGTGAGATCGTTGATGCAAATGTATGGTAGTTGGATTTACAACTACCTATACAATCAGTGCATATCACTACTAAAGTTGTGAGTTCGAATCCCTCTCATGGCGAGATGTACTCGATACAACATTATGTCATAAAGTTGGTCACTGACTTAAGGGTGGCGGTTTTCTTCAGGTATTCCGGTTTCCTCCACCAATAAAACTGACCGCCACGATACGACTGAAATATTGTTGAAAGTGGCGTTAAAGACCATAACAAATCCTTTATTTTTCTTAAGATAAACTATGATTTCCAGTTTATAATTCAACTATCCTGTTACTTTGTGTATCTAATTGTGTTTGTGTCTTGTGGTTATTTTTTCACATTATATTATTAACTACTTAACCAGATTCCAGTAGCGTCTGCATACGAAATTTTTATTTATTTCAATTAATACAACATTTCGGGGTGAATGCGTCATGCCTGGATTTGCTGGATAAAAGATTGCTGCTGGTGGATAAACTGCTTACACCGGGGTAAATAACAGTTATATTGAATTCGATTTAGAAGTTGTACGATCGTCACCATAAACTTGTTGATCGCTACCCACTATATCTCTCACAGATGACCCAGGGTCTGTTTGAACTGCGTAATCTCCTTCCGTTCCATCGTTTACTACATCTACGGTAATTTGATAATCCTTTAGTAACCCGGTAGGTGCCATATGTGGAACAGGAACTATATACCCTTCCGGGGCACTGATGTTAATCCTGATTTTTTAAAAGTACAATCATTACCAACCATTGCGATAGTTAGCGTTTTGTTCTACAGCAACCGGTACGATTGAAAACTTCTGCAAACATCGATACCGAACAGCGATGAATAAATAATACGCTTCGACCGCTATATGTACCAATGGGTAAGATATGTCAAGCTTATTTCTTTGAAAAAATTCAATGAAGTATTGCTTTAATTTGCCAATTTTTTATTGATTAGAAAAAAGTATGTATATTGATTTAAAGGACTGATTACGTTCACAACCAATTATTACTTAAAACAAACTGGCAAATGAGAAACAAAACAACATTTATATAGAAAAGTGTGTTCATTCATGGGACACAACTCTACCCAAGTACATTAGATCTGTTTACAGTAAAACGCATTTTTGATTGAGAGAGAGAGAGAGAGAGAGAGAGAGAGAGAGAGAGAGAGAGAGAGAGAGAGAGAGAGAGAGAGAGAGAGAGAGAGAGAGAGAGAGAGAGAGAGAGAGAGAGAGAGAGAGAGAGAGAGAGTGAGAGAGAGAGAGAGAGAGAGAGAGAGAGAGAGAGAGAGAGAGAGAGAGAGAGAGAGAGAGCTTAGACGACACAGAGTTCAACAAAACCAGGTGATTCTGACAGGTCGGCTTAGGTTGTCCCACTAACGACACCTGTCGTGTTCTGTTGGGGATGACATATATCCCTTTTTATGCTGGAATATGTGCATATCCTCCCAAATTTATAATTGTTCAGTTTGATACTTCTTCAAGTTTCTTTTCATGTAGTTTAGTTTTAATACATGATGAAGCTGGACAAGGTAAGCCAAAGATGAAAAATTGGGTCTTCCCTCAACGAAAAGTAGCCAATTTCACGTTCCGCTATATTGATAAATCACATACATAAACTGCTTGATAAAGAAATTAGATATTTTAACAATACATTTGACTGCTCTACATAAACCCAGCAACACTTAAAAAAGAGGAAATCGTGGACAATTATAGGTCTGTTCCTTTAGAATTTCAACCGGATCTTCCGTCACCCTCCTGTATATCAAAATTATACATAAGTCGTTACGAACAGCTTTATTGCTGTGTTTGCCAAATGTTCCAAGAAACATCTATCCCAATTATTAACATATTTGCTATCAGTGGTTAAAACCTGGCCTCAGAGTTACTGTGACACCAGGGGTGGTGTAATTCAGATGTGAATACTGGAAAATTCTAAAGATATGTTCGAGTACATACAATCAAGGTTCCTCTCCTCGTGCTATAGCATTAAAACATTTGACTTCTCCATCTTTTTCATAATTATTCCCCATTCAAAACTAAGCAAAATTGATTTGTGTCATTTAAAAGAATTATCAACGTAGATACAAATACCTTGTTTTAGGAAGGGACAAATCTTATTTCGGTGGAAGTGTTTTACAATAGACGTTCAGCATTCCTATGAGTGCAAACTGTTCTCCTCTTCTCGCCGACTTGTTTCTTTATTTCTATGAATTTCACTTATTGTAGGCTCAGAAAAGAGAACAGAGGTTAGCCCCATTCTTTAATTTCACGTTCCACTATATAGATGATGTCCTTTTACTAAATATTTTTTTAAGTTTGGCGTTTTGTTGATCGCATCTATCCCATCATATCCAGAAATCGATGGTACTTTCCTCATAAATATTCATCATATTTAAATTAGATCTTGATCACGTGACTGCAGTTTCAAGCTTAATGGATCGTTTATTACATTTGTCAAATAATAGCATACAGTACGGAAATTCAATGTGTCCGTCAATGATTCGAAAATTAAAAGTTAATTTATTTCCGAAAAGTTTTTCTTCTGTCAAAATTCAAATCTTTTTGTTTTGTAACGATTTTAGACGATGCACCATTTTAGACATGTCTTTGATATCGCGAGCATGCAAAAATGATTATATTATATTTAATGTGGGAATCCTGAGTTTATAAGCTAGAAATATAAGGTTAGTCAATATAATTACGTCTATTATTGAGGAATCTAAATTAATTTCAGAAAATATGTCGCCAAATGTCATTCATTGTTAAATTGTGTATCAAACACTAACAGTTTCGTGTATTTCAGACAGTTTTACATAGACTTTTAAGGCCAAATAAGGGTTCGTCTCCTCGGATTTTCATTTAGTCCAGGAACCTCGAATATTTAATTGTTTTCATTAATTTTTATTTCATTCAATGTATCATTTTCAAGTTCAGAAAATGACACACATGCAATTCGACAGTTCGGAGTTAGGGGAAGAGTTATGTCAGATGTCTAGTTCTTTGTCGCTAAGGGTACATAAGTTGTACATCAGGGGCTTATTCTCGGACACTTTTTTTAAGATGGCTGCCGCCCTTTGTTACAAATAGTTGTCGTTATCAGCAGAGAAAAAACTTTCCCTTTTATACCTTACTGGGTAGTGGTTGCGTGTTAATTTCATATTCTATGTTATCACTGATCATTGCCTGGCTAGGTTAGGATTATTCATCAGAAGCTGAAGTTGCAGATAAAGAAACTTTGCTATATTGTGCAGTATCGCCGCATCGGATGTAATGACAATGTTCAAATTTAGTTACCGTAGATGACACTGAACATTTCAGGTGTACAATTACCTGCTTTATAAAAACAAAATTGAGCAGACTATATTTAATGAAGATAATAGACATTTTATGATTTTATTTGTCACATTAAAGCAAACATACCTCTTTTTTTTACGAAGGTATTTTCCCTGTGTCAATGTTAGATTTACAGTAACATAATATACAGACAAACCAATTATTATTTGTCATATTAGAAAGAATGTATAAATAGCTGTGGGTAATGTATTATTTTTTTAATAGATTCCTGCATCAATGTTCAATTCAAAGGAGCATAATGTGATAATACAGAGTAAAACCCGCCATGTTGAATAAACGTCCAACGGCGGGAAATATAAATAGTACTATTTTACCTCCTTCACAAAAAACTTCCTAACTCCGAACTCCCGCATTAGGAATGATATCGTCTATATAGATCATATGAAAATTGCAGACGTCCCGGGGTCGCCATCTTAGATATGCAAATGAGAAAATTACACATCATTTCTAGCTATGTTGAACTTGAAATAAAGATACAGATCCAGCTAGGTCTGCTTCATACCTTGACGCACACCTCCTAATAGGAATCATTCACCGCTTCTCCCATTTGGTGACGCTGCTGTTCCATAGGTGGTTACATGTGCGCTTGAACAACGAAAACGCTTGTATCTAACGCTAACCAATGACGGCATTGAATCATAAAACTTGGACAGTGCAAACATTGAAGGTTTAACTAGTACAGCACGGGGTGGTATTACCTGTTAGAAGTATAGATTTAGTTGGCGAGTATATGTACAATAAAAGGATAGTCTTTTAAGTCCTAGGAAAAGCGTTTTATTATGCACATTTTACAGGGTGGACAACGTACGTCATACATCCGGGTATTTTTGTTATCGAAAACTTTATAATGGCGGAAATATTTCAACCATCTGACAAAATAAAACTCATTTTTATACTATTTAAACAACGAACCTATATGATAAAAGCCAGACCAAAGTATCCTACGGACCTGCATGGTACTATTTACATCGATAATATTCAAAAAGCTGTTGTCATTTTTCTAATCATTCCGACAACATTTCCTTTTGATGCGTGGATCCAGGGTGGACAACGTACGTCATACATCCGGGTATTTTTTTATGCTGGATATAGCATCAAAAGGAAATATTGTCGAAATGATTAGAAAAATGACAACAGCTTTTGAATATTATCGATGTAAATAGTACCATACAGGTTCGTCTGGCTTTTATCATACAGGTTCGTTGTTAAAATAGTATAACAATGAGTTTTATTTTGTCAGATGGTTGAAAAAATTTCCGCCATTATAACGTTTTCGATAAAAAAAAATACCCGGATGTATGACGTACGTTGTCCACCCTGACGAAATACAACGGACGTTTACAAGCCATATCGGCATGTACCTTGGTGTAGCCTATGCATGTTCATAAAAGGTGTACACGATGCTTGGTTACTCACACTGCAATACCATGAATACTGATGAACTGATAATTAATCACAACTAAAACCACAAACCCAGACATTACAACTGAACGGGACATAAATATAATTAACTTCTGTAAACTATATGTTTAACTGAAAAGGAACAAATAAATTAAAACATGTTAGTATTCCAAAATATTGTGAAGAAAACAACATGACAAACATTACTGATATTGACAAAAATGATCTAACAAATAAAAATACATGTTCTTAACCGTTGTATCTAGATATTCTGGCTTGACATAATTTCTTCCTTTTTCTCAATTTTTTTTTCTTTTATTTTCAGTGAGTCTGTAAGCAAAACTAACTGCTACTTAATCTAATCTAAACATAAGTTTGAATAAAATCAACTAAAAATTAAACAAAACCTTTCATATTATTCAAGAACATCTTTTCTCTCATAGTATTCATGTGAACCTGATCTTTTGAAAAATTAACAGAAACATTTGAATGATCAACATAATAATATTCACACTGTCGACACATTGAATACAGATATTTATTCAACTCATCAATACGCTCATTGATAATAGGGGATTTCGTATACAGACATCCACAAAAAAACTACAGCAAATCCATGATACACTTATAATTGTTTTATATTCTGAAACAAATACCTTAACCCCTCTTTTGCCCATATGAGCTGATCTTTCACAGGTTTATAAACTTTGTTTACATCATTTGTTCCTATGTGAATAATAACAACACAAGTTGATAATCTGTCCAATTCATTTTTCAAAATATCAAATACATCATTAATTCTTGCTCCCCCAAGGGAGATTACACAAACTTCTGATCTAAATCCTTCCAAAAATCTGACAATTGAATTTCCTATCAAAAGGACAGGAGAAAAATACTCAGGTTTAATTGACATGAACCTATCAGGATCATAGCTCTCCTTTCTTTCCTCTGAAAAACTTAAACTTGCTGTTAGCATATTAAATTGTAATCCACGCTTATCAACTTGATACCCTTTCCGTGAAGGAAATAACAAAATTCCTCTATCTCCTAAAAAACCTACAGTTACTATATGTGCATATCTTAAAACCACAGGAAACCATGATGGAGTGGGAACAAAGTGAGGAAAAATTAAAGTACAATTGATTTTCTTCTCTATCACAAAACTAATTACAGCTGGTATTAAGCAATAGAGAGGAAAGCATAATAGTTCTTCTCATCTACATAACATTGACTAAAAGCATCAATACCGGCTGAAAAGGGAGGTGACATGGGTTTAAAATGTTCCAAAGTAACACCATTATAATCGACCATTGCATTGCTATCTAAAGCGAACATGTTAACATCATGTTTTCCAAACAAATATTCTAAATATACCCATGTACGCTTACTGATTGTGGTGTCTGACTTTGACAGTATATGTGAGGGAAGATCTGCTTGATTTTCGGAAGAGGGAACATAAACCAAAGTCAATGAACAATTATTTTTCATCATTATTTGGAAAATGTCTTTCATAATAGCTGCCAAATCATAATTCTTCGAATATTGATTTTCCCAAGCGTACACCACAGCTTGATTATCAACATATGCAACAATACGCTTGTGAAATAACATCTGAAACACTCAACAACGAGTTTTTTAACGCCAGAGCCTCTTTGATCATAATTGGTGCTGACATAATTGATTGATTCCAATAATCTGAAATAATTCTATCCAAATTAGGGCCTGAAATAGTGCCAGCCCATTTGTAATCAGATGAATCAGATGGGACTTTTAAAGTGAAATGTCTGTCTGACACTCAAGGAAAGGGCGTATCCCATGAATCTAAAAACTCCCAAAACTGAACTTCTTCCCTAATTTTTTCATCAATGATAATGTCAGAACAATTTACTGTAGCATTTGAAATCGCCTGATAACAAACAGAGGTATACAATTCCGCTCCAGGTATGGCCAAACACATGGAAATACACAAACCTGTGAATTTGTGTATAACAGCAACTGGTACCTTCTTACTCTGTAAAATCATTTGTCTGACATTCTTAAGTTTTTCTTTTGTTTTCTCAGTTAAAAAGAAAGACATCTTTTCTGTGTCTATAATCATTCCCAAAAAAACTAAAGATTGTACTGGTTCTAAAACAGACTTGGCAATATTCAAAATATATCCTAGACTAATCGTCTAGGATATTTTTTGAATATTGCCAAGTCTGTTTTAGAACCAGTAACAAATAATTTTACAGCTAAATGAATGGCTATTTTAGCTCGTGTGGTAGAATTGTCTATCTGGGGTGGTAAATATCCATTAAATTCTTCAATTAATCTATCATCAATGTACAGAAGGCATGACACCGACAATTGTCGTAATCGTGAAATGGCTTGTAAATTTATTGTATGATAGACAAAGGCAGAGTTTTTCCATCCAAATGGCAATATTACATTGAAAATAATGACCACCCCATTGAAACCCCAAAAGACTCTTAGAATTTTCTGACATCAGCACATTATCATAACCCGATTTGTCATCTAATTTAGTTAGAAAACTGTTTTTCTTAACAATTTTAGGAACTTCTGACAGTATGTCTAAGGAAAACGGAGTGTCCTTCATAAAACAGTTCATATACATAAGATTTATACATAATCTTGATTTGGTGGGTTCTATAGTTATTGGAGAAACAATGTAAGGTGGAGCGACCTCTCCAACTTTTCCTACATAATAAATTGCACCAGACCTTATCCTTTCTTGTAGCTCTGAATTGATGAAACCTACGAATTGCGCACAATTTTTGACGTTCTGAAATTGTCGAGGCGGTGGATACTCGTGGTCATACTGCACACCCCAGAATTCTCCTTTAAATGTTTGGATGAAGTCATTGATATCAACACGGTCTTTAATCCATTTTAGGACATTACTTTCGGAATCTTCAATTAAGATATTCCACTGTGCTACGTTACGATGCAAATTGCCAGCTACAAATAAGGGTAATAACAAAATTACCGAACTCCGAACAATCTTACAAAGGGAAAGTCAAAACTCATAATTATATAAACAGACAAAATCAGTCAACAACCGGAAAACTGTGAAACCCGTAGAGACCCTGACTTGGTACAGGTATTTCTAAAGAAAATGATCCTGATTATACACGTATAATGCCTCCGATAATAATTCATGCGCATTATCTAATTCAAAATTAAAGTCACAATCCAACTTCTCGTCATTTTCTAAGCTAGTTGCATCATTTATCAGTGATACTAATACTGGAATGTGTATTCTCTTTCCAACTTCCGAGGGTGAAAATTTGTGAAACTCCCATGGAAAAGGCGACAGAGGTGAATTATACAGTATCTGTAAATTTGGACCTGGACGAGGCCTGACATTGGGGGTAACCCCTTTCCTTTGCTGAAGAAAGGACGGTATTGGTGGCCTTGAAAAACGCATAGGTTGTTGATGTGACGAAGCAAAGTTTTGAATAAATTGTAACATTGTTGCAAATTGGTCGAACGACGGTGATCTTTCTATTTTGGTCGCCATATTTGAGTTGGAAGGCTTCGTATCAATTCCTTTATTACCGTGTAATTTTAAGAATTTTTTTTCTTTTTCGTACACCTTAGCTTCTGCTGGAGAACATAATAGCGACGTGACTTAATGACCTATCCGAGGCTGATCTTTATTACACAGAAAACGTTGAAGGACCATCGAGTACAATTCCTTGTCACCGTGATCAAAACGCCTTCCCATCTCATCAAGATGCATTAGTTTCATCTGAAAAATGTCGACATTAATTTCATTTGCCCTAGCAGCATACTCCTTTACTTCATGCAACACATTAGCCACATTATCAACACTCAAACTGTTTTTTTAATTCCTGAATTTGTTGCTTCAAATACGAATTCTAAAACGAAGAAACAAAATTCTTAAGACACATACCAGAACTTAACATTCAATGAATTTTCTAAAATTTAAATAGTCTTTGCAGTGTTCATAAATCTTTTGACGAGGGGTTTTACTTTGCTCGACAGAGAGGGCTTTCGCAGAAGCGTATCTGCTACACAATATAATGATGAAACAATGTATTAGATTTCCAACCTACATGTTGTTTTATTGATTCCTGATCAATTCCCATCCAAGCTAAAGTTAAAGCACAGCCACCTCTTGTACTATGAGGTGTCTCTCCCTCCCATCAATTTAATTGGAACAGATAAGATTTAAGACGCCCATTTACTGCAGATGATGTTAACGGCTTATCACTTATATTTGAGTATGAATCAATCGGTCTAAACACATAACCGGCGGTTAACACGAAACTGTTCTCTTTACAAAACTTCATATACTTTTTGAGATCGTTCAATGGACAAAACTCCAGGCTATTACACTTCAAAACTACAACAACTCTAGGATCACGAATATCTACCGTTTTTCCAGTACATAAATTTAAAATTATCCCCTCATTATTAGGAATAGCAAATCGTTCCCAAATTGCCTGCTCGATCTCCAGTATAAGACAAAAGATTTAAGAATGTTCGGTCTCGAAGCAAAATATATCTTTGAATCAAGGAAAGATTAGGATTTGTAAGTTTATAAATAATGTGTCTAAGTATTTTATAAGGTTTATCCCTAAATAAAGGTGGTGCTCTTCTTGGAGTAGTGGCGCTGACAGACTGTTCTAAACGTATTGCTGCTAAGTAACGTTTTATGATAGGAGCGGCGGCGGGATTCCCTATTCCAAGAATTGCATTCCAATCTGAACCTCTACCAAAATCACGAAAAATATCTCTAACTTGATCAATGAGACTGTCGACTGATCCCGCTGATCTTCTCAAAGGACAATCACATTTTCTTTTTTTTTCTTTTTGGGATATAAAGGCACAACCTGATCTATGAACTTTTGTTTTTCCGTCTTTTTCTTTAAACACTAAAAACATTCGAACGTCAGATGCGGTGGACAAATCCTTGGGAAGAATCATCTTGTTCAGAAATTTGATTTAACATCCTTTAATGTTCCCTTTTGTTTTGCATATTTTGTGTTATTTAAAAGAGCATCTTAAACTTAAAACAAAAGACAACAGTGCCGTAATTGCTTTACTCTCTCCCGTATTTTTTTCTTCATTTTAACTTTCTCCTTCAACTAAAACAAAAGACAATAAATTAATTTCTCTCTCCCATAATTCTTTTTTATTTTAACTTTCACCCTGAACTTAAAACAAAAGACATCATTGGCGTAATTTTGTTACTCTCTCCCGTAATTTTCTTTATTTTTTGATTTTTTTGTATTTTACTTTTCTCAAATGACAAACAATTCCATAAATTAATTTCTCACATCCATAAATCTTTTTGATCTTGTCTTTCTCCCTGAACTAAACATATGACATCTTTCTTACTTTCTCCCTGAACTGAATCAAAATAACAGCAGTGTTGAACTTCATTACTCTCTCTTGTATTTATACAGGTATATTATTATTATTTCAATCTTTTACTTTTTCCCTAAACTAAATTAAGTGACAACAGTGTTTTGTTGATTACTCTCTCCCGTAAATCCTTTTTTAATCTTTCTCCCTCAACTGACACGTATGCAACAAAAGCATAACTTTTCTCCCAAATGAGGGTCCTACCTCATATAATTTTATCTTGTATCTTCACATTTCTTCTTTTATAAACTGTAAATCTGCCTTTAAATTGGATATTGATTTTGAAAATTTTTAAACACTCATGCATAGATCTAAAATACCACAGCTCTCAGACAACCATGCTCGCCGTGGATTTATCGAAAAATAAAAATTTGCATTACACTCAATGACTTTTTGAAAAGGTGTTCTGCATTTTAGATACAACAGATGCACCTGTTTCCTAAACAGCTTTTTGGTAGCAATCAAAATGATCTGCTAATGTAATGCAATTATAGAAAGGCTATAAATCTCTCCCGTGCTGAGATTTTCAAAGAACATCATTCTATAAAATATTAATTACATATGTACTCTAAACGTTACTTAAAGTTATTCACTCTCTCCCATATATGTAACCCATGAAAATAATAATTCTGCATCGTAAAAATTATACCAATTTCGTTATCTATAAGGAGCACGTATTGTTTCATCTCATTCACTCTATTTTATTTCAGCTAAAACATAAGTCGCTTACGATGGTTCATCAGTTTTACCCTTCTTAGAGCTAGATTGTGTTGCACTTGACTCAGTATGCTTCCTTTATTGAGGACCACACTTTTGGTTAGCTACTTCTATAGCACACTGTGCGAGTTTCTCCAATTCCATCTGATCAAGACCCTTCTTTAGAATTTTCCTCACTTTTTCCAACTTAATATCAAAACTGTTATCAACTCTCCTCACAAGTTCATCTTTATCCAAGGTATCTAAATTTTCATCTGCCTTAAAACAGTTCAAAGCCTCGAAGTGTTCATTGTCTTGGTACATAACAATTATGTCCATTAACATTTCCGAATCAAACGGATGGTCGTTTATTAACTTCATTATCAAAGGCACGCCAAAATTGAGAGACAAATTTAATGCGTGCACAGCCTAGCCAGTCTCAGCAAACTGAAGGGAAATCTTAGATCTTATATCTATATATGTGACCCTTGGCTACCAATGAGAATAGTTAATAGCCATCCCATCAACACAAAAACAAATAGACATGTGGTTTCAATGTATATTTCAATGTACCATTACAGAATTGACGATCGCCTAAAACTGTGCCCAAAGTCACATGGTACAACGAAATAGATATTCAAAGCAAAACATTGATGGGATGGTCCTTATAATGTTTGTACTCACTTCATGAATGTTTTACACTATAGAAAATAGAATTAAAAGAGAGACCAAATGGAATACTTTGTTATTAAAAGACCAAAATTGTGGAATTAAATGTTTGAGTTCGCATGCATGTCTTCCATATATTAACATACATCTAGAAAAAATTGCCGATTGTCGTAGCAAAACATAGACCAGTTTACCACAGGTGACTTAAAACTTATGTCATATTTCGCAGTATTTATCAGTATACTTTCATTATATATTTTGTATTGCAGTATTTTAGTATTAAGTAATTGATTTTTTTTGTGCTAACAGAACAACAGTGGCCCCAACGGTATATAGGTCTATGTAATTAATATCGTCAAAGACATTTAAATACATTAGTTATTCCCAAATATCTTTCTTCAACTCTGCGAAATTTAAATATGAAAAACATCAATGCAATAATTACTATCTCTAGTGGGTTTTTTCTTCATCGTTTAGAGAAAAGAATCATTCTGGTGATTGCAATGAGTGATAATCTTTAAAGTTTTAATTAAAATTTAGGATTGAACTAGCTAACCATATATGGAACAAATAAATGCAGAAATGATTTATGGGACATAACTCTAGTTATATTTGCGAGATGTTATTTTAGCTAATCTAACCCATCACTTCCTTGTTTGTACCAGTCGTCCGCAAACGTCGTTGTCCGTTAACTTCACTGGACCAATAGGTAGAAATGTTCATTGGATGATCGATATATCCTCTAGATAATCTATGTTTTTCCGATCGGAAATCCACATATAAAAAAGAGGCTCCAAGGTGCAAAAAATGTGTTTTCTGTTTTTTAATATTGAATTTTTATTTTTACATCTATTTTGATGATTATTCTTCATGTTCCTTTTCAAATTTTTCTTTATTATGTAGTATCACATTAGGTCACTTCAAGTATCCCCGTGAAAATTGACGTCTGGCTTTTAAGTGTTACTGTTACCATGGTTACTTCAAAACGGTTGTCTTGATGTTGACACCAGATCTTCTCAATCAAAATTTGTATATGATTAGATTGCTCTGTATGCTTCATAAATGGTAGTTTTATATTTATTGGTGATTTGTTTTGCTATTTACACAACAACGTTGATGTTTTATCATTCAGCTCAAAATCCTTGTATATTTTTTTTAATTGAAATTGGTAAATAATTCGTACTGTACATATTTATGACATAAACTTACCTCATGCTAGCTTGTTAATACACAGCTACCTCAATTTAACGAAAAAATAAATGTTATCATTTCATTTATTTTTCTTTAAGATGAACTGTGACTCCCAGTTTATAATTCAACTATCCTGTTACTTTGTGTATCTAATTTTTTTTGTGTCCTGTGGTTTCTTTTTCACATTATATTATTAACTACCCTCCCATGTGTAGCCACATTCCAGTAGCGTCCGCATACACAGTTTATATATCTCAATTAATACGACATTTCGTGATGAGTGCATCATACCTAAATTTTCTATATTAAAGATTGTTATTGGTGGGTAAGCTGCTTATACTGGGCTAATGACAGTTGGATTGAATTCATTTCAGAAGTTTTATGGTTCTCCCCTTGAATTTGTTGATTGCTACGCAGTTTCTTACCCAAAGATGCCTCTGGGTCTGCTTGCACTATCGAAATCTCCTTCCGTTCTTTTTACATCGCTTACGGCATCTACTTGAGTTTGATAATCCTTGAGTAACACGAAGGTGCTATATGTGGAGCAGGAACTACCACCCTTCCGGGAGCGCCCGGTGTTATTTCTGATTTTTCACAAGTACAATAATTACCTACCATTGTGGTAGTTAACTGGTTTTTCTACACAATCGGTACGATTCAAACTTCGACAAACATCGACACCGAACAGCGATGTACAAATAATAAGCTTCGATCGCTCTTTAGTAAACCGCCTTTTTATTACATAATTATTTATTATTAGCTAATCTCGCTGAGATTAGGCTTCCTAAGACATCTTCTGCTCTGTATCTCCAGCCTAATCTCATCACAAGCTCTATCAACGGCATTCTGGAAAATCTTAATCTGACCCCGGTGCATTCCAAGGCATATTTTGGCATGTAAGTTTTGATATATAGACATATTTTGTAGTTCAAATCTGCAAAAACAATAATAATTTCTTACCATTGTACATTTTGTAGTTAAAGATGCATTTCTCAAGATATCAAATCGAACGGAAGGGATTTTATCAACCACAGATCATTCATGACCTCTTTAAACATTCCCTCTGGTAAAGAGTCTGAGGATTTACCCTTTTTATATTGGATACCTAAACTCCATAAGACACCATACAAAGAAAGGTACATAGCGGGATCATCAACGTGTTCGACGAAAGAATTGTCTATTCACCTGACAAAGATTCTGTCTGCAGTAAAAGAGGGACAACAGAAATATTGTGAAACTGTTTACTCGCGTAGTGGCATAAATCACATGTGTATTTTGAAAAACTCTAACGATCTTTTGGATAACCTTCAATCAAGATCTTTCTCTCATGTATCCTCCGTCAAAACTTTTGATTTTTCAACTCTATATACCACCCTACCGCATGACAAATTAAAAACCCTCTTAAAAGAAACAATTCACAAAGCTTTCAGTCATAGAAATTATGGCTCAAAATTTGTTGTGTTGGGTTACAATTCCACATATTTTTCAAACAAAATTCAAAAAGGTAAAACATACTACTCCGAGGAACAAGTGATCAGTATATTGGAGTTCCTCATCGATAACATATTTGTCTCCTTTGGAGGGACACTGTTTCAGCAGGCCGTCAGCATACCAATGGGTACGAATGGTGCCCCTCTTCTAGCCGATTTATTTTTATACTCATATGAGTCGGAGTTTCTTCAAAAGCTTGTAAAAGATAAGAAGATTCATGAGGCTAGAGCCTTTAATTTCACATACAGGTATATTGATGACGTTTTATCTATCAATAATTCTAGATTTGCAGAATTTCTTCCATTGATATATCATCCACAGCTGGAAGTTAAAGAGACCACAGCTTCGTCCGCATCATTTTTGGACAAATACCTCGAATTTGACGACAGTGGTCAAATCAGTACTAAAATTTATGATAAACGGGACGACTTCAATTTTAAAATCATAAATTTTCCAAATATGTGCAGCAATATACCAGCTTCTCCTGCATATGGTGTTTACATCTCACAATTGATTCGCTATGCAAGGGCCAGTAGCAATTATTCTGATTTCCTGAAGCGTCATCTTCATCTGAGAAACAGGCTACTGGACCAGGGCTATTAAAAGATTCGCCTTATTCGAAAAAGTTTGCATTCCGATACCAAGATCTTGTCGAAATATAATCCGTCTCTGCAGAAAAGATTATAAGCGATGGATTTTCATATAGTGAAAATGTATAAAGATACAGAAGCCAAAAAAAATGTCAAAAATATTTTGTTATCAATGTGTGACGCAAAATTTTTTTTGACATTTACTTCGCTGAGTTTGGTGCTGTTTTGACAACTGTTTTACCTGTTTTGTTCAAGTGTTGTTATGAATACTGGTATAGTGACAGCCGGAAACTTTGAGCCGTAATGAAAGCGGGAGGTTTGGCGCTTTAAAATCTGATTCAACCCACCATTTCTTTAGAAATGCCTGTACCAAGTCAGGGTCATTACGGTTTTCACAGTTTTCCGGTTGTTGACTGATTTTGTCTGTGTATATACTTATGAGTTTTTACTTTCTCTTTGTAAGATTGTTCGGAGTTCGGTAATTTTGTTATTACCCTTATAATTAAGAATTTCTCGACAAGAAATAACTGTATTAAAATCATTGTGAGTTAGCAGAGACGTAACTAGGGATTTAAAAAAGAGGAGACAATGGTATGGGGACCGCCGATTGAAGCCCCCATTTTTATCGATTTCTATATTATAGAGACGCTAAATACCAGTTACTATCGTAAATATCGTCCACGTCGTCGCAGCTTCTATGGTAATTTAAGAAATAATTCATGGAAGCCATATGTATATATTGTTTTTACCACGGGTAGGCCTTTATGTCACGAAGTTTACCCCGAGCGTAAGCGAGGGGTAAAAAGCTGACATAAAGGCCTACCCGTGGTAAAAACAATATATACATATGGCTTCCATGAATTATTTCGATTCTAATATGTAAAAATTGGTTAGATATCGATATAAATTGTCGATGACGTCAAAAATTACAATGGGTGTAGATATATATTATTTTTACCACGGGTTTGGACTCAAAGCGTTTGAAGGACGTCATATTAGAATTAAACATAACACAACTGATTGATTTTTTAAATAATATTTAATGAATAATTTCAAATCACAGTACATGTACATTATAGATTAAAAGGGGGGGTGCGATATTGACGGGGGGGGGGGGGGGGATTTGACCAGGTATCCATTATACTTAATCTGAAGTTAGCTTTCAGTCCTTCTTCTCCACCTTCCCCTTTTGTCTCTCTATCTTCTTTAAACACCAGAAAATCAGACGAGGCAACTGCCTTGTCTGCCTCAATGGTAGTTACGGTCCAGGTTAGAACCTTCTTTTCTCTATAATTTCAAGAAATAAAAACGGAACATTGTACTTGTAAAAACATAGGCCAGTTTACCACTGGGGACTTACACGTTTGGCTTAGTTCACAGGTTTAGTTTTGTAGTTGATTTGTTAGTTAAGACAAGGCGGCCCCAGTAGTATAGAGGTCTATGTAATGTAATGCGTCTGATATCTATAAATACACGAGGAATTTCCAACTTTTCTACTTTCACTTTGAAAAATTTAAATATGAAAAAATTCAATGAAGTAGTGCTTTAATTTGATATTTTTTATTGGTTAGAAAAAAGTATGAATATTGATTTGAAGGACTGATTACGTTCACAAGCTATTAATACTTGGAACAAAACTGGCAAATGAGAAACAAAACAACATTTATATAGAAAAGTGTATTTATTCATGGGACACAACTCTACCCAAGTACATAAGATCTGTTTACAACAAAACGCATTTATAAGAGAAAAAGCTTATATAATTTCATGCTTACTGTTTTGTATTTTTTGTGTTTCTGTTTTTTGATTTTTAATAGGAATTTATTTATAATATTGTATATTGTAATTTACTATTTCTGACGCATGTACTATTGTAATTATTTATTATGTGGTGAGGACCCTTGTAAATTGTTATAATTTGTGTCCGATCCAATTGTTATAATATTTAGCAATAAAATATGTTTAATCTAACAGCGTACACTTCCGGAGCACCCGATGTTAATCCTGATTGTTCACAAGTACAATCATTATCTACCATTGTGGTAGTTGACGGATTATTTTCAACAACCGGTACGATTCAATATGTAAAAGGTAGGGCTGTAACGATACGCCTACCTTACGATGCGATACGTATCGCGATACAAGGGTCATGATACGATACGTTTTGATACGATACATTTTAAGTAGAAACTAGGTCGTTTGGTCTTCATTTTCAGTGTTGTATCTTATTCCATGTGTGGTCAGATTTTTTTGTATAGATTATGTTTGTTATTAATCTCTGTGTGTTATTTATATGTTCCTTACACGAAATATAATTAGGGCGTATTGCAAAGCATTGAATTTGGTACACTTATTGTAAACCACCCCAGATACTTTTGCTTGGAACAACCCTATGTGAAATGTAGAAATATAAACCTGTTTACATTGTTTTGCAATATTTAATGAACTCTCAGAACTCAAGTTTAACAATTAACATTTCTAAAACAAGTAAGCTTAAATCAGGTCACGTAATGTTAAACTTTGGTAGAAACACTTGCAAAGCATATTTAACAAACGGATTTCGATTTGTCAACCTTTCCATCGACTTCCGGGAAGCCGAAATACTTCCAGACTGCTGATCTAAAGGAAGCAGGTGGATCTATTAATTTGGGTTTGCCCTGTAGCTCCACTGCCACTTCAAGTTCTTCAGCGTTTTCCGACGTAGCCATGTTAACTTTGTACGATAAACAAACTTAATTTGGCCAAAAAAGTCATTCTAACCACTGGAACATTCCGGACCGACGCCGAACCGAAATACGGATCAAATAAATCGAAAATCGAACTAGACGAAAATATCGCGGTTCATCGAAACTTCGGTGAATCTTTTCACCTCTATAATCTGTCTGACTTCTGTAAGTCACCAGCAAAAAAATATATCAAATCCTTTTTTTATCAACAATTGTTTTCAAGATGTGTGTAAATAATGATATATACGAACAATTAATTTCAAAATAGTTGGTTAATTTATTCTAAAGAAAACGTTGCTCATTAGGTCTCTATGTTAATTTAATTTTGATAAGTACATTGTATATAAAAAAAAATAATAATGTAAGAGCCACCCCATCAACTCGAAAAACAAATAGACATGTGACTTTGGACATTTTTATATTAAACAAATGACCATCACCTAATACTGCCTGCAAAGTCAGATGGTACGATAAAATAGACGTTCAAAGCGAAAAAAAATTTGGGATAGCTTTTCCACTATTTGTAATCATTCCATGCATATTTTTACACTTTAGAAAATAGAATTAACATTGGGAACTAATGGACAAATCTTTTGATAAATGACCAACACATTTGCTCGTATATATCAAATATTAGCATATATCTAGAAAAAACAATGTTGATTTAAAAACGTAATTTTAAGATTTTTGTCTATATATTTATAGAAGTTGAACAGAGTATAGTAGAAAAAAAACATAGACGAGTTTACCACTGGGGACTTACACTTTCGATTAATAGGGAAACGACTTAAACTTTAGATTGATAGAGATACTTGTACAGCTGCCCCAGAAGAATGGAGATCTATAAAAGCATTATTATCTAAGACTTATTTATAAATGAGTAACTTTGAAAAATTTAAATATGAAACAAATCAATACAATAATTACTTTTTTTATTGTTTTTTCCATTGTTTAGTGATTCATGGGACATAACTCTAGTCAAATCTTAAATTTCTAAACACCATTGTCATTACTTCCCTCTCTACATCTGTCGTCGTTGTCCGTTATCTTCATTAAGGCAATTGCATCCAAACTTGGTAGAAATGTTAATTGGATGGCCCTCTACATACTTTTTTCGATCGGAAATTCACAATTAAAAAAGATGCACCAAGGTGCAAAAATGTGTTTTCTCCTTTTGTATATTGAATGTGTATTTTTACGCCGATTTTGATGATTATTTCTTCATGTTCCTTATCAAATACATGTATGACGGCGTGAAAATGTGACTTCTGGTTTTTAATTGTATTGTTATCATGATTACTTAAAGGTGGTTGATGTTGACAACAGATCTTCTCCACCAAAATTGTACATTTGAAGTAGAATTGCTCTGTAAGCTTCATGAATGGTAGTTTTATTTTTAATGATTTACCCAGCAACGTCGATATTCTATAATTCACTTCAAAATCCTTGCATATTTTTTCTTTGAAAATGGTACAGAATTTGTACATATATGACATATTTATGACAGAAACTTTTGATACTTAACTCCTGTTAAAATAAGCTACCTCAATCTTAACGAACACATCGTTGATTTTTCTTATGATGAACAGTGACTTCCCATTGATATTTTAACTATCCTGTTACTTTGTGTATCTGAGTCACTATCAGAAATTGGCAAGTTTTAATTGTAAGAAAACTTGAAAATAAGGTTGTTTTGAATGAATATTTTAATATCACAAAATGATGCAGAACCATCATGGATCGTAAAATTACTGTTTGTAATTCGGAATTATCACCTGTCTGGTAACCATAGCAACACAAAATCAAGGTACTGGCATAAAATTTCTTTCGTGTTACCATGGTACACATTTTTTAAAAGTGATTTATGTCAACCATAATAACATAGAAAACAAATAACTATGTTGTTATATGTTACTAGAAGTAATATAATTTACAAACAATGTGTGGTACATGAATCACGCAAATAACACGGATAAATAATGTTGGTTAAAACCATTGCAGTTTCATTGCAAAACATATCTTGTACATACCATGCGATCATATATTTGCGAAATCAGATTTGAGAATCATGTAAAAGACAATCAGACATATACTTAACAAAAAGAATTTAAGTTCAGACTCTAAGGCATGTTTAAAATATATGTAAATATATCATCAGTAACAGTATGGAATTTAGGAGTAACAGCATAGAAGTGGGTAACAGGATGAAGCCCTCAAGCAATGAAACTGTCTTTAGATGTAAATTTCTATTGTTTTTCAATGTAAACTTACGTCCAATACAAACATATATACAATGTGAGGCTAGTAAGAACAGTTTAGAGATACCGAAGGACTACTCAGGGGCCATTAGTCGAAAGACAGACCATATAATGACCAAAAGAAAGATGATAAATAATGATTCACAAAACGCTACACAAGAAACTAGATTGAGCAATATGAATCTCACAAAAACCAGGGATGAACTCATGTGCTTCTTTAGGGTAAGCAATTCCTGTTCAACTGGTGGCACCCATCGTGGTACTCTTGCTGCACACCCTGTGAAAAATCATGAATGAAGGACAGGATTATGATTACGACAAACGAAACATATCCGTGGTCATTTGTGACACAAATATTCACAGCGGTTAACCAAACCAACACATATCTTGTCATTTTGGCCACACATGTAAATTCCGTTTCTTGTTGATTGTTTTTCAAATAAGATAAGCATAAACTTCATTAAGTAAAGGGTTCTTTTCTAAACTTCCCCCAGGGTAAGCATCATTGTCATAAAACATTTACAAGCGTTACTATGCTAGGCATATCATGTTTTTTACTTGGCTCATAACCGATTTTTAATCTAGATTGCTATGTGCAGAGAGATTTTCCATTCCACAGTTTTCCATCATTTGTTCCTTGACTTACATTATCATTAATATTGCCATGTCCCGATTGTTCATGTAGTGTTCTTTGATGTTCTCAGTACTGCTGTTAATGGCCTCTGTGATCTGTTCTAAGCTTTCTATTCCATCATCAGTGTGTGTTTGTACTACCACACTACATTATACCAATGCCAGGTTCGTCTTGTTCTCTGATAATTCTTATTCCAGTCATGTCAATCAACATATATATTAAGTCCATTTCATCTTTGTATTTGATATTTCCCATCCGACTGCTTCCACTGTAACACCAAGTAATGGTCTTCATATAAGAAGAGGTTGAAGACACCAAAGAGGTAATCAGAATCCGTGAATCGAAGGACAGTACAATGGCTAAAGAAAAAGGATAAACAACAATCTAAAAAGCAATACATAGAAAACTAAAGATAAGATCGAGTAACAAGAACCCCACCAAAAACCGAGGGGAACTCAGTTGCTCCGGAAGGGTAAGCAGTTCCTTCTCCACTAGTGGCACCCGTCGTGCTACTATAGTTACAAACCTGGTGATGAATTAGGAAAGAACGAACTGGGGAGTGCTTGCGACATGTGAAACTTATCGATGGTCATTTGTGACACAGATATTCCGTAACGGTTAATCAAGCCATGGTCATTGGTGTTGACCGTAAATCCTTCGAAGTAATGACTTCAACTTGACCAATAGGAACCCTTGGTTCGGTAATTTCCCTATTAGCAGCTACCCTCTTTCATGAAGTCCTGATAGAAACCACAAGTTCTGCAATGTCGGACCAACTGAGAGATATATACTCCATATGCAGGTAGTGCTGGAATGTTGTTAAATATATATGGAAGGTTCACAATGGGAAAATTATAATCATCTAATTTGTCGTATGGTTTCGTTCTTAACCGGACATCATTGCCAATTTTGAGATTTATGTCAAGGAATGAAGCAAACCTAGCTGCGTCTGTGGTATCCTTTATCTAAAGCTCTTTGGGATAGGTGTGATCAACGAAATCACCAAACTATTCATCTATATAGCGGAACGTGAAATTAAAGGATTTACTTCGTTTTACTTGAAAAGCCCCTCTATAAAGTCTGCCTCGTACGAATAAAGGAACAAGACGGCGATTGGAGAAGCACAGTTTGTACCCATAGGTATGCCGTTTGTCTATTGAAAAACATGTCCACCAATAAGTTCCTAGATTATTCCAAGTCTAATTTCGGCGACATGACTATCATTGACATAAGCAAAATTATTCCCACAGCTTGGTAAATCATCTGGGCATTAGTATTAGGCAATCTGATCTACAGTGGATCTTTATATATAACATGTTTCTCTGCTGTTACATATATAAATTCTGTGCTATTGTATTACTTTGACATTGGGATTTTGCTCCACATTATCAACATTATGATTTTTTTTGCTTTTCCTTTAGAAATGTTTCTTAAAGCAAATATATATAATAGCAAATTCATCAAAAGAAATCCACTTTAAGGTATTTAATCGTTGTTTCAGTCTTTCCTTTTATGCAAACCTTTTCTCCTGTTACTGTTTGTAAATGAAATTTATAATTGTAACATAATTCTTCATTCTAAAGCTTCATTAGAAAAGCAAAATGTATCATTTTCTTAGCTTTAATCCCTAAAAAATACTATTTCAAGAATTCTTGTCTTGTATTCAAATAAACGAAAAATATGAATGATAATTTCCGTTCTGTTGCCAATTTCGTTCTATCCTGTTACATTGCCTACAGCAACATGAAAGAATGTAACAGCACGGAATTATTCAATATTTATTTATATTCTTCATTTCCTTTTTAATGTCCTATGTTAAGTAAAATGCTATTTTTGAATTAATTCATATAAGAATGTATATTAATGACATATTGTCTAAAAATTTGACCGATTTAACGGTCAAAAGCTGGTAACAGCACAGAAGTACAAAAAGTATTGTGGTAATAAGTCTTAGATTGGATTTTATAAATTGCGCCTTTTAAACTTTTTTCTTTGATTAATGGCTTGATGAAATGATATAGTAGAGATGACATATGGAAAATTGTACTCGGTGGTATATATGTGTTTTAAAAACAACAAAATATATTGTTCGGTAACAGGAGAGCTTTCAAATCGTGGGATATGATTAAAAAACTAATTTTTTCTTTAAATAAACGAATTTTTTTGGGGAATACTCACTTTTATTAATATTTATAATCCCTATCTATTATATAAGCTAAAGTAAACATATTATTGATGCATTGTTAATTTTGTATTGCTTTTGCAAATTTGTAGTCACTGCCATGGACAACACTGTTTTCGCGACCTGTCAATGTTTGATGCATCGAAAAAGTATCAATTATTACTTCAAAACTCAGTTTATGTTATTTAAATACTATATAATATACTAATCTTTCAAACAAAACAAAACTTTACTATGAAAAATCAGAAATAAAATAAATCAGACAGTGGTTATGGCGTGGACAAGAAACTTGCCAAATTCTGATATTGACTCATCTATTTTTTGTTGTGTCCTGTGGTTTATTTTTCACATTACATTATTAACTACCCTCCCATTTGTAGCCACATTCCAGTAGCGTCTGCATACAAAGTTTATACATCTCAATTAATACGACATTTCGTGATGAGCGCATCATACCTAAATTTTCTATATTAAGGATTGCTACTGGTGGGTAAGCTGCTTACACTTGGGCTAATAACAGTTGGATTGAATTCATTTCAGAAGTTTTATGGTTCTCCCATTGAATTTTTTTATCGCTACGAAGTGTCTTACCCAAAGATGCCTCTGTGTCTGTTTGCACTATCGAAATCTCCTTCCGTTCTTTTCACATCGCTTACGACATCTACTTGACTTTGATAATCCTAGTAACACAGCAGGAGCCATATTTGGAGCAGGAAGTACAACTCTTCAGGGAGCACCCGGTGTTAATTCTGATTTTTCACAAGTACATTGTCCAATCATTATCTACCATTGTGATAGTTAACGGGCTTTTTCTACACAACCGATACGATTCAAACTTCGACAAACATCGCGGACACTGGACAGCGATGCCTAAATAATTAGCTTCCATCGCTTTTTAGTAAACCACCTTTTTATTACATAATTATTTATTATTAACTAATATCATTGAGATTAGGCTTCCTAAGACATCTTCTGCTCTGTATCTCCAGCTTAATCTCGTCACAAGCTCTCTCAAAGGCATTCTGGATGATAACACAATCCATCTATTTTGTAATAAGGAAGACCCTAATTGCTGATTTCTTTACATATCAATTGTAGCTGGTTGATAATCCACTATTTGATCCAATCATCAATAATAATCTCTGAATGATATTTAAAGTTCACCTTGATTTCACAAGGCTATTTTCCATTGTTATTTCCAATCATCCTGTACATGTCATCTTCTTTGATATTTACAAGACAAGACAACATACTTAATTAACCTCAGACACACTAAATGTTTTAATATTTAAATGACAAGTCACATGCCAATAGTATATTTGCATGGGGAGCACATGTTCTTATTTTTGTTTACAGTTTTAGGCTGTTCTTTCACTTCCCCAGAAATTACACATATAAAAACAAATACATATTTAACATTGACACCTAATGGGCAATCTTTTTTATCTATGGATGAAAAATTCTAAAAGTTACTGTCAGAGTTCGCAGAAACATATAAAATATATATGTGCAGAAAAAAGAAAAGAAAACATTAAAATAGATTTTTAATTATTTTTTTAGGTGGTCTATAGCATTCAAATGGACTATACATACAAGATCTTTTTAGCTTCCAACAGAAGTCACCGATTTTTTAAATTACCAAATTAAATCGAGTCATGTCATAAAATCCTTCGGTAAGAAACCATGTACCTCAAATGTTCATTGAGTCTTGTCATAAAGTCCTTCGGATAGAAACGAGACACTCAACTAATTTCGGTAGCTTTTTTAACACCTGATCAATTTTACACGCTTGCCATCCGATTATATTCCATTATATATACACACAAGGGTAAAATATTATCCACCATTTAAATAATTTAAATAATTAACAAAATAAACGTGCATTTGTATATAGGTAAAGATTAAATCTTATAATTTAATTAAAAATATTTTTAGATTATTTCCGGTCATTGCTTTAGATCGATTTTACCGGCTTATCAGATCAAAATCAATCACACAGTATAGGTAATTAATTGTCGTTTACATGTAAGGTGGACAATCCCCCCTTTGATAATTGATCTATCATATCGACGTGATATATTTTTAACTTACTGGGGATCTTTACTACATGGTATTTATTTTTATTATATATTGATAAAATATTAATAAGACAAAGCCAACATTTGTTCAGATCAAATATAAAGCTTAAACAGGTACATCGATTTTTTTTAAAGCAAAACTTAGCTTCTTTATTCTAAATTTGATTTATGTTTATTTGACATTTTTTTAATGCTTAAGAAACAATAAGTATATTTGAGTTTTAATGACTATAATGATACACCCAGTTTATCACTGGGTTTTTTTTGTACATATACTTTTCCAGCCCGTATGCTCTTATTAGAATACAATGTATTTCTAACAGCATCCGAGGATAATATAGTCCTGTGTTTATGCCTATGCCAATCCACACCTTCTAAAACCATCGACAGAGATTCGTGACCGCTACGTATACATTATACAATATAACTGAAATATTGTTGAACGTGGGGCTAAACACTATAACCCTAACCCCATCCGATGATAACGTAGGACTCTGTATACCAGTTCCTACCATCTATAATCATCCGCACTCGAGAGATACACAAGCTTCTATATCATTATCACATACAAACATCTACATTAAGGTTATGGTGTTTAACGCCACTTTCAACAATGGTTCAGTTATATCGTGGCGGTCAGTTTTATTGGTGGAAGAAACTGGAATACCTGAAGAAAACCGCCACCCTTAAGTCAGTGACAAACTTTATGACATAATGTTGTATCGAGTACACCTCGCCATGAGAGGGATTCGAACTCACAACTTTAGTGATGATATGAACTGATTGTACAGGCAGTTGTAAATCCAACTACCAAACACCACAGCTTTAACACATTTATAATTCCAATACACAATATTGTGTATCATCCACTAGAGGCTAGAGTCAATCTGGAAAATTACACTAGACATGAATTAATAGGTTTATTATATATGGTCTGTAGATCTGTTGTAAGATGCACATGTCCGACACGGGTCACCTCACTGAGAAATGATGGTCCATCTAGTGATTCAAAAGTGTTCGTGATTAGGTCAGTTTATAAATTATCATTTAAGTATATAAAATGTAATGCATGTTGTTTGTTATGAATTTCCTAACGTAAGTTTGGCATGTGTAGTTTGTCCCTGACTTAATACGGACAAACAGACAGACTAACAGAAAATTAGGTTATTTCATATGTTCATAAGAGAGACGGTATATAGTTAGTTAACTACCAGCATTCATTGACCCTGCTATTGTACGGTTCATACTTATGTTGTCATTCATTTTTGTGATCGTATGTGGTTTTCTTGAGTGCGAGCGAATCTGTGTAGCTTTTCTTTATCATTTGTTTTATATGTATTGCCATTGGAGATCCAGTTATCAATAGGGGAGGATTGGGACCCCATTAATCTATCTGTTTCAACCCGCCACATTTGTGTGCCTGTCCCAAATAAGGACCTAAATTTCCAACGTCATATATCGGTGTCTTTTTTGTGTTCAGTTAAGATGAGAGGTGATTATTCATTTTGTTGATATTAGTGGAATTGATGACCATCACAGTTTAAGCTTTCCTTTCTTAAGGTTATATCGGCTTAATCTCTAAACAGCGAAACTGTAGACCATAATAAGCTTCCACAGTAGATAGTACGGACGATAGGGAGACTACAGTCACAGTACACCTCTAATCCATAACGTAAAAGAAGCTAAAACATGTACCAATTGATATTCTGGATATTTTCTACCGACTAAAGTAATACTAAAGATTGGAATAGATAAACTTGGCGGGTCCTATTATGATCAAATGAAAAACAATAAATACCACAATGTCGGAACACTTCCAAAATCTAATATCATCATCACAGAAAGAGTCAAAATCGATACACCTAACACACAAATACATGACCACTCGCTTTCCTGGCTGATACAGACACTTCAATGCAAAGTGACGGGCATTTCATTGATAGAGGGTTGCTGATAATAAGAAAGCTACTGAACCAAGGGTTTCTAGTGGTTAAGTTGAATTCATCATTCTTCTGTCAACCTTGAGTTGCGGCTGACGTGTGTAGGAGACAAATTATTCACCATTACAGACAACTACAGATAAGAAAAGGTTGAATACACTAAAGGGGCAACAAGAAGCCGTAAATACAATGACCAAAAGACAGATAATACAATGACCAAAGGACAGATAATACAATGGCCAAAAGACAGATAATACAATGACTAAAAGACAGATAATACAATGACCAAAAGACAGATAATACAGTGACCAAAAGAAAGATAATACAGTGACCAAAAGACAGATAATGCAATGACCAAAAGACAGATAATGCAATGCCCAAAAGTCAGATAATACAATGACCGAAAGACAGATAATACAATGACCAAAAGACAGATAATACAATGACCAAAAGACAGATAATGCAATGACCAAAGGACAGATAATACAATGACCACAAGACAGATAATACAATGACTAAAAGACAGATAATACAATGACCAAAAGACAGATAATACAGTGACCTAAAGAAAGATAATACAGTGACCAAAAGACAGATAATGCAATTACCAAAAGACAGATAATGCAATGCCCAAAAGTCAGATAATGCAATGACCAAAAGACAGATAATACAATGACCAAAAGGACAAACAATAGTCTGTAAAACACTACACAGAAAACTACAGATAGAGCGACACGAACCCTACTACAAACCAGGGATAACTTAGGTGATCCTGAAGGGTCAGCAGTTGCTGTTCCACAAGTGACACCCGTTGTGTTAATCTAGTTACAAACCCGGTGATAAGTCATGATTGAAGAAAGACCCGGATTGTGATTACGACAAACGGAACATATCCGTGGTCATTTGTGACACAGATATTTCGTAGCAGTTAACCACGTAATGGTGGTCACCGTCAAACTTTCGAAGTGATGACGTCAACTTAGCCACTAGCAGCCCGCTATCTGCCTTATTAGCAACAACCCTCTATCAAGGAAATCATGATAGAAACCACAATCTCTGGAACATGTATAACAGAGATATATATGCTCCATATGCAGGTGCCGCTGGACTGTTGCTACATATAAATGTATATAAAAG
The DNA here is from genome assembly GCA_963680875.1 of Bathymodiolus brooksi. NCBI lineage: Eukaryota > Metazoa > Mollusca > Bivalvia > Mytilida > Modiolidae > Bathymodiolus > Bathymodiolus brooksi. Next base: position 47,438,807 of record OY804588.1, read on the forward strand.
GTGCCTCTTCCAGACTTTGATATTAAAACTAATAATGTAATAAATGAGATTTTTGTTACCATAAGTTAAATTGTAGATATTTTAAAAATTATAATACAAAGCTTCTGGACCCGACAAAATTAGTCACAAAATGTTAAAAATTTCCCCTGAAGAGATAGCCATCCCACTACAAATTATTTTTAACAAATCTCTCCGTCAATGTAAATATCCTTCTAGTTGGAAAAATGCACATGTCACAGCGATTTTTAAAGAAAGGTGACACTTCTTTACCTTCGAATTACCGCCCAATATCACTGATTAGCTGTGTCGGAAAAGTAATGGAAAGGATTATATACAAACACGTATATAACCATTTAATACAAAACAAGTTTATCTACCAGTACCAATCTGGTTTTTTGCCTAAGCATTCCTCAGTCCACCAATTAATAGAACTATATAATACTATCTTGAACTCTCTTGAAAAAAAGAACTATGTTGCTTCGTTTTCGGTGATTTCTCAAAGGCTTTCGATAAAGTTTGGCAGCAAAGGTTTGTTACATAAAATGAATTGTTATGGAATAAAAGGGAATTTACTAAAATGGTTTGAAAATTATTTATATTGTAGACGCCAAAAAGTAGTAAACAGAGATTCGTCGTCCTCATATGTGTCTGTGTCTGGGGTCCCTCAAGGGTCTGTTCTTGTTTCTATGTTATTTCCGCTTTACATCAATGATATTGGTGATTTATTTCTGGTTTACATCAATGATATTGGTGATAAGCTTCTTTCCTTAAGACGTTTGTTTGCTGATGACACTTGCCTTGGCTATGCAAGCCAAGATGAAGATCAAATAAAACATGTCATAAATCATGATCTACATGAACTTGGTGACTGGTCAAAGAGATGGTTGATGTCTTTCAACCCAGACAAAACTGAAATCATGCTTTTTAAAAATGTAGAAAACTCAACAATTTTTTATTTTTATTTTGATGGAAAATTAATTCCACTTACATCAGACCATAAACATTTGGGAATAACATTTAGCGAGGAGGCAAAATGGAATGTACATGTAGAAAATTTAATAAAAAGTGTCTCTAAGGGAACGACCATTTAACTTGAAGGGGGGGGGGGTTATGTTTTTTTTTTTTTTTAAATATTCTGATTCCCAATGTTGCTGAAAAATATATTCTGATTTTGGTGGAGGGAAAAAAAATAATCTGATTCAGAGTTTTTGTCATATAACCTAATGTTAAATTCTGGGAAAAGAAATTTGCGCTTTGCGCGACAAAAAAAATAAATATTCGAACTCTTGTGTTAACCAAGTTAAATGGTCGGTCCCTAAACACATATGTGTTTTGCGTAAATTGAAATATAACTTAAATAGACAAAATGTAGAGAAATTATACTTAATTTACATTCGACCAATATTTGAGTATGCATGTGAGGTCTGGGACAACTGTGGTGTCTCTAATTCGTGCAAATTGGAGAGGCTACAGTTGGAGGCAGCTAGAAATATCACCGGTCTTCCAATCTTTACAAACACAGAATGTCTATATAGAGAACCTGGCTGATAGAGATTGGAAGAAAGAAGAACTAGGAGAAAGCTCCAATTATTATATAATATCCAAAACAGTAGCACACCATCTTATTTACTCGATCTTATTTCCCCAACAATCCAAAGTACGACTATTTGTCCTCTTCGAAATGACAACGATATTATTGTTCCATTCTGTAGACTATCTTTAACTAGAGATTCCTTCGTCTCAGCTACATAAGGGAATGGAATAAACTAAATCTTTCAGTGCGTAATCTTGACACATTATCTAAATATAAAATGGCAATCCGCAGTTCAATCTCAATGCCAATTCCGAGACACTATTCTTATGGTCCTAGAAAACTAAATATAATTCTAACACAGCTTCGCTGCAATGCATCCTTCTTGAATTACGATTGATGTAAAGTTAAAATTTTATCAAATGCTTCCTGTAACTGTGGCGCGCCATGTGAAAATTCTCACCATTTCTTTTTTGATTGTGATAAATATACAGATAATAGGGAAATATTATTTAATAGTATTAACTGGCTACCTTCTAACATTAATATTGATGTAAATCTACTGACAAAAGGAAGTGATCTCCTAACATATCAAGAAAATATAACTATTTTTAAACATGCTTTTAAATATATTAAAGACTCCAACAGATTTACAATTGTCTAAATGATCTAAAGAACCAACACACATCTCCAAAAGTATTTATTCTCTTTCTTTTTATTCCTTTTTTCTTTTTTTTGTATATTGTCTAAACCTATGTTTTTGTATATAATCATTCTTTGTATATTTAACTCTATGCTATTATATACATATTATATCATTTCATTGGGCATGCTAATCCATATTGTAAATTATTGTATTCGGGAGAAGACTTTATAAGTTGGAAAAACTTGTGTCCGATCCCTATTTGTTATATTTAGCAAATAAAAATATGCTTAAACTAAATAAAAAAGACTATAAATGGAAAGTTCACAATATGAAAATTAAAATCATTTCTTTTGTCGTAAGATTTTGCTCTTAATCGACCCCACAATAGATGCTATGATTAATCCGCTCGTTAATTTAAACGTATTTTATTCAGAAAAGTACTGAAAAGGATTGTATAGCAGGATAAGCCTATTTATATCCTCTCCTCATACAAGGTAGTCCGAGATTCCTCTGTCGTTTAACGGCATTGATAATCTTGCTGTAGCCGTTCAACGACAGAGGGTGATACATACGGAAAACAGCGATTTGCTTCTCCAACTCTGGGTCAGCACATTTCCACGTTTCGTGGCTATCGGATTTTATTTTCTATCATAAACCTTATATAAATCGCTTCACCAATCATTTTTCTATTCATTCATAAACATCTTACCCGCAGAAAGTGGTGTTACACTCCATTACAGCACGATTTTGCCTTAGAACCTATGATTTCGACATTTGTCTTCCATTTTTCAAACATTTGTCACGTGACTACGAGAAAACTACGATTACCGCAATGTATCATGGGAGATAATTTGCATATAAACAAACAAACAAATATTTTTATTGCCAATCATAAGCGCCTATTAAGGCAGAACAATTAACATAAAATTTAATACAGTTGATTATATTGATTGGTAATGATTTTAACAGCAAATTTAGTGAATTACAGATAACCATAAGAAAAAAAATGTAGTACCTTGTCCAAAAACAAAAAGGGGGAACGTAACACATGCTCTTTCCGAAGCCCGTTGGTAACACTCTGCCATTGAATCTTTTCTTTCCAACACATTCTGTATAATTTCCTTCTGCTCTTCTTTGATCTGTAGATGGACTGTTTGTCCTGCAGAATACGCTTAAATGTATCGTCTTCCATGTGATTTGAATGTTGTTTACGTATGCAAATAATGCTCCAAATAATTTGGCACGCTGCATTAATTAGCTCCCATCATGCAATGCGTTGATGTCATCATTCAGTTAGTATCGCGAGATCACGTGTGTAGATTCGAAAATGGAAGTCAAATGGCGGAATAATAGGATCTAAGGCAAAATCGTGCTGTAATGGAGTGTAACACCACTTTCTGAGGGTAAGATGGTTATGAATGAATAGAAAAATGATTGGTGAAGCGATTTATATAAGGTTTATGATAGAAAATAAAATCCGATAGCCACGAAACGTGGAAATGTGCCGATACTATGGCTGTGAGGCAAATTTGATGGTTTCCGTATGTATCACCCTCTGTCGTTGAACGGCTACAGCAAGATTATCAATGCCGTTAAACGACAGAGGAATCTCGGACTACATACAAGGCTACAGCAACAACAGAGTTTATAATTATTATACAATCAAAGAGAGGTAACTCTAATATAATATATAATGTAAGTACAATGCTAAGAGAAATTAATAAAAAACAATTTGTTCAATTTGGAAGTTAGTTTCATTATTATTGAAAGATAATTTGGAAAAAGAAACATAATTTAAATCATTTATTATAATAATCTGGAAAAGGAAAATTAGTTTCAGTCAATTGTTATACAAGTGGATAATTAGTGTAAGAAATGGATAAGAAGAAATTGCTGTAATGTTGTTCACCTTGAAGTAATGTGCTACTCAATAAGAGGTTCTAAATGTTTGAGCCTTTATAGGGAAAAAAATCATACTGGTAATAATAAAATATTTTGATCTGAGCATTGACTTATGAAAAATTAAGTCACACTATAATAATAAGAAGAGAAAATAATTAAACAACCTTATTCAGAAAAAACTGCTCAGATCTGCTAATCTGGGTCACGGGTCACTGTAATCGGGTGGCTGTATCGAGAAACAGATACGGTGTTGAAAAAACTGTTGATACTCATAAAATATTGATAAATGCTATAAAATTTTATGTTTGTCTTCAAGAAATATGATAGACAAAACCATGTGTGAAGTTTTATGACGAAATATCTCCGATTTCTATGTAAATTTACGAGTTGAAGTTGCGGCTGTATCGAGAAACAGATACGGTGTTGAAAAAACTGTTGATACTCATACAATATTGATAAATGCAATAACATTTTATGTTTGTCTTCAAGAAATATGATAGACAAAACCATGTATGAAGTTTTATGACGAAATATCTCCGATTTCTATGTAAATTTACGAGTTGAAGTGGGGAAATTTTATGTTAGATTTCCAAAAATCTTCTACTCTGAAACCACAGGTAAATTTACTTTAGCGATGTATTTTTATCTTGGACAAGAATAATGAGCGTCCTGATTGGATGGCCGATTTAAAACACACTGACTCTGCATGGTAAAAAGATGCATGTATAAGAAATCTGTTATATTTATTCATTTATTTGATTCTGGAATATTGTTGATCATTGATTTAAACAAGAAAAAAGGGAAAAAGGGGGGGTGAATTTTATTTGTGAATTTTACAGTTTAAATAAATGTTATGTTTCGACAGTTTAAAGAGAAAAATAAAAATTTGTTGCGACTAAAGCTTAAATCAGCGTTAAAAATTGAACAAATATCAGTGGTTTTGTAAATGAAATTTATTTTAAATAGAAAATCTGAATTTATTATTTATTAATTTATTATTAATGATACAATTGTATATCCCTTGGGAGGGGGTGGGGGGCTTTGATGAAAATTTGAAATAAAAACACAGGACCGGATTTTAAGCAAAAATAATAATCCAGGATTAGTTTTTTATTAAAAAAAATCCAGGACCCTGTGTCCAGGAATTTTTTTCTTTTAAAGTTAATAATATGAAATATTGACATCAACACTTGCCTTTTGGACAGCACATTTCTGTGTCCACACTTGTATACAAATATAACATAATAGTGAATATAATTATGATGAGTTTGTCAACAAGGAAAATTAAAAGTATATTTGAAAGCAGTAATTTGAAGACAGTTAGAACCTTTTACTATTTTTAATAAATAATAGTATATCAAGTACTAATCCGCTCGTTGTCGAATCTTTAACAGTTAATAACACTACACGAAGAAGGAATATATTATCTCTATAATTTGTACCAAATATGTTTAAAGTGTGTGATTTAGATTTGAAGATTGCCTAAATATAGATAGACCTAGATATATGCATTCAAAATTTTGTATGTGGAGACGGTGTCTTTATCATTCTGTTTTGTTCATTTGGAGGTAGTATTTCCCGAAATACAGGTACTTTAAAATGTTGAAATGAAGTTAATCGGTATTCATGTTATTGCAGTGTGAGTAACCAAACAACGTGTATACCTTTTATGAACATGCATAGGCTACACCAAGGTACATGCCGATATAGCTGAGAGTACGGTTCAGCATCTATTGCCGATATGGCTTATACACATCCGTTGTATTTCTTAATGTGTGCATAATAAAACGTTTTTCTTACGACTTAAAGACTATACTTTTATTTTACATATACTCGTCCACTAATTCTATACTTCTAACAGGTAATACCACCCCGCGCTGTACTAGTTAAACCTTCAATGTTTGCACTGTCCAAGTCTTATAATTCAGTGCCGTCATTAGGTTAACGTTAAGATACAAGCGTCTTTGTGATTAAACCGCACATGTAACCACTAATGGAACAACATCGTCACCAAGCGGGAGAAGAAGTGAATGATTCCTATTACGAGGTGTACGTCAAGGTATGAAGCAGACCTAGCTTGATCTTTATCTTTATTTAAAGTTCAATGGGATAGATGCGATCAACAAAACGCCAAACTTAAAAACTATTTAGTAAAAGGACATCATCTATATAGTGGAACGTGAAATTAAAAAATCGGGCTAACCTTTGTCCCCTTTTCTGAGCCTACAATAAGTGAAATTTATAGAAATAAAGGAACAAGTCGGCGAGAAGAGGTGAACAGTTTGTACTCATAGGAATGCTGTCTATTGAAAAACACTTCCACCAAAATAAGATTTGTCCCTTCCTAAAACAAGGTATTTGTATCTACGTTGATAATTCTTTTAAATGACACAAATCAATTTTGCATAGTTTTGAATGGGGAATAATTATGAAAATGATGGAGAAGTCAAATGTTTTAATGCTATTGCATGAGGAGAGGAACCTTGATATGTACTCGAACATATCTTTAAAAAATTTCAGTATTCACATCTGAATTACACCAACCCTGCTGTCACAGTAACTCTAAAGCCAGGTTTTAACCACTGATAGCAAATATGTTAATAATTTGGACAGATGTTTCTTGGAGCATTTGGCAAACCCAGCAATAAAACTGTTTGCAAGGACATAGGTGTAATTTTGATATACAGTAGAGAGACGGAAGATCCGGTTGAAATTCCAAAGGAACAGACCTATAATTGTCCACGATTTCCACTTTTGTAAGTGTTGTCGAAATATATACGTAGACTTGAGCTGCCAAATGTATTGTTAATACCTAATTTCTTTATCAAGCAGTTTACGTATGTGATTTATCAATATAGCGGAACGTGAAATTGGCTTCTTTTCGATGATGGAAGACCCAATTTTTCATCTTTGGCTTACCTGGTCCAGCTTCATTATGTTTTAAAACTAAACTACATGAAACGAAACTTGAAGAAGAATCAAACTGAATAATTATACATTTGGGAGGAAATGCACAAATTCCAGCATAAAAAGGGATATATGTCATCTCCAACAGTACACGACAGGTGTTGTTAGTGGGACAGCCTAAGTCGACCTGTAACAATCACCTGGTTTTGTTGAAATCTGTGTTGTCTAAGCTCTGTCTCTTATAGATGCGTTTGTTGTAAATTGATCAAATGTACTTGGGTAGAGTTGTGTCCCATGAATGAACACACTTTTCTATATAAATGTTGTTTTGTTTCTCATTTGCCAGTTTGTTCTAAGTATTAATAGCTTGTGAACATAATCAGTCCTTTAAATCAATATTCATACTTTTTTCTAACCAATAAAAAATTAGCAAATTAAAGCACTACTTCATTGAATTTTTTCATATTTAAATTTTTCAAAGTGAAAGTAGAAAAGTTGGCAATTCCTCGTGTATTTATATATATCAGACGCTTTACAATACATAGACCTTTATACTATTGGGGCCGTCTTGCCTTAACAAAGTATTGTTGGCAAATAAACCATATTGTACATGTACAAAGATTAAATGTAAACCACTTACAGAGCAACTCTTGGATGTCCCCAGTGGTAAACTGATCTATGATTTTACAATTACAATTTTCCGTTTTTATTTCTTGAAATTATAGAGAAAAGAAGGTCCTAACCTGGACGGTAACTACCATTGAGGCAGACGCCTCGTCTGATTTTCTGGTGTTTAAAGAAGATAGAAAGAGAAAAGGTGGAGGGGGACAAGAAGTACTGAAAGCCAACTTCATATTAAGTATAATGGGTACCTGATCAAATCGCCCCACTGCAAAAGCGTCCCCGTCAATATCGCCCCCACATTTTAATCTATAATGTACATGTACTTTCATTTGAAATTATTCGTTAAATATTATTTAAAAAAACAATCAGTTGTTTTATGTTTAACTTACTATAGAAGCTGCGACGACGTGGAGGCTATTTACGATAGTAACTGGTATAAAGTGTCTCAATAATATAGAAATCGATTAAAAAGGCGTTATTTTGGGCCGTTAAGTCACAATTTTCGGCCGGGGAAGGGGGCCTTCAATCGGCGGTCCACACACCACTGCCTCCCCTTTATTAAACCCCTAGCTAACTCGCAATGATTTTAATAGTTATTTCTTGTTGAGAAATTCTTAAATATGTTGATAAAATCCCTTCCGTTCGATTCGATATCTTGAGAAATGCATCTTTAACTACAAAATGTACTTAAAATGGTAAGAAATTATTATTGTTTTTGCAGATTTGAACTACAAAATATGTCTATATATCAAAGCTTACATGCCAAAATATGCATTGGAATGCACCGGGGTCAGATAAAAAAAATCCCAGAATGCCTTTGAGAGATTCTAACGAGATTAGGCTGGAGATACAGAGCAGAAGATGTCTTAGGAAGTCTAATCTCAATGATATTAGTTAATAATGAATAATTATGTAATAAAAAGACGGTTTACTGAAAAGGGATGGAAGCTAATTATTTATGCATCGCTGTCCAGTGTCCACGATGCTTGTCGAAGTTTGAATCGTACCGATTGTGTAGAAAAAGCCCGTTAACTACCCCAATGGTAGATAATGATTGTACAATGCACTTATGAAAGATCAGAATTAACACCGGGTGCTCCCTGAAGAGTTGTACTTCCTGCTCCGCAGATGTCATAAACGATGTGAAAAGAACGGAAGGAGATTACGATAGTGCAAGCAGACTCAGAGGCATCTTTGGTGAGACACTGCGTAGCTATTAATAAATTCAAGGGGAGAACCATAAAACTTCTGAAATGAATTCAATCCAACTGTTATTAGCCCAAGTGTAAGCAGCTTACCCACCAATAGCAATCTTTAATATAGAAAATTTAGGTATGATGCAATAACCACCGAAATGTCGCATTTAATTGAGATATATAAACTGTGTATGCAGACGCTACTGGAATGTGGCTACAAATGAGAGGGTAATTAATAATATAATGTGAAAAAGAAACGACAGGACACAATGATCCCTGTGAAAGCCCCCCCCCCTTTATTGTAAGCACTGCCCTTTATATAATATTCATAGGCAACAACTTCTTGATTCCTTTAATGAACTTAACATAGAATTTACTATTCAAACCATTCTTTATGGAAGTGAAACATCTGATTATAATCAGAATGTAAAACTTTTTTCGTGCAGTACATTCCTTTATTAAGCGGAGCAAACGATTTGATAATAATATAGTAATATAAATTTAAATTTTTTAAACATTTTAAACTATAACAGTATTCTCACATATGATGGACCACGTTTGCTAATATCGGTACTATGCCTCTCACATGACTAAATTAAATTAACTTATTGATATTCTATTTATATTCTATTTTGTTTTATAAATATATACATGTATATATAATGTCATAAATCTCATATTTATACTATGGTTACCTACTGCATGCTAAAAAAAATTAAAAAAATCTGAAATGAATTAAGTATTTAAATTAAATTGAGAGGTAATAATTCTAGCAACATCGTACACTGGTAACACTTTTAGATAGCAACTAAGTGTATTAAAAAATTAGTAGATCTCATATCAGCCAAATTGTCGATAAAATCTAATGAATGTTATTTACTTATCAATAACTGAATATATGAGATTTCTGACTGCTATTGTATACTCGAGTTATTTCCCTTTGAGTATGAAATTCTGTATTGTGTATTGTAAATATTAACTGCATGCATTGTTGATTGTTGCTGTTGTCTTGTGTATGGAGAGGATTTATATAGGCTATTGCCTGCTATCCAATCCATTTCATTTATTTATGAATAAAATATGTTTAAAATGAAAACAGGACACAAAGAAAAAAATAGATGAGTCAATATAAAAAATTGGCAAGTTTCCTGTCCACGACATAACCACTGTCTGATTTATTTTATTTCTGATTTTTCATAGTAATGTTTTGTTTTGTTTGAAAGATTAGTATATTATATTGTATTTAGATAATATCAACTGAGTTTTGAAGTAATAATTTATACTTTTTCGATCCATCAAACATTGACAGGTCGCGAAAACGGTGTTGTCCATGGCAGTGTCAACAAATTTGCAACAGCAATAAAAAATTAACAATGCATCAATAATATGTCTACTTTAGCTTATATAATAGATAGGGATTATAAATATTAATAAAAGTGAGTATTCCCCAAAAACCTCGTTTATTTAAAGAAAAAAATAGTTTTTTAATCATGTCCCATGATTTGAATTCTTTCCTGTTACCGAACAATATTTTGGTGTTTTTAAAACACACATACCACCGAGTACAATTTTCCATATGTCATCTCTACTATATCATTTCCTCAAGCTATTAGTCAAAGAAAAAAGTTTGAAAGGCGCAATTTATAAAAATCAGTGGACATCCAAGTTAAGACTTATTATCACAATACTTTTTGTACTTCTGTGCTGTTACCAGTTTTTTTACCGTTAAATCGGTAAAATTTTTAGACAAGATGTCATTAATATACATCCTTATATAAATTAATTCAAATATAGCACATTAAAAGGGAAATGAAGAATATAAATAAATATTGAATAATTCCGTGCTGTTACATTCTTTCATGTTACTGTAGGCAATGTAACAGGACAGAACGAAATTGGTAACAGAACGGAAATTATCATTCATATTTTCCGTTTATTTGAATAGAAGACAAGAATTCTTGAAATAGAATTTTTTAGGGATTAAAGCTAAGAAAATGATACATTTTGTTTTTCTAATGAAGCTTTAGAATGAAGAATTATGTTACATTTATTAATTTCATTTACAAATAGTAACAGGAGAAAAAGTTTCCATAACAGGAAAGACTGAAACAACGATTAAATACCTTAAAGTGGATCTCTATTGATGAATTTGCTATTAGATATATTTGCTTTAAGAAACATTTCTAAAGGAAAAGCAAAAAAAATCATAATGTTGATAATGTGGAGCAAAATCCCAATGTCAAAGTAATACAACAGCACATAATTTATATATGTAACAGCAGAGAAACATGTTATATATAAAGATCCACTGTAGATCAGATTGCCTTATACTCATGCCCAGATGATTTACCAAGTGACAAAACTGTATTTCCTGTTGTTTTTAGGACAGGTGGTATATGGCGTCAAGGCTATGGGAATCATTTTGCTTATGTCAATGATAGTCATGTCGCCGAAATTAGACTTGGAATAATCTAGGAACTTATTGGTGGACATGTTTTTCAATAGACAAACGGCATACCTATGGGTACAAACTGTGCTTCTTCAATCGCAGACTTGTTCCTTTATTCGTACGAGGCAGACTTTACACTGGGGCTTTTCAAGTAAAACGAAAAGAAGCTAGCCCAATCCTTTCATTTCACGTTCCGCTATATAGATGACTAGTTTGGTGATTTCGTTGATCACACCTATCCCAAAGAGCTTTAGATAAAGGATACCACAGACGCAGCTAGGTTTGCTTCATACCTTGACATAAACCTCAAAATTGGCAATGATGTCCGGTTAAGAACGAAACCATACGACAAATTAGATGATTACAATTTTCCCATTGTGAACCTTCCATTTATATTTAACAACATTCCAGCAGTACCTGCATATGGAGTATATATCTCTCAGTTGGTCCGACATTGCAGAACTTGTGGTTTCTATCAGGACTTCATGAAAGAGGGTAGCTGCTAATAGGGAAACTACCGAACCAAGGGTTCCTATTGATCAAGTTGAAGTCATTACTTCGAAGGATTTACGGTCAACACCAATGACCATGGCTTGATTAACCGTTACGGAATATCTGTGTCACAAATGACCATCGATAAGGTTCACATGTCGCAAGCACTCCCCAGTTCGTTCTTTCCTAATTCATCACCAGGTTTGTAACTATAGTAGCACGACGGGTGCAACTAGTGGAGAAGGAACTGCTTACCCTTCCGAAGCAACTGAGTTCACCCCGTTTTTTGGTGGGGTTCTTGTTACTCGATCTTATCTTTAGTTTTCTATGTACATGTATTGCTTTTTAGATTGTTGTTTGTCCTTTTTCTTTAGCCATTGTACTGTCCTTCAATTCACGGATTCTGATTACCTCTTTGGTATCTTCAAGCTCTTCTTATATGAAGACCATTACTTGGTGTTACAGTGGAAGCAGTAGGATGGGAAATATCAAATACAAAGATGAAAAGTACTTAATATATACAGTGCTCCCTCGTTAAACCGACACCTTCTGTGCAGTCGGTAGTTTGGCGGTATAACGAGTTTGGCGATAAACTGAGGGACATTGAAAACCGGAAGTTATGTGATCATATGAAAAGATAAACTTTCAACTCGACGGACATGCATTTTGCACTTGTACAAATACATAAGTATAAATAAAACATGTTTAATAAATAAATAAATTAGAATAATTATATTCACATCGGAAATGTCCTATACAGTTTGCAGATCTTTGTCAATGTTGACAAATTCTTGAATGTCATGTGTAGCTCGGGACATCGAGGTTATTATAAAGACGTGACAGCAACAGTTCATCTTCATTTGAGGGGTTATTGGAGGATTCCATTTAATTGTCAAATTATCGGCAATTTGTTGTTATGTTAATTTTGGATTTCCTTTGCATAACTTATAATTGCACGTTTTTGTTTGTCGTCTAATTAATTACGCTTTCTCTTCAAGCACGACATTTTTATGACAACTAATTAAATTACAAATTTTACTCAGGATTAAAAGTACAAATGTAATCACTAGAAAAGTAAATACAGGTAACTATTCTAATCAAAACAACTGATCACCTGTTCCGACCCTCAACTATGAGATCAATGACCGTGTCCGATGACCAGTTTTGACATTACATAATTACCGATCAATACACAGCTGTCAAAAGGTAGTTGTGGGCGGTACTAACGGGGGAATTTAAATTGGTTTTACGACTTTTGTGTCTGAAAACCTGTGGCGGATGGCGGTAGCTGAGTTTGGCAGTATAACGGGGTATTTTTAACGGTGGAAATCGGGACAGACGAGAATTTTGGCGATAGGCGAGGTTGGCGATAAAACGGGGGGCGATAGACCGAGGGAACACTGTATGTTGATTGACATGACTGGAATAAGAAATATCAGAGAACAAGACGAACCTGACATTGGTATAATGTAATGTGTGGTAGTACAAAAACACATTGATAATGGAATAGAAAGCTGAGAACAGATCACAGAGGCCATTAACAGCAGTACTGAGAACATCAAAGAACACCACATGAACAACAGGGACAAAGAGAACATCGCTGGCAATATTAATGATAATGTAAGTTAAGGAAGAAATTATTTTAAACTGTGGAATGGAAATTATATCTGCACATAACAATCTAGACTAAAAATCGGTTATGAGCCAAGTCAAAAACATGATATGCTTAGCATAGGAACGCTTGTAAATGTTTTATGACAATGATACTTACCCTGGGAAAGTTTACAAAAGAACCCTTTACTTAATGAAGTTTATGCTTATCTTATTGGAAAAAAAATCAACAAGAAACAGAATTTACATGTCTGGCCAAAATGACAAGCTGTGTTGATCTGGCTAACCGTTGTGAATATTTGTGTCACAAATGACCACGGATATGTTTCGTTTGTCGTAATTATAATCCTGTCTTTCATTCATGATTTTTCACAGGGTTTGTAACAAAAGTACCACGATGGGTGCCACCAGTGGAGCAGCAACTGCTTATCCTAAAGAAGCACATGAGTTCATCCCTGGTTTTTGTGAGAATCATGTTGCTCAACCTAGTTTCTTGTGTAGCGTTTCGTCGGTATCTCAAAACTGTTCTTACTAGCCTCACATTGTATATATGTTTGTGTTGGACGTTATTTTACATTGACAAACAATAGAAATCTACATTTAAAGACAGTTTCATTGGTTGAAGGCTTCATCCTGTTACCCACGTCTATGCTGTTACTCCTAAATTCCATACTGTTACTGATAATATATTTACATATATTTTAAACATGCCTTAGAATCTGAACTTAAATTCGTTTGTTAAGTATATGTCTGATTGTCTTTTACATGATTCTCAAATCTGATTTCGCAAATATATAATCGCATGGTGTGTACAAGATATGTTTTGCAATGAAAATGCAATGGTTTGTAACCAACATTATTCATCCGTGTTATTTGCGTGATTCATGAAAATGTGTGAATTACCAGTAATGCACCACATATTATGTGTAAATTATATTACTTCTAGTAACATATAACAACAGAATTATTTCTTTTCTCTGTTATTATGGTTGACATAAATCACTTTTGAAAAATGTGTACCATGGTAACAGGAAAGAAACTTTATGCCAGTACCTTGATTTTGTGTTGCTATGGTTACCAGACAGGTGATAAATCCGAATTATAAACAGTAATTTTACGATTCATGATGGTTCTGCTTCATTTTGCGATATTAAAATATTCATTCAAAACAACCTTATTTTCAAGTTTTCTTACAATTAAAACTTCTGATAATGACTCAGATACACAAAGTAACAGGATAGTTAAAATATAAATGGAAGTCACTGTTCATCATAAAAAAAATAAACGATGTGTTCGTTAAAATTCAGGTAGCTTATTTTAACAGCAGGTAAGTATCAAGAGTTTCTGTCATAAATATGTCATATATGTACAAATTCTGTACCATTTTCAAAGAAAAAATATGCAAGGATTTGGAGCTGAATTATAGAATATCGACGTTGCTGGGTAAATAAAAAATCATTAAAAATAAAACTACCATTCATGAAGCTTACAGAGCAATTCTACTTCAAGTGTACAATTTTGCTGGAGAAGATCTGTTGTCAACATCAACCACCTTTAAGTAATCATGATAACAATACAATTAAAAACCAGAAGTCACATTTTCACGCGGTCATACATGTATTTGATAAGGAACATGAAGAAATAATCATCAAAATCAGCGTAAAAATACAAATTCAATATACAAAAGGAGAAATATAGATTCTCCTTCAGCTGCCCGTGGGTTACGATATTTCTCCACTCAAGAGAGTTCAATTTAAAATTTTAACCACAAGCCGTCAGGCGAGTGGTTAACATTCTAAATTTAACTCTCGAGAGTGGAGAAATGACGGCTTGTGGTTAAAATTTTTAATCTAACTCTCTTGAGTGGAGAAATATCGTAACCAACATTGTCAACTGAAGGAGAATTTGTTTCTCCCATTATTTAACACGAGCTTTATTTCAAAATTTGAAATTAATGCGAGAAAAGGCACGAGACATTGTAATACTCTAGAGGATTACAGATTTTTCCACCACTGGTTCAGTGGGGTTAAAATGCCGTAATAATGGGAGAAAAGAAATTTTTGCATGTAAAAAAGTATATAGAGAACCATCCAATTAACATTCCTACCAAGTTTGGATACAATTGGTTTAATGAAGATAACAGACAACGACGACAGGTGCAGAGAGGGAAGTAATGACAATGGTGTTTAGAAATTTAAGATTTAACTACAGTTATGTCCCATGAATCACTAAACAATGGAAAAAACAATAAAGAAAGTAATTATTGTATTGATTTGTTTCATATTTAAATTTCTCAAAGTAAAAGAAAGATATTTGGGAATTACTCATTTATAAATAAGTCTTGGACAATAACGATTGTATAGACCTCTATGCTTCTGGGGCAGCTGTACAAGGTTCTTTATCAATCTGAAGTTTAAGTCCCCAGTGGTAAACTGGTCTATGTTTTTTTTCTACTATACTCTGTTTGACTTCTATAAATATATAGGAAAAAATCTTAAAATTGCGTTTTAAAATCATTATTTTTTTTCAATATATATGTTAATATTTGATATAAACGAACAAATGTTTTGGTCATTTATTAAAAGATTTGTTCATTGGTTCCCGATGTTAATTCTATTTTCTAAAGTGTAAAAATATGCATGGAATGAGTACAAATAGTGGAAGAGCTTTCCTATATTTTTTTTCGCTTTGAACGTCTATTTTATTGTACCATCTAACTTTGCAGGCAGTATTAGGTGATAGTCATTACTTTAATATAAAAATGTCCAAAGTCACATGTCTATTTGCTTTCGAGTTGATGGGGTGGCTCTTACATTATTTTTTTATATATTCTTATCGAAATTAAATTAACATAGAATGTGGTCAACAGATGCTACATCAGTACCTTCAGACTATACTTGAAAAACAACCCTGGTCATGGAATGAAAGGTATTTTCCCATCTGCTGTTTCTGTATTGATGTCTATATTGGCAGACCCTTCTTGGACAAGACAGCCACCGGAAGCAATTGGAATGATACCATTCGGAGCATACACACCCTTTTTAATTTTATCAATTTCATGGTTTGCAAGAGAAGTTAGATATCGTCTTACCTCATCATATGAACTGCAAAACCCATGTGCGTGTAATGTTTCAATAAGTTGTTTCGAACCGAATTCATCATGATAAAACTGTAAAGCTAAACCAATCTGAAAAGGGGTGATCACACTTTTACACAGAGAGACAATACATTCAGAAAGCGACATATACTTCCGCATTTTTTCTTCATACATTTCCTCTTGGATATTCACTGCAGAGAAAGACTTCTCAACAATAAGCCAACAAATAAACTTTGTTAAGGTAGGTGGCATAGAATGAATGGAATTAGAAAGAGAACATTCAGATGGTGCGGGATAAAAATCATTTTTTATGTCAAGATTGTGTATATCACGCCTCAAAATATTAGCAGCAGTGTTGTAAAAACTTATCATCCGTATGTGCTTGTTTTGCCTCATCCATTTGTAAAGTCATTTGGTCTACCTTAAGATCAGATTTAAGCTGACTAGCAGTATTGATGACATATCACCTACAGTTCCGACAAATGATTTTCTAACACTGACTTGTAAACACTAATTAAATTCTCTACAAACAATATTTCAAACCACCTTTTGTAACTAGAACGTTACAATTAAAAACAGCAAATGTTAACAATGAAGGGTGACAACAATTAAATACAGATAACACAAGAATATAAGTAATTATTAAATAAGAAAATATGCGAAAACAACTTTGGTCTCGATGCAATAAGATTTGATCGGACTGAGGATTATAATTTTAAAAAGTCACGGGCAAAATTTCCGGAATCATTTTCTACTTTCGATATGTTGATGTGCATTTAAAAACGGTCCAAACCTCTTAAACTAGTAGAAATTGGCGCTATAATGATAATGTGTTATGTAAACTATGTTTACACTTTTGTTTTTAAAAACATTTGAGATGAATTTGATGAAAGTATTTCTTCTGACATAATTTTAAAAGTGACCGTTAAAATATTTACCACATCTGCTTGTTTCAAAAAAGCCAAACTGATGAAATAAAAGTTATTTTAATAAGATATTTTGGCTTACTTTATTTATTTAAGTTAGATTTAAAAACTACAAGTGCAACAAATTGCCGAAGATGCATAAATCATGTATAATATTGATTTTACTGAGTATGATCGGACTTTCTCCAAAAACGCATTAATCCTAGAAAAATGTAGTTTTCGTGTTAACGTGACCATACGATTTTCTTACGGCATGTTAAATTTGTTAGTTAAAAGCATACTCTAGCATTTGAAAGTATATTTAGGTGTGTAGTCGATGGGTTGATTTAACTCTTTAAATAAGCGACTTTTTAGATTTCGCCGCTGGACTGACCTAATCACGAACACTTTTGAATCACTAGATGGACCATGATTTCTCAGTGAGGTGACCCGTGTCGGACATGTGCATCTTACAACAGATCTACAGACCATATATAATAAACCTATTAATTCATGTCTAGTGTCATTTTCCTGATTGACTAACCTCTAGTGGATGATACACAATATTGTGTATTCACAGTGCATAACCGGACAGTTTTGAAAAACGGAAGTTGCTGTACTCTCCGACCAGGTAAGGTTAGTTGCTTGCAGAAATTTTGACATTTTTGGATGATTATCCGTGATTTCTTCTTTGAAAGTGGATCAACCGAAGCAACAAAAATTTAAAAAAAATACTGCAAAGGTATGTCATTTATATTTCTGATCAAATAACAGTGCCCTATTCGAACACTGAAACTGGAAATCTCCGTTTAAACATCGTGGATGGTATGTTTTCGCTCGAAGAAAGGGGGTAAAAATCAATTTTTTTCTCCACTTACTCTTTAAATTATGTCAAATATGTTCTCACTATCTGATGAAATAGACATCGACGTGTTCAATGCAAGGAAAATATTATCGTAAACGCACTCATTTTCCTTACGACGGGTGCATTTAACATCATTCTTCATTCTACGTCACTGTACGCGTAATTGCTAACGAATTTGTCTGTCCTGTCCGCACAATTGTGTATTCCTTCAAGTTTCGAAGTTGTTATCTGTTGTTCTAAAATTTCATACTTTTTTACAGTTTACTCATCTTTAATTGTAAAACGTGTAGTAAGATTACGACCTTTTGCTGGCAAAAAGATCATGGACAGTTTTTGAAATAAAATCAATACAGATCTTGCCAAAAAACAAATCGGAAAGTGCATTTCATTGAAAAATTATGTCCTTAATTTTTACCATTTTGCTATGCCCCGACCACGAATGTGGAAAGGGTATATAGATTTACCCTTGTCCGTCTGTACGTCCGTATGTTTGGTTCTTTTGGTTAAGTTGCTTAGCTGCATTTCTCAGGAACCACTTATGATAGACCAAAGGTATTTCACATGACTGTATAATCATCATATATAGTGAAACACATCCAAACATCAATTGGGTCACCCTGACCTACATTGTACGTTTGAGTGACTTTGGTTAAATTAAGTGTTTAGGTCCATTTCTCAGACTTCGTATATACGGGAGAGGCATCCGTGTCTTACAGACACATAATCTGGTTGCTTTTTGTTTTCTGCTATACATAAATAAATAAATTATCTTTATTTCAAGAGCATAACCCCATTAGCAAGAGCTAATCTCCCTGAGGGTCCTCAAAATAGCATCAATATGTACAAAAATTTTAAATAACAAATATACAAGCATTTGGAGAAAACTAAACAGATATTTCAGAGAAAACTAAACAAACTGATATTTACATATAAAGCACAACAACTTTATAGTGATAGAAAATGTTCTATTTTCAGCAATGGCGGCCGTCTTGGTTGGGAGCGGGATCATCTGATACAATTCTGAAAGGGGACCACCCAAGCACCATCAATCTTGCCAAGTTTAGAAATACCTTTTTTACTGCGAATTCCGGTGGCTTTATTAACTCATGTAAAGGGTATACTGTTGTCTTACTAGTCTGCATGAAAAACGACTTCTTAGCGTCCATCTTTACAGATAATAGTTCGCATGCTGTGCTTATAGCAATAGGAATATCATCCGGTCGTAGAACACCCACGCCCTTTGGGTCTAGGTCTTGAAACTCGCCAAACAGGTTCTCAGCTTCGAGGCTTCCAAGTGCCCTTACATTATATGCTTGATTTCTTACAAAGCTAAATAATTGGATGCGTCGGTCAATGTTTGTCATCAATCCTTCAAACATCACCTGCGGTATACCCTTCACATGCGATCCAGGGGTGGAAATCGATTAAAATGTATATCTTGCAAAAGCCAGTTTCTAAAATTTAGTCTATATCGACAGCGATCCACCGCCGCTGTTCACCCGACGAAAAGCATATCCTGAGGGCTCCGCCCGAAGGAAATTATGATTTTCTAGGGTGAACAAATCTGCATGTGTCCGGACATTACCATGCTATAAATGTTTTATTATTCTGAATCAACAGAGGACAGAGAAAAAAATCGTTCTTCATCCAAATCAACTTCGCCAAAGCTGTTCATCTGATGACGTCACAGGCATAGTATTGTTTTAAAAATACGCATTACTCTCGGTATTCGTCTTATATTGCACCAGTACATTGTGGCGAGAATTAATTCCTAATGTATGAAACACGATATTCGTATCAATCACGTAGTTGTAATAAAACAATCATTGCAGTCAATGTATAGACACCAGCTGCTAGAGGAAGATAACTCTGTAAACGGGAGAAAACTCATTTAACTTGTTCCAAAAACTGGGAATAAGATACAAATGTATTTGAATCACATATCATCTATGATTACTGAATATCTGGTAAATGTAGTTCCTTACAAGTCCTCCAATTGCACGCAACACATAAACTATCTTAATTTTTGGTAAAGCTAAATTTGTAAAGGATTAGACCGTAGAAAGGTTCTCGATCAACTTTAACAGAAAACAATTAGGCGGACAGATGAGTTTTAAGATTCAGCAATTAATGATAACGTACAGTAGCAATTAGGCGTACAGTGACGTAGAATGAAGAACGATGTTAAATGCACCCGTCGTAAGGAAAATGAGTGCGTTTACGGTCATATTTTCCTTGCATTGAAAACGCCGATGTCTATTTCATCAGATAGTGAGAACATATTTGACATAATTTAAAAAATAAGTGGAGAAAAATTAGATTTTTACCCCCTTTCTTCGAGCGAAAACATACCATCCACGATGTTTAAACGACGATTTCCAGTTTCAGTGTTCAAATAGGGCACTGTTATTTGATCAGAAATATAAATGACATACCTTTGCAGTATTTTTTTATTTTTGTTGCTTCAGTTGATCCACTTTCAAAGAATAAATCACGGATAATCATCCAAAAATGTCGAAATTTCTGCAAGCAACTAACCTTACCTGGTCGGACAGTACAGCAACTTCCGTTTTTTCAAAACTGTCCGGTTATACACTGTGGTATTGGAATTATAAATGGGTTAAAGGGATATTGTCTACTAAAATCGTAATTTTTTTCATACCCAAAATTATTGTCGTTTTCCGTACTGACCTTCATAAAATGAAGATTAACACCGAGTTATGCTGCAAAAGATACGATTTTTTGACAAAAAAGACCCAAAACTATCTTTATCAGAATTATTGTCCTGGATGACAATATTCAAATCTATTCATATGGCCTTCTATGTGAACCCGTCTTGAGCATGCGCACTGTTTAGAAACAATAAACAACATGTGGTTCTTGGGCAAAAGAGAGTGTCAACGCGTGGAAGAAAACGGACTTTGACGGATTCAGAGAGAAAGATGAATAGAAGTGAAGTATCTTCCAAATGGAACAAATGCAGGATATATGTAGGGGATCAGTTGGACCGTTGGAACGAACTCAAGGAAGTGCTACGCGTCCAAACTCGCGCTGAATTTGCAAATATGTTGTTTGATAGGTAAGCCGAACATGTTTTTTCCTTCTTTTCTCAATCGTTTTTCATATTTTATGAATTTATGATGATGCCTATGATCATTTTCGGTAGATATTATTCAATATATGTAATCTTGCACCTGGCAACAGCAAATTATTGTCAATGAATAGCATAAAACGGCCGTATTTGCGAGGTAAACAAACACGAATTTTAACATCCATGCTGCAGCATCCGGGCTACTGGCATAAAAATAGATTTGGCCTCGCTCAGGTCAGTGAATAATTAATTAGCTTCCAGTAACGATGGTCAGCTTTTTTATATCGAAAAACAACGTTTCGTAGCGTATTCGCCAATAATTCGGTGTTTAATCTTCATTTTATGAAGGTCAGTACGAAAAACGACAATAATTTTGGGTATGAAAAAATTACGATTGTGGTAGACAATATCCCTTTAAGGCTGTAGTGCTTGGTAGTTGGATTTACAACTGCCTGTACAATTAGTGCCTATCACCACTAAAGTTGTGAGTTCGAATCCCGCTCGTGTAGAGGTTTACTCGATATGTTGACCTTCAGTCATAAAGTTTGTCAGTGACTTGCGACAGGTCAGTGATTTTCTCCGGGTACTCCGGTTTCCTCCACCAATAAAACTGACCGCCACTATATAACTGAAATATTGTTGAAAGTGGCGTTAAACACCATAACCCTTACCCTTATTTATGTTTTTTATGTAGATGTTTGTATATGTGATAATGATATAGAAGCGTGTGTATCTCTCGCGCTCAGATGGTTATAGAAGGTATGGATAGGTATAAACACAGTCCTACAATATCCTCGGATGGTGTTAGGGTTTTAGTGTTTAACACCACTTTCAACAATATTTCAGTTATATCGTGGCGGTCACGGACAACACACATCCCCTCCGCTCCACTGCCGGGTGTTTTTAGTGCAGATGTGTGTATGCCATAATAATATAGAAGCTCAAACATATCTGTCGATGATTTTAGAAGGTGTGAATTGGTATAGGCATTAGCACAGTCCTACATTATTCTTAGATGCTGGGTACAAGGTTGAAAATTGTATGAAAAAAACAATGGTTTACTGGGCGTGTCATTCTAGTCGTTAAAACTCAAATATATTCATTGTTTCTTTAACATAGAAAATGTCAAATAAACATAAATCAAATTTAGAATAAAGAAGCTAAGTCTTGCTTTAAAAAAATCGATGTACCTGTTTAAGCTCTATATTTGATCTGAACAAATGTGGCTTTGTCTTATTAATATTTTATCAATATACAATAAATACCATGTAGTAAAAATCCCCAGTAAACTAAAAAATATATCACGTCGATATGATAGATCTATTATCAAAGGGGGGATTGTCCACGTTACCTGTAAACGACAATTAATTACCAATACTGTCTGATTGATTTTGATCTTATAAGCAGGTAAAATCGATTTAAAGCAATGACCGGAAATAATCTAATAATCTACAAATTTCTTAATTGAATTATAATATTTAATCTAATGCACGTTTATTTTGTTAATTATTTAATTTATTTAAATGGTGGATAATATTTTACCTTTGTGTGTATATATAATGGAATATAATCCGATGGCAAGCGTGTAAAATTGATCAGGTGTTAAAAAAGCTACCGAAATTAGTGGAGTGTCTAGTTTCTATCCGAAGGACTTCATGACAAGACTCGATGAACATTTGAGATGTCTGGTTTCTATCCGAAGGACTTTATGAAAAGACTCAATAAACATTTTTGGGTGTCTGGTTTCTTACCGAAGGATATTATGACAAGACTCGATTTAATTTGGTAATTTAATAAATCAATGACATCAGTTGGAAGTTATGAAGACCTTGTATGTTGACCAGACCTAATTTTAAAATTTTAAAAAAAATCGGTGGCATATGTAGACTAATGAGAGCAGTATGGATTTATTTCTCACTTCCCGACTCAAGACACGGTGACACATAAAAAGGAGTATGTAAATAGTATATAAATACAGGTATGTAATTTGTATAATAAATATACATCTAAATATGGGTAAAATAGTATTCTTTGTACTTAAAGGTGAATTGGCTATTCAAATCACGCACTTGTCGATAAAATATCATTTAGTTTACATTGAATTACTTATCTGATATCAAAATAATCAGGTATCGATTTTAGAAATGAAATAAAAAAAGATCCTTAAATAGTCAAGTTTATCTTGCCACCTTTTCACCTCTTGGAACAGAACACATAACATGACATGTTAGATCATTTTTAAAAGACTTTTAATAAATGTTTAAACAGTAATAAAGACTTAGGAAGTTAAAAAGACATTGTACGTTAGTAGGCGACTTGTAATATGTCAGACGATAATGTGAAAAAACCGCAAATACCACAAAGATTAAGTTCCCACCGAATTCTTACATGACTGTACCCGGGGTACATGTTCAGATTTGTTTTCTCTACAGTTAATCACTTTCTTCCGAGGTGAACAAAGAACAAGAGGTAAGAATTTTTTTAGAATTGCATTAGGATTTAAAGAAGAGTTCCACCATTGAGACATACTCGGGGAAAGATCGTGTAACATTTAACGCCCTAAATTAATGGAGGGGGTATTGGTTTTTTTTGTTGTTGAAAAATTTCTGTCGCCAAAATATTAAAGAAAAAATAATAATAATTTGACCTGAAAGGTGCAAAAAATAATTCATCTGACTGCAGTTTTCAACGAGAAATTTTGATAAAATTTGATTGATTGATTGATTGATTGATTGGTGTTTAACGTCCAGCGAGCAATTTTGCAGCTATATTCAGGACGAAAACATGTACATTTAACAATTTAAACGCCACGGGACTCGAAACAAGGAAAGGTGATGGGTAGGGACGGATAATTTTGCCAGTGCAACAGGTCTCTTATGGACCACTCATCATGAGCATGCTCAAAATGAGCTGTTACACTGGGTTCTTTAACGTGCGGAGAGGGTGGCAATCTCTCAACACGGGACCTCGGTTTTATTTACGTCTCATCCGCAGGACGAGTTGGTTGTGAATTTCTACATCCCGCACAACCGACGGACGCCCCTTCAAGCCGAAGAAGCTCTCGGTCCCATTTCTATACCCCGGGGTTCCCGCGGGGTTTGAAGAAAAATTACTGACTTAATGACCAAACCAGAAATAGTATGATTTTAGTTTTGCATGCAATACAACTTCTGACTGCGGGGGGAATATACCCCCTAAAAGTCCAATGGTCGGTCCCATTAACAGTGCAAGGTTTGGTTGAAATTTAAACTTTTATGGATCCCCTGTACAAAGATGCCCACCCTAAATGAATGCATTGCTAGTCATTTAGTGGAGTACCGAAAGTGTGCATATTCGATGGAAAAAAGGTGTGTGTGTGTGTGGGGGGGGGGGGGGGGGGAGGGAGGCACCCCAAGTTATTGCGGTTTTTTTTTAATGAAACAAAATCTGTGATTTCTACGGAATTTAAATCGTACTTCACATGTTGTTTGAAGTCATGATCAACACAGTACCTGGAGAACAGCACCGACCTCTTACAAGTAACTGACAAACTGTCACAAAAATTCATATCAAGTACACCTCGTCTCGGATACGAGTCTAGCAAACTCATAAGTGACTGTAAATCCGTATATACGATCACAACAAAGAGTGTGTTCGAATGATTTTTAATTTGATGAAATAAAATATTGAAATATGCAATGAACAAAATATTATTCTAGGAGGTCGATATCTTGTCCCTTGAAATTAATTTGTCAGTGACTTACACCAGATGGGTAGTTTTCTCCCTTTACTTTGGTTTCCTCCACAAATGAAACTGACCTCCACGATCTAACTGAAATTTGATTAAAGCTGAGGTTAATTGATTTGATGTCGTGTTATTTCGCTCGCCACAATCTCCCTTTTCTGTCGGGACAATCCTTGTACATATGTATTGAATCGATGGTGTTTCAAATGAGAAAACATGCTTTCTCTTCCTAAATCATTTCATTGTAGTCATAAGTCTTTTTACTGGTATATGCGTGGTAAACGTTCAGTTAAGGTAAAATTCTGTTTTAATCCGGTTTTATTCCAATGGGAGCAGGGGTCGTCGTGGTGGTGATCGTATGATAGTTGGATTTACAACTACTTGTGCAATCAGTTCTTATCACCACTAAAATTGTGAGTTTGAATACCGCTTATGGCGAGGTGCATGCATCCGATAAAAATTATACAACTTTATGTGATAATGTTTGTCAGTAACTTGTGGCAGGTTGGTGGTTTTCCCCGGTTTCCTCCACCAACAAACAAACTTACCTCCACGATATACATGTATCTTAAATATTGTTGGAAGTGGCGTTAAACACCATAACCCCAATGGGAGCGGTGAAAATTGAGTCATTTTAAAGTTCCAAAACCACCTAGTAGTTTTAAAAAAAATATTTAAATGGTTTGTAACAAATACGGCTAAAGTTATATATCTTCAGGTGTGAAATGTTATCATTAGAAGCAACGGGGCTGTCTTAGAAATTGACACAATCACCGTGGTGTAGATATTAAAATGTCATTTTCTATTCGCAGTCCACACTTATTTTCAATCGTGGATTATTTTCTATTCAATTTTATCCCTCAATAAACGTGTATTAAATCCGTCATAAAGTACCGGAGTCAAAAGTTTGACATTTTTTGTATTATAGAAATATACGACACAGGGTTACTATTAATAACCAATATTATACATGTGCAGTCAATATATATACGGCAGGTTACTATTATTCATAACTAATATAGAGTCGATATTGGTTTACAACAGGTCAAAACTTTAAATTCGGTTATTGGACATCGTTTTTGCAAAAATAATAACAATATCATATTTTATTGGAACTGTAAAAAGTGCGATTTTTATTCCAAATTTGCATATTTATTTACTAAGATGTATATATGCCCAGCACGATATAGCTGAAATACTGCTAATGTTGGCGTTAAGCACCAATAAATCAATTCATGTATATGTTCATTCTTTTATATAGCGGATGTGTCTGAGTGGTCTAGGGCGCTAGACATATTGCTAAGCAATTGGTGATTTGAAGTGTATCAATAGTGTGAGTTCGGATTTCGTCGAGGGAGAAAAAAGAAATACCAGAAATAATGTAGAAATTCATAAATTATTTATTTGTATTCGCGCAAATTCAATAGTCCCTCAAAACTTTATTTCGGTTCAAAATAATGGTACTGTAAATTTGACAAATAAAACAAGAGTTTGTCTTTCATTATAATATTTATTTCATGCAAACATAAGTTAGACTTCAATCTAATTAAAATTAGATGTTTGTCGGAACTTTAGATAGCTATAAATACATTTGTTATAAACTATGGGAAGAACCATTGAACTTTTTAGGGTATCTATTTTTGTATTTTCTGTCGTCAAATTGTATTTAGGGGGTGTCTTTTTTTATATATATATATTCTGTCGCCAGATTTAATAGAAAAAATATCTGTTGACCTGAAAGATGCAAAAATAACTAATCTGACACAGCAGTCAGTTTTCAAAAATTAGAAGAAAAAAATACCGATTTTTCATACTAAAATGATAAATAACTGGTTCATTCAACCTATTTTGAAAAATAGGTAAAAAGGGTAAGAAAAAATGTTGCCATAGGTTAATTGTTATATAAACATGACTAGTGTCATGTGTCATGTTTAATTAGTGTAAAACTGGGGGAGATATCAATGTACTCCAAGTCCACAATTAACTTTTAGTTGTCTTGTTTTTGTGTGAGTATTGAGTGAATAAACTAAGTTGGAAGTAAATATTTAAAAGCATATTTTTTGGGAAATAACAAAATAAATCAGTATATCAGCACACACATATATATATGAATATCAATCTTTATGAAAATAAATCAGGACATTATGAGTACATATATTTTATTATCAAACTTTATGAAAATAAACCAGGACATTATAAGCACATATATTTTAATATCAAACTTTATGAAAATAAATCAGGACATTATTGTAACTTAGGTAATGACTGGAGTCACTGGACTCTTACTGGGTTCCCATATATACCCTTTGTTAGTTTGGTCAACTCTGTTAAAGTAGTGATCATTATTGATTAACTTTGATTTATTAGCCTTTATATGATCGAATCTGACACCAAATAACCTATGTTCGCTTCATGAGGAAAAAAATTCCTGAGTCCACCCCTTTTTGTTTGCCCTAAAAGTTAATTGATGGGTCCCTAACTAACAAAGATCGAACAAACATCTATAATAAATTTAAATTAGATTAATTGAGCTTCATCTTCGATTACAACATCGAACGTAAAAAGTTTGACATACTCTATCTACATATTTAGATATCTGTCTGTACAAGTACGCTGTAGACACCAATGCTATAATAGACTGAACTTATTACAACGGTTTCCATGTCCGTATCATGCTGACTTTATTACAACGGTTTCCATGCTCGTATCATGTTGCCTTTTGAATTATGTATAATATTTTATTTTAATGATTTATTATTACCATGTGATAACGAAATGTGATAATAAACATATCAGGTGTCAGAATTATGATGTAGATAAACTGATTGGCTAGATAATATTTATATAATCAGCTTATCATTCCATTGTTTTGTTATTGGTATGTCAATAACATTTGACAAAGAAAGGTTAAATGGTTACACGTAAGTTTTTGTTTCGTTTTATGTTTAAATATTTTTCATAATTATTATTGTAATATTTTATTGAGAATTCACTTTTCGTCGCAAAAGATACCTTATATGCAATACAGTTTATATATTTTAACCCCCTACCCCTCACGGCAAGCGATGGAAAATTTAGAAAAGTTTGAAGAAACCAAAGGGGTAATTAGAAGCTGTAGATCGACGAAGGACAGACAACACAATGGACAACAGACAAAAGGACCAACGATGATCTACAAAACACTACACAAAAAAACTAAAGATCGAGCGACACGAAATCCCACAAATAACCGGATGTGAACTCAGGTGATACGGGATGGTAAGCAGTTCCTTCTTCGCTGGGTGCGTCAAAAATGATGTTACCATACCAAAAATGATTAATGTCTTTTCAATTTATCAATGATATTTTAATATCCTGGTACTAACTGTTACTTCATTAAGTTATCTGTTAAATTAACATTAATGTGATTATGTCTATATTGATTGATCTTTTTACTTAGTAGGGGGTCAAACTTAACCTGCTTTCATTGAGTACTTTGAAAGGGGCAAAACTTAACCTTTTCCCCACTGTCTACTTCCATTGAATACTTTGTAAGTGGCCAATCTTTACCCCTATCCACTGTCTGCTTCCATTGAGCCTGTAACACACAATTTTCTTTAGATCATTACCGTATATAATTCTTTAGAAGATTTTGTTGACTCACGTGGGTACTGGCGCTTTAAATAGAATCGGATGACTTATTTATTTTTTCTTCTTTTCAAGATCGTTTTTAATTTCAAATTAATTTCAAAAAGTAGTTCTACACTTCGATACACATATATTGGGTTAATGTTAGTCTACATTTTAACCAATCATATATATAATTATTATGATTTCTGACTTACCTTTATGTTTGATCACACAGGTATAACCCATCACTTCCTATGACGTATCCCCCCTTTTCTTCTTGCATTTGAAATTACGGTATACCGTAATTACGTAGTTTATTATTGTTCCGGTCTTTGTTCGCATCAGATAGGTGAATTTTTAACCACGATAATATTGAAATATACAATTATTTTGGAGCATTTTTCAAATCGTTATAAGTATGTTATGAACAAGTTCATTTGAGAAGTTTTGTCGGTTTTTTAATCGTTATAAATACAAATGTAGTTATTTTAAAATCTAAATTTGCGATAACTGGACGCGTACGGTTATTCTACGTGGATATATAATATTAATAATTAAAAAATCTATGTCATGTTTCTAGATTTTATGTAAAATATAGGTAATACACAGTGTTAGGCTTTATTTTTTATTTTATTTATTTATTTATTTATTTATTTATTTATTTATTTATTTATTTATTTATTTATTTATTTATTTATTTATTTATTTATTTTGTATGTGTGTGTGTTAATTTCGGTCATATTTATATAATTATTTATTCATTTAATCAGATTTTTTTGTATATTTTGATAAATTAATTTAAACATAATTACTGTTTTTAAAAGTTCGTTGTTTTTTTTGCCCATTACAGATCTTCAAAATCATGGAAATGATCAACCCTCATGCTTCAAAGGAGTGCATAATCCAGTCTTTACAATGGTGTGTAAAAATGGGTCACTGCGACATACTCCAAGCTCTACTCGTGACACATTTCTCAAACACCAAGCTGTCTGACATGGCAGAGCTTTGTTCCGATATACTCATTAGAGTAGTGTCATATGGGTCATGCGACCTCTTGAACCTTATATTACCATATGTGGATGATAACTTTCTATCAAATGAAAATAACAAAATGGGTAAAACTTATCTTTCAAAAATGTTGTGTCATGCTGTTAAGAAAGGAAACAAACCAGTGGTGGAGTTATTAATAAAGAAAGGAGCGAATGTGAACTTATTTTTTGAAGGAATACCATTATTGCATGTTGCCTTGAATGCCGGAAGTTCTGACATTGCTAAGACGCTGATAGTTAGTGGAGCTAACGTTGACACAGCTTTGGTACCAGCCATATTTGCTTCCTTTGATGATAAGGTAATATATGAACCTTTTAATTTAATAAATAAAACACTGTGACATATAACACTGCAAAATATACAGTCGAATTTCGTTAGTTCGAACTTTGATGGCTCGAACACCATGGATCTCTCGAACTTTTTTTTAGTCCCGTTAACATATAGCTACAGAATAAAATCAAAATATATATAACCCTAGAATGGTCATTCATAGCCTGTACTGCTCTCCTGGCAAAAACCCGTTTGACATTTTTTCATCACTGGAATCCGTCGATCATCCTTCGATACTGATCTTATTTAAGAGGGGCCATTAAAATATAGAGACCACTCGGTTTTTTAATCTTAAGTCTAACAGGAATGATTTATATCCTAAAGAAAAAAGAGAGTCTTCTTTTCATTCTGATGCGATATTCAATATTGACCAATATGGCTGCCATATTTGATAAGATCTGATTTCCATCTATAAAAATCAATGTTATTTTTATTAAACTTGGTGAATTATACATTTTTGTATGTAAATTAAAGCATTGTCTTTTCTATTTATTTAGGAGGAAGTAACACAAATGATATTGGATCACGGGGCGGATCCAAAACACTCTGGGAAAACCGGAAGACAACCGATTCACGTGGCTGCTGCTCATTCTGGTTCCATAGTAAAGCGATTGGTTGACATAGGATGTGACGTAAATACCCAGGATGCAATTCATGGCAATACGCCGCTTCATATAGCATGCTCCATGTGTTATACAGAAACTGTTGAATCTTTAATCAAATGTGGTGCCAAATTCAACATGTTGAACGTTCACGGAGAAACTCCCTTGTATAAACTTCTAAAATTTGCCACAGACCGTCACGATTTTCATTCTCAAAGTAGACTGAAACTTGCCACTAAGCTAGTCAAACTTGGTTTCAAACTATTTCCTATTAAAGGACAGAAGTCGAAAAGTAGACACGGACGAGATAAAGTTTTTGAAGTATATAAAAATATACTGACGTCATCGAAAAGTGTGCATACGTTGCAACATTTATGCAGATTAAAGATTCGAGACAATGTTTACACCCACACAATAAATGACGGCATAAACACTCTGGATATACCACGAACTTTAATCAGTTATTTGAAGTTTGAAGATGATGTCTGCTTGTAACACAACATTTTCGAACATGGGGTAAATTTTCCATGACATAAGATTGTTGATATTGACAGCTAATGAATACTTATTTTATATTTTTTAATTATGAAATTTACATCATAATATTTTATTTTTATGCCAGTGTCTTTCAAATAAATATGCAAATTTATAGAGTTTAATTTAATATTTTTGTACGTGAAATAATGTGACGTGTTAGCTCGAAATAGATGTTTCCGATAAGCAACATACCTAGCATTATACGAAATGTTCCGAAAAGTAAATTGGATTACATCCCTTTAAACATGTGATGTCATAAAAACCTTTTAGGGGGTTATAGTGTTTCCCGCAACTTTCAACATTATTTCAGTTATTCCGTGGCGGACAGTTTTATAAGTGAAGACAACCGCAGAAAACCACCGACTTGTCGCAAGTCAATGACAAACTTTATCACATAATGTTGTATCGAGTACACCTCGCCTGAGCAGGATTAGAACTCATATCGTTAGTGGTGATAGGCACTGATTGCATAGGTAATTAAAAATTCAACTACAATACGGCGGCCCCTAAAGCCTTTTAAAAATCAAGTATTAGCTTTCCAATAAAGCTTGCCTGACTTATCAAATAATGAACATGGGAGGGAACTCATCGGGAGGATCGTTACCCTTAGCTAGCGAAGATGTAGGTACACATTTCAGATAGAAAAAAAAATGTAATGCAGAAAATAACTGTTTTTCCTGGATAAATTCGTCATATCTGTGAAATACTCCGCCCACTATAAATATTTTTCCCGATTAATCAAATTAAAATAATAGAGTCGATCCTGTTGCTTTAGATTATTAAATAAGTAACTTTGAAAATCCACATGTGCAAGGGTCGTCCCTGTCTGCAATGTGTCCTTTTATTCATTTGCACGCTCATGGACAGTGAATTCAGAGAAATATTCATTCAGGGTTACCGATTTCTTATTTTTTGTGTCTCAACCATATTTGGGACCAAAAAACTTCGCAAATACTAAATGTATATGAATGGAAGGCGGTTGAGCAGAAAATGACACGCCATGTAGACAATAATTAAGCAAAAAGATACACAAACAAAACAAGTAAACGAGAACAACATAAACATTACATGTACTAACACACAAATCTGGCGTAGAAAGGGCACACATATGTGGCGGAGTTGAATCACTAAAAGAGAGTCCAAACCCCTCCAACTTCCCAATGCTATGTAAAAATAAAAAATATCGTCGGAACAGTTCAAAAATCCAATAGAAAAATAAAACAATGTAGTAAAATGAGGCAAATTCGATACCTTTAACACACAAATACTAGTACATGACCGGTCACTATCCTGGTGGCGATGCCCTTAACACACAAATACTAGTACATGACCGGTCACTTTCCTGGTGGCGATGCCCTTAACACACAAATACTAGTACATGACCGGTTACTTTCCTGGTGGCGATACCCGTAACACACAAATACTAGTACATGACCGGTCACTTTCCTGGTGGCGATGCCCTTAACACACAAATACTAGTACATGACTGGTCACTTTCCTGGTGGTGATACCCTTAACACACAAATACTAGTACATGACCGGTCACTTTCCTGGTGGCGATACCCTTAACACACAAATACTAGTACATGATCGGTCACTTTCCTGGTGGCGATACCCTTAACACACAAATACTAGTACATGACCGGTCACTTTCCTGGTGGCGATGCCCTTAACACACAAATACTAGTACATGACCGGTCACTTTCCTGGTGGCGATACCCTTAACACACAAATACTAGTACATGACCGGTCACTTTCCTGGTGGCGATACCCTTAACACACAAATACTAGTACATGACCGGTCACTTTCCTGGTGGCGATACCCTTAACACACAAATACTAGTACATGACCGGTCACTTTCTTGGTGGCGATACCCTTAACACACAAATACTAGTACATGACCGGTCACTTTCCTGGTGGCGATACCCTTAACACACAAATACTAGTATATCACCGGTCACTTTCCTGGTGGTGATACTCTTAACACACAAATACTAGTACATGACCGATCACTTTCCTGGTGGCGATACCATTAACACACAAATACTAGTACATGACCGGTCACTTTCCTGATGGCGATACCCTTAACACACAAATACAAGTACATGACCGGTCACTTTTCCTGGTGGCGATACCCTCAACACACAAATACTAGTACATGACCGGTCAATTTCCTGGTGGCGATACTCTTAACACACAAATACCAGTACATTACCGGTCACTTTCCTGGTGGCGATACCCTTAACACACAAATACTAGTACATGACCGGTCACTTTCCTGGTGGCGATACCCGTAACACACAAATACTAGTACATGACCGGTCACTTTCCTGGTGGCGATACCCTTAACACACAAATACTAGTACATGACCAGTCACTTTCCTGGTGGCAATACCCTTAACACACAAATACTAGTACATGACCGGTCACTTTCCTGGTGGCGATACCCTTAACACACAAATACTAGTACATGATCGGTCACTTTCCTGGTGGCGATACCCTTAACACACAAATACTAGTACATGACCGGTCACTTTCCTGGTGGCGATACCCTTAACACACAAATACTAGTACATGACCGGTCACTTTCCTGGTGGCGATACCCTTAACACACAAATACTAGTACATGACCGGTCACTTTCCTGGTGGCGATACCCTTAACACACAAATACTAGTACATGACCGGTCACTTTCCTGGTGGCGATACCCTTAACACACAAATACTAGTACATGACCGGTCACTTTCTTGGTGGCGATACCCTTAACACACAAATACTAGTACATGACCGGTCACTTTCCTGGTGGCGATACCCTTAACACACAAATACTAGTATATGACCGGTCACTTTCCTGGTGGTGATACTCTTAACACACAAATACTAGTACATGACCGATCACTTTCCTGGTGGCGATACCATTAACACACAAATACTAGTACATGACCGGTCACTTTCCTGATGGCGATACCCTTAACACACAAATACTAGTACATGACTGGTCACTTTCCCGGTGGCGATAGCCTTAACGCACAAATACTAGTACATGACCGGTCACTTTCCCGGTGGCGATAACCTTAACACACAAATACTAGTACATGACCGGTGACTTTCCCGGTGGCGATACCCTTAACACACAAATACTAGTACATGACCGGTCACTTTCCTGGTAGCGATGCCCTTAACACACAAATACTAGTACATGACCGGTCACCTTCCTGGTGGCGATGCCCTTAACACACAAATACTAGTACATGACCGGTCACTTTCCTGGTGGCGATACCCTTAACACACAAATACTAGTACATGACCGGTCACTTTCCTGGTGGCGATACCCTTAACACACAAATACTAGTACATGACCGGTCACTTTCCTGGTGGCGATGCCCTTAACACACAAATACTAGTACATGACCGGTCACTTTCCCGGTGGCGATACCCTTAACACACAAATACTAGTACATGACCGGTCACTTTCCTGGTGGCGATACCCTTAACACACAAATACTAGTACATGACCGGTCACTTTCCTGGTGGCGATACCCTTAACACACAAATACTAGTACATGACCGGTCACTTTCCTGGTGGCGATACCCTTAACACACAAATACTAGTACATGACCGTTCACTTTCTTGGTGGCGATACCCTTAACACACAAATACTAGTACATGACCGGTCACTTTCCTGGTGGCGATACCCTTAACACACAAATACTAGTATATCACCGGTCACTTTCCTGGTGGTGATACTCTTAACACACAAATACTAGTACATGACCGATCACTTTCCTGGTGGCGATACCATTAACACACAAATACTAGTACATGACCGGTCACTTTCCTGATGGCGATACCCTTAACACACAAATACAAGTACATGACCGGTCACTTTTCCTGGTGGCGATACCCTCAACACACAAATACTAGTACATGACCGGTCAATTTCCTGGTGGCGATACTCTTAACACACAAATACCAGTACATTACCGGTCACTTTCCTGGTGGCGATACCCTTAACACACAAATACTAGTACATGACCGGTCACTTTCCTGGTGGCGATACCCTTAACACACAAATACCAGTACATGACCGGTCACTTTCCTGGTGGCGATACCCTTAACACACAAATACTAGTACATGACCAGTCACTTTCCTGGTGGCAATACCCTTAACACACAAATACTAGTACATGACCGGTCACTTTCCTGGTGGCGATACCCTTAACACACAAATACTAGTACATGATCGGTCACTTTCCTGGTGGCGATACCCTTAACACACAAATACTAGTACATGACCGGTCACTTTCCTGGTGGCGATACCCTTAACACACAAATACTAGTACATGACCGGTCACTTTCCTGGTGGCGATACCCTTAACACACAAATACTAGTACATGACCGGTCACTTTCCTGGTGGCGATACCCTTAACACACAAATACTAGTACATGACCGGTCACTTTCCTGGTGGCGATACCCTTAACACACAAATACTAGTACATGACCGGTCACTTTCTTGGTGGCGATACCCTTAACACACAAATACTAGTACATGACCGGTCACTTTCCTGGTGGCGATACCCTTAACACACAAATACTAGTATATGACCGGTCACTTTCCTGGTGGTGATACTCTTAACACACAAATACTAGTACATGACCGATCACTTTCCTGGTGGCGATACCATTAACACACAAATACTAGTACATGACCGGTCACTTTCCTGATGGCGATACCCTTAACACACAAATACTAGTACATGACCGGTCACTTTCCCGGTGGCGATAGCCTTAACGCACAAATACTAGTACATGACCGGTCACTTTCCCGGTGGCGATGCCCTTAACACACAAATACTAGTACATGACCGGTGACTTTCCCGGTGGCGATACCCTTAACACACAAATACTAGTACATGACCGGTCACTTTCCTGGTAGCGATGCCCTTAACACACAAATACTAGTACATGACCGGTCACCTTCCTGGTGGCGATGCCCTTAACACACAAATACTAGTACATGACCGGTCACTTTCCTGGTGGCGATACCCTTAACACACAAATACTAGTACATGACCGGTCACTTTCCTGGTGGCGATACCCTTAACACACAAATACTAGTACATGACCGGTCACTTTCCTGGTGGCGATGCCCTTAACACACAAATACTAGTACATGACCGGTCACTTTCCCGGTGGCGATACCCTTAACACACAAATACTAGTACATGACCGGTCACTTTCCTGGTGGCGATACCCTTAACACACAAATACTAGTACATGACCGGTCACTTTCATGGTGGCGATACCCTTAACACACAAATACTAGTACATGACCGGTCACTTTCCTGGTGGCGATACCCTTAACACACAAATACTAGTACATGACCGGTCACTTTCCTGGTGGCGATGCCCTTAACACACAAATACTAGTACATGACCGGTCACTTTCCTGGTGGCGATGCCCTTAACACACAAATACTAGTACATGACCGGCCACTTTCCTGGTGGCGATACCCTTAACACACAAATACTAGTACATGATGGTCACTTTCCTGGTGGCGATACCCTTAACACACAAATACTAGTACATGACCGGTCATTTTCCTGGTGGCGATACCCTTAACACACAAATACTAGTACATGACCGGTCACTTTCCTGGTGGCGATACCCTTAACACACAAATACTAGTACATGACCGGTCACTTTCCTGGTGGCGATGCCCTTAACACACAAATACTAGTACATGACCGGTCAATTTCCTGGTGGCGATACCCTTAACACACAAATACTAGTACATGACCAGTCACTTTCCTGGTGGCGATACCCTTAACACAAAAATACTAGTACATGACTGGTCACTTTCCTGGTGGCGATACCCTTAACACACAAATACTAGTACATGACCGGTCACTTTCCCGGTGGCGATACCCTTAACACACAAATACTAGTACATGACCGGTCACTTTCCTGGTGGCGATACCCTTAACACACAAATACAAGTACATGACCGGTCACTTTCCTGGTGGCTATACCCTTAACACACAAATACTAGTACATGACCGGTCACTTTCCTGGTAGCGATGCCCTTAACACACAAATACTAGTACATGACCGGTCACCTTCCTGGTGGCGATGCCCTTAACACACAAATACTAGTACATGACCGGTCACTTTCCTGGTGGCGATACCCTTAACACACAAATACTAGTACATGACCGGTCACTTTCCTGGTGGCGATACCCTTAACACACAAATACTAGTACATGACCGGTCACTTTCCTGGTGGCGATGCCCTTAACACACAAATACTAGTACATGACCGGTCACTTTCCCGGTGGCGATACCCTTAACACACAAATACTAGTACATGACCGGTGACTTTCCCGGTGGCGATACCCTTAACACACAAATACTAGTACATGACCGGTCACTTTCCTGGTAGAGATGCCCTTAACACACAAATACTAGTACATGACCGGTCACCTTCCTGGTGGCGATGCCCTTAACACACAAATACTAGTACATGACCGGTCACTTTCCTGGTGGCGATACCCTTAACACACAAATACTAGTACATGACCGGTCACTTTCCTGGTGGCGATACCCTTAACACACAAATACTAGTACATGACCGGTCACTTTCCTGGTGGCGATGCCCTTAACACACAAATACTAGTACATGACCGGTCACTTTCCCGGTGGCGATACCCTTAACACACAAATACTAGTACATGACCGGTCACTTTCCTGGTGGCGAT
This sequence comes from Bathymodiolus brooksi, assembly GCA_963680875.1. Classification (NCBI taxonomy): domain Eukaryota; kingdom Metazoa; phylum Mollusca; class Bivalvia; order Mytilida; family Modiolidae; genus Bathymodiolus; species Bathymodiolus brooksi. The sequence continues at coordinate 47,476,737 of OY804588.1, forward strand.
ACCCTTAACACACAAATACTAGTACATGACCGGTCACTTTCATGGTGGCGATACCCTTAACACACAAATACTAGTACATGACCGGTCACTTTCCTGGTGGCGATACCCTTAACACACAAATACTAGTACATGACCGGTCACTTTCCTGGTGGCGATGCCCTTAACACACAAATACTAGTACATGACCGGTCACTTTCCTGGTGGCGATGCCCTTAACACACAAATACTAGTACATGACCGGCCACTTTCCTGGTGGCGATACCCTTAACACACAAATACTAGTACATGACGGTCACTTTCCTGGTGGCGATACCCTTAACACACAAATACTAGTACATGACCGGTCATTTTCCTGGTGGCGATACCCTTAACACACAAATACTAGTACATGACCGGTCACTTTCCTGGTGGCGATACCCTTAACACACAAATACTAGTACATGACCGGTCACTTTCCTGGTGGCGATGCCCTTAACACACAAATACTAGTACATGACCGGTCAATTTCCTGGTGGCGATACCCTTAACACACAAATACTAGTACATGACCAGTCACTTTCCTGGTGGCGATACCCTTAACACACAAATACTAGTACATGACTGGTCACTTTCCTGGTGGCGATACCCTTAATACACAAATACTAGTACATGACCGGTCACTTTCCCGGTGGCGATACCCTTAACACACAAATACTAGTACATGACCGGTCACTTTCCTGGTGGCGATACCCTTAACACACAAATACAAGTACATGACCGGTCACTTTCCTGGTGGCTATACCCTTAACACACAAATACTAGTACATGACCGGTCACTTTCCTGGTAGCGATGCCCTTAACACACAAATACTAGTACATGACCGGTCACCTTCCTGGTGGCGATGCCCTTAACACACAAATACTAGTACATGACCGGTCACTTTCCTGGTGGCGATACCCTTAACACACAAATACTAGTACATGACCGGTCACTTTCCTGGTGGCGATACCCTTAACACACAAATACTAGTACATGACCGGTCACTTTCCTGGTGGCGATGCCCTTAACACACAAATACTAGTACATGACCGGTCACTTTCCCGGTGGCGATACCCTTAACACACAAATACTAGTACATGACCGGTCACTTTCCTGGTGGCGATACCCTTAACACACAAATACTAGTACATGACCGGTCACTTTCATGGTGGCGATACCCTTAACACACAAATACTAGTACATGACCGGTCACTTTCCTGGTGGCGATACCCTTAACACACAAATACTAGTACATGACCGGTCACTTTCCTGGTGGCGATGCCCTTAACACACTAATACTAGTACATGACCGGTCACTTTCCTGGTGGCGATGCCCTTAACACACAAATACTAGTACATGACCGGTCACTTTCCTGGTGGCGATACCCTTAACACACAAATACTAGTACATGACCGGTCACTTTCCTGGTGGCGATACCCTTAACACACAAATACAAGTACATGACCGGTCACTTTCCTGGTGGCTATACCCTTAACACACAAATACTAGTACATGACCGGTCACTTTCCTGGTAGCGATGCCCTTAACACACAAATACTAGTACATGACCGGTCACCTTCCTGGTGGCGATGCCCTTAACACACAAATACTAGTACATGACCGGTCACTTTCCTGGTGGCGATACCCTTAACACACAAATACTAGTACATGACCGGTCACTTTCCTGGTGGCGATACCCTTAACACACAAATACTAGTACATGACCGGTCACTTTCCTGGTGGCGATGCCCTTAACACACAAATACTAGTACATGACCGGTCACTTTCCCGGTGGCGATACCCTTAACACACAAATACTAGTACATGACCGGTCACTTTCCTGGTGGCGATACCCTTAACACACAAATACTAGTACATGACCGGTCACTTTCATGGTGGCGATACCCTTAACACACAAATACTAGTACATGACCGGTCACTTTCCTGGTGGCGATACCCTTAACACACAAATACTAGTACATGACCGGTCACTTTCTTGGTGGCGATGCCCTTAACACACAAATACTAGTACATGACCGGTCACTTTCCTGGTGGCGATGCCCTTAACACACAAATACTAGTACATGACCGGTCACTTTCCTGGTGGCGATACCCTTAACACACAAATACTAGTACATGACCGGTCACTTTCCTGGTGGCGATACCCTTAACACACAAATACTAGTACATGACCGGTCACTTTCCTGGTGGCGATGCCCTTAACATACAAATACTAGTACATGACCGGTCACTTTCCTGGTGGCGATGCTAAGCTAGTTTTATGGACCCAAACATCGACAGAGCATTATAATAAAACACTTTCTCAGAACATATTTCAATCCTGTCTGTCAAATGCCTAGATCTAATGGTCTGAATGAAAACTTTTTTTCAAAAAAAACAAAGCGAGATAACTCGAAATAATTTCTGCGGAAAAAAATGTTACAAGATATGGTTATCTCCCATCATATATAATGGTGCGGATGTGGTCGAGTGGTCTAGGTCGCTGGACATAAGGTTAAGCGATTGGTGCAGCAGTCGAGGGAAGAACAAAAATTTGACAGCTCAAAAATCTAATTCTAACACTGTTTGGTTTAATTTTCAGACGTATATATATATATATATTAAGGGTTTTACAAGTTATGAACAATACAATCAGCAGTAAGTGAGTTGAAGTGGGTTGTGGTATAAGATACAGTACTTTTGAAACAAAAAAGGGACCCGTATTGGATATAACGGGTTTCTTTTTCCGAATAAGTATCCAGTTGAAGGCCGAGGTGCGTAACATAATGATGTTATGTATGTTTCGTAAAAACCGAATTTACCTAATTTTTCTATTGCAACATCAACATCGGTCTGTATCACCGACAGCTAACAGTGATCTGTAACTTATATTAGAAGCCGAATTTACAATAGCATTGCTAGGGTTTTTATTGTACATGTCATAGAGTGTGGGATTGTCTTGGACGGAAGTGGATTGGTTTTTCTATGTAGACCGCTGGTATTGATTGTTAATTAACACCCACCAAGTAAGTAATAGTTCAGCTACATGATGACAATAAATCATGTAGGTAAAAGATGACACGGGATAGGCTATGAAAAAACGTTTGGATTTACACACAATTGAGAGGACATATGATGGATAGGGTGGGACAAATTTGCAGCGAATCTGTTGTCTATGTATATATATATACCGACTCTAAATAAAATTTCCTTACTTACTTACTTACTTACATCAACGTCCACTCTTAAAGCAAACTGTTACACATTACGAGCTGCTTCATGCTGTCTTTTACGTGTCATAGGGGTTGCATTAAATAAATAAAATGATAATCGATCAATGACCTATGTGATACATGTAAGACATTGCTTCCATATGACAATCATAATGTATAGAAATAGAAATAGAAATAAGTTTATTAACCAAATCAGGGCCCCAGGAGGGCATATACAAATAACAATTATGATTGATACACAACAACAATACAAATAACAATTATGATTGATACACAACAACAATATATCAACCTAAATATTCGCGGTGAAATATCAATAATTGTGGTACAGGCACACTCGGGCAGGAAAAGAGATATATGCACATAAACGTACATACACTTACTCACATATATATGAGGGGGGGGGGATGAGAGAGAACATATACATATATATCAGGTGATTCATCACCAATCTGCAAGAGACACCTTGAGTCGATGCTAAAAGGAATAAAGTCCTACTTGTGTCTAGTGCAGACCGGCCATGTTGATTTGGAAGGAATTATGTTTGGAACATGGAAAGGGATCAGAGCCTTTGGATAACCAGCAGTGAGCATCAAGGGACGATGCCAAAAAGAATATTTTCTTTCTCATGCTCAATGCAGGTCATCCAGTTTGCAGATCTCCAATTCCATTTAATCAAATAGTTGTTGATAAAAGATATTGACAAAGATATCTGAGTATAGTTGGGTCTTCATTATTTAAGATCCATATGAGTTTACATTTGTCATCTAAATTTGGAAAATTTTGACACTCAGATGTCAAATATGTAGTAAAAATTTCCCTATGGTTTGCATGGCAAGTACAATGAAGTAAATAATGGATCTCATCTTCTACCTGACCCGAAGTGCACCTGCAACAGATGCGGTTTTCCGGGGAGTGCCCTGGTACCTTCCTATTTCTATTTGTAATTTGTGAGCTGATATTCTTAATTTGGACAACCTTCTTCTCTGCTCAAAATTTTTAATGATTGACAAATAATTCTTATATCCAAAATTGGTTTTTATTTTTAAATAAGTTCTTAATTTTCCCTCTTTAAGTGAATGGGCTTGTTTTGTCCACAATTCCAAATAGTGTTGTTTTACAATTTTATTGCATTTATATTTAAAGGTTGATGTTTTGTCTGTCAAGAAATTAGTTAAGCTTGGCATATTTTGCAAAATATGTTTTACAGAGCCATACCATGATGGTTGCTTGCCTTCATATAAATTTTTAGTACATTTAATACCAGAATTGAATGCTGCCATGCCAGTGACAATAGACACCCGCCAGTACGGTAGCACGAAATAGAGGTTTATATTTGGTTAATTTTGATACTTGACCACGTTTTGAAAGGCGCACTCGATTGGCGATATATATAAATCAATTTTAAAGTTTTAGTTGGATTAAATGTCATACTATTTGTTTATTTAACAACAATATTATTGTACACGTTAGATACATTACTATTGAAACAACACATAGAGGCCCGTACTGTAAATGAGGGATTTAGTTTTCCGTATCTTGTACGTGGATGATGCAAAATAAATCAAACTTAAACATTTGAAATTGCCCCCTTTTGACATCATTCTATATAAAACAGTTACATGTACATAACAACGCTATGCATTTTTCAGCAAAGGGATTTTTCCAAAAGCAGTTTATTAAACAAATTTAGATAAAAGATAAGTTCTCAATGTACAATAACAATACATCCATGTTGCCCCTTATGGTCTTTTGTTTGGAAAAGGATACCGGTATGATCACAATACCCCATACCAAAAGATACCTTTTATCAGTGCCAAGGTTCATTTTATCCAAAAGTCAGAACGATCTGTTAACTAGAACTGAAGTTGTAGCACGGAAACAATTCTGTCTACAGACGGACGACGGCAACGATATCGCCATGTAACAAAATACCACCGCAAAATATTTTTTTTGTCATATGAAAATCTGATCAAATCATACAAGATCAAACACAGTTGTTTTATTTTGTGAATATAGTAAGTGTGTGTTTGTTGTTTAACGCCAAGAGAGCAATATTTGTAGCTATATCATGGCGAGAACAATGTACAGTTCGATGACTTAATGATGATACCCTCAATGTACTAGACCAACACGCTTACTTGGACTTTTATAGTGTTGGCACACCAAAACTACAGTCTGCGGGTGGATATGTCGCTCCATTCAGACACATTATTGTGATTTCGAGCCAATCAGCCTTTGCTCTTACTCCTTATTGATGCATGCTTAGAGAAGAAGCAACAAACACCAATGTTATAGTCATTTGGATTGATCTGACCGGGGCTCGAACTCCCAATCAACACCACTTGAGGCGAGCACGTTAACCTCTATGAATGTAAACAGTATAATATCATGGTTAGTTATGCTGAATCTCAATGGATCAGTGTTAAATATTATGTTCAGAATTTGTTTTAATTGCATTATACAGCTCACTATCTATAGACATATAGTAACAAGATAGGTGCCACATCTAGAGCAGGAACTGCTTATCCTTCCGGAGCATCGGAGTTCATCCCCGGTTTTTAGTGGGTTTCATTTTTTTTAATCTTTAGTTTTCTGTGTAATGTTTTGTGGATCATTGTTTGTCCTTTTGTCCTTTTTCTGTTGACCATTGTAATGTCTGTCCTTCAATTTACGGCTTCTTATCTTCAAACATTTCTTAAGTAAATAAGGAGCCGTCATGGTCGTGTTGTATAGTAGTTGGATTTACTATCTGTGCAATCAGTGCTTATCATCACTAAAGTTGTGAGTTTGAATCCCGCTCATGACGAGGTGTACTCGATGCAACATTATGTGATCAAATTTGCTAAAGACTTGCAACAGGTCGGTGGTTTTCTTCGGGTACTCCGGTTTCCTCCATCAATAAAACTGTCTGCCACAATATAACTGAAATATTGTTGAAAGTGGCATTAAACACAATAACCTTAACCCTTAAGCAAATAAATACATGTTAATGCATTTCAATTGAAATTATAATAAAGCAATATAGAAAACATATATGTTTTATATAAAATGTTAATGTTGTGTACAAGCATTTGGGAACATTAGATGATATATAAAGCAAGTTAACCTTTACAATCAAATATTAATACAATATAAAAGTCTATCGTTTATCATATATCAAAACTGAGAAAACTCTGCCTTAAAAACTAGAGATAAAAACCTATGAGGAGAAAAACTCTAGAAAAGCATTAGTTTCCATAATTCAATTACACATATACCCATAATAAGTAACCATGGATATTAAAAACCAGTGGTTCACAGAATCCAATAATCATGCAATCGCTCGCCTGGTTTTCATTTTCAGACTTAAAAATTTTACACAAAAAGTGGAAACATATAAATCCAATTAAGTTAAAACTCAAATTCTTTCTAATTTCTCCGTTTGGTATAATTTGAATCAATTGTTTCTGAGGAGAAGACTTCGGTATGATTTTTAAAAATCAAAATAAGCCTAATTTGCACAATCTGTATATTAAATGGGCGTTCACCCATTGGAAAACCTGGAATATATGTGTAACAAATTTGAGCTCATTGTGACTTAAAATGTGGTAGTGATGGATAATTGAAAAAAGTGAAGACAGACAAGGGATGACAAGTGATTGCAAAATTGAGATTGTTACTAGATATGACACAGATTATTTCTTCATAGAATCTTTTAAAAAACAATAACAAATTTGATTGTAATACAAAATCTTAGAATACAAACAAAAACGTGTTCTTAAAATGTCTAGCAACAAAAACAATTGAGAGCAAAAATTTACCCTTTTATTGTACAAAATACTGGTGAACAGGTATTGTGAAAAGAGCTGTTAACATAAACTACTGATGGACACCTTATGTTTAAAACTGTGAGAGTGGCTGTATATAAAAACAACAACAAAAAAGGAAACAACTTTTGAAATTGTATCTCTTGTATATATAAATTAGACCCCCACGCACGCGCGGCATAGTAAGATCAGTGCCCGACACGAAGAAGCAACAAATACCAATTTCATAGTCTTTAGTTTGGCCCAACCTGAGATGGAACCCATAATATACCACACTCGGGCAAAACATGTTTTCTCCAATCATTTTGGTTGCTATTTGTCTTTTAATTGTACAATAACAGAAAAGTACGTGTATTTTGATAATGAGCCCATATTTGGTTGCATTTAGTTGTACTTGAATTCTTTATGGAGGTCTTGATGCATGATCTATAAATACTGAAATTCCGGGAATGACGTTGCTATTTTTAGAGTACCGAATGTCCCAGAGCATAGCATTTCACTGCAAGACTTTAACATCAAGTCACTTAAGGCCAGGGCAATACCTTTGATATAAACCCCAAGTGAGCAAGAACTTTGCCGTTGGGTATTTTTCATGGCATATTTATAGAGCCCCCACCCCTTCCCCCCAAAAAATTGAAAACTGCCAACGGACGGCAAAGTTCTTGCCCACTTGGGTGTTTAAATCAAAGGTGTCTTTAACTGACTTAAGTGCCTAGGTGGGATTCTGCACCTCAAGCCCACAGCAGGGTGTCAAATATCAACTTTGATATGCAGTGAAATGTCATGCTATGGGCCATTCCCTACTCTGCAAATAGCAACGTCATTTCCGGAATTTCCGTATTTATAAGACATGTATCAAGACCTCCATAAAGGATTCAAATACAACTAAATGCAACCAAATTTGGGCTCCAAATAATCCTGTATATTTACCTGCAACTACCATTGTTTATGCCATTCCATTTAATACCTTATTCAAAATACAACAAACTTTTTTCTTTAAAAAGGACTACTTTTGTATATGTTCTAAGCTCTGATTGGTGAATTAAATTTCTAAATACACAATTTAAAAATAAATAGATAAAACAGAATTTTTGTTTGACATATTAGTTAAATATTTCCTGTATAGCCTAGATGTCGATTCAATGTGTTGAATATGTATTTACAATAATATATTTGTTATTGGTCGCTAGAAATCTTTAAAAGTACATTTAGTCTTATTATTATTTTTTTGGTTTTGAGACATATCGCTTTATTCGTCGCTACCTTAGTGGTCGCTAGAAATTGGTCGCTAGCTTGAGCCTGGTCGGAATTATGATTACGACAAACGGAACATATCCGTGGTCATTTGTGACGCAGATATTCCGTAACGGTTAATCAAGTCATGGTGGCGACCGTACAACTTTCAAAGTGATGAATTCAACTTAACCACTCATTCTCTATCCAGAGTTGTCGTTCCTGTTACGCTACACAACATGGAGTGTAGCGTAGCAGGAACGACAACTCTGGATAGAGAATGTTAACCACTAGGAACCCGTCGTGCAGTATCTTCCTTGTTAGCAGCAACCCACTATCGAGGCAATCATGATAGGAAACACAAGCGTTGAATATCGTATCAACTGATAGATATATACTACATATGAAGTTACAGTTGGAATGTTGCTACATATAAATGGAAAGTTCACAATGGGAAAATTAATATCCCCTCTTTTAAGAGCCCCATTCTCAACAGACCCTCACTGTAAATTTCGAGGTATAGGCCAAGGTATAAAGCAATATCTGTGACATGGTTTATTTCAAGCTCAATAGGATAGATTGGTCAACATAATCATTAACTTAAAATTATTTAGTGAAAAGATAAAAAGTCATCATCTATATAGCGGAACTTGAAAATAAATGATCGAGCTAGTCATTTTCTTTTTTCTTCAGAAGCCTCCGCATGAAGTCTGTCTCATACATATAAAGGAACAAGCTTAAGTCTTCTGGAAGATGAACACAGCTGGTACCCATGGGGTGCTGACTGTTTTGATAAACACATTCACCAAAAATAAGAGATGTCTTTTCCTAGAACAAGGTATCGGTTTCTATGTTCGCCATTCTTTTATATGAAACACAGTTGGACTGATTGTTTTAATCTGTCTTTTAGTTTAGGGTGGGGAATATGTGTGTTAGTGGTAGAGACGTCAACAGTGTTAATGCTGTGGGGACATTGATCGTATGTGCTCAAACATATCTTTTTCAGAATCCTCATCTGCTTCACACCACCCCTGGAGTCACAGTGACTCTAAAACCCGGTTTTGACTGATAATAGAAAATGTGCTGGTGATTTGGAAAGAGGTTTCAAGGAGCATTGGGCAGATTCAGCAGTACAACGCTGTGTGTATGTTACTCTAGACTACAAACTCGCTTTTTAAACAACATATTAATAATAAACTGGTAGAACGTGCTAAAGTAGGTCACGGGTCACTGTGAGTAGAATGTGTAGTCACGTGACTCATCTCATTCGTAATCGGGCGCTGTATCGAGAAACAGATACGGTGTTGAAAAAACTGTTGATACTCATAAAATATTGATAAATGCAGTAAAAGTTTATGTTTGTCTTCAAGACATATGATAGACAAAACCATGTGTGAAGCTTTAGGACGAAATATCTCCGATTTCTATGTAAATTTACGAGTTGAAGCGGGGAAACACCCACAGGTAATTTTAGCGATGTATTTTTATCTTGGACAATAATAATGAGCGTCCTGATTGGATGACCGATTTAAAACACACTGACTCCGCATGGTTTAGCAAGGTTACTCAGGTCAATAGTTTATTTATAGGATAATACACGTTTTTTTAGGAAATTATCTATGTATAAACTCCGGCAGCTCACTCACAAACTGAATAAAGTCCGAAGGAGTTCATGTAAAGTTTGTGAGTGAGCTGCCGGAGTTTATACATATGTAATTTCCTAAAAAAAAACACAGTGTTTAATCTTTATAATTCTTATTCTTGGACATCGTGTTTGTTTTCGACCCTAAATACTATTAAAGAAATACCCAAGGAGAGCCTCAAACAATGGACATGTATACAATACACACATACGATTGTATACTGAAAAAAATCCGCGAAATGTTATTGACGACTTTGGAACATAGCCAACATGACGTCATTGACGTCATATGAAGACTTCCAGTTTGAAACGTAAAGAATAGACGTTATTTGGCTTCGTGTACGCTTCAAGTTTGATACAATTTAACTAAAATAAGTTTCGAAGGTAAGCTTTTTAATTATTTCTGTGCATTGTTGTAAATATGACATGTAGGATTTCACATTTTCAAGATGGCAGATCCTTCCAGCAGAACCCCTTAGCAGTCGGAAAGCAAACCCATGATTTGACCGTTACAGCTAGTGATTCTAAAACCACGCAGTCAGGGGGCGATAACCGCAAAAAAATCCCGCTAGGTGCCGCTTTACAAGTCCCGCAAAATTTTTCATTCGCGCCGTTGTAGGATAAACGTGAAATAAAGTATTAAATGGACAAAATTGTGATAGAAACGTGATTTCTATAAAATATATATAAATATTTTGCAATGACTGGCTATATCAGACAAGCGACCGAGGTTTATATTAGTCAAAAACGTGTTTCGAATCGTGCATTCTAGAATGTGTAAAAACACGAGATTCGGTTTGTTTACATTTTTCGGCCAATGAAAAAGCTGACACAATTCTATATTAGGACATGAAATTGATGATACAGGAGTGATATAGCATCATCAACCAATAGTAAATGTTCTCTCAACTGGAAATTCCGTCACCCTGAATGGAAATCATTCCTGAAAGAAAATTCGACGAGACATATTTTTTTTAATTTTCGCCTTGTTTTAGTGTAAAATTTGCCCATTTTGGTGAACATTTCTCCCCCAAAACACCCATGTAGTCTGTATATGTCTGCCTTTTATTAGATTTATTAATATCTTTATATTTTAACCGAAAGTTTACAAGAAAACTGCATTGTTTACATCAGATTATCCCCTCCCCCTTTTCCCCCGTCTCGTCAATACACTTTGTTTAGACTCCTTTCCCGTTTGCTGTCAGTTAATCTTGTACATGATCTAATGTGGCGATTATTTCAAAGGCAATTAGTTTATCAAATATATTTAGGAATGCTGACTTAAGTTTTACCTGATTTTCTTCTGCAAATGAATTATGAATTTATGTGTAACAGGTATACAATGATTGAATGAATGTGACTCTGAAAACAAAAACCAGCCAGTGTGTGTGTTATAAATAGAAAGTAGGCTAAATTTGTTATCTGTATGTAACTGCATATATGATATTTAATTGATTAAACAACTGTATTTTGCAAGACTGTGATTTTACCATAGTTGACTAGTAGTAGTAATGCCCCAAAAAAACTTAACTGTTCTGAAGCCCAAAGTGGCAGGGACCCTCGGCCCTGTGTTCATTGTCTGCAGGCAAAGCCATTTTATGCCTTACATGTTATAAAAAAAATTTAACAAATTTGTGAGGTCTGATGATTCTCTAAATGAACTTTCAAAAACTGATGACTACCAGTTAACTAAATGTTTTCACAGTTTGATCAGGTGGAATATTGCAATGTAAACTCTGACAATCTTGACCGTTACTGTTTTATCCTGTTTTAGAATTTGTAGTCGGTGACTTTTTATCCAACAAAGCTTTATTGTTGCCAGATTTGTACTACAAATTTGAAGATTTAGTTGACAAAACAGCTTTAATTAAATCACTGAAAGAACCAGAAGACAAAATTGGTGAACCCTCTCCCATTAGAGGCAATAAATTCTCCCATTTAAGTTTGGAAGATTTCAAGGAAACAGGTGATGAAACCTTTGCATGGGAAAGTTTCGAGAAGAAATTGTCAGCTTACAGTTTTCTGAAATATTTGGTACAGGAAAATGATATACATGTAGATCTCCCAGGTCTTAACACTTTTCTTTCATTTTCTGAAACTGACACTGAAAAATCTGAGTTGTTCAATTGAAGTTTTAGATGAGACAGCAGATTCAAAAGCCACAGTTTTGAAAACAGAATATTCTTCACAAAAAGTTTCAGATTGGGATAAAGCTTCAGTATCAAGTTGTTGTTGGGGACAGGAAATCTTATGACCATTTAATAAAATTAAAATCAGAATATGGGGGTTCATTAAGCTGGGTTTTGCCATATCATGGAGACTGGCACATACTTTTTTTTAATCTCATTTTCTATTAAATTAATAATTCATTGTACTTAGGATTTGTTCAACTTTCATAAAAATTTATGGACTTTTTACTCTGTTAATAGTTTATGGAAAAGAAATACACTTGAAAACTAATATGTACAGTCATCTGTCAAAAGTATTGGGAAATGTAAAAAATATCCCTATATAATCAACCAAAACCATATTTTTTTCCATAAAATATTGTGAAATCATTTCTGGATAGATTGTAACAAATTTTACAACAAAACATTCGGAATTGTCTATATTTTGTTTGTTTATTTGCTCAAATCTTTATACGAGTGGTTTTTATTTGTACATAATTTTTCCATGATTGTTAATTTTTAAGATTTATTTTTAGTTGAAATGTATAGGAAAATCAAAATCAATTTTTATTTGTTGTGTTTAAATTATGTACAAATAAAAATAACTCATAACAACATAATGAGTAAATAAACAATCAAAACATTGACAATTCTGAATGTTTTGGTGTAAAATTTGTTAAAATCTATCCAGAAATTACTTCACAATATTTTTTTGAAAAAATATGGTTTTGGTTGATTATATAGGGATTTTTTTTACATTTCCCAATACTTTATACATTTTTTTTTTATCTTTATATTGAATTTTATTTTCATGCCTAGAAAAAAATTACGCGAGTTCTGTTCATGATTCATCAAAAGGATATAGAAATCAAATGTTTTTTCTTGAATTGCTACAATAAAACCGGTGGACCTGTAAATTTTAGTAGGGTGGTCAAGCCAAAAATTGAAATGCTAATAAATCATCCAATTATAGATTAATATGACCGTACATACAAAATGGGAAATTTTGGTACAAAAATTATTAAAATCGGTTGAGCTGTTCAAAAGTTGTGGCCTTTTCGGTGAGCCAAAAGTGGTCGATTTTCTGTTTTTTGGAAAAATGTAAAAAAAATGACATTTTTGGACCAAAATATATTATTTTCACTACCTAATAGGTTATCATGCTTTCTTCTATAGTAATGTATCCTCCTTGTGCTTCAAAAAGAGGTATTATACACACCTGTAGGTGTTATATGAAAAAAATGTCACAGAATTTAAAACATTGAATATTACCTTTGGACTTAGTTTTTTTAATTTATGTGTCAGCCGTCTGCTTGTTCAAACTACCAGGTTTGTGGTCAAATATCTTCAAAAACCTTTAACTTGCAAGGCTGAAACTTGCAGCACTGTCCACAAAGTGCCCAGTCTCTAGGTAAAAATATCAAGAATATCATTTATTCAATTAATATATATATTTTTTTAATATTATTTCCTTTGCGCAGGCCTCCATAATTTTATTCGAAAAATCAAGTTTTTGGTCATAAAAAATCTGAAAAAAGTACTAGAATTTTTCTGAATACTGATTTTGGTAGGGAAAAGAACCCTCTAACAGGGAACACCTATATTTATCAGCAAAACAAATTCTCAAAGTCTGTAGCTCCAGAATTATAAACTCAGCAGATTAATATTTTGAGCTCTGTAAAGTGTAAAAATAAGTTATTTTAGGGAATTAATTATATTTTGTATGTTCAAATTGATATTTTTATGGTAAACAACCTCAATATCCATACATCAATGAAGTTATTATTACAGTTTGTGTAAAAACTGCCATTTTTTCCATTGAAAAGGTCAATTTTCTTTGTTCAATAAAAATTTCAGATAATTCCCGAAATTGATACAATTTCAATAATTGTCGAATATTATAATATTAAATGTTCAAGTGTTTGGTATTATTTTGATCCTATAACTGTATACTACAAGGAGAAAACTATCAGCAACCCCAATTCTGACATTGGTATGAACTATGTCCTGGTTCATTAGCACTCTACCTGGAAATTTAGTAAAAATAATATTTCAATTATGGCCCCATATTCCATGAAAAATCTTATTTGGATTATCAGATATGTTCTCTGTACAATTTATAAGCCAGCCTTGAAGTTATTTTATCTTTTAAACATTTAATTAGCACATTTTATACATGATTTTCAATTTTTTGTCTGGGAAAAACCTCAAATTTGACAATTTTAGCTGATTTAAGCGAACAGTTCATGAGATTAGAAAGTCCCAAATTTTCAAAGTTATCATTTTTATTGTCACAAATCAATAAACTGTTATCTTCTACTATTATTTATAATCTTAATTCATAACAGTCCTCAATGTCACTCTCTTTTCCTTTATATACTATAATTTTACATTTGACCACTACAAATAGTGCTGTGTCCCAGTTCATGACCAACTTATTCCAAATGAAATCTTTGTGATTTCTTTAAATTGTGTGTTTTGTGATCCTATGCATATTTGATTAACTGAATCATAATCAACAGCATCAACTTTCAGAAGTGTCATTTTAATGATTTAAAACTCTTAATGATCTACTGAGATGCCACGATCACACCTGTAAAATAAAAATAAACATTTAAAATATGTTATACAGAATAAAAATAAAGAGCTAAAAATAATTGATCTTTTCCAGAAATAGTTTATCATACATGTACAAATGAAAAAAGCTTTAACCCAGTCCGCAAAGTGACGTTGGTCCAACGTCGGTTAACGGTCGTCTCTGACGTTGGTTTGACGTCGAATGCCAACGTTGGCCCGTCGTTATTTATTTTGCTCATCGGGTCGACGTTGGCGCGACTAATTGGCTCGACGTTGCAATGTCTTATTTCCAATGGTTTCCCGACCAATATCCAACGTTCAAATACTGTGCATTGGTCGGCAACACGTCTGCCCCGACGGTATGTTTGATCGTTGGGCCGACGTCAAATCAGTATAATCCAACATCTTTCTTGTATAACCACAAAGCAAACCATCACCTTATTTGTAACATTTAGTGTACACACAAACGTTAGGGTGTATTAGTCTTGTATGCCTTTCTGATTCGTGTAGTACTTAGCTTGTTCAATACTTATTGAATAACGGTACACTGCCGTCACTTTACTCCAAAAATTAGAACAATTTTGATGTCGTTTGTCTTACTTAATCTTTTTAGGAGGTTAATACTCCTTTTACTCATTTATAAACGTTAAATTATTACTAGGGGGCCCGGGTGGCTCAATGAGTTAGGTCGTTGGATCTAACAACTCATACAAGCCTATCACCAATACGGAGTAGGTTCGCGCCCGGCTTTGTAAATTACAAAAAGGGTGCACTCGACTCGCAGCCGCAAGTGATAAAGTTTACCAGTTGCTTGCCCATGGTCGGTGGTTCTCTCTGGGTACTCCGGCTTCCTCCACCACTAGCTGAAATATTGTTGAAAGTGGCGTTAAAACACCAAAAATCAAATCAAATCATAAATTGTTAATATCAATTCGGAAACCCTTTATAATTAATGTGCCATTAAATGAGAAGAAAGCACAGTTATGCATTTTTATTTACATGTTCTTGCCTTCCGGCCGCCGTTTCAGCCAGTTTTTTTTATTACACCTTCAATTCTGTCATCCGTTTCGTTTTTAGTCGTGTTGTTCTTTCGTACTGCAGCTGTAAAATAAGAAAATAGGATTTAGAAAAGATATCAAATGTATCTGTTAAACTAGCGATGGTTAAACTCGATAAATTAATGTAAAATGAAATGAAACATGATTTAAAAAAAAGAGGTTAGAGATTTTTAACTTTGAACACTGCTCTTGGAAGGCAAATTCAAACAGATTTAGTTTTTAAATCAGCAAGGCTTCCATTGACGAAAACATTCTTTAAATAGCGCAGGTTTTATTAGATTTTTGACACTTCTAGCTATTGTCTCCACGCTGATCAAGTCGACCTTGCATGTTTTGTAAAGGTGTAAAGATTCAAAAAGTAACAAACTGGTTAGGGAATTATTTTTACCTTTTACGATGCTGCATACACTTAGTGCCTCGAATGATTTTTTAACCCCTTTCCAGTTCAGGGTGATGGCAACATCTGTGGTCATCAGGGCGTTCAGAATCCGTCTCCCACAATCTCTTACATTGTCTCCACCAATTCTACCCAAATAGCTTATCTACAAAGTACCATAATTGTTACTAGGATATTATCAGAAAATGATTTAAAAAGATACAGTTGCAGTATTGATACAAATTTGTTCTGATTTGTTTTCTAAAAATTTTCAATGATATTGCATGTTCAAATAAACTGAAAGAGGCATTAGCTACGATTTTGACCCAAAAAAAATAAATGTTTTGGAAATTGGTAAATAGCTTTACAATGATGAAATAAAGATAACTATTTCACATTAAGCAGCTTATCGTATCACTTTTCGCCTTTTGAGAACGAAAATTACCATCGATTTATTCCTTGCAAGCAAATAATTTGAAGTCGCTTTCTCTGTATGCAACTGACCTTACTAGTGACAGGTCAAAACGAATAATTTGTATTTTGTCGCTTATTATAAATTATAAGACATTCATCTACGAGAATAAAAATAAATTTGAGTTAAAATATCATAACTATTATGTGTGCAGACTCACTACATGGCCAATACTTTTAAACCGTTTACCACGAATTACGTCAGTTACATGAGTAATCATTAATCACTTTAAAATATTCCCACAAGTATATTTTATATTTGATACACAACATCTGGGGTTGTAATGTAATACCGCATCTACTATTTCACTTTAGTACTGCATTTGTCTTATAGTTGTCACAGGTGCTCACAAACACCTGTCATAGTTTGTGTCTTATTTACATAGTTACACATACAAATATATACACGACATACACATTGACTATATAGACACCATCCAATTGACCTCTTAAATATTAAATTGCATTAATTCCCCGAGATTCCTTCATAAATATGGTTGCTATGGCAACCTTTTATGTACCTGACCTCTTCCCTTAGTATTAAACAATATATTCTATCAGCTAAACTGTCTTGATCATTACACACACGCAATAAAACTAGCATTAAATTTCATGTTTGACCTTTGAGACGGTTACATTTATATAGCAATAAACTTTGAAGAATGTGACCCACCAGATTTATATTTTAGTAAATTGTAACTGCATAATCGCTCTCTGAATAATTTCAATTTCATAAACAAATTTGAAAAATAACGTATCAAATTCAAAATATCCCTAAAAGTTTTATAAAAACTCTCGATTTAAACTTCTATTTAAAGTTTTATTCAGAAGGGGGAAGTGTTGCAAATTAACTTCGCCTTTCTTAATATATTACTTAAATTTTGACAAAATTAGGCTATAATTAACCCATTTTTTTCAGTCACTACTTGCAGGATCTATCATCACTCCTATATTTAAAATAGCTGGATCACCACAAGCTAAATAAATCAAAAGCCATTTTGGTTATATAAAAATCTTACTCAGCCTTTTGTTTAAAAAAAAAGTAGTCTTAATAAATCGTTGCTAACAAAATTCCATATAAATCAGTTACACGTATGACTTAAAGCATAAATAAAATTAAGAGATAACTTACACGAGTTTCTGCTAGCCGCGAGTCTCAAAATGAAAATGGCGTATGCGGTTTAATTGGTCGCGCGGGAAAACCACAGGAATCGGCATCGATGTTGTTAATGATGATAAATGAAATCCCCACGTACTAGATTTCATTTCATGGCCGTAACGCAATGGAGGCAAATGAGGCAAATGCCTCACTTTTGAAACGGCAAGTGTAACTTTTGAAAGCAAATAAAATCTTTTTTTTCTTCAAAATTTGTCTAAATTCACCCCTTTTGCCTCACTTTATTCAGAACCGGCCTACGGCCGTGCATTTACAATTATTGTTTTGTGTGTGTGTGTTTTAAATACGGGTTTTAAATCTAGAATTAAGATATAAACAATCATACGTCAAATATTCAAACCAAGCGTCGGCAAATAACCTAATGCCGACCGTCGTTTTGTCAAAGTTAACCCAACGTTGGTGAAAAGACGAGAACCCAACCGTTGGTCTGTCAAATCTAACTCGACGTTGGCGAGGAACCGAGAACCCGACCGTCGTTATGCCATATCTAGCCCAACGTCGGCCGAAGAACGGAAACTCGACTGTCGCTTTGCCTACACTAATCCTACGTTGGTTCAACGTCGTCAAGCCGACGCCGACCATTACGACCTTTTACCGACGTTGGTTCGACGTCACCCTGCAGACTGGGAATACAATGCACTCTTCGACTAAAAATTATCTTTATGCATATATGCTAGGTGGCAAATAGATTCTATATGAAAAATGGCATTATTCCAGAAATGTTTGCTGCATGCATCATAAATGTTCTGTCATACCAAACAAGTTTGCACACAGTAATGGTGTAATGAAAAAAATGTAATTAATTAAACTTAGCATATCACATGCACTGCCACTGATTACATTGTATATAGCCAGAATGTTAATACATTCACATACTGTAATGTATGCATTAAGCATATATTTCATAAAGCTTCCCTAATAGCACTGAAACATAATAATTATGTTTTATAACAATTTAAATAAATTGTTTCAAAAATGTTGCATGGAAATTCATGTTACTATTTAAAAACAATTGTCCTATGTATTGCTACAATATACACTAGGAACTTAATGAGAAATGCATAAAAAGTTTTCATGTAGACAAATTTCATTTAAAACCAAAAAATATAAAAAATCTTGAACATTTCACAAAAGATCCCCCCTTTTCTAAAAATATCAAAGAATACCGGAACAACTCCTTTATATAGATGTATTAATAAATCCCGATAATTTACGAACAGGCATGATTACGTCACCAAAGCTCTGCTTGGATAAAGTTATTTATAGATTGGGAGAATTTGACAACTTTATATTGATGCTTGCCGTTTTCGCCATTTTTCGAGTAAAATAATAAAATCGTGAATTAAATCCCATCTCTTTTTCATTTATCGAAGCAAAGATATATATTTATTCAGTTCGTGTAAAGTTTCTGTGCGTTTTTTGTGCATCTTTTGTTTTCAAAATTAATCCCCATTTGATTCGGTTGAAAACGATATTTCTTTTGAGAATAAAACTATATTTTAGAAGAAGTTTTGTTACTTACCGTGCATGATTGACCTCCGTGGTCTGAATACATCAATGCTAGATAATTATTGTATCAATTGGTAGAACAATACGTCGGGTTTTACCAGCGACGCCATTAATGAGTTTGCTTTCCGACTGTTAGTATCATTGCTCGTACTCGTAGATTTATACGCGTGGAATGACTGGGGGAAAAGGTAGTCCGGCAAACGGAAATATTGATTTATAAATTCCTTTCGAATAACGTAGAATAAGTGACGATATCCAATAGGATTACGAGTTATTGATCAATTCTAGTAGGAATAGAATTATAAATATAGAATCTTGACATCTCCAGCTTTCCAACCATGTAAGTATTTTTGCACTACGGCGAGGAAAAGCATATTACTGAGTGAATTAAAGGTTAAAATGTTATTATTTTTTAAATATAATTATTTTTTAAAAAGAAAAACAGGGTGAATATTATTTGTGAATTTTACAGTTTTAAAAATAAATGTAAAAATTTATTGCGACTAAAGCTTAAATCAGCGTTAAAATTTGAACAAATATCAGTGGTTTTGTAAATGAGATTTATTTTAAATAGAAAATCTGAATTTATTATTTATTAATTTATTATTAATGATACAATTGTATATCACTTGGGAGGGGGAGGGGGGCTATGATGAAAATTTGAAATAAAAACACAGGACCGGACTTTAAGCAAAAATAAAAATCCAGGATTAGTTTTTTATTAAAAAAATCCAGGACCCCTGTGTCCATGAATTTTTCTTTTTTTTTAAAGTTAATAATATGAAATATTGACATCCACACTTGGTTTTTGGACAGCAGATTTCTGTGTCCACACTTGCCCTCAGGCAACACTTGTTAAATTAAAAAGAAATGTCAGAAAAATATATCACGACACAAATCCAGGCTTATAATGTAACCCCGATTAGATTTTTGTTTGCCAACTAAACAGCGTATCGTTCGTCTTGTCAATCTTGTTAACATTAACGTGATAAGGTTCATCTACCTAGTGTTGGATTTTATTGTGAAGAAAAGACTGTGTATATGCCAGCAATGTTCCTTATAGTAGCTCAAGCAGAATAAACTACGGAGGAAACAACTATTATGTTTTACAAAATAAGGATAAATTATGATTAAATGTACTGTTGGCCTACTTATCCTGAATTGAGATGAAAAATAATGACGTTGAGCTTCGTTAGTAGGAATTTACAACAATTGAAGTTTATTTTCATTCTCCATTAAGTTATAAGTAGCCCGGTGATTACTATGTGTTGTTACACTAACTACGACGTAATTCTCCATAAAACTGCATAAATCTTTACAATAGAATTCTCTAGTTATCGCTATCCGTCTCTATATTATGTTAAAAGACTTTAAAATCTATAATCCCACCAAGTTTTAACCATACAAAGTAGCATTTATTTAATTTAGAATCGATTATTTCAAATAAGAACAACTTTTCTCCAAAGAAGGTTCAATATACAGTTATTTCTTCCTGCACATGTAAGTACATTTGTACATGTTTATGTCTGTGTTGAGTGGTCATTACGGATCGGGTGTGTTTCTGATACTTGTAGGTAGGTAGAACATAGTTTTACAGCAGGATATATGTAATCGTGGGGGTGGGGTTTGTCAATAAGTTATTGCTATAATTGTCTGCCGTCAATTTGGTGAGTAAATTTGAAATTATGAAGTAACTAATTGGTAATCGTCATTTTGGTTGGTTTTAGGATTGGTTTTATGGTGTTTAACGCCACTTTCAACAATATTTCAGTTATATCGTGGCGGTCATTTTTATTGGTGGAGGAAACCGGAGTACGTGGAGAAAACCACCGACCTGTCACAGGTCACTGACAAACTTCATTACATAATGTTGTACACCTCGCCCTGATCGAGATTCGAACTCACAACATCAGTAGTGATAGGCACTGATTGCATAGGTAGTTGTATATCCAACTACCATACGATCACGGTCACGACGACCCCGTCATGTTGGTGTGTTACGTTAATTATGGAGTAGCTATAATTGATAACCGTCATTTTGGTGTGTTAACGTTAATTATGGAGTAGCTATCATTGGTAGCCATCATTTTGGTGATTTAATGTTAATTATGGAGTAGCTATAATTGATAACCGTCATTTTGGTGTGTTAACGTCAATTATGGAGTAACTATAATTGGTAATCGTCATTTTGCTGTGTTAACGTTAATTATGGAGTAGCTATAATTGGTAACCGTCATTTTGATGTGTTAACGTTAATTATGGAGTAGCTATAATTGATAGCCGTTATTTTGGTGTGTTAACGTTAATTATGGAGTAGATATAATTGGTAGTCGTCATTTTGGTGTGTTAACGTTAATTATGGAGTAGCTATCATTGGTAGCCATCATTTTGGTGATTTAATGTTAATTATGGAGTAGCTATAATTGATAACCGTCATTTTGGTGTGTTAACGTCAATTATGGAGTAACTATAATTGGTAATCGTCATTTTGGTGTGTTAACGTTAATTATGGAGTAACTATAATTGGTAACCGTCATTTTGATGTGTTAACGTTAATTATGGAGTAGCTATAATTGATAGCCGTTATTTTGGTGTGTTAACGTTAATTATGGAGTAGATATAATTGGTAGTCGTCATTTTGGTGTGTTAACGTTAATTATGGAGTAGCTATCATTGGTAGCCATCATTTTGGTGATTTAATGTTAATTATGGAGTAGCTATAATTGATAACCGTCATTTTGGTGTGTTAACGTCAATTATGGAGTAACTATAATTGGTAATCGTCATTTTGGTGTGTTAACGTTAATTATGGAGTAGATATAATTGGTATTCGTCATTTTGGTGTGTTAACGTTAATTATGGAGTAGCTATCATTGGTAGCCATCATTTTGGTGATTTAATGTTAATTATGGAGTAGCTATAATTGATAACCGTCATTTTGGTGTGTTCACGTCAATTATGGAGTAACTATAATTGGTAATCGTCATTTTGGTGTGTTAACGTTACTTATGGAGTAGCTATAATTGATAGCCGTCATTGTGGTATGTCTGTTTCAATGACTTAAAAATAAAACAAGCTACGTTCGCTGTTTATTCTTGTCCAATTCGTCTGAGGGGGGCCCGGTAGGTATATTTAAATGTGGCAGTCGAAAAGGAAATATCTCGGGAGTGTAACGATATAATTGGGTCAGCGAAAGGATCACAAATAAGCGAAACATATTGAGGCGAAGTGG
This sequence comes from Bathymodiolus brooksi, assembly GCA_963680875.1. Classification (NCBI taxonomy): domain Eukaryota; kingdom Metazoa; phylum Mollusca; class Bivalvia; order Mytilida; family Modiolidae; genus Bathymodiolus; species Bathymodiolus brooksi. Next base: position 47,499,242 of record OY804588.1, read on the forward strand.
GGAAGGGGAAAAGGGCAGATGTTTACCTTGAAGTAAGAAAGAGGAGGGGGCATATATTTTTTGAATGAAACAAGTGCCTGTGGGTGAACTCATGTGCTCTGATCTTGTATGCTTATTCCTCAGTTGTTTCATATGAATGTTTCATACTAAAAAAAATCCGATAATTAGAATACAAGTGTGTTGTAAAAACTTTTTAAAGTTTGTTAATTTTGAAGATCACAAAGTTTGGCGTTGTCTAAAAACTCTGTAATAAAGGACGAAGTCCTTTTAACGGTAGGCTGTCCAATTTTCCTCCTTTCTATGTTGATAGCCAAATATCTGTTCACCGGAAGTTTAAAAAAATAGATCAATTGATATTTAGAAACGCAAAAGAAATATATTTCTATAAAAAATTCCCAATTCTTTAATTATTTACTCTATGCAAAATCGAAATAAATTTGAAATAAAATTCTAATAAAAAAATATTTCTACGAAACTCTCGACGGAAGAGCGGCGTAGGTAAAATGAACGGAATAGCCATAACAAATCGGCTACAAAATTCATTCAAAATAAAAGATAATAATGTGTACGGATCATCGTATTATTGAAATTTTAAGACTTCGTCCTTCAAACAGGTTGCCTGTCTCATATTAGGCATAACTGTTATTGATAGTTGATTAACTTTCCTGTTTTAATATTATATATTATTCACGGCTGGTAATCGGCACAAGCAAGAACAGTTGATTCTGCAAAGAAATTCGTGAGGCTAACTTCCGGTGTTGGTGGAGGAGAGTTCACGAAGACGCTTCGCAAGGTATGTACATGTCAAAAATTGAAATTTTCTTTTTTACTGCTCGAATATTGCAAAATCAGAGAATGCTATGCTTTGGCGAATGCGTTCACGATTAGAAACATGCATAGTTTATTCTTGTATATGAAGTGTAACTCTCGCAAAATCAATCGTCCCACGAAAAAAGGACGAAAATTGTGACACTCTTACATTTATAAGTTGTTCTTGACAAAGATGCAAGTTAAATTTTCAATATGTTTTCATCATGGGAGTCTAAGTGTAATCGGGGATAAATTCCGATTCGTCAGAAGTAAATTGAAGTCTAGATAAATCTACAAACTGTCAATTTTCTCGTTTTCCCGACTTGAGGAGATCGATTCTGATAGAGCATATTGCGAATGCATGAGGAGATTTGCTAGTTTTGTTAATTGTTTTCTGCAAAATTGATAAATTGACACTTTTAAACACAAAACTGATAAATACTCTAATAAAAATAAACTATTCTCTGTCCACTTTCAGGAGATGCCAGGATTCAAGGGAAAGAGGGGGACTGACATTGACTCTTTACAAAAAACCATTTCGATATAGATTGCCTGTATCACCGCCAAGGAAACGAACAAAAACAAGTAGCAGTACACCAAATTTAAAATCCCCATCAATCAGGACACCAAGTTTATTAAAAAAGTCTCTTTCAATTTCAAAATATTTATATCCTTTCAAACGGGTTTACACATCTATTCGGCGCAAACTTTTTATTAAAGATGACGAAAACTTCACCGCAGATCTACAAAAGTTATAATATTCATTGATTTCAGCACATACATAGGTCTAACGTAAATAAACATTCACTTAGTGCTAGTAGTCATGAATAAATTAAACACAAGATGTCAATTAAACTGTGGACATATCCTTAAAATCGGTAAAGCGCTTTACATCTTGTAACCACTACTAACAGAGATCTTTTTTATTAACAAGTGTGTACACATAACACACTAGAAAAACAAACCACAAATTAATATTATTCTCAACTGTATGATATTTAATTTAGAGTGTATCATTTGTATTAGAAATAATAAAGATATGATTCACATTAAATTTGATTATAAAATTATCTTACAGTGCAATTTCAATTTTTTCCAATGTAAGGGAGGTTAATCTTGTGTATCCAATACACAATGGAAGTTGTCACAAACAACAAATGATTAATAATGACAAGTTAAATCATGGGAAACCGCAGTTACAATTATGAATTGATTCCTTAAATGAAATGTTTCTTTCTAGGTGGACAGCCCATGAACAATGAAATATTACTTTTATACTTTTAAAAACCCGACGGAAAGAAGGGCATCAGTTCGTGAATTTATTACCAGACAGACATGCAAAATTTGTGATTATACAGTGGATTACATGTGTCGTACCAAAACTAGCAAATCTCCTCATGCATTCGCAATGTGCTCTATCAGAACCGATCTCCTCAAGCAGGAAAACGAGAAAATTGAGTTTGTAGATTTATCTAGACTTCAATTTACTTCTGACGAATCGGAATTTATCCCCTATTACATTTAGACTCCCATGATGAAAAAATATTGAAAATTTAACTTGCATCTTTGTCAAGAACAACTTAGAAATGTAAGAGTGTCACAATTTTCGTCATGTTTTTCGTGGGACGATTGATTTTGCGAGAGTTACACTTCATATACAAGAATAAACTATGCATGTTTCTAATCGTGAAAGCATTCGCCACAGCATAGCATTCTCTGATTTTGCAATATTCGAGCAGTAAAAAAGAAAATTTCAATTTTTGACATGTACATACCTTGCGAAGCGTCTTCGTGAACTCTCCTCCACCAACACCGGAAGTTATCCTCACGAATTTCGTTGCGGAACCAACTGTTCTGCTTGTGCCGATTACCAGCCGTGTTATTACTCTTCATGTAAGAAACTTTCATTATAATTGACATGATATTATCGAAACATAATTTTACAAAGAATAAATAGCGTCGTTGTACTATGCACTCACATAGTACTATTGTTGGAGTCATTACTATGCTGATGAGCGGAGCTTAGAACAATGTTACGTCATTTAAACGGGCGGGGTCTAAACGGGATCACATGAGCGCTTTTAACAGTGTACAATTTACAATGTATTATACGTTTTTCTTTAACGTTGATGCTGTCGTCTGTCAAAACAATGGCCAGTTCCAGGTTTGGGAATTAAATATTTGACAGTTCATTGTTATTGTTGAAGTTAAATATTTCTTCAATTTAAATGAATATTATTTGCCAATCTTTATACTATCAATACATTTTAGACAAATTTCATTTTTTAAAATCACCAGAGTAATGTCCATGTTATATGCCGAAATATGTCCCACGGTTAGAAGGCATAATGCACTCCCGGGTCATGCATTATGCCTTCTAACATGTAACCACCCTTTCTCAATAACCAGGGCCATCTATACTCAGCTATAATAAAATAATCAATGTTGTAATTTATTAGCAAACTGTGTTTCATTTTTATCTTGAGTATATCCCTTTTCGATGTGGAAACCATTTTATGCAACACTTCGTTGGTTTAAAAGATATGAGTAGTTGAACATAGAACACATTTAATAAATTTTTGTGACAATAAATATCCGTTACTTTGATAACATGTACTTTCAGAAGGATAAAAAATATTAAAATCATTCATTAAATATAAACAGTTGATTTTCTTCAAATCTCCTTGATGTAAAGAAATGAAAAATACTACATTTATCATCTACTCAGAAAACATTATAGTTCAACAATAATCTTTATAATAGGTGTACCAATTGTTTTAATATTTATTTTCCATTCCATTGACAATTCATTCAGTTCACTTTAACTATTGAATGACAGATTAAGCGTACATAGTAAATCTTAACTTAATTTCACTTTATATAATCATTTTGAAAACAAAGAACAATAAACATATGCATTCTAGTGTTTATTTTGTTTTTATAAAGCATATTATAATGTCCTTAAAAAGTAACGGACATTTTGTGTAGGACATGGAATCAAAGTTCATGGGAAATTCAAATTCTACCGATAGAAAAGTTAATGAACCTGATTAGACTATACTTATTTATAATTTTCTTATTCCAAATTGTTTTAATATTTAAAATTAATGCCAATTCAGTGTTGCTAAAATGATTTTCACAGTTTTAAAGAAGTTGAGGGTATTTGTGGAGGGAGTGACATTTGTTTAATTTTGCGTAAGCATATCAATTTTTGGCATTATTTGGTGATAAATAAATATACTGGAATAACTAATTGAACTAGGCTGAAGAATTTCGATATATATAGCAATTGAAATTAATAAATTTGGTTTTAAAAAACGTAACGAATATTTTAACAAAAAACCATTTTAATATAACAAAAATTTCATACTAACCAAAACTCATCAAAGAAAAAAATATTTAAATTAACTAGAATTGTCATTAAAATTCATTTAACATTCTTTTTTGCCAATATTCAACCTTATTGTTTGCGCAATTTCAGTCAATAGTAACGGACATTTCATTTTTAATGATTAGGTACAAACAGTCTTTCAATTTTTTCTTCTTCATCTGCCTGGATTCGAAGCATTCTCCGCGATCTGCCAGTTGCCATCGGCTCTGAAATTTTACATAATATTGCATCTATCCTAATCCAAACCTCATCTGGAGAATTCGGCCATTTAAAGAGATTTTTACTTTTTGCCATGAATGAAATTTCACATTCTAAGTTGTCTAATTCAACTACTCTTCCGATGTACCATCTGTTTTCATAGACCGCTGCAACGAAGTCTCCCTCCAAGAAAACAGATGGTACATCTTCTGTGTCGAGATTATCATCTACGGTTTCAACTGTCCTATATATCTGATCATTCATTCTATCATCGTTATTATTAACTATTTCATTCCTTACTACGGATTGGGTGATCTCATCTTTCCATTCACTTTCGCATGTAACGCCAGATAAACATGTATTACAGTAACAGCTGACGTCTTTGACTTTTATTTTAGAATTCCCTAAACCAACAACGCAATGAATTTTTATTGTTCCCTTCACTGTCTTTAGTACATGTTCCTCTATCTCCTTCGTTACCTCTTCGCATTGTCTGCTTGGCACAAATTTAAATTTGACATTTTTCATACTTGATGAAATTGCCCATTCGAAAAATCCTTTGGCGTCTTGGATGATCACTTTACCAGATCTCATTGCCTCATCTGCCATTCTCTTACAAGTTCCTCCCAAACCGTCGCACGGGCCTTTGCCGTGTCCGGCTTCAAAGTAGTTCCATCGAGCCGTGATGCCATATATCTGTTTATGATTTGCCACGAAGTTGAAAATATGTCTGTTACGATATTGACTAGATGGGCTATCTGTCCAGTAATGTATGGTTTCCAAAGCAGGGTCGATGCTTTTAATTGTCGGTATAAGTTCTTTAACGAACGTTATTACAGTGCCCGCCTTGTGTGCCATCTCATCAGAAACAATGATAAAACTTCGATGCAATAGATCACCTTCTGCTCCTTTATGATATACCACCACCGGATGCAGCGTGACAGATGTTTGATTGAAATATGCACTTTGGACCTCCTCTAGCGACTTGCAAGAGTAATTTTCCGCAAAGTCCATTTGAACTATGACATTATGAGGTGGGAGCTTATCTTTCAATGTACGGATTTGGTCATACTGTGCGTTGACCCTTTCAACGTGGCTTATGAATTCATCAACTTGTTGTTCAAAGATCGATATAAATTTCTGCTTTGCTAATGTTGTCTCAAGAATTTTCGTTACATATTTCTTTTTTCCTTTTTCTTCTATCTCTACTCGTTTCCACTGACTGTGTTTAAAAGGAGTGTTCTCGTCTAGTTTTTCTCTCACCTTATCTTTCAAGTTTTGCTCTTTAACCATCCTTTCTGGGTTCGCATCGACCACGATCCCAACTTTTTTCAGTGATTTAGCGGTAAGTGCTACATTTTGATGCTTAGTGCATTAGCATGTCCACCGGCTTATAAACGAGGTTGTTAGTATATACTTTGGACGTGATCTGCAGAATGATGCCATTGAGATTTTCACTTCTGGATTTTCCGATATAAACTTTCTATAGAGATTTGATAGATAATCTGTGAGGACAAAGGACTGTACCTTCTCTCCTTTGTCTATCTTCTTTGCATCCTTTTTTCCCGGTTGACACCTGCTGTTATCTTCTCTTTCAAGGAAATCTACTATTTTCTGTTGTAAAGCTGTGACTTTTGTTTTTCTTCTTCTTATTCCATTTTGAAGGCGTTTGGAATTCACTGTAGCAAGTTTATGTCTACAAAGTCCGGTAGCTTGTCCGAGCCTAGAGATGCATCTGTACTTTTTAACTATTTGTCCAGAAATTATTTTATGTAAAGAACTTTTCTTACTAGCTGGTGTGTTCTTCTTTGCTTCCCTTATTTCTCGGACTAAAACATTTCCTAGGAGAAGTTGCTTCCTAATTTTGTTTCGTTGATTCTTGGTCAAATTTGCCTCTTTCATTATGTTTTCTGTTTCTTTCCTTGGAGTCAAATTTTAAACTTTACTCTGTTCTATCCGTTGTCGTAGTCTCTGTTTACTTCTTTGAGCTGATTTTAGTTTTCTTTTAGCCTTATCTCTGTCAATTTCCAATGATTTGATTTTTGATTTTGCGTTAGTTATATCTCGTTTCCATCTCTTTAAGGCTCCTTTCCTTCTGTTGTTGAACGGAAATCTTATTTGTAGAGGCTGTACAGGGATATCATTTCGTGGCTCATCTACGCTCTCATATCCACTTGTATCAATGTTGTTATTATTGTTTATATTCATGTCTTCTCTTTTTCTTCGATAAAAATGACGCAGATTTTCTCTATTCTGTTTGTTTCTTTTATCTCTTTCCCTTTTTGTAAGGTTTTCTGACGGTACATAGTTTTTTCGGCGTCTCTGTCTTTCTTTCTCTAGATATTCCTCATTATTCTTCTGTTTTAGTCTTTCCCTATATGCCTTTTGAATCTCGGCTCTTGTCTTTCCCATCTTATATCATCAAACCTGCAAATAATCAAATTAAATGTTCGTTACCATCATGGGGAAATGTACGATACCATTTATACCATAGATTTCTTTGCATAAACAATAACTTTTTCAACATGAATATAAAAATTTAAACAGTAACAATACTATATAAAATCCTATATTATGATAATTAGACCCTTGACCGTGAAATGAAGAACGACAGTCAAATGGTCGTTCCTGTGTTTTGTTTACTTGTATTATATGTGGTTGTCTCTTCTTGTTTGTTTGTTTGGTTTGTTTGTTTAATGACATCCATATAATTTCTTACTTAATTTGACATGCAATGTACTGTATTTGCCTATTTCACCATCATTCATTAAACAAAGATGAGAAAAAAACATGAAGAAAATTGTTAAATGTTCGTTACCAAGCGGTAACGTACATTTTCTTATTTTAAATTGATGCCACTGGTTAACAAGTGCTGATCATGAGTGAAGTTCATGGACATATCGGGAGATGGGCTTCAGAGGCTGATACACATAATTTGTTGGGTATGATTACACAAATGGAAACGTGTATTTGGTTAATATTAATAAGTGCTGTTTTACCTCTTTGTTCTATAAGGTCTGGAGGTTGGTAAATGAAATAGAAGTTCTTCAATTCTGTTTTTCTTGACGTTCCATTGTTGATACTTTCAAATGACGTCACAATGTATGAATAAAATCCGGAAACAACGTTTTTACGTATGTACATTTCCGTAATGTAACGAACATTTAAATCACGTACATTTATTCAATATACATTCCATATTTTTTTATGCGTTCAAATCGAGAATAGAGACACGAATGACATAATTTCTCATAAAGATCATTAACTTATGAATTTGCTAAAATGATAAATCTGTACCATTCTTCCATTTCCGTAAACAACACGTAACGAACATTTTACGATTTACTTCAAAACTTCGGATTTCAGATTCGGAGCGTAATATGAATAATGTAAATCTTTAGCAAATAATTTGATGTGTAATAAAACGTTTCATATAATCAGAGGCCATGAAAATAGATACAACTAAGATAATGTATAAAACAATTGACTTGTATGTGTAGTTAAAGATGGTGGTAACGGAAGTTTTTCGCAAATTTCAATATTGACGACAACGACATTCTCACTGCAATTTTGTTTTGTATATGCTAAATGTAAACAGCTTAAAATTTCGATATTTCTTATCAAACGACAAATGTTGAATTTAACTCCATTGTATCCATAAATCGAAGTTTGATGTTCTCATCTCTATTTATATAATGGCAAATGACCTCGGCGACAGTAACGAACATTTGAAATTTACTCGTAAACGAATTCTCATTTTAAAGTTGATCTTCAAGAAACGTTGGTTCATCATTTATTTAATTGATCTATATAACAACATTGAAATACACACATAAGATTGATCTTAATGGGTTACGTTTAATGAGATTAAGCTAGAACATCATATGGACCTGCTTGTTGAGAAAGAGTGAACGCGAATAATACTGCGCCCTCTATCGGCACTATCGCTGGATGAGGCCAGCGGGAGCGTAATATAACGACTGGATTATTCGGGTTATCTAACCTTGGGACATATTTCGGCTTATTATACAGTTGTAATTTTAATCCAATCAAAAACATCCATTTAAGACATGTGACCGTACATTATTTTTCCCGTATTGTACAACCGGAAGACGTCCAATACGGTTTTTTTTCGTATTGTACATTATGTAAGGAAAGTAACTCGTTGGTTTTTCTGCTAGTAAATTATTTTTAATTGTAATTTACCTTTGGGAATCCCCAGTACGCACACATACATTCCATTGATGTGTGTCGGCCATGAATAACAAAATGAACTAACCTTGTTTAAGTTGTTTTCCTACATTGATAACTAGACGGTGATGTAATTAAGTTACTGATATTTTCCAATTTGATGGCATTTTGCATTTAGCTACTCAAACAAGTAAAATGCTCAGAAAATCGTAAAATAAATCAGTAACCAGCTTGTGTCGATCAGCGTCCCTTGGAAACAACGTCACAGGATGACGATATATTACAAAAGTCAAAGTCGATAGATGGTTGTCTTAAGTATTTTTTCCGGAATTTTTTGTACAAGCTTTTTTTTTCATTGGCATTTATTTTTTGATTTCATATCTAACAATAATTGTTGATTGATTATTAACAATAAACATTGTTTCTTTTATCTTTTTTTATTATCGGGAATCCAAGCCGCCATTTTGTTTACATTACGAAAAAAGTAGTCCGGTGAACATCGTCTATCGAAAAATAAACTGACAAAAACCCCGCCTCCATAAGCGCTTATACCCAATCAGAGTATAGGATTTCTAATTATGTAAATCATATAAGAATTATTAAAAGTTAAACATAAAATCGTTGTTATAGTATTGATCATTTCAGCTGTATAATAAATAGGTCATTATACAGTGTCATGTACAATATGGAAATATATTGTACTCGTACAATATCTTTCCATATTGTACATAACACTGTCACTGTATAATAACCTATTAATATAACATGGACAACACAATATTATTGTATAAATACAATGACCGACCGACTTAGGGTCAGTTTGTTAACACGTGCAATGACCGATAGAATTGGGATCGTTACGTATACTTTGTTAATAGAATTCATTACATTACATTTACAAAATCTGAAAACTGAAACAATGGTGTAATGGTTAATTGGCGTGCTCGTCTCGAGTACGGTAGTTTGTAGGTTCGAGACCCGCGGTCGGTTCAAGCAATCGGCATACATGAAGAACTTCGTTTTTCTGACTCCCAAAGACTTTTGAATTAGTTGGCTTTCCTATCTTTTGATTTTGACTTTTGACCTAATGACGTTTTTTTCCATAAACACATCGTGTGCACTAAATTATATAATATATACTAGTACATTGTTTTAATATTCGTATATTGTAAACCTAATGGCTATTTTTATTTCGACTAAAAATATAAGGGATCATCTTGTTTGGATTCAGATTAAATGACAATCGTTGAAACTAGAAAATGATTAATTTATTATTTTTTTAAATAAATTATACCATAATAATATTATACATTTTTGTACAAATTATGACCAGGACAGGCACAAAAATGTGGCGGATCAAACCGGTTAATGGGATCCCAACCCTTCCCCTCTTAACAATAAGATGCACAATGGCAACGCAGATAGCAACAGACAATAAAGTTACACATGCTTGCTTCCATTTAATAAGACTAAACTATATCACAGTAATTAACAACATAAAGATCAGTGAATATTCGTAAATAACTACTAGCTTAACAGGTAGATTCTGTTTGTTAAAGACCAGTAGCCCTTTTCACAAAAATTCGTAACTATAGTCCTAACTTTTTCACTTAAGATTATCTTACGACAATTCCTAAGTCCTTTTCACAAAGATTATCTTACGACAAATTTTAATCTTACGACTAAAATTACATTTACGATAAAAAATTCTTCCTTAGGTGTACTCGATACAACATTATGTGATAAAGTTTGTCAGTGATTTGCGACAGTTCAATGGTTTTCTCCGAGTACTCCAGTTTTCTCCACCAATAAAACTGACCGATATATTGTTGAAAGGGGCGTTAAACACCATAAACCATCTTCCTTAGCAACCTAATTTCAATTCCATAGCACAACAAAGCATTTTTTTTTAATAAAATTATTCTAAAAAATATCCCCGGCACTAATTTATTAGCAATTTTTATGCTATGATGTGTTTGTATGTTTATATTGAATTTTTATCTAATACAAAAAAAGGTATATGAATCGGTCACCAATAACTGCACAAAATATGAACGGGTATGATTTTCGTATAGAGGAACATTTCTAATGCATGTAAATTAAAATGATCTATAATAATTATCATTACTTGGAGTTGTGCGTCATCATCCACGCGTGGTTACTTTTGGTAGAAGTATTTTTTACGGGAGTACATCTGGAGTGTGAAAAAAACCCTATTCATATAATTCATTTTATCGGTTATTTGTCAGCAAAATATTTACCCCTTTTTTACAATTAATCCCATCCCACATAAAATCAAACGCTTGTTCTTTTACTGATGAAAATTTATCCCGATTTTTCTGAGATAACCCAAATAAAGATGTGTTTATCATCTATCAATCATGAAGACGAATAAATATCCCTGTTATATATTAATATTAATATAACAGAAGAATGTACACAAGTTTATGTATTGCCAGAGTGTTCGATGATCATCGAAGTTGCCAGAAATTAATAAATTATATTACTAATATAAAGGCAAAATCAAAACGATATCATTGGATCCAGAAAATTCCAGTCCTAAAGCGGCTGTTCATACAAAACTTTTGAAAGCGAAGTAGATGTCTAGAAGAAAATCCCGTATTCCTGTTTTTATCCAAAAAAAAAATGAAAAAAAAAGAATTCTCCCCAAGTTTGCAAGTACATGTAGTCTTTTCGATTGTCGATCGTTCCCAATTTGAAATCTAAAATTAATGAGAATTATCCTGATTTTTAGGTCATGTAAACGATACATTGCTGCATTGAAGAGGTAAATGTACGGAATGCATCGTTATAGACAGACTATGTTATTATATTAGTCACGACAAAAAGGAGTAAACAACAATGCCATTTGTAGCGTCTGTTTGTATTAAACCATATTCATTTCAATAAACATTTATCAATATGTGTAAATAGGTTTGTCATACGGTCAGAGAAAATGCGCTAACGATGAATTGCTCTCTTATTTTCAAGTCGAAGCGCCAATACATCGTCCATCTTTTTTTCTATTTTTTTCACTTACGATAAAAGATAAGACCAAAATTTTTCTTACGATCAAAATTTTACACTTAGGACAGGATAGTTTTACACGTAAAGTTAGGACTATTTTTACACTTAAGATTATCGTAAGTATTTTTGCGAAACTCTTTTTAATCTTAGTTTTACACTTACGACAATTTTTTATCGTAAGAATTTTTGTGAAAAGGGCAGCAGAGGTCTTTATTTTATCCTCAAACTATCTTAAGCTTAATAACAGCCATAATACCTTTTTTCATACTCAATCATTAACCTGGTTAAAATATGTTTGTGATGAAGTGGGTTTTTTTTAATTTGCGGTTATAAACATGCGGTTAATGATTAAGGAAATTCTCAGCCAGAGTTCGGTCCAAGTTTTAGAACTTCAGAATGGGTTCATAATAAATAAGTGTGAATGATATAAGAAATACAATTACAAGTGAAACGATTCAAAACCAATTTATTTTGATCAGTTACTTGTCAAAATAGTTAACGTTTATGAGAGTCTGATAATAAAATTAATTGTGTATTATGGTCCTATATCAACATAATGCAAAAGAAAATTATTGACTCGAGGTTGAAAGTCCAGTCTTTCCAGCACTGTGCCTACCTAAAAAAACTAATCCCCCCGAAATAGTCGAAATTAATGGTTTATAATTTACATGTGATGAAATTCATTGTTTTATTTAAAAAATAAAAATAAATAAACAATTCTAATATGACGTGCTGTTTTGGCTTTGTAAACAAAAGGGTATAAAAATCCCCGATTTATTATGGCTTGCACGCGCTGATGATCATGACGTATTTGGCTGTTCTATTATACCCTTTTGTTTACAAAGCCAAAACAGCACGTCATAGAAATAATTTATGGAAGGGGCCGGGGTAAGTTTGTTGGAGATTTTAATATAGGAAGGGGTAAGTTTGTTGGAGATTTTAATATGGGAAGGGGTAAGTTTGTTGGAGATTTTAATATGGGAAGGGGTAAGTTTGTTGGAGATTTTGATAGAACACTATAAAGGAATGTGGATTAAAAATTTACCGTATATGTCCTATTAGAATAGAAATAATTTATGGAAGGGGTAAGTTTGATGGAGATTTTAATATGGGTAACATTATCTGTGTTAACGCTCGGGGTAAAAATTTTACGCAGATAATGTTACCCATATTAAAATCTCCAACAAACTTACCCCTTCCATAAATTATTTCTTAAATGGAAAAAAAAAAAGTAAAAAAAGATTGATTGATTGATTGATTGATTGATTGATTGATTGATTTATTTATTTATTTATTTATTTATTTATTTATTTATTTATTTATTTATTTATTTATTTATTGGTTGATTGATTGATTGATTGATTGATTGATTGAAAAGAGGAGAGATGCATGAAATTATGGAAAGAAATTATAAAAGTGATTGTCCGATTAATTCCATCAGTAACACAGACTAAGCGAACAACTACACTACTTAATCATAAAAGTGGTCTTATCTAGTGCAGAGACTGATATAATTTAGGGTTTCGTCGTGGACGTCCGCGTTAAACCATGCTAAACCCATTGCTAATAAAGTTGTGACTTCTTTCACATTTCAAGATAAAAACAAAATATACGTTTATTGTACGAGAATCTAAATTTTATTTGTATTCGCTTCCAAACAGGAGCATGAGGAGAGAAAAGCTCATTCATCAGTAAATGATACGTATTTACGGAAACTCGCACCTGTCTGATTCGTTATTATATTTTGTTTACAATTCAGAGTCTTTCATGTGCTTTAAATTATTTGTTTACTTCGATTGCGCATTGATTTAATGTCGGGGTAAATTAGAGAAAGTAACAACAAATAATACCTTGTGAATGTATTAGTCCTCTACTAACAATTTTAAACAATAACATTGGTGTTTATTATTAATACAATTTAGCGGTGTGATGTGATGTTATCCTCACAGTAGTTGAATTTCACATGCAAGCATTAACAAGATTACGATCTCTATAACCATATCAACTAATTTGTTTACGATTTAGGGAGAAAAACCGGAAGAAGCAGACAGCAAAATCGGCCAACTGTGGCGGATGTAAAAGTGGAAAAAGTGGGAAAAGGAAAAAAAAGATGACACCTGAAGGGGAGCAAGAAGAAAAAGTTGTAGAAATATTGTTACCCAATACAACTATCGTTACACACTGCATATTGAAAAATGATACACAACGATTGGTGAAATGTTTTGAAGATGATGAAGACGAATACAAAGATACTGTAGCTGAGTTGATAAATCAACGTGGTGAGGATGGAAAGTCGCCACTCGATGTTGCAGCTACACTAGGTCGCGTTGACATGTCAAGAGAGTTGATTCAAAGAGGAGCAGATGTGATGTCAGTTAACTGTCAAGGTAGGATGTATAGTTTGATACCATGGTCATGGAACCACAGGTTCTATGATACTGTGTGTTCGCATGATATTTCAACCAATTTTTTCCGCAATTTTTTTTATTTAACTACCATGGTACCACATAACCCCCATATACATTATAACAGGAATAAGTTTTGTCACTAGTTTAGATCATTTTGCGGCCAAACATTTGTCATAGGGCACCAAATTTGGCAACCAATTTGAAAAATGTCAATCTCTGGAAATGCAGTTTTATTCTTTCATCTTTGATTATTACAATAAAGACATACTCTGTGTCACATGAACCATTTTTCCAAAATATGGTACTTATCTTTTATATACCCATTCTTTACCTTTTTGCATGGAAAAACTAAAACTATGCTCACAAGTTAAATGGTCCTTGTTTTATATTCTGCCTTTACAATTAGAATGAATGAATACGTCCTTGACTATTGGTTTTCTATTGCATGTTTATGTATGACAGTATGTATTCCCTGAGAGATCCAGTTATCAAGCATTGGTTGTGTAATGGTTAGCATGCTCGCGTGCAGTAGATTGTGGGTTTGAGCTCAGGTTGGGTCTAACCAAAGATTATGAAATTGGTATTTGTTGTTCCTCTGTTAAGCATGCAGCATTAAGGAGTAAGAGCATAAACTGGATGGCTCAGAATGCAAGATAATGTTTCAGAGTGGAGCAACATGTCTACCTGTAGACTGTTGTTTCAGTGAGCTAGCACTATAAAGATCCAATTACGCATCTTGGTCTAGTACAAAACGGACATCATCATCATTTCATCGAATGTAACTTATTCTCGCCATGATATAGATGAAAAATTGCTTATTTGGTATTAAACAACAATCACTCACTCTCTCTACTTCAATAATAGAGGATTCTCACAATGTGTTGACTCCCAGTATCAAAATCCTACTCTGAGGCCAGTATAGTAACATGTTCTGCACTGCAAATTAATGTTTTTCATTTATAAATACATATATATCTGTTTGGGTACGTTGCAGAATCCCTGCTGGGCTTTTTGATGACAGAAAGAGAGAGCACATTGGTGGCTATAATATAGACCCTTACCACACAAAGAATTATCATCATATGGTCATTTTGATCTGACAATAAATTGAAAACATGACTAAATATTGGGCTCAGTCTGTCTATATAATTATGTATATTTTTTTTTGTTTTTAGTATTCTAAAAAATTGCAAAAAAAAACCAATTAAGTGGGTGTTACAATAAGGTAGATTGGCAAATGACAAATTCTGATTTTAAACACAATATTCATACATGTAGATACTGAATTACACCTTTTACCATTATACAGGTTATTGTGCAATGCACCATGCAGCAGCATGGGGGAAACTTGGAGTTTTAAAAGCTCTTGTTGAAGCTCAGTCAGATTTACAACAGAAAAATGTTCACGGAGAGAGGGCAAGGGAAACAGCCCTTAGATACAACAAGACAGAGTGTGTCGACTTTTTAGATTGGGCAGGTATGTACATATTATACACCAAGTAAGCATTTTAGACCTAGTAGATTTGGGATACCATTAATTTGTTGAAGCATGTCAATTTTTTTTGTTTCATGGCATTTACTAAACTAATGGCCAGGAAAAGTTTGAAGATACTAAAGCGGTAATCAGAAGCCATAAATCAATGAAGGACAGACCTTACAATGGCCAAAAGAAAAAGGACAAACAATGATCTACAAAATACTAAACACCAAAAATGATAGTATATAATTTCCGAACACTAACCCAACAAAAATTTTAGGGTGAACTCAGGTGCTCTGGAAGGGTAAGAAGTTAAAGTATGCTGCAGATGGTTATATTGTTAACCATATTAACTTTTAATTATAACTATATGCTTTATAAACTAGAATGTATACATGTAAAGTACAATATTCTTTATAGTCAGGATGATTTCTATATAGGGTTAGGGTTATGGTGTTTAACACCACTTTCAAAAATATTTCAGCTATATTGTGGCGGTCAGTTTTATTGGTGAAGGAATCCGGAGTACCCGGAGAAAACCACTGACCTGCCGCAAGTCACTGACAAACTTTATCACATAAAGTATTGAATACACCTCCCCTGAGCGGGATTCAAATGCACAACGTTAGTTAGGCACTGATTGGTTTCTATGTATATTTCATACAATATGTAAAATCATATACATGTAACTACATATACATGTACAGCTAATATGTAATCAATGATAGGTGTTAGATTATCAAAAACAATAACATACTACACTAACCAGAGCCCCAGAGGGCTGAACCTGTATCATTCACTTGAAACAGATTCTTCTGTTATATTTGTAAAGGAGATTTCATCAATTATTCATTCAAAGTTTGGTTCCTTTGCTAGTGGTTTCAGAAGAATTTTTTTTTACCAATCAGTGGCAGCCATATTGTCAGTGTTGGTCAAGTGGTTTCAGAAGAGATTTTTTATTTGGCCAATTAGAAACAAACATTTCTAATTTAGTAACAGTGGCCATCTTGTATTGAAGGTTGGGCTGTCAGATACAAACTTGAAATGGGCCCACCTAAGCCAAAGGACCATCCCAGTCTGTTTGAAGACTTTAATGTGATTTCTCTTTATCAAAATAAGCCTAATTTTCATAATCTGTATAAATTGGCTGTGCAAACCATATCACTGAAAAACCTGGAATGTACATGTATGTTAAATTACTCATTGTCATACAGTGCAGTTCAAATTTGAGCTTATTATGTCTTAAAACTAACTTCTTTAAGCATTAATGAACAATTAAACAAATATATATTTTAGTACTGGTAGCCATCTTGGGTGAAGAGCAGGGCTCCAATATACAAATTTGAAAGAGGGTCACCCCCCTAATAACCAATTCAATCCACTTTCGTTATATGGTTTCTGAAGAAAAAACTTTAATGGGATTTTATTTTATCAAAATATGCCTAATTTGCATATTCAATATAAATCAGCTGAACAAAAAAATCTCATGGAAACACTCAGAGTATCTGTTAAACTACTCATAGCTATATACATCAGTGCAAATTGATTGCAAAAGCTTACCTGGTCATTTAGCTGAAAATAAATAATAAAATATCTGAAAGGTGTACAACTACTACCCACTAAATAAAAGCAAAAAATTGCAATAAAAATACACTTAAAACTATAAATATATTATGCATATTCTTTTTCAAGTTATTATATGCATACCTGTTAACCTCTGGGAACTGCTAGGGGGGAGATCTCCCCCCTACCAACTCTTCTAAGGGGGAGATTTTGTGCGTTGCCTTTAAACGCACAAAATTGTACCTTGTAGTTGCATACATGTGATAGAGTTGCTATGCTACAACTGGAGATTTGTAGATTTTTGGCTGGAGATTTTTTATCGAGGTATTTGATGCATGTTTTTATTGTTAATTGATGTTTTCTTTTTGTTTGTTTCAGTATTGAACCAACTGCATCCCATTTCAATATATATTGTTTACATTTCTGTCTTATTAGTAGTGTTTCATATGATGAATGAAGGATAAAAACTGTATTTATAATTTATTCATAATCATTCATAATCATAAGGTTATTACAAAGCAATAAAAATGAAGACAGAATGCTCTGAACAATAAAGTCATAGAGCACTAAAATTAAAAAGTCACTTTGCTGCTGGTGCGTTGGGTGATAGCATACGTTTTGGCATTTTTGTGGTTTATCAATTCCATCCTGGAACTTAGTCCTTAAATAATACTTTGATCGGCTTTGGTCCCAAACAAGCCATAACAACTCAATCCGAGATGAATTCATTGCACGTTTGATCGAAATAAGAAGTTTTCCTCGGCATCAAAGGTTGTCCGACTCCTGTTTGCACAACGGTTTATAACTATTTTTAATTGCCGCTATCAGACTTCTAATCATCTAAGCGTATGCCACAAACCCACTTCCTTATCCCCAATTAACTGTCAATCAGTGGATAATTGTTGTATAATCATCAACACCTTAATTAATCTCCATGACCCATTTTACCTGTAAATGTGTCAAACAGATCAATAACCGGATATCATTTACATTCGTATCTCTCGGCGTTTTTCATCAGCGCGGGGGTTGCAAATGGGGAATTTCCAGAAATATTGATCGCAAAATGTAGGTCAAGATTTTATTGTACTTGATTTTTTTGTTGGGGGGATATCGTGCGGGAGGAAAAAGGTGTGTGCGGGAGATTAATGTCTCCCGCGCATGAGACCCAGTCCATGCGGGAGATAAGGCTCTTACGCGGGAGACTCCCGCGAAAAGGGGGAGGGTTAACAGGTATGTATATGTACATGTGTTGTGGGAGTTTACAGTGAGTCAATTGAATTGTTCATGTTGTCAATGTGGTTGGTGGAATTGCCTACCATCACTTCGAGCTTTCTCATTTACTTGATGAAAAATTAATATGGTAAGCCTGGAGTATTAATAAAGAATTTTTTTGATCTATAAAGAAACTCTGTTATAAATATGAGATGTGATAATGGCATTTTTATACGACTTTCTATAAAAAGGCACTGGTGTTTTGGGTTAGGTTGTCTGGGGGGCAGATGGGTACAACTAAGGATATTAAGGGTAGACACCCTTTTATTATACTGTCCTAAGAGGCCTGTTATATGTACATACATATTTTGTATATTAAAGTATTTTAAATTAATTACAGTCTTGTTTTGATTTTTGTGGTTTTTCTCCGGGTCCTACGGTTTCCTCCACCAATAAAACTGACCGCCACGATATAACTGAAATATTGTTGAAAGTGGCGTTAAATGCCATAAGCCATCAAACCATGTTTTGATTTTTATTCAACAATCTTTTAATTATTGAAATCTTTCCACTTTTATTAAAAAAAAACCTTTAATTATTTATTTACAGAAGCTAAAGTCGACCTACTGAATTTTATTAAGACAACACAAGAGACGTTGGCAGACCCAGATAAAGTTCAGGGGAGGTTATCTAAAGATGATAAAGTAAGCAACAATTTCATTGCAATGCAATCGCTTGTCAAATAACATGATACAAATTATACAAGGAAGGTTATCTAAAGATGATAAAGTAAGAAGAATTTACAATGGGATTACTTTTTTTTTTTTCAATGTGTATTTTTATTCGAATAAACGTGATACAATTTATGGCATTTTAAACAAAATTTGAGGGAAATGTCTTTGAAATACAGTGGAACTTTTGCAATCCAACACCTGAGTTTTCCGACATCCTGTTACATCCGACAAAAATTTATGTTCCCAAAGTATTTCTGTTAGCTAAAATAAAACTTGAGTATTCCGACATCCTGTGACATCCGACAACAATTTATGTTCCCAAAGTATTTCTGTTAGGCTTAACTAAAATAAAACCTGAATATTCAGACATCCTGAACAATCCGACACATTCCCCTGGTCTCTTGGTGTGTCAGATTAGACAGGTTTCCACTGTACAATGTATTTATTTACCATATCTGTCTATTGTCTATCGCAGGTCATTTTAATATTAGACTGTTGTAAACAATAGTATTGGTTCTATTATCACTGTTATGCTTTGATAAACACAGATTTCATTGTATTTCAATGATGCAATTAAAAACAATTACTTGGATTACTGTCCTCATGATGAGTACCAATCCTCCGGCCTATGGCCAGTAAAACTACCAATCCTCCGGCCCAAGGCCAGTAAAACTTTATTCGTACCAGAAAAATTTTCAGTTTTTTAAAGAACTATATAAAGATAAATTCTAGAATTTGATTCGGATCAGTAAATTTTAATTTTCATTTCGAGGACTGGGATTAATGTTTTTTTGTTCAACATCAGCACCCATGATTACATTGTACTTTCAATAAAATGGTATATTATGTAAATGAGGTATACAATCAGAACTTTTCTAGTGAAGAATTACATTTTCTTAGTTCACCAGTGATGAGTCAAAATAGCAGTCTTCTCACTAACCCACTTGCACGTTGCCGGGGACAAATAAAACTGGATTCGGACAAGTGAAAATTATGAAAGAATTTGTTTGAATAGATTGAAAAATTTTCTAAAATTTGGCTTTCGGGCAAGTAGGTGAACAAAATTAAGGCAAAGACTGAAAGAGGTCACAAGACCAGAGTTATTTATAATAGTCTATAAAAAAAAACCATTTTAACCGTTACTTTGAAAACACAAAATAATGGAATGTAACTTGACAACAATTTTTTGGGGAGTAGGGGAAGGGGTAAAAATTTCTGAAAAAGATTCATTATAAGCTACACGTAGAGGACCAATAATTGTATATTTATCTAGGTGTTTTTTTTCTGCAGCCGATCTACAATAAATTGGCCTCTCTATGTTGACTGATTGGTGTTTAATGACAACATTAGCAGTATTTCAGCTATATCGTGGCATGAATAGCCTCTCTAGGACTCTTATAGGAAAGATGTTTATAAATCTTTGGAAATAATAGCTGCTCTCTTTATTTTCCAAGTTCTAACTACCAGTAATTATGAGTAGGTTTATAATAAGTAATATAGTGTCTTGCATGCCTCTGATTTTCAAATTATTTTGTTTCAAAATGTCTGCCATGACCTTAAAATGAAATTAAATTAAGTACATGTACATTGTATTTGAATCTTCAACATTTTAATCTATAGCTGATAATAAAGTCATACAGTTAACAGTGTATGCTATTTTTAGATAAGACCTTATTATCTAATGACTTAAATATTTTTAGAGTGCACCTTATCTTTGTGTTGACTTACATTGAAATCAACACAGTAAAAGTCAAATTAATTCTTTAAACAGAAGTCAGATTTTAAAATTGTTCTTATTATTTGTATTTTTGAGATACATATTCATGTTATATTTAAAAATGAAAACAAATCAACTGTTTTAAAATATCCTGTCAAAAGTAACAAAAGCATTTATCTGAGGCAGTCCATAGGATATTAAAAATGATCGTTAAGGAAAAAGTGGCTGCTGTTCTCAGCAGTGACATTTAACCATACAGCAGCTGCCTTGATATCAAATTGAATCTAACTGATTATTGAATATTAACCAGTGATACCACCCCTTCTGAAATGCAATATAAAGTGGCCTTGTAAGAGGGGGACAATTCAATAATATTATAATATCTCAGTTGTGCATCTGCCATCTGGCCTGATAAATGTAGAGGAGGGGGGGGGGGGGGGGGGGGGGCTTTGGTGGAAGTCAAGTGGCCTTATAAGAATGGGACTACTGTTTGTCAAAATATTAATGGAAAAAAAAATTAAGTGAGATTTTGTTGAGCACAAACTACAAAATATGTATTTTCAACACTAAGACCACTAATTTTAATAATTTTAAGGGGTTTCAGCATTTAACGCCGCTTTCAACAATATTTCAGTTATATTGTGGCGGTCACTAATTGTTAAACTGACTATTGTGGATGTTTCACTGAAAATGACACACTCTCAGGCAAGATTTTGTTGTCTATGACTTGTACAAGCCATATCTGAAATCTTTCCCTCAGGTGTTTGAAAATTTCCTGTCTTGTACTTTCATTTGTGTTATGTTTTGTATATTTTTATATTTTCAGTGGGCCGTCGTGGTCGTGATCGTATGGTAGTTGGATTTACAACTACCTGTGCAATCAGTGCCTATCACCACTAAAGTTGTGAGTTTGAATCCCGTTCATGGCAATGTGTACTCGATACAACATTATATTAATATATATATATATATGATAAAGTTTGTCAGCGACTTGCCACAGGTCGGTGGTTTGCTTCGGGTACTCCTGTTTCCTCCACCAATAAAACTGACTGCCACAATATAACTGAAATTTTGTTGAAAGTGGCATTAAACACCATAAACCTAAACCACCAATAATAACGATTGTCTTGTTCTTTTTAAGAATATTATAACTAACACATGTAAAGAGAAGGCTGAATGGGTGGAGAGAACAAGTGATGCCACCACTAAAGATTTTCTTACACAGAAAATGGCTTTAGAGGAAGTCATCAATCCAATCCTCCAAAAGCTCAATGAACCACGTAAGTATATGTTTATCTTGTTATGCAATTTTCCGACAGTAAAATCACTGATTGATGTCAACAAATATTCAAATGTAATATAATATGAAATGTCCAAATTTCATAATTAGAATTATGTCATTTTTTTTTTTGCAGAAATGCAAATTTGGAATTTAAAGAGCAAAATAAAATTGAATTGAATGATCTTTGGATTGTCCCCATTCAAACTTGTACACACATCATACAGCTACATCATCCAACTAAAATGGCCACCATTTCTCAAATGGCAAACATATTTTTACATTTTCAGCAACATTCTCTGAAATTGAATTTAAAGCTGTAAATAAAAGATTACCACCTCTGACATGTCTAGGAAACCTCTCGTTATTCCTTATTTGTATATTTATTTATACGTTTTTGTATCATGTAAAACAGTATTTTCCTTGATATAACATAATGTGATAGTGTTTGTCAGTGACTTGTGGCAGGTCGGTGCACATGGTTTTCTCCGGATACTCTGTTTTCCTCCACCAATAATACTGACCACCACAATATAACTGAAATAAGTGGCATTAGACTCCATAATACTAACCTTATAAACTATTTTCCCAAGAATAATTAATTTAATGTAGACAGATATATTTGGTGATTGAAGTGGACAGCTTCAGTGGACTAATTCCCAAACAATAATACCCTGTTTTTGAATATTTGAATAGAAAAAGAGGTTAAATAAAAATTTCAATGTTAGTTGCTTTATCTCCTTAACGTTACTAAAGTACTTATCCCAGTTCAATATACTGAGGTTCAACTAATAAATTTTCATATAAACAATTTATATTTTACTGGTATATATTCTGTCTAGAAAGTTAATACAGTCACACCTGTCTAAACCGAACCCTGAATAAAACAGAATGCTGTATCAATTGAACTTTAAATAAAATCCATACACAATACACAATGTATCAGAAATACTTCCAACTCGTCTAGGTGAGTTCTGGTCTCATTCATCATTTGTGTTTGGGACTCACCATTTCTTACAAAAAAATAACAAAACATGCGCTAGTAGGACTCATGACTTTTTAGATGGAATTCGTCAAAATTTTATTGTGCAAATTTCTCTGATGTATACATGAAATCTTTGTTAATTGAACCTGTATAAACTGAACACCTGTCTATTCCAACCATAAAAGTTGATCCAAAGGTGGTTCGGTGTAGACAGGTTTCACAGTATATATATAATTATGATTGATTATGATAATTACACATGCTGTTTTATTTAATTAATAACAGTTGAATCTGTAAGTAAACTTGTGTGTGAAACAGATTTGATACTCTGTGTGTGTGTAAAAAATATAACTCTATTTCACACTCTATCTCTCACTCGATTGAGTTATTATTACTCTGACTAGTGCCAGTCACATTATAGTACAAGTGTGAGTACAATTTGACGTGTGTGTGTGCGTGTGTAGAAATAACTTTACATCACATTGATATATCAGTCGTTAGTAGACTGTTTTAGTCTTGACTCTCATTGTTGTAAGATCTTATTCTCACATTCTGTGTGTGGTGTGAGTGTGCGTGTGTAGAAATAACTTTACATCACATTGATATATCAGTCGTTAGTAGACTGTTTTAGTCTTTACTCTCACTGTTATAAGATCTTATTCTCACATTCTTTGTGTGTTGTGAGTGTGCGTGTGTAGAAATAACTTTACATCACATTTGATATATCAGTCGTTAGTAGACTATTAGACTTTACTTTCACTGTTGTAAGATCGTATTCTCACATTCTCAATGGTAAATGTACATAAACTGGAAAATACCAGAAAAAAAAATCATCATTTCCATGCTAAGATAGACTATACAGTCCTGGAAAATGAAAAATTGAATTTACAGTTCCGAATCAAATTCTTGAATTTATTTTTATGATTATAATAAATAAAAAATGAAAAATTTACTGGTCCAAACAAAGTTTTACTGGTCTTGGGCTGGGCCAAATATAGTAGTCTTGTATTTATAAGGCCACATCTGCAATGAAAAGTGGGCATTTATGAGGGTTGGTCTCTCGTGAGCGGGACGATTTACATATACTAGTATTTTACTAGCTATCTCAGTACATAAAAAATATGGCCTTATAAGAGGAGTGGTCTTTGGTGAACAATGGTAAAAATAAAAACCCATAAGAGTTTTCTCCCCTGAAATTACAAATATTCAGCTACAGCTACATGATAGGAGATTATAGAGTTTTGTTTTTTGTTTTTTTTATAATCAGATCATCATGGAAAGATTTAATCATTCAAAAAGTTTCATAAAAAAATAAGACAGAAATTCAATTAGGTATTTTTCTATTGGAACCTTTTTCAAGGAACTATTTTCTTTGTTCCATGTTTATCTTTAATGCCTTCATTGACCATTTTATATTGGTAGATATGTTAAAATAAAATAAAAAGATATTAAAACCTGTGTTTTCCGCCATCTAATTTAGAGTTTAGATATTTTCATTTTTTATTTCTTAGCAAGAGTTATCTCCCATTAGATATTTTTCTGATCATAATGAATTAATTCTTGTTTAGTTTTACGTTCTGTTACAGTATTGTGATATAATTCTGATCAATGAAATACTCATAATACAGAATTGTCTTTCCAAATAATAAAAGCTAATTTGGCATTAAATGCCAATCAATCAATCAAGCTAATATCACTGTTATTCTTCACATTAGTTTTGGGGCTTGGGAGTTAAAAAGTGCAGTACCAGTATATATATGCTGAAAGATTTCAAAAGTATATTTACCAAGTCAAAAATAATCTTGAAAATTGTTATTTGAACTCTATAATAAAATGTTATGTCTAGTTATAAAGGAAGTAAATATGTTATTTGGAAAGATCAATATGTGCATTACAAAACAATGGGAAATTAGGTAACCATTCTAATCTCAAAAGTTCAGTTAGAAACATAGCTTATTAAATTACAGTGAAAGAAATATCATCTTCTTAGTAAAACTGATTATATCTGGGGTGGTCGAGGTCATGGTCGTATGGTAGTTGGATTTACAACTACCTGTGCAATAAAGTTGTGAGTTCGAACCCCGTACATGACAAGGTGTACAACATTATGTGATAAAGTTTGCCAGTGACTTGCGACAGGTCGGTGATTTTCTCCCGTACTCCAGTTTCCTCCATCAATAGAACTGACCGCCACGATATAACTGAAATATTGTTGAAAGTGGCATTAAACACCATAAACCAAACCAGATATATATCTAGCTCAGTTTAATCTATTCACTTACTTTTGTATGCATTTTGAATGAGATCAAGTAACCCTCTAAATGCAAAAGAAATTTTGAAGATATATGAAACAGAACAAAAAATATATCCAATCAGAAGTCCCACACTTCTGCAATGGAAAAGTGGTTTTATAAGAGGGATGACTTCTCTTGAGGAGGACAATTGAGTAATACAGTAAAACCTGCCTTTAAAGGACATCTCTATATAGCAAATCACTGTCTATAAAGGACATCCTCATTTTTTCCATTAATGAATAGTACATATAATTTTAAACTGTATATAGAGGACAACTGCTCATAAAGGCCACATTTTCAAGTTCCTTTGGGTGGTCTTTATATACAGGTTTGACTAGTTTACTATCTTAGTACATCTGAAATCTGGCTTGATAAGAGAGATGTTCTTTAGTGGGAGTGGCCTTATAAAGAGGGGGGCTATTGTATCACAAAGATGAGTGATATGTCTATCACAGTGGTTTATCATTCACGAAGCTGAGTGATATGTCTATCACAGTGGTTTATCGTTCACAAAGATGAGTGATATGTCTATCACAGTGGTTTATCGTTCACGAAGCTGAGTGGTATGTCTATCACAGTGATTTATCGTTCACAAAGCTGAGTGATATGTCTATCACAGTGGTTTATCGTTCACGAAGCTGAGTGATATGTCTATCACAGTGATTTATCGTTCACGAAGCTGAGTGATATGTCTATCACAGTGATTTATCGTTCACGAAACTGAGTGATATGTCTATCACAGTGGTTTATCATTCACTAAGCTGAGTCAGATATGTCTATCACAATGGTTTATCGTTCATGAAGCTGAGTCAGATATGTCTATCACAATAGTTTATCGTTCACGAAGCTGAGTGATATGTCTATCACAATGATTTATCGTTCATGAAGCTGAGTGATATGTCTATCACAGTGGTTTATCATTCACGAAACTGAGTGATATGTCTATCACAGTGATTTATCATTCACGAAGCTGAGTGATATGTCTATCACAGTGGTTTATCGTTCACGAAGCTGAGTGATATGTCTATCACAGTGGTTTATCGTTCACGAAGCTGAGTCAGATATGTCTATCACAGTGGTTTATCATTCACGAAGCTGAGTGATATGTTTATCACAGTGGTTTATCGTTCACGAAGCTGAGTGATTTGTCTATCACAGTGATTTATTGTTCACGAAGCTGAGTGATATGTCTATCACAGTGGTTTATCGTTCACGAAGCTGAGTGATATGTCTATCACAGTGGTTTATCGTTCACGAAGCGGAGTGATATGTCTATCACAGTGGTTTATCGTTCACGAAGCTGAGTGATATGTCTATCACAGTGATTTATCGTTCACGAAGCTGAGTGATATGTCTATCACAGTGATTTATCGTTCACGAAGCTGAGTGATATGTCTATCACAGTGGTTTATCATTCACTAAGCCGAGTCAGATATGTCTATCACAATGGTTTATCGTTCATGAAGCTGAGTCAGATATGTCTATCACAATAGTTTATCGTTCACGAAGCTGAGTGATATGTCTATCACAATGATTTATCGTTCATGAAGCTGAGTGATATGTCTATCACAGTGGTTTATCATTCACGAAACTGAGTGATATGTCTATCACAGTGATTTATCGTTCACGAAGCTGAGTGATATGTCTATCACAGTGGTTTATCGTTCACGAAGCTGAGTGATATGTCTATCACAGTGGTTTATCGTTCACGAAGCTGAGTCAGATATGTCTATCACAGTGGTTTATCGTTCACGAAGCTGAGTGATATGTCTATCACAGTGATTTATTGTTCACGAAGCTGAGTGATATGTCTATCACAGTGGTTTATCGTTCACGAAGCTGAGTGATATGTCTATCACAGTGGTTTATCGTTCACGAAGCGGAGTGATATGTCTATCACAGTGGTTTATTGTTCACGAAGCTGAGTGATATGTCTATCACAGTGATTTATCATTCACGAAGCTGAGTGATATGTCTATCACAGTGATTTATCGTTCACGAAGCTGAGTGATATGTCTATCACAGTGATTTATCGTTCATGAAGCTGAGTGATATGTCTATCACAGTGGTTTATCGTTCACTAAGCGGAGTGATATGTCTATCACAGTGGTTTATTGTTCACGAAGCTGAGTGATATGTCTATCACAGTGATTTATCATTCACGAAGCTGAGTGATATGTCTATTACAGTGGTTTATCATTCATGAAACTGAGTGATATGTCTATCACAGTGATTTATCATTCACAAAGCTGAGTGATATGTCTATCACAGTGGTTTATCGTTCACGAAGCTGAGTGATATGTCTATCACCGTGGTTTATCGTTCATGAAGCTGAGTCAGATATGTCTATCACAGTGGTTTATCATTCACGAAGCTGAGTGATATGTCTATCACAGTGGTTTATCGTTCACGAAGCTGAGTGATATGTCTATCACAGTGGTTTATCGTTCACGAAGCTGAGTGATATGTCTATCACAGTGATTTATCGTTCACGAAGCTGAGTGATATGTCTATCACAGTGGTTTATCGTTCACGAAGCTGAGTGATATGTCTATCACAGTGATTTATCAGTCACGAAGCTGAGTGATATGTCTGTCACTGTGGTTTATCGTTCACGAAGCTGAGTGATGTGTCTATCACCGTGGTTTATCATGCTTTGTCTCTAGACTGTACTGTATTGTATGTATTTCTTCTTTCTAAACTTTGTGTGTGTTGCATGGCAAGGTATATTATATACATGTATTGTAGTTTATCCTGCAATCAATACATTTGCTGTACAAATATGCTATATGAATAAATTTTTGCTTTATTCGTACTAGACGAATAAACTTTTCAGCCTACAAATAAACTTTCCTGGTACCCTGTAGCTATGTACAGTGGAGGGCGCAGACAAGTATGAAACTGGTACTAATGTAACGCGGACCACGAAGAAGACACCATTGACAACATTTATGAAAGGCGAGGAATGACGCTTGTTTCTGTCCTTTTTGTTTAAATCTGACAAGTTTTCCGACTTTTTTGACATTGCAGGATAAACACAATATACGTACAATGTCGTTAAATATCAAATTCATTTGTACTCGATGCGAAACAGGCCTGAAAAGCTCGCCAAAGGCTCGCTATTCTGCTTGTTTCTAAAGCTCGTACAAATAAATTTTATATTTACCGACAATGTACGTATATTGTATATATCTCTGCATACGAAAAAAAAATTTGCTAATTTATTAATTTTCTATATCTGGTTACTATGGTTACATGTACATGTATATACTGATGGAGGTGAAGAATATATACCCTATTCTACAAGATCATATAAAAGAAACGATATGTATAAATCTATATTTATAATACATGTATATTGATAAAAATTATTTGATTTTGAGGATTAAAGAAATTAATTGGTTCATTGATTCTTGAACCATGTTCATTGTATAATCTCACAAGCAGTAATGTTTTGTTTTAGATTAACTGGCAATAGCTCCAATTTGTATGAAAGTTGGTCATCTTATTAGAAGTCATAGTATAGATGATATACTGTCAGTGACTGCAAACATTGATATAGTCAATGTATTTTGTGATGTTGTGATTTCGAATCAATACAACATTTATGCGATAAAGTTTGTCAGTGACTTGGGGCAGTTCTGTGAATTTCTCTGGATACTCCGGTTTCCTCCACCAATAAAACTGACTGCCACAATATAACTGAAATATTGTTGAAAGTGGCATTAAACACCATAAACCTAAAACATAACCCAAATAGTACATCTGGAGGATAAATAATTTAGACTTAACAAGTTGTCTTTCTCGATGTTGAAACATCTCTCAGATATACAAATCTCTAGAAAAAGGCAATAGAACAAAAAATTAAGAATTTAGTAGGCAGTTAATATGAATGAAAATCTCCACATGGGAAACTCTAATAAATGTAACAAGTGCTTTTAATTCTGTACTTTATCTAACATTTCACAGAGATATCTTTAATAATGAACCTAATTTGACCTTAAAATGAGTACATAATGATTCCAAAGCTTGTATATAAGTGGTACTATTTATCTGCTAAGTGGTAGACATTTTTTCTATAACACTAACTCATAATGATATGTATAAATCAAAATAATAACATACAACATGTACTGTTAAACCTGCTTTTAAAGAACACCTGTATATAACAAATCTCTGACTCTCATTTTCCCTATTAATGAATATAATTTTAACCTGTATTTAATGGACACATTTTCTGGTTCTATTGAGTGCCCTTTATACATGTCTGACTGTATTTTTTTTATGACTTCCAGAATAAAAATGTTTTATTTTTTCTTTTCAGCCCCAGAAAGGAGTGAAAAAAGGTAAATAGTTGAATTGAAGCAGTGGACACGCCCCACAAAAACCAGCATGTAACAAGACAAGGGTTAATCTGTGATAATATACTGTAGCATGTGAACATTTTTCATGTTCAGAAAACAATGTTTTGTATTTTGTATTTTTTATTGTTTATTTTGAAATAAAATTGTTGATTATATCTAAAGCATTACTTCTACACAGGGGCCATTGTGGCTGTGTTTGTGTAGTCAGTTTTACAGGGGCCATTGTGGATGTGTTTGTGTAGTCATGTTTACGTATTTACATCTATCTATGCAATCAGTGCCTTTTACAAGTGGGGCCTTCATGGTGGGGATCATATGGTAGTTGGGTTTACAACTACCTGTACATTCAGTGCCTATCACCACTAACGTTGAGTTCGAACCCCATTCATGGGGAGTTGTACTTGATACAACATTATGTGATCAAGTTTGTCAGTGACTTGCGACAGGTCAGTGATTTTCTCCAGGTAAAGAAAATCAAGCAAATCTTTTACAAGTTGTGGGTTTGATTCCCATATTAGTGTTAGCAGCTCTGTAGTTTTCTCCAGGTACTCTAGTTTCCTCCATCAATAAAACTGAAATCCACAATATTAGTGAAATACCGTTGAAGGCAGTCCTCACAATGAGCACCGGTCTTCCGCCCCAAGACAGTTAAAACTTTGTTCGAACCAGTTAAATTTTCAGTCTTTTATTTAGAAAAACATGTAAATAAAAATAAATTCTAAAATTTGATTCGGACCAGTAAATCCAAATTTTCATTTCGAGGACTGTGAAGATAGCATTAAACACAAATACATGTAACATAACCTACATTAAACACAAATACATGTAACATAACCTACATTAAACACAAATACATGTAACATAACCTACATTAAACACAAATACATGTAACATAACCTACATTAAACACAAATACATGTAACATATCCTACATCTAAACACAAATACATGTAACATAGCCTACATTGAACACAAATACATGTAACATAGCCTACATTAAACACAAATACATGTAACATAACCTACATTAAACACAAATACATGTAACATAACCTACATTAAACACAAATACATGTAACATAACCTACATTAAACACAAATGCATGTAACATAACCTACATTAAACACAAATACTTGTAACATAACCTACATTAAACACAAATACATGTAACATAACCTACATTAAACACAAATACATGTAACATAACCTACATTAAACACAAATACATGTAACATAACCTACATTAAACACAAATACATGTAACATAACCTACATCTAAACACAAATACATGTAACATAACCTACATTAAACACAAATACATGTAACATAACCTACATTAACCACAAATACATGTAACAGCCTACATTAAACACAAATACATGTAACATAACCTACATCTAAGCACAAATACATGTAACATAGCCTACATTAAACACAAATACATGTAACATAGCCTACATTAAACACAAATACATGTAACATAACCTACATTAAACACAAATACATGTAACATAATCTACATTAAACACAAATACATGTAACATAACCTACATTAAACACAAATACATGTAACAACCTACATTAAACACAAATACATGTAACATAACCTACATCTAAACACAAATACATGTAGCATAGCCTACATTGAACACAAATACATGTAACATAGCCTACATTAAACACAAATACATGTAACATAACCTACATCTAAACACAAATACATGTAACATAGCCTACATCTAAACACAAATACATGTAACATAGCCTACATTAAACACAAATACATGTAACATAACCTACATTAAACACAAATACATGTAACATAACCTACATCTAAACACAAATACATGTAACATAATCTACATTAAACACAAATACATGTAACATAACCTACATTGAACACAAATACATGTAACATAGCCTACATCTAAACACAAATACATGTAACATAGCCTACATTAAACACAAATACATGTAACATAACCTACATTAAACACAAATACATGTAACATAACCTACATTAAACACAAATACATGTAACATAGCCTACATTAAACACAAATACATGTAACATAGCCTACATTGAACACAAATACATGTAGCATAGCCTACATCTAAACACAAATACATGTAACATAGCCTACATTAAACACAAATACATGTAACATAACCTACATTAAGCACAAATACATGTAACATAACCTACATCTAAACACAAATACATGTAACATAACCTACATTAAACACAAATACATGTAACATAACCTACATTAAACACAAATACATGTAACATAACCTACATTAACCACAAATACATGTAACAGCCTACATTAAGCACAAATACATGTAACATAACCTACATCTAAACACAAATACATGTAACATAGCCTACATTAAACACAAATACATGTAACATAACCTACATTAAACACAAATACATGTAACATAACCTACATTAAACACAAATACATGTAACATAACCTACATTAAACACAAATACATGTAACATAACCTACATTAACCACAAATACATGTAACAGCCTACATTAAACACAAATACATGTAACATAACCTACATCTAAACACAAATACATGTAACATAACCTACATTAAACACAAATACATGTAACATAACCTACATTAAACACAAATACATGTAACAGCCTACATTAAACACAAATACATGTAACAGCCTACATTAAACACAAATACATGTAACATAACCTACATTAAACACAAATACATGTAACATAATCTACATTAACCACAAATACATGTAACATAACCTACATTAAACACAAATACATGTAACATAACCTACATTAACCACAAATACATGTAACAGCCTACATTAAACACAAATACATGTAACATAACCTACATCTAAACACAAATACATGTAACATAGCCTACATTAAACACAAATACATGTAACATAGCCTACATTAAATACAAATACATGTAATATAGCCTACATTGAACACAAATACATGTAACATAACCTACATTGAACACAAATACATGTAGCATAACCTACATTAAGCACAAATACATGTAACATAACCTACATTAAACACAAATACATGTAACATAACCTAAATTGAACACAAATACATGTAACATAACCTACATCTAAACACAAATACATGTAACATAGCCTACATTGAACACAAATACATGTAACATAGCCTACATTGAACACAAATACATGTAGCATAGCCTACATTAAACACAAATACATGTAACATAGCCTACATTAAACAAAAATACATGTAACATAACCTACATTAAACACAAATACATGTAACATAACCTACATTAAACACAAATACATGTAACATAGCCTACATTAAACACAAATACATGTAACATAGCCTATATTAAACACAAATACATGTAACATAACCTACATTAAACACAAATACATGTAACATAATCTACATTAAACACAAATACATGTAACATAACCTACATTAAACACAAATACATGTAACAACCTACATTAAACACAAATACATGTAACATAGCCTACATCTAAACACAAATACATGTAACATAGCCTACATCTAAACACAAATACATGTAACATAACCTACATTAAACACAAATACATGTAACATAACCTACATTAAACACAAATACATGTAACATAACCTACATCTAAGCACAAATACATGTAACATAACCTACATTAAACACAAATACATGTAACATAACCTACATTAAACACATACATGTAACATAGCCTACATTAAGCACAAATACATGTAACATAACCTACATCTAAACACAAATACATGTAACATAACCTACATTAACCACAAATACATGTAACAGCCTACATTAAACACAAATACATGTAACATAACCTACATCTAAACACAAATACATGTAACATAGCCTACATTAAACACAAATACATGTAACATAACCTACATTAAACACAAATACATGTAACATAACCTACATTAAGCACAAATACATGTAACATAGCCTACATTAAACACAAATACATGTAACATAACCTACATTAAACACAAATACATGTAACATAACCTACATTAAACACAAATACATGTAACATAACCTACATCTAAACACAAATACATGTAACATAACCTACATTAAACACAAATACATGTAACAGCCTACATTAAACACAAATACACGTAACATAGCCTACATCTAAGCACAAATACATGTAACATAGTCTACATTAAACACAAATACATGTAACATAACCTACATTAAACACAAATACATGTAACATAACCTACATTAAACACAAATACATGTAACATAGCCTACATCTAAACACAAATACATGTAACATAGCCTACATTGAACACAAATACATGTAGCATAACCTACATTAAACACAAATACATGTAACATAGCCTACATTAAACACAAATACATGTAACATAGCCTACATTGAACACAAATACATGTAACATAGCCTACATCTAAACACGAATACATGTAACATAACCTACATTAAGCACAAATACATGTAACATAACCTACATTAAACACAAATACATGTAACATAGTCTACATCTAAACACTAATACATGTAACATAGCCTACATTAAACACAAATACATGTAACATAACCTACATTAAACACAAATACATGTAACATAACCTACATTAAACACAAATACATGTAACATAACCTACATTAAACACAAATACATGTAACATAGCCTACATTAAACACAAATACATGTAACATAACCTACATTAAACACAAATACATGTAACATAGCCTACATTAAACACAAATACATGTAACATAACCTACATTAAACACAAATAAATGTAACATAACCTTCATTAAACACAAATACATGTAACATATCCTACATCTAAACACAAATACATGTAACATAACCTACATTAAACACAAATACATGTAACAAAGCCTACATCTAAATACAAATACATGTAACATATCCTACATCTAAACACAAATACATGTAACATAACCTACATTAAACACAAATACATGTAACATAACCTACATTAAACACAAATACATGTAACATAACCTACATTAAACACAAATACATGTAACATAACCTACATTAACCACAAATACATGTAACAGCCTACATTAAACACAAATACATGTAACATAACCTACATCTAAACACAAATACATGTAACATAGCCTACATTAAACACAAATACATGTAACATAACCTACATTAAACACAAATACATGTAACATAACCTACATTAAACACAAATACATGTAACATAACCTACATTAAACACAAATACATGTAACATAACCTACATTAAACACAAATACATGTAACAGCCTACATTAAACACAAATACATGTAACATAACCTACATCTAAACACAAATACATGTAACATAGCCTACATTAACCACAAATACATGTAACATAGCCTACATTAAACACAAATACATGTAACATAACCTACATTAAACACAAATACATGTAACAGCCTACATTAAACACAAATACATGTAACAGCCTACATTAAACACAAATACATGTAACATAACCTACATTAAACACAAATACATGTAACATAATCTACATTAAACACAAATACATGTAACATAACCTACATTAAACACAAATACATGTAACATAACCTACATTAACCACAAATACATGTAACAGCCTACATTAAACACAAATACATGTAACATAACCTACATCTAAACACAAATACATGTAACATAGCCTACATTAAACACAAATACATGTAACATAGCCTACATTTAATACAAATACATGTAATATAGCCTACATTGAACACAAATACATGTAACATAACCTACATTGAACACAAATACATGTAGCATAACCTACATTAAGCACAAATACATGTAACATAACCTACATTAAACACAAATACATGTAACATAACCTAAATTGAACACAAATACATGTAACATAACCTACATCTAAACACAAATACATGTAACATAGCCTACATTGAACACAAATACATGTAACATAGCCTACATTGAACACAAATACATGTAGCATAGCCTACATTAAACACAAATACATGTAACATAGCCTACATTAAACAAAAATACATGTAACATAACCTACATTAAACACAAATACATGTAACATAACCTACATTAAACACAAATACATGTAACATAGCCTATATTAAACACAAATACATGTAACATAACCTACATTAAACACAAATACATGTAACATAATCTACATTAAACACAAATACATGTAACAACCTACATTAAACACAAATACATGTAACATAGCCTACATCTAAACACAAATACATGTAACATAGCCTACATCTAAACACAAATACATGTAACATAACCTACATTAAACACAAATACATGTAACATAACCTACATTAAACACAAATACATGTAACATAACCTACATCTAAGCACAAATACATGTAACATAACCTACATTAAACACAAATACATGTAACATAACCTACATTAAACACATACATGTAACATAGCCTACATTAAGCACAAATACATGTAACATAACCTACATCTAAACACAAATACATGTAACATAACCTACATTAACCACAAATACATGTAACAGCCTACATTAAACACAAATACATGTAACATAACCTACATCTAAACACAAATACATGTAACATAGCCTACATTAAACACAAATACATGTAACATAACCTACATTAAACACAAATACATGTAACATAACCTACATTAAACACAAATACATGTAACATAGCCTACATTAAACACAAATACATGTAACATAACCTACATTAAACACAAATACATGTAACATAACCTACATTAAACACAAATACATGTAACATAACCTACATTAAACACAAATACATGTAACATAACCTACATCTAAACACAAATACATGTAACATAACATACATTAAACACAAATACATGTAACAGCCTACATTAAACACAAATACATGTAACATAGCCTACATCTAAACACAAATACATGTAACATAGTCTACATTAAACACAAATACATGTAACATAACCTACATTAAACACAAATACATGTAGCATAACCTACATTAAACACAAATACATGTAACATAGCCTACATTAAACACAAATACATGTAACATAGCCTACATTGAACACAAATACATGTAACATAGCCTACATCTAAACACAAATACATGTAACATAACCTACATTAAACACAAATACATGTAACATAACCTACATTAAACACAAATACATGTAACATAGTCTACATCTAAACACTAATACATGTAACATAACCTACATCTAAACACAAATACATGTAACATAACCTACATTAAGCACAAATACATGTAACATAGCCTACATTAAACACAAATACATGTAACATAACCTACATTAAACACAAATACATGTAACATAACCTACATTAAACACAAATACATGTAACATAACCTACATTAAACACAAATACATGTAACATAGCCTACATTAAACACAAATACATGTAACATAACCTACATTAAACACAAATACATGTAACATAGCCTACATTAAACACAAATACATGTAACATAACCTACATTAAACACAAATAAATGTAACATAACCTTCATTTAACACAAATACATGTAACATATCCTACATCTAAACACAAATACATGTAACATAACCTACATTAAACACAAATACATGTAACAAAGCCTACATCTAAATACAAATACATGTAACATATCCTACATCTAAACACAAATACATGTAACATAACCTACATTAAACACAAATACATGTAACATAACCTACATCTAAACACAAATACATGTAACATAACCTACATTAAACACAAATACATGTAACATAACCTACATTAAACACAAATACATGTAACATAACCTAGATCTAAGCACAAATACATGTAACATAACCTACATTAAACACAAATGCATGTAACATAACCTACATTAAACACAAATACATGTAACATAGCCTACATTGAACACAAATACATGTAACATAGCCTACATTAAACACAAATACATGTAACATAGCCTACATCTAAGCACAAATACATGTAACATAGCCTGCATCTAAACACAAATACATGTAACATAACCTACATTAAGCACAAATACATTTAACATAGCCTACATTAAACACAAATACATGTAACATAACCTACATTAAAAACAAATACATGTAACATAACCTACATTAAACACAAATACATGTAACATAACCTACATTAAACACAAATACATGTAACATAGCCTACATCGAAACACAAATACATGTAACATAACCTACATTAAACACAAATACATGTAACATAACCTACATTAAACACAAATACATGTAACATAACCTACATTAAACACAAATACATGTAACATAGCCTACATATAAACACAAATACATGTAACATAACCTACATCTAAACACAAATACATGTAACATAACCTACATTAAACACAAATACATGTAACATAGCCTACATTAAACACAAATACATGTAACATAACCTACATTAAGCACAAATACATGTAACATAATCTACATTAAACACAAATACATGTAACATAGCCTACATTAAACACAAATACATGTAACATAGCCTACATTAAACACAAATACATGTAATATAGCCTACATTGAACACAAATACATGTAACATAGCCTACATTGAACACAAATACATGTAGCATAACCTACATTAAACACAAATACATGTAACATAACCTACATTAAACACAAATACATGTAACATAACCTACATTAAGCACAAATACATGTAACATAACCTACATTAAACACAAATGCATGTAACATAACCTACATTAAACACAAATACATGTAACATAGCCTACATCTAAACACAAATACATGTAACATAGCCTACATCTAAACACAAATACATGTAACATAACCTACATTAAACACAAATACATGTAACATAACCTACATTAAACACAAATACATGTAGCATAACCTACATTAAACACAAATACATGTAACATAGCCTACATTAAACACAAATACATGTAACATAGCCTACATTGAACACAAATACATGTAACATAGCCTACATCTAAACACAAATACATGTAACATAACCTACATTAAACACAAATACATGTAACATAACCTACATTAAACACAAATACATGTAACATAGTCTACATCTAAACACTAATACATGTAACATAACCTACATCTAAACACAAATACATGTAACATAACCTACATTAAGCACAAATACATGTAACATAGCCTACATTAAACACAAATACATGTAACATAACCTACATTAAACACAAATACATGTAACATAACCTACATTAAACACAAATACATGTAACATAACCTACATTAAACACAAATACATGTAACATAGCCTACATTAAACACAAATACATGTAACATAACCTACATTAAACACAAATACATGTAACATAGCCTACATTAAACACAAATACATGTAACATAACCTACATTAAACACAAATAAATGTAACATAACCTTCATTTAACACAAATACATGTAACATATCCTACATCTAAACACAAATACATGTAACATAACCTACATTAAACACAAATACATGTAACAAAGCCTACATCTAAATACAAATACATGTAACATATCCTACATCTAAACACAAATACATGTAACATAACCTACATTAAACACAAATACATGTAACATAACCTACATCTAAACACAAATA
Source organism: Bathymodiolus brooksi (assembly GCA_963680875.1). Taxonomy (NCBI): domain Eukaryota; kingdom Metazoa; phylum Mollusca; class Bivalvia; order Mytilida; family Modiolidae; genus Bathymodiolus; species Bathymodiolus brooksi. The sequence goes on from OY804588.1 coordinate 47,538,600, forward strand.
CATGTAACATAACCTACATTAAACACAAATACATGTAACATAACCTACATTAAACACAAATACATGTAACATAACCTAGATCTAAGCACAAATACATGTAACATAACCTACATTAAACACAAATGCATGTAACATAACCTACATTAAACACAAATACATGTAACATAGCCTACATTGAACACAAATACATGTAACATAGCCTACATTAAACACAAATACATGTAACATAGCCTACATCTAAGCACAAATACATGTAACATAGCCTGCATCTAAACACAAATACATGTAACATAACCTACATTAAGCACAAATACATTTAACATAGCCTACATTAAACACAAATACATGTAACATAACCTACATTAAAAACAAATACATGTAACATAACCTACATTAAACACAAATACATGTAACATAACCTACATTAAACACAAATACATGTAACATAGCCTACATCGAAACACAAATACATGTAACATAACCTACATTAAACACAAATACATGTAACATAACCTACATTAAACACAAATACATGTAACATAACCTACATTAAACACAAATACATGTAACATAGCCTACATATAAACACAAATACATGTAACATAACCTACATCTAAACACAAATACATGTAACATAACCTACATTAAACACAAATACATGTAACATAGCCTACATTAAACACAAATACATGTAACATAACCTACATTAAGCACAAATACATGTAACATAATCTACATTAAACACAAATACATGTAACATAGCCTACATTAAACACAAATACATGTAACATAGCCTACATTAAACACAAATACATGTAATATAGCCTACATTGAACACAAATACATGTAACATAGCCTACATTGAACACAAATACATGTAGCATAACCTACATTAAACACAAATACATGTAACATAACCTACATTAAACACAAATACATGTAACATAACCTACATTAAGCACAAATACATGTAACATAACCTACATTAAACACAAATGCATGTAACATAACCTACATTAAACACAAATACATGTAACATAGCCTACATCTAAACACAAATACATGTAACATAGCCTACATCTAAACACAAATACATGTAACATAACCTACATTAAACACAAATACATGTAACATAACCTACATTAAACACAAATACATGTAACATAGCCTACATCTAAACACAAATACATGTAACATAACCTACATCTAAACACAAATACATGTAACATAATCTACATTAAACACAAATACATGTAACATAGCCTACATTAAACACAAATACATGTAACATAACCTACATTGAACACAAATACATGTAACATAACCTACATTAAACACAAATACTAGTAACATAGCCTACATTAAACACAAATACATGTAACATAGCCTACATTAAACACAAATACATGTAACATAACCTACATTAAACACAAATACATGTAACATAATCTATATTAAACACAAATACATGTAACATAGCCTACATTAAACACAAATACATGTAACATATCCTACATTAAACACAAATACATGTAATATAACCTACATTAAACACAAATACATGTAACATATCCTACATCTAAACACAAATACATGTAACATAGCCTACATCTAAATACAAATACATGTAACATATCCTACATCTAAACACAAATACATGTAACATAACCTACATTAAACACAAATGCATGTAACATAACCTACATTAAGCACAAATACATGCAACATAACCTACATTAAACACAAATACATGTAACATAACCTACATTAAACACAAATACATGTAACATAACCTACATTAAGCACAAATACATGTAACATAACCTAGATCTAAGCACAAATACATGTAACATAACCTACATTAAACACAAATACATGTAACATAGCCTACATTAAACACAAATACATGTAACATAGCCTACATTAAACACAAATACATGTAACATAACCTTCATCTAAACACAAATACATGTAACATAACCTACATTAAGCACAAATACATGTAGCATAGCCTACATTAAACATAAATACATGTAACATAACCTACATTAAACACAAATACATGTAACATAGCCTACATTAAACACAAATACATGTAACATAACCTACATTAAACACAAATACATGTAACATAGCCTACATTAAACACAAATACATGTAAAATAGCCTACATTGAACACAAATACATGTAACATAGCCTACATTAAACACAAATACATGTAACATAACCAACATTAAACACAAATACATGTAACATAACCTACATTAAACACAAATACATGTAACATAGCCTACATTAAACACAAATACATGTAACATAGCCTACATTAAACACAAATACATGTAATATAACCTACATTAAACACAAATACATGTAACATAGCCTACATTAAACACAAATACATGTAACATAGCCTACATTAAACACAAATACATGTAACATAACCTACATCTAAACACAAATACATGTAACATAGCCTACATCTAAACACAAATGCATGTAACATAGCCTACATTAAACACAAATACATGTAACATAACCTACATTAAACACAAATACATGTAACATAACCTACATCTAAACACAAATACATGTAACATAATCTACATTAAACACAAATACATGTAACATAACCTACATTGAACACAAATACATGTAACATAGCCTACATCTAAACACAAATACATGTAACATAGCCTACATTAAACACAAATACATGTAACATAACCTACATTAAACACAAATACATGTAACATAACCTACATTAAACACAAATACATGTAACATAGCCTACATTAAACACAAATACATGTAGCATAGCCTACATTGAACACAAATACATGTAACATAGCCTACATTTAAACACAAATACATGTAACATAGCCTACATTAAACACAAATACATGTAACATAACCTACATTAAGCACAAATACATGTAACATAACCTACATCTAAACACAAATACATGTAACATAACCTACATTAAACACAAATACATGTAACATAACCTACATTAAACACAAATACATGTAACATAACCTACATTAACCACAAATACATGTAACAGCCTACATTAAGCACAAATACATGTAACATAACCTACATCTAAACACAAATACATGTAACATAGCCTACATTAAACACAAATACATGTAACATAACCTACATTAAAAACAAATACATGTAACATAACCTACATTAAACACAAATACATGTAACATAACCTACATTAAACACAAATACATGTAACATAACCTACATTAACCACAAATACATGTAACAGCCTACATTAAACACAAATACATGTAACATAACCTACATCTAAACACAAATACATGTAACATAACCTACATTAAACACAAATACATGTAACATAACCTACATTAAACACAAATACATGTAACAGCCTACATTAAACACAAATACATGTAACAGCCTACATTAAACACAAATACATGTAACATAACCTACATTAAACACAAATACATGTAACATAATCTACATTAACCACAAATACATGTAACATAACCTACATTAAACACAAATACATGTAACATAACCTACATTAACCACAAATACATGTAACAGCCTACATTAAACACAAATACATGTAACATAACCTACATCTAAACACAAATACATGTAACATAGCCCACATTAAACACAAATACATGTAACATAGCCTACATTAAATACAAATACATGTAATATAGCCTACATTGAACACAAATACATGTAACATAACCTACATTGAACACAAATACATGTAGCATAACCTACATTAAGCACAAATACATGTAACATAACCTACATTAAACACAAATACATGTAACATAACCTAAATTGAACACAAATACATGTAACATAACCTACATCTAAACACAAATACATGTAACATAGCCTACATTGAACACAAATACATGTAACATAGCCTACATTGAACACAAATACATGTAGCATAGCCTATATTAAACACAAATACATGTAACATAGCCTACATTAAACAAAAATACATGTAACATAACCTACATTAAACACAAATACATGTAACATAACCTACATTAAACACAAATACATGTAACATAGCCTACATTAAACACAAATACATGTAACATAGCCTATATTAAACACAAATACATGTAACATAACCTACATTAAACACAAATACATGTAACATAATCTACATTAAACACAAATACATGTAACATAACCTACATTAAACACAAATACATGTAACAACCTACATTAAACACAAATACATGTAACATAGCCTACATCTAAACACAAATACATGTAACATAGCCTACATCTAAACACAAATACATGTAACATAACCTACATTAAACACAAATACATGTAACATAACCTACATTAAACACAAATACATGTAACATAACCTACATCTAAGCACAAATACATGTAACATAACCTACATTAAACACAAATACATGTAACATAACCTACATTAAACACATACATGTAACATAGCCTACATTAAGCACAAATACATGTAACATAACCTACATCTAAACACAAATACATGTAACATAACCTACATTAACCACAAATACATGTAACAGCCTACATTAAACACAAATACATGTAACATAACCTACATCTAAACTTAAATACATGTAACATAGCCTACATTAAACACAAATACATGTAACATAACCTACATTAAACACAAATACATGTAACATAACCTACATTAAGCACAAATACATGTAACATAGCCTACATTAAACACAAATACATGTAACATAACCTACATTAAACACAAATACATGTAACATAACCTACATTAAACACAAATACATGTAACATAACCTACATCTAAACACAAATACATGTAACATAACCTACATTAAACACAAATACATGTAACAGCCTACATTAAACACAAATACACGTAACATAGCCTACATCTAAGCACAAATACATGTAACATAGTCTACATTAAACACAAATACATGTAACATAACCTACATTAAACACAAATACATGTAACATAACCTACATTAAACACAAATACATGTAACATAGCCTACATCTAAACACAAATACATGTAACATAGCCTACATTGAACACAAATACATGTAGCATAACCTACATTAAACACAAATACATGTAACATAGCCTACATTAAACACAAATACATGTAACATAGCCTACATTGAACACAAATACATGTAACATAGCCTACATCTAAACACAAATACATGTAACATAACCTACATTAAGCACAAATACATGTAACATAACCTACATTAAACACAAATACATGTAACATAGTCTACATCTAAACACTAATACATGTAACATAGCCTACATTAAACACAAATACATGTAACATAACCTACATTAAACACAAATACATGTAACATAACCTACATTAAACACAAATACATGTAACATAACCTACATTAAACACAAATACATGTAACATAGCCTACATTAAACACAAATACATGTAACATAACCTACATTAAACACAAATACATGTAACATAGCCTACATTAAACACAAATACATGTAACATAACCTACATTAAACACAAATAAATGTAACATAACCTTCATTAAACACAAATACATGTAACATATCCTACATCTAAACACAAATACATGTAACATAACCTACATTAAACACAAATGCATGTAACAAAGCCTACATCTAAATACAAATACATGTAACATATCCTACATCTAAACACAAATACATGTAACATAACCTACATTAAACACAAATACATGTAACATAACCTACATTAAACACAAATATATGTAACATAACCTACATTAAACACAAATACATGTAACATAACCTACATTAACCACAAATACATGTAACAGCCTACATTAAACACAAATACATGTAACATAACCTACATCTAAACACAAATACATGTAACATAGCCTACATTAAACACAAATACATGTAACATAACCTACATTAAACACAAATACATGTAACATAACCTACATTAAACACAAATACATGTAACATAACCTACATTAAACACAAATACATGTAACATAACCTACATTAAACACAAATACATGTAACAGCCTACATTAAACACAAATACATGTAACATAACCTACATCTAAACACAAATACATGTAACATAGCCTACATTAACCACAAATACATGTAACATAGCCTACATTAAACACAAATACATGTAACATAACCTACATTAAACACAAATACATGTAACAGCCTACATTAAACACAAATACATCTAACAACCTACATTAAACACAAATACATGTAACATAACCTACATTAAACACAAATACATGTAACATAATCTACATTAAACACAAATACATGTAACATAACCTACATTAAACACAAATACATGTAACATAACCTACATTAACCACAAATACATGTAACAGCCTACATTAAACACAAATACATGTAACATAACCTACATCTAAACACAAATACATGTAACATAGCCTACATTAAACACAAATACATGTAACATAGCCTACATTTAATACAAATACATGTAATATAGCCTACATTGAACACAAATACATGTAACATAACCTACATTGAACACAAATACATGTAGCATAACCTACATTAAGCACAAATACATGTAACATAACCTACATTAAACACAAATACATGTAACATAACCTAAATTGAACACAAATACATGTAACATAACCTACATCTAAACACAAATACATGTAACATAGCCTACATTGAACACAAATACATGTAACATAGCCTACATTGAACACAAATACATGTAGCATAGCCTACATTAAACACAAATACATGTAACATAGCCTACATTAAACAAAAATACATGTAACATAACCTACATTAAACACAAATACATGTAACATAACCTACATTAAACACAAATACATGTAACATAGCCTATATTAAACACAAATACATGTAACATAGCCTACATTAAACACAAATACATGTAACATAATCTACATTAAACACAAATACATGTAACATAACCTACATTAAACACAAATACATGTAACAACCTACATTAAACACAAATACATGTAACATAGCCTACATCTAAACACAAATACATGTAACATAGCCTACATCTAAACACAAATACATGTAACATAACCTACATTAAACACAAATACATGTAACATAACCTACATTAAACACAAATACATGTAACATAACCTACATCTAAGCACAAATACATGTAACATAACCTACATTAAACACAAATACATGTAACATAACCTACATTAAACACATACATGTAACATAGCCTACATTAAGCACAAATACATGTAACATAACCTACATCTAAACACAAATACATGTAACATAACCTACATTAACCACAAATACATGTAACAGCCTACATTAAACACAAATACATGTAACATAACCTACATCTAAACACAAATACATGTAACATAGCCTACATTAAACACAAATACATGTAACATAACCTACATTAAACACAAATACATGTAACATAACCTACATTAAACACAAATACATGTAACATAGCCTACATTAAACACAAATACATGTAACATAACCTACATTAAACACAAATACATGTAACATAACCTACATTAAACACAAATACATGTAACATAACCTACATTAAACACAAATACATGTAACATAACCTACATCTAAACACAAATACATGTAACATAACATACATTAAACACAAATACATGTAACAGCCTACATTAAACACAAATACATGTAACATAGCCTACATCTAAACACAAATACATGTAACATAGTCTACATTAAACACAAATACATGTAACATAACCTACATTAAACACAAATACATGTAGCATAACCTACATTAAACACAAATACATGTAACATAGCCTACATTAAACACAAATACATGTAACATAGCCTACATTGAACACAAATACATGTAACATAGCCTACATCTAAACACAAATACATGTAACATAACCTACATTAAACACAAATACATGTAACATAACCTACATTAAACACAAATACATGTAACATAGTCTACATCTAAACACTAATACATGTAACATAACCTACATCTAAACACAAATACATGTAACATAACCTACATTAAGCACAAATACATGTAACATAGCCTACATTAAACACAAATACATGTAACATAACCTACATTAAACACAAATACATGTAACATAACCTACATTAAACACAAATACATGTAACATAACCTACATTAAACACAAATACATGTAACATAGCCTACATTAAACACAAATACATGTAACATAACCTACATTAAACACAAATACATGTAACATAGCCTACATTAAACACAAATACATGTAACATAACCTACATTAAACACAAATAAATGTAACATAACCTTCATTAAACACAAATACATGTAACATATCCTACATCTAAACACAAATACATGTAACATAACCTACATTAAACACAAATACATGTAACAAAGCCTACATCTAAATACAAATACATGTAACATATCCTACATCTAAACACAAATACATGTAACATAACCTACATTAAACACAAATACATGTAACATAACCTACATCTAAACACAAATACATGTAACATAACCTACATTAAACACAAATACATGTAACATAACCTACATTAAACACAAATACATGTAACATAACCTAGATCTAAGCACAAATACATGTAACATAACCTACATTAAACACAAATGCATGTAACATAACCTACATTAAACACAAATACATGTAACATAGCCTACATTGAACACAAATACATGTAACATAACCTACATTAAACACAAATACATGTAACATAGCCTACATCTAAGCACAAATACATGTAACATAGCCTGCATCTAAACACAAATACATGTAACATAACCTACATTAAGCACAAATACATTTAACATAGCCTACATTAAACACAAATACATGTAACATAACCTACATTAAAAACAAATACATGTAACATAACCTACATTAAACACAAATACATGTAACATAACCTACATTAAACACAAATACATGTAACATAGCCTACATCGAAACACAAATACATGTAACATAACCTACATTAAACACAAATACATGTAACATAACCTACATTAAACACAAATACATGTAACATAACCTACATTAAACACAAATACATGTAACATAGCCTACATATAAACACAAATACATGTAACATAACCTACATCTAAACACAAATACATGTAACATAACCTACATTAAACACAAATACATGTAACATAGCCTACATTAAACACAAATACATGTAACATAACCTACATTAAGCACAAATACATGTAACATAATCTACATTAAACACAAATACATGTAACATAGCCTACATTAAACACAAATACATGTAACATAGCCTACATTAAACACAAATACATGTAATATAGCCTACATTGAACACAAATACATGTAACATAGCCTACATTGAACACAAATACATGTAGCATAACCTACATTAAACACAAATACATGTAACATAACCTACATTAAACACAAATACATGTAACATAACCTACATTAAACACAAATACATGTAACATAACCTACATTAAACACAAATGCATGTAACATAACCTACATTAAACACAAATACATGTAACATAGCCTACATCTAAACACAAATACATGTAACATAGCCTACATCTAAACACAAATACATGTAACATAACCTACATTAAACACAAATACATGTAACATAACCTACATTAAACACAAATACATGTAACATAGCCTACATCTAAACACAAATACATGTAACATAACCTACATCTAAACACAAATACATGTAACATAACCTACTTTAAACACAAATACATGTAACATAGCCTACATTAAACACAAATACATGTAACATAACCTACATTGAACACAAATACATGTAACATAACCTACATTAAACACAAATACTAGTAACATAGCCTACATTAAACACAAATACATGTAACATAGCCTACATTAAACACAAATACATGTAACATAACCTACATTAAACACAAATACATGTAACATAATCTACATTAAACACAAATACATGTAACATAGCCTACATTAAACACAAATACATGTAACATATCCTACATTAAACACAAATACATGTAATATAACCTACATTAAACACAAATACATGTAACATATCCTACATCTAAACACAAATACATGTAACATAGCCTACATCTAAATACAAATACATGTAACATATCCTACATCTAAACACAAATACATGTAACATAACCTACATTAAACACAAATGCATGTAACATAACCTACATTAAACACAAATACATGCAACATAACCTACATTAAACACAAATACATGTAACATAACCTACATTAAACACAAATACATGTAACATAACCTACATTAAGCACAAATACATGTAACATAACCTAGATCTAAGCACAAATACATGTAACATAACCTACATTAAACACAAATACATGTAACATAGCCTACATTAAACACAAATACATGTAACATAGCCTACATTAAACACAAATACATGTAACATAACCTTCATCTAAACACAAATACATGTAACATAACCTACATTAAGAACAAATACATGTAGCATAGCCTACATTAAACATAAATACATGTAACATAACCTACATTAAACACAAATACATGTAACATAGCCTACATTAAACACAAATACATGTAACATAACCTACATTAAACACAAATACATGTAACATAGCCTACATTAAACACAAATACATGTAAAATAGCCTACATTGAACACAAATACATGTAACATAGCCTACATTAAACACAAATACATGTAACATAACCAACATTAAACACAAATACATGTAACATAACCTACATTAAACACAAATACATGTAACATAGCCTACATTAAACACAAATACATGTAACATAGCCTACATTAAACACAAATACATGTAATATAACCTACATTAAACACAAATACATGTAACATAACCTACATCTAAACTATTTTAAATACCTACTTTATTGAAAACACAAGATCAGGGGAGCACCTTGTGTGAACTGATCGACTGTGTCAATTTAAAAGAAATTCAGGGGAGCACTCCTTGTGAACTGATCGACTGTCACCTTAAAAGAAATTCAAGATATACAATTTTTATATCAGAACTCAACTATGGATATTAAAAAATGATTTGTTTTCACCTTTAATGATACCTGTGAAAGGTGAGACAAATGTATTGCTTTTCAAGTGGCAGCAACAGTAGTTTTGTGCTGTGGTCTTTAACTTGGTGCACACATTTTTGTGCCGGTCCCAGGACCTAGATTTCCAACCTCATATGTCATGGTCTTTACTTGTTTGTGTCCAGTGAATAAAGGCGAGAGATGATTGTTTGCTTTGTTGACATTGATGGAATTGTTGACCATCGCTATTTAAACTATTTTTACACAATATATATGTTTCTGGAATAGATTTCATCAAACTCAAAGTCAAAAGATGGGAAAGTCAAATAATTTTATAGAAGTCTGTTGGAGCAAGAAAACCAAAATGAAGCTAAGGTTGCCACTTACCGGTATGTCTGAGGAACAACCTTAGCTTTAATATGTAGGGGCAATAAAAATTAGACAATCCAGAGAAAATAGCAACATAGGGTGCACAAGACAAAGAAAAACAAAGCAAAAACACAACACAGTATGTGTTGGACACCACAATGCACAAATAACGGAAATAAGACATGAGCCCTTCTACAAACAACTGGAGGTAAAGACGAACCGAACATCGTTTTTACGGACATTGTAACATTCATATTTTTTTAGCATGGTTCCCATCTATCATAAAGTATGTCAGTTACTTTTACAATATGTCAGTAGTTTTCTCAACGTATTCCGATATCCTTCACTAATTAAGCTGACCATCATAAAATATTCTTAAAAGTGATGTTAAGCATCAAATGTTAATCAAAAATAATTATGTTTTGCCCATAACATTTCAAAATATTATATTTTACTATTTTAAGCCTCCCTGGCTAAAGACCAAGTGAGCATTTTGTTACACTTGGCATCCATTGTCTGTCAGATTTTAATCTTCTGTAGAACTGTTCTACCAAATGGAACCAAACTTAGCAATGGATATCCTTAGGAAGACCAGATTCAGAACAGTACAAATGAAGTTCATCATCAATGGGGGGGGAGGCAGTAGGCGACTGAACAGGATGAAATGAAGTTAAAAAAAATTCCAGTAAAGAAAAGCTAATATAAATGGGATGAATCATCACAGTGATATACAGATTGAGGTTCAAACAAGTATTCAGCTAAACATCAACTGTGAGATGAGCAAAAAGACATAAAAACTGTTCTTAAATTAATGATATTTATTTAACTTTTGTAAGATTTTTCCCTTCTCTGTAAACACCTCTTATTGACTGATATTAAAAATACATTGTCCTACCTGTATGTGGAGCAGGAACTATTTACCCTTCCAGAGTACATGAATTATGTCTCCCCCTACTTTGGTGGGGAGACATATTGTTGTTGTCCTGTCCGTCTGTCCGTCACACAGTTTGTCAACCCAACTCCTCTGAAACTACTGAACAGAATTTCATGAAACTTGGTAGGTAGTAAGGACACCATATGTAGTTGTGCATATTACCAGGAAATTTTGATCTCCTGAATTTTGTGGGAGTTATGCCCCTTTGAACTTAGAAATTTCCCGAAATTTACTACTGAAGCAGATTGTCAGCGCAACTCCTCTGAAACTACTGAACAGAATTTCATGAAACTTGGTAGGTAGTAAGGACACCATATGTAGTTGTGCATATTACCAGGAAATTTTGATCCCCTAAATTTTGTGGGAGTTATGCCCCCTTAAAACTTAAAAATTTTCCGAAATATAATTCTGAAGCAGCTTGTCAGCACAACTCCTCTGAAACTACTGAACAGAATTTCATGAAACTTGATAGGTAGTAAGGACACCATATGTAGTTGTGCATATTATTTTGATCCCCTAAATTTTGTGGGAGTTATTTGCAAACACTCTAGTGTAATATCCCTTACTGAAACTTGTATATATATATATACGTCTGAAAATTAAACCAAACAGTGTTAGAATTAGATTTTAGATCTGTCAAATTTTTGTTCTTCCCTCGACGGGATTTGAACTCACACCATTGATACACTGCAGCACTATTCGCTTAGCCTCACGTCCAGCGCCCTAGACCACTCGACAACATCCACTCCCTTTATATGTACAAGAGTCTATCATAATGTCACTATTTCCCTGAAAAGTTTTTCATCACCAATCCATTGATTTTAGAAGAACAAAACTCCTTTAAAATCATTGGAACATAGGCTGAGCAATTTTCTAGAATAGTGAACTTTGCCATGACAATATGGAATAGTACCTGTAACCCTTGCTTAAGCACTTTTGATCAAATTTTTTTTTGTGTTTCATGGATTAAAAACTTTTATTTTGTTTTTCATTGAAGCTTAATTTTATTTGTTACCTAAATGTATTTTTTACCTTTGACTACAGTTTGTGGGACGGGGAGAGACATACGTTTTGCGGGCAAAAACAAACTTTAATTCATCCTCAGTTTTTAGTGGGGTTCGTGTTGCTCAATTGTTAGTATACCTTGTAATATTTTGTTGATCATCGTTGGTCTTTTAGTCCTTTACTGTACATGTCGGCCTTTGTCTTTTAGTCCTTTACTGTACATGTCGGCCTTTGTCTTTTAGTCCTTTACTGTACATGTTGGCTTTTGTCTTTTAGTCCTTTACTGTACATGTCGGCCTTTGTCTTTTAGTCCTTTACTGTACATGTCGGCCTTTGTCTTTTTGTCCTTTACTGTACATGTCGGCCTTTGTCTTTTAGTCCTTTACTGTACATGTCGGCCTTTGTCTTTTAGTCCTTTACTGTACATGTCAGCCTTTGTCTTTTAGTCCTTTACTGTACATATCGACCTTTGTCTTTTAGTCCTTTATTGTACATGTCGACCTTTGTCTTTTAGTCCTTTACTGTACATGTCGGCCTTTGCCTTTTAGTACTTTACTGTACATGTCGGCCTTTGCCTTTTAGTACTTTACTGTACATGTCTGCCTTTGTCTTTTAGTACTTTACTGTACATGTCTGCCTTTGTCTTTTAGTCCTTTACTGTACATGTCGGCCTTTGTCTTTTAGTCCTTTACTGTACATGTCGGCCTTTGTCCTTTAGTCCTTTACTGTACATGTCGGCCTTTGTCTTTTAGTCCTTTACTGTACATGTCGGCCTTTGTTTTTTAGTCCTTTACTGTACATGTCGACCTTTGTATTGTCTGTCCTTCGATTTACGGTTTCTGATTTACGCATTGATATCTTCAAACTTTTCCTTGACTGAAATTTAAAACGGACTTTAGTATTTAAGTGAGTCAACCTTCGTTATTTCGACCTCTGATAGTAGTTTTCCTGGATAAATGAAATTGTGATCCCTTTATAGTTTAAACATATTTAATTATTATTAAAACTAATGTTCCCTTCCCTCGGGTAGGCCTACTGGTGACCTTGACCGACTTTCGCTATCTTGTTTAGGCTCTTTGGTTTACTTACTTGCTCCCAAAGACTTTCCAATCTTTTGACTATGAGCCTACCTGATGAAAGTTATTCCAGAAATTAACCATGCACACTAAATTAGATTAAAGAAACGTGTCGTTGTGGCACTAATTTTGATATCTACGTTTTCATTATTGTCTTATTATTTTAGATATGATCATTTGGTCAAGTTGCATGTACTATGATTTCTAATTTAATTAAATCTAAATTCAGTCAAACCTGCTTTAGTGACCACCTTTATTAAGCAACAACTTGTTTTATATGACCTTAATTTTAATTTTCCTTCACAGTGCATTTCACATTAATTAAACCTGTATTTAGTGACCACCTGTCTTATGTGACCCTATTTCAATGTTCCCTTTGAAGTTTAGGTCACATGACAGATTTAACTGTAAATTCTTCCATCTCTAAAAAAAACCATTACGGTATAATACTTTTAATACTTATATTTTTATCATTAGATTGTGAGGCACATTTAGGTTCGCGAGGTGGTCTAGTCACTTCACAATTTCCCCAATTTTAGCTAAAGCGCTGGTTTTACTATTTATATGTTTCGTGAACACGTTTGATAATAGTGCGCTTCAACTAACTATTCTGTTGCCTATTAAAAATTAAAGTGCAATAAGAAATGTAATATCTGTGTATTTATACATGACACGGCTAATTTAATTTAATAACACGTAGGTACTTTAATGCTTAAAATATAGAACCACGTTACGATGTCAGACGTGAGAAATGTGACACGATATGTTTCAAATTTTTATTTTGAATCTAGAATAAATTGGTCAATATAACAGGTGCATGGGTCTGACCATATCATGAGTGAGAGAGTGATTGTTGATTAATACCAAATCAGTAATTTGTCAACTATATCATGGCGAGAACAAGTTACATTGATAATGATGTCTGCTTTGTACTAGAAAAACGGGTTTAGTTGGATTTGTATAGCGCTAGCACACTGAAGCAGCAGTCCGCGGGTAGACATGTCGCTCCACTCGGACATATTATCCTGATTCTGAGCCAACCAGTCTTTGCTATAATGCTGCGTGCTTAGAAGAGAAGTAGCAAGTGCCATTACAATACCGATGCCGTCATAATTAAGAAGAGCTACCTTAACTTGAAACATACAAACTAAATGGTACCATTGGGTTAAATTGATTCTTCAGTGAAGCCTAATAATATGCGCTCCCGTCAGTTCATCCGCCCATCTGGATACATATTTTTAGAATAATTGACGCACATCAACTTAATTAAAATTAAATGTTTGTGGGGTCTGTATTTTCTTTATTGACCAGTTTTGTGTGTTCGAACCCTGGGAACATTTGTCAATATCGAGAAAATATTAAAGACATCCCTAATAAGTAATGTTTATAAACACGGCTTGCCATATCTTGTGTATCTCAATATATAGCAATAGTATAACATTGCATCTCCTTTTTCTTCCACGGTTGTGAAATAGAATTCAGGAAGAGGGGGAATTTTCCGGTTTTGCTGGCTTTTTCTTTACATCGTTAGTTTAGATGAACAAGTGATTCCCAGACAAATGCCTCTGTGTTATTGATAAGAGGTTGCCTTATAACATATAATGGTCATCAGTACACTGGAGATCGCTATCTACAGAAGGTTATTTTAAGGATCTAATTTCTATTAAAAACTGGATGGCCTCTTAAAATATAAATTGG
Organism: Bathymodiolus brooksi; assembly: GCA_963680875.1. Lineage (NCBI taxonomy): Eukaryota > Metazoa > Mollusca > Bivalvia > Mytilida > Modiolidae > Bathymodiolus > Bathymodiolus brooksi. The sequence continues at coordinate 47,554,830 of OY804588.1, forward strand.
TAGTAACAAAAAAACAACAACAGGAGATATAAGACAAAATGCAAATACTAAATTCATTAAAAGTATCAAAATGGTTCTCGTTTTGTTAATATCATTGTCATGCACCACCATGAGATATAGGAACGAATATGAGATTATCATCAACAAAGACTTTTGAGATATGATATTTGAAAGTTCTCGAAATCATTGGTCAGAGATTTCTTTAAGAGGACAGATTTTCAGAGCATTACAATCTCATATCGTTGAAGAAAAAACGCAAATTTTCATTGTTCTATTATCATTTTAATCATACGATGAAGAATTTTACTCGATCTTTATTCTTTTCTTTTTTAGGGGGGTTCTATATCTCACATGTGAGGAATTACAAGTATGTAGCTAATTACACTACTAATTCTTCAACTATTAAATATTTATAAAAGTTTAAATCCCAAAAATGAGGAAATTAATTTTTTTCCCATGCTCATGTAGTTTTTGTACACAAGATTGTATACTGTTGCATATTTTATTTTGTAACTTGTAATAGATGTGTATATGATATAAGAAATTCAACTCATGCGGAAAACAGGGCAGAAATAAAATTGTTTTACTGAAATAAAGAACATAAGAAAAACGATACTTCACGGTGTCTGCAAATCACTAAGCAAAGGGTCAAAGTTCGATAAAGTTCTCTCGCAGTCGGCAGTATTTTTATCTTTTCTCAGCTACCTAATTCCCGCTTTCCTTTCTGTTACAGAAAATTACAGAGCGCTACGTCATCAAAAAAAAATTAAAACGTGTCAAGTTGTCTGAGATTCAAACCTTCCGCCATTTTGTAGCACTACTGTTAGCTCGCTCCTGCTTCTCTATAACGGGGGAGAGAGTCGGTAGTTGCTCGAAAAGGGCAGTGAGGAGGAACAGGAAAAGGGAACAAGCCTCCATAGGCTTTTTTGTGTATAAGGAGGACAACCTGAAATGATTTAACACGAAGAAAAAAGCAAAAGTTTTATTCCTGAAAATCATATGATAGGGATTGTCTCAGAACTATGAGGAAATCTTTACACATTTCTAGTTTACCCGCTTTAAATTTTCACAAGCGGACTTCATTGATATTCCCGGCAAACATGGAAATAGTTTTAATTTTAATTCTTTGTATAATTCCGTCCGTTTTAGGAGCAGTTAAACCGCTACCGACCGGTAAGTAATACACCTTCTTTATATATTTGCTGAAACTGAATTACATATTTTTGACTATATAATGAACAGAAATTGTTATGTAGAGTTGTTACTTGTGTTTTCCCATGGTTATTTAAGCCGTGTAATGCCCAGAGATAACCGAGTTCTGGATCTGTATCATAAGATCAGTTTCACCAAAGCTCCTTCATTCATTTTCTACCAGGAGCTCATCAACCCATAGTACAATGACCTACATAGTAGTACGCTGTTTATTCTGTTTACTTAACAGTTCACAGTATTATGTTATGGCTAATAGCTTCTAAAGCACATTGCATAGCGTGGGAAACGTCCCTTGTCGAGCATAAAACGCCTTGTGCGGACTACAGTTAGCGTACGTTTTATGGACCTGAAACTTTTGCCATGGTTCGTCAAACCATGTTTTGCGATCTGACGTTAGCGTCACATTGAAAGAAAATGTGATCATTGTAGTTATTTTTAGAGAAACTTTGTTGCGAGTCGATTTACAAAACAACTCCAATTCCCACTCTCATTACACGTGTATGTATATTAATGCTGACTTTCTTAAAATCATTAATGAGTACAAGTTATATAACAAATAATAAAAATATCAAACTATTTACAAATATATTTTGTATTACTTTGTCTTAACATATATTTTGAGGGAAAATATAAAAAAAAAACTGCAGTGTCGAATATTGCCACGTTGCTGCAGATATTCGACAGATTGATATATGCTTGTAAATTTAACAAATAATGCAATAAGGCGCAAGAATATACATATATAATCAGTCGATTCATGTCTAGCCTATTTTATTATTTATTATTTGCTTTGTAGAATTGTTGTACATGCGTACATAATTGAAACTGCTGATACAGCAGATTTTTGTGTGTTATAATTGGGTAGTACTTGTAGAAACATTTGTTCAGTATTAGATCTACTTAAGATACGAGTATTACTGGAGATTGGATTGGCCAGGATTTTATTGCATTACAATATATGTAAAATTGTGGTTTATTTAAAAGTCACGATCTTTACGTCTCATTTCATTTTTGCTTCGTAAGGTATATTACTATACATGTTGATATTATAATTTTTTCGAACATTAAGACAATTAACACAGCGCTAGCATAGCTAAAGAAGAGTTTGAAGATACCAAAGTGGTAACCAGAAACCGTAAATTCAAGAAGGACAGACAATACAATGACCAAAAGAAAGAGACAAAACAATGATATATAAAATACCAAACAGAAAACTAAAAATTGAGCAACACGAATCCCACTCGGGCTTTATATGAATTAGAACATTCGGGTGGTTTTTCATATTATGGTTTAAATGTTAGATAGCATAAACATAAAATATATGTCCATATTGCGATATAGTACTCTTATAGATATAATTTTAAAGACGAAATATGTCTTTATTGTGATTTGCCTCCGAGTACTCTTTTTTTTCTTCTTTTTCTCCTTGAATGCTTTCTATGTACTACAATATAAATAGGAGAACATTTGATGATATTGTTATTATTATTATTATTATTATTATTATTATTATTATTATTATTATTATTATTATTGTTATTATTATTATTATTATTATTATTATTATTATTATTATTATTATTATTATTGTTATTATTATTATTATTATTATTATTATTATATTGTTCCTCGGAAGCATTTCATGCTCTAGTATTCTTATTTCATGCAAATTATGTCTGATCATTATCAAGTAAAAAGGTGATAGTAAAAACTTGATAATGGTGGCATCATTTCAATGTTAATTTAAACCAAATGTTGCACAAGGTAACCCCCTTCTTAATTTAAAATACATTTGTTTCCTTGTTTCGTGGGTCAAACTTGTAGACTTCATGATTGAATGGGTTGGGATTTACACTATAATATGCATTTTACATCAACAGGTTTTTGAATTGAATTATATGAAAATAAGAAAAAATTAGCAGTCAAGAGTTTATATTTTGACAACACAACACATCAATGTGGTCATATAAAAATAGACTCCAATGTGGTTTTTTAATATAATCTCTAATATTAGAAGCCGAAGTGTTTCTCTATATTGGCCTGATAACCGATTCCAATAGTCCTCTGGTATTGGACTCCAATTTGCATGTTTCTACATAACCTCTGATATTAGAAGCCCACGTGTTTCTCTATATTGGCCTCAGATAACCGACTCCAATATTCCTCTGATAATGGACAATGTGTTTCAATATAGCCTCTGATATTAGAAGCCCACGTGTTTCTGTATTTTGGCCCGATAACCGATTCCAATAGTCCTCTGGTATTGTACTCCAATATGTTTCTACATAACCTCTGATATTAGAAGTCCAAGTGTTTCTCTATGTTGGCTTGATAACCGACTCCAATAGTCCTCTGATAATGGACTACAATGTGTTTCAATATATAGCCTCTGATATTAGAAGCCCACGTGTTTCTCCGGCTATATTGGCCTGATAACCGACTCCAATAGTCCTCTGGTAATGGACTACAATGTGTTTCTACATAACCTCTGATATCAGAAGCCCAAGTGTTTCTCTATATTGGCCTGATAACCGACTCCAATAGTCCTCTGGTAATGGACTACAATATGTTTCTATATAGCCTCTGATATTAGAAGCCCGTGTGTTTCTCTGTATTGTTCTGACAACAGATTCCAATATTCCTCTGGCAATGGACTCCAGTGTGTCGTTATTATGACTGTTATGCAATATCTGTGTCACAAATGTTTATTTGTGCTTACTCTTTCAGAGCACCTGAGTTCACCCCTTTCCGGTTTTCAATGGGGTTGGTGTTGCTCAATCTTTAGTTTTGCTGTATAGTGTGTTGTAGATCATTGCTGTTCTTTTTCTTTTGACCATTGTATTATCTGTCCATCGTCTTACATTTACGGCTTTTGATTACACTTTGGTATCTTCAAACTGTCCTTAAGACCATCTGCTCTCTCTAAGAGATTTGGTTTGGATCCATTAAACTAGTTTAACCCCGCCAATTGTTATTTACGTTTGTGTACCAAGCCAGTAGCGTGAGCGTTCAGGTATTGCTTGTTATGGGTAGTGTCTACTATTTTCCTATTGGATGTTGAAACTATTAATTCTGACAGTGTGATCCCTCTCATTGTATCCCATACGTAGCTTACGTTTAGAGCGCGGACTAACTCTCAAATCAGTCACTATATCTAACTCCGCCACGTTTTTGTGCCTGTCTCAAACTAGGTCTGCATTTCTAACACCAAACGTCTTTGTCTTTTTGTGTTTTGTTGTTGTTATTGTCTTTTTGTGGTTTGAGGTGAGAGGTGATTGCTCATTTTGTTGATATTGATGGAATTGTGGGCCATCACTTTTCATAATAGTCCGAGATTCCTCTGTCGTCCGACGGCATTATATATTTTTGCTAGAGCCGTTGGACATCAGAGAGCTATACATACGGAAAACAGCGGATTTGCTTCTTCAACTCTGGGTCAGCACATTTCCACGTTTCGTGGCTATCGGATTTTATTTTCTTTATCAGAAACCCTTATATAAATCGCTTCACCAATCATTTTTCTATTCATTCATAACCATCTTACCCTCAGAAAGTGGTGTTACACTCCATTGCAGCACGATTTTGCCTTAGATCCTATTATTCCGCCATTTGACTTCCATTTTTCAAACATTTGTCACGTGACTACGAGAAAACTACGATTACCGCAATGTATCATGGGAGATGATTTGCATATAAACAAACAAACAAATATTTTTATTGCCAATCATAGGCGCCTGTTAAGGCAGAACAATTAACATAAGATTTAATACAGTTGATTATATTGATTGGTAATGATTTTAACAGCAAATTCACTCTGCCATTGAATCTTTCCTTTCCAGCACATTCTGTATTATTTCCTTCTGCTCTGCTTTGATCTGTAGATGGACTGTTTGTCCTGCAGAATACGCTTAAATGTATCGTCTTCCATGTGATTTGAATGTTGTTTACGTATGCAAATAATGCTCCAAATAATTTGGCACGCTGCATTAATTAGCTCCCATCATGCAATGCGTTGCTGTCATCATTCAGTTAATATCGCGAGATCACGTGTGTAGATTCGAAAATGGAAGTCAAATGGCGGAATAATAGGATCTAAGGCAAAATCGTGCTGTAATGGAGTGTAACACCACTTTCTGAGGGTAAGATGGTTATGAATGAATAGAAAAATGATTGGTGAAGCGATTTATATAAGGGTTTCTGATAGAAAATAAAATCCGATAGCCACGAAACGTGGAAATGTGCCGACCAAGAGTCGGAGAGGCAAATCCGCTGTTTTTCGTATGTATAGCTCTCTGACGTCCAACGGCTGTAGCAAAAATAAATAATGCCGTCGGACGACAGAGGATTCTCGGACTATTTTCATAATTACCTCCTGTACATCCTATCAAACTTTAGGTTAACTTTAGACACTACAGAGCCACTTCATACTTTACTTCTAGAAGCTATACCAGAGGCGGATATTAATTCATATGAATTATTGTGTTTTATCAGGGTTTTCAGATTTTGTCCTTCACCTCAACAATATATAACTGAAGTATTTACACTACTCTAGAGAATGTTCAAATAACGGGGAATTTCTCTTTCTACATAACTCGCTGACACCCTAACACATAACTCGCTGACACCCTAACGCTACCCGTTGCACATTTCCTAGTTTTATTATAAATTATACGTTTTGCAGGAGTTATTACCCTTTAAGGCGGCCAAAGGGATCTCCTTTCATGCTTAGGGGCCGTCATGGTCGTGATTGTATGGTAGGTGGATTAACAACTACTCATGCAATCAGTGGCTATGACCACTAAAGTTGTGAGTTCCAATCCCGTTCATGGCGAGGTGTACTCGATACGACATGATGTTATAAGTTTGTCAGTGACATGCGACAGGGCGGTGGTTTTCTCCGGGTACTCCGGTTGCCTCCAAAAATAGAACTGACTGCCGCGATATAGCTGTAATAATAAGCAACATAATCCTAAACCCTTTTCATACAAAGTTCAATGAAAACAACATATGTTGTTCCCATAATTTGTTCCAACTTTTAATGTTGTAACAACTTGTAAATGCTATCATCTACTGTAACATTATCGTAAGATTATGCCCAAATTTTGAGGGCCCGGGTAGCTCAATGAGTTAGGTAGTTGGATTACCTGACAACTCGTACAAGCCTATCACCAATACGGCGTGGGTTCGCGCCCGGCTTTGTAAATTACAAAAAGGGTGCACTCGACTCGCAGCCGCAAGTGATAAAGTTTACCAGTTGCTTGCCCATGGTCGGTGGTTCTCTCTGGGTACTCCGGCTTCTTACACCACTAAAACTGGTCGCCATGATATAGCTGAAATATTGCTGAAAATTGCGTTAAACACCAAAAATCAATCAATCAATCCAATTAATTTTGCCAGTCGTAAGGGTAGTCAGGGGCGGATTCAGGGGGGGCGCACCCGCCCCCCCCCCCCCCCCCCTTAAATTGGAAAAAATATGCTTTTTTTTGGCGTAAAATCGTGATTTTTCACATGAAATACCCCAAAAATTTCGCGCGCCCCCCCATAAATTGGAAAAATATGATTTTTTGGCGTAAAATCGTGATTTTTCACACGAAATACCCCAAAAATTTTCGCGCCTCCCTCCGCTCGGCGCAATTTTTTTAACTACGCCCCCCCTAACTTGAAATCCTGGATCCACCCCTGGTAGTAACTCGTTAATATAAAGGTTTAAAAACGTATACTTTTAGAAATGAAATGGGGAATGTGCAAAAGGTTTTATGGGAATACCACTAACAGTAATGTGTCAAAAGTTGTTTCCTTTGTCTTCTCAAACTGATCGGCCATTATCGACTTTTGTTGTCCCGTTTTATTTCAGACGTCTTTTCGAAGAAATCGTCAGAAATTTAATTTCCATATAAATTTATGTATTTTTTTCTATAACGACTTTGCATTTTATTATGAATTCCTGGTTACTCGTTAGTTTCGTTTTTATAGTATATTTGTCTATTTTGGTTCATTCGATATTCCTATTTGAATATGTGAGGGTTCCGCCACGATATAACTGAAACAGTGTTGAAGGTGGCGTTAAATACCACAACCATTTAACCCCTGCCTTGAATATGTTTCATTTTTTTTTTTTAGTCTTCAATCCCCCCCCCCTCCACATTTTTATTATATTCTCCCCTTTATATGGAACTTTTATAACGCCATCACCACATATCCTAAGTGCCCCTTCCCTCTAAGTATCGTTACAAACGTTCTTCTTACTTGTGATTCCAAAATATCTACAGGGTCATTCGACCAAACGTGTTAATATTACATAACCATAAAACTCCTAAACGTTCCACACATCACAGCAGTTATCTAATAAAATAAGATTATTTTCCACACACTACTTGGCACCAGAATACAATGAACTTTAGTATCTTGACCTGGTTCTGTAATATACGATAATACAAAACATCTGTTTAACAAATCTGTGTCGACATTTTAGTATTGCATGATTATGTGTGTTTAAGTAACGTAGTTGTATGTTCATATCACTTACCATATTTTTTTTTAAATGAATAAAGTTATTTATATCCACAAAAAAGTATTGATCATTTTAGCTGATACATGTATTTACATGTTTTAGTCCAGTCAGTTTGTGAAAGACCCAAAACAAATTACGAAAGAAAAAAAGTAGCCTATTATTTTTATATACACATGTTTAAAGAAATTTAAAAAAATTCGCACATGGAAATTTTAAGATTCGCCATGATGGATATACTATTCTCTAAGTTTTATTTATTACCACATTATGCCGTTCGCTTATTATTAAAAAATATATATCGGGGAGATGGGATGAGCCGGTGATTTCTTTTCTCAAACGAAAAATAATTTGCCTTTCTATGGTCGAGAACTAGTCCAGTGCTCCAATACCCACTGCCTTTTCCCTGTGTGTCCTCATCGATGCGCTTGTGGCATGGAATTGCCCCCCTCCCCCATTTTTTTTTTTTTTTTTTTTTTTTTTTTTTTTTTTTTTTTTTTTACATAGTTTTACACTCCAGAAATGGCTTGTAATATCTGCTGCAGACAAGTAGTCTGGTCGTAGTTAACGCCGATTAAGAGACGGAAGGAAATAATTTTATATGAAAGAAAATTTTGGAGATACCAAAAGGGTAATCAGTAGAAGTAAATCGCAGGACACATGATACAATGACCAAACGAACAAAGACAAAATGACAAACAATAATCTACAAAACACTACACAGAAAACTAATGATCGAGCAACACGAAACCCACTAAAAACCGGGGGTGGACTGAGGTGCTCCGGAAAAGATAGTTAGTCCCTGCCCCACTAGAGGCACTCGTTATGTTACTCTTGTTATAAATCCAGTGGTAAGTCATAAATGAGGAAAGGAACGGATTGTAATTACGACAAACGGAACATCCATGGTCATTTATGACACAGACAGTCCGTACGGCTAACCATGTGATGGTGCCAACCCTAAAACTAACTTAGCCACTAGGAACTCTTGACTCAGTAGCTTTCTTATTAGCAGCAGCCCTCTATCAAGGAAATCCTGATAGGAACCACAAGCTCTAGAATATCGATTCAACTGAGAGATATATACTCCATATGAAGGTTCTGCTGCACATAAATGTTACTACTATAAATAGAAAGTTCACAATGTGTATGTCCAGGTATTAAGCAGATCTATCTGTATCTGTTGTGTCCTTTATTTCAAGCTCAATGGGATATATGCGATCAACCAGGGCCGCCAAAGGAATTTTTGGGCCCCAGTGCAAAAGGAACCTTGCCCCCCTCCTCCAATCCTCCAAATAATGATACTCAAACTAAGTCCACCACGGTGTGTCATAAGCAAGGAATCAGTACAACAAAAATGAATTGATGAATTGTGATTTAGAAAACAGCTTTCTACTTGTTTATTTGTCTGAACTCTTAATTATAATGATCTGGTCCATTTATTAATAGATGTATTTTTATTAACTAAAAACAATAGTCAAATTATTTTATCGACAACCAAATATAAAACATATTTTCACTAAATTAATGCCCTAGGCAGCTGAATAAGTAAAATGTTTTTTTTAACAAGTCTCTTCATAACCTCATATATTTCAATATTCGCAATCGTAAATTCGTAACATAGTCTCATTCCACACTCTCACTCTCAGAACACGTTTTAATCTAAGTCTACAACATTTTTATTTGAAAAAGCATAGGGTAAAAACAATTTCAGCAGAAAATTTTACTCAGATAGGATTCCGAGGCTTTGAAAAAAATTACCAAGAGGAACCCTCGTGCCTCGTTTTACCCATTTGCCTTCGTAAGAATATTAACCAGTTTAAAGTTAAACTGAAGACAATATACCAACATTTAGTAGAAATTACTTCTGATACCAACAACTATTGTAGGCCTACTTTGGTCAGTTGACTTGTTTGTGTCCGAGATTTTTATCTCTCTGTCTCTCTCTCGACATCTTTTGTGCCGACCCGCTCAGCATACCTTGATTATAATTTGTTTAATTTGCATGTTGCAATGTGTGACAATGACAATGTGGTGACTGACGAAGTGAAATAAATAAATAAATAAATAAATAAATAAATAAATAAATAAATAAATAAATAAATAAATAAATAAATAAATAAAAAATAAAGGCGAGCCTGAACGGAATCAATTGAGTTTAACAAAAGTCTGATCCTGTCTACTCACCATTAATGAGCCCCTCCTCCTGCAATCCTCGATCTGCTACTCTCAGAGGTAATTCTTAGGGACTTAGCCTGGATCCCCATTTCCTATATGTATTTGTCCATAGCAAATCAATTAGGCCAACATATTTCAGAGCCCTTATATAGAAAATTAGTGGGGCCCTCCACCTGCAACCCTCGATCTGCCAGTGTCAATGGTTGTTCTTAGGGGAGCCCAATCAGTCGGGCTTGGCCCTCATTTGAGTAATTAAATATGCATTTACAAGTCGAAAATCACTAAATATAAGTATATGGTCCAGTGCCCCATACACCGTAACAGAAAAGTTGTCTTATACATCATCAAGGGCCATATGAAAGTCATTAGTGGGCTCCTTCTTGAAACCTGGGGCTACTTCCGTATAAAAAAAAAGAATTTTATTTCCACTACACGAAATTGTCATTCACATAGTCACGAAAACACACATTTTATTTTGTTTGCCTTGCTCAAGGTACTTCCTCGTTTTTTTTCCTCGTTTGGCTTGTGGGCCCCCTCAACTCATGGGCCACGGCTAAACCCCCCCCCCCCCCTCTCTCTCAGTGGGCATGCGATCAACAACATTACCAAACTTAGAGTTATTTACTAAAAGGATATCATCTATAGCTACAACGGATCGTGAAATTAAAGGATCGGGCTAGCTTCTTTTCGTTTTTCTCGAGAAGCCCCTGTATGAAGTCTGCCTCATACGAATAAAGGAACAAGTCGACGAGAAGGGGAGCACATGCAGTTGATACCCATAGGAATGCCAACTGTCTGTTGAAAAATATGTTGTCTATCAAAACTCGAGCATCTTAATGATATCGATTTCAGAATACCTTTTGGTAAATACATAGTTTTTTTTTACAAAAACACATGTCTCTGCCAGCAAATATATTATGACATAGTGGGGTGATATGTCTTGATGTCGTGGGTCGGTGGCGTTTGGAGGTTGAGTAGGTAAATCGAAGCTTATTGGTTCAAAAGCTCATTGCTAGCTTATATTAATTAGTTATGTATCTCGCCGACTTGAAATAAAACATATCCTATCTTATTGATGATATCTTTCACAGAAATAGGTGTATATTGAGGAAGTTTTTTTTTTTAGTAGAATACCACCAATTTAACAATCATAATACTGAAGTTAGACAACGCTTTCTCAGCTGGAGCAAATACATTTCTGGCTTTGTTGTTTTATGCGAAACGTGATTTGTGGTGTTCAGACTGGGTACCGGTAAACTGAGAAACGAAAAGAAACGAAACGAAACGAAACGAAAACAAAATACAACGAAATCTGTAAAGTAAGAAAACGAAATGAAACGAAATCTGTAAAGTAAGAAAACGAAATTCAACGAAATGAAACGAAATCTGTAAAGTAAGAAAACGAAATCCAACGAAAGGAAACAACGAAATCTGTAAAGTAAGAAAAGAAAATATAACGAAAAGAAACGAAATCTATAAAGTAAGAAAACAATATCAAATGAAAAAAAGAACGAATTCTGTAAAGTAAGACAAGAATCGAAACGAAATAAACGTTTATTCTTTGTAAGCACTACTAGAGATATCCAATAAAATTACGTAACTCGACCTAAGCTACCTATCGAGACGTATCTTTACCTATGAATTTACCTATTGATTGAAAATTACAATAACATTCAGCATTCATTCAAATACTAGTATTCCACATCTCAGTATTTTCTATTTGATACCGACTGGATGCGCACTTCGGATTGATTTATTTATTGTTGTTTGTTTAACGTTCAGTCGCTAATATTTCATGCATAATCGGGACGAGAACAAGTTGAAAAAAATCAATTTGCAAAATACACAGGCGGGTATATACCCCATGCACAACAACACCAACGCCCATAGTAGTTCGCGGAAAGACACAGGGAAATACCGGTATCAGTTGCTAGACAAACAAAATTTTTAGTAGCCCAATCCTATCTAAGTAACTAAAATAAACCTCAATTTCTTGTAGCCCAGCCAAATTTGTAGGGGCCTTGGGCAACTGGGCCCCTGCTAATTTCCATCCCTGAGTATTTGATGTTTTGATGGAGTAGTATGTCGTTATTTTTGTCCTTTTTATGGGGGGTGTTTTTTTGCAAGTCTACATTTGAAAATCTCAATAGCGAAACGACCTTCACTCACAATACTACCCGATGTGCATATGTATAAGGCAGTATCATCAAATTTCAGGGTTGCATTTGTGGACAGTTTTCCGAAGAAGAAATGTGGTGATGGGAATCGATGTTCGGTGGGTGTCCAGGGGGAGGAGGGATGTTGTTTCTTATCACAAATGGATGACAAGTCATAACTTTTTCGATTTTGGAGTTACCTGTTCAACTTTTATTTCACTTTGTCCGAATATAAGGAACACCGGGCTTAATTTTATCTAGCTTTTGATTTTTTTAAACTTCGGAAAAATGGAGAAAATGTCTTTTCACAAGGACCAAAATAGCTTCCAGATGTAAAATGTACCCTCTTTCGGTTGAAAACTAATCTGATAGTATACATTCTTATATATATATCTTCGTAAAGTGACATTTTCCCTATATAAAGAATGAGGTTGTTATTAGAGCAGAATTTATTCAAATTCTACATTACTGATTAGTAGTGCACCTGATTTGTCGAAATCATTATTTTTCCAATAACAATTCATAGCTCGACCGTCTTAGTTTTGTCGAAAATACTATTTTGCCAAAATAATGGAAATACTAAGATGCTGAATAAATGTCCACGAGACAACGATCCGACAAAACAGCAAATTACAAAGCCTCATGTATATACATAACGCCCAGCATTCTTGTCAAAATAAGTTTCATATTGGGTCCTATATCAATAACACCAATAGTTTACAAAAATCAAGTAAGTGGCTATGGTTTCTGGACTAAATTTCATGATTTTCTCATACACTGTATTTCTCAACAATATGTTTTTAAGATACAGGGGCGTATCCAGGATTTCAGGTTAGAGTAAAAAAAAATAATAATCGGCGGGCTGAGCGAGGCGAGAAATTGTTTTGGTATCAGGATTTCATGCAAAAATCGTATTTTTTCTATTTGTAGGGGGCATACGCCCCAAACCCCCGCCTGACTAGTAATCCATATATCTATTAGGATATTTTGAACCATTCATTTACAAAACAAAAATTCTAACTTTTAGGTGGTTATCAGTTGGATTAGAGTCAAGGCCTCAATGTCCGCCAAATGTCAATGAGTTCCATTCAAACTCCATATTATTTCTAAGGACAATAATGTATGCTTTAAAACAATATAGATACGTTACTGATCTATTCTAGGTCTACATGCCCGTGCCCAGACATTTTCAAATGGGTGTGATTCCTATGGAAAATAGGATTTTAGTGAATTTTCTCTACAGATTTAATATGCTCTTTTAAAACTGAGGCAGGGGGTATTTATTCAAATAAAACAATGTTTATCAATGTTTTGGTGAAATGGTTTAAAAAAACAAAAGTACATACGTTATCTATAAAACTTTCAATTAGTAAATTTCAGATAGTTAAACCTTCGGACGTCTTGTTTTAAATTTTTGCCTTAGTATTCCTCATACGACATATATCTGAAACAAAAATTCGCCTCTAAGGGACCAGGCAATAGGGACCAGTGCAAAAGGCCATGGGACAAAGATATTTTTGCAACTTTTTGTTTTCATGGGACCTCAGTCACGTTTTCTTGGCAGAATTTGGTAAAACCTATATTATTTTCATTGAAATTAGGCATGGGACATGTAGTTTTTTTTTCATAAATATTGAACCACAGACCTGTGTATTGAACATGGGACAAAGACTTTTTAAGAGGCAAAATTGAAATGCATCGGTCCCAACCCCTGATAAATTTTGCCTGGTCCCTAACTACCGAACAGCCCGTGCTTAGGGCACGTAACTCCCAAAATGTGCACTTACTGACTTATCCCGTTAAAGAAAATATTCAAGATGTAATATGATGAAATTATATAGTTAATGTGCATAATTTTGACAGAGGACATTTTTCAAGATGTTGTTTTCCGAAAGCCGTGTGCGAGTCCCGGGCGTCATAAAGAATAGGCCTGAAACAGATCTCGGCTTGTCGTAAAAGCCGATTAAGAGTACTTAGAGTCTGGCCGGGGGTCGGATGCTCAGCCCCCCGAGCAACTAAGGTGTGTAACTAGGTGACTCGATGGCTAAATAGGGTAGCCCTCGCTTCGGGAGTTGTCAGGCTATTAGAGGAAAATCTTACCGCGGACCATAATAGGCCAACGTGTGTGGAGGGTGCCACTCTTCATGCACGTATAAAAAATATCCCATCTGTAGATTTCGTAAGAGTATGCCCCTATGCTACCTTGGGGCCGCTACAGATGGCAAAATGTTCCGCCTCTATCCAGCTCTCCCCTTTTCCAGGCCATTGCAGTCAAAAATTGTTTTTCCTGTTTCCCATCCCAACCTCGCTTTTCTTTATCAATTTGATTTTGTTCAACTTGTTCTCGTCCCGATTATGCATGAAATATTAGCGACTGAACTTTAAACAAACAACAATAAATAAATCAATCCGAAGTGTGCATCCAGTCGGTATCAAATAGAAAATACTGAGATGTGGAATACTAGTATTTGAATGAATGCTGAATGTTATTGTAATTTTCAATCAACCTTAAATGTAGGATCCCGTGAGTCATGCTTCGTGACCATAGGTGAAGATACGTCTCGATAGGTAGCTTAGGTCGAGTTACGTAATTTTATTGTATATCTCTAGTAGTGCTTACAAAGAATAAACGTTTATTTCGTTTCGATTCTTGTCTTACTTTACAGAATTCGTTCTTTTTTTCATTTGATATTGCTTTCTTACTTTATAGATTTCGTTTCTTTTCGTTATATTTTCTTTTCTTACTTTACAGATTTCGTTGTTTCTTTTCGTTGGATTTCGTTTTCTTACTTTACATATTTCGTTTCATTTCGCTGGATTTCGTTTTCTTACTTTACAGATTTCGTTTCATTTCGTTGGATTTCGTTTTCTTACTTTACAGATTTCGTTGGATTTTGTTTTCGTTTCGTTTCGTTTCTTTTCGTTTCTCAGTTTACCGGTACCTGTTCAGACTATAATTAACTCTTCAATTGTGAGGTTTGAATATTAAACAGAAAACGCGGGAAACACAAAATCTTTTCAGTTTTAAGTTCATTCAATTCACTCTTTTATTCAAAGACTCATTCACCATAATTGCATAAAATGACCCAATATAAGACCTGATATTTATACTGACGGCAGCAAAATATCACAATTTTAAAGGATAGTATTATAACTTGCCCCTGACTTTATTTTTAAGAGTTGGAGTAAAAAAAATTGAAAAAAACCATGTGTTATAAAAATACTCCCAGCTTGACACAAGCCAAGGGGTTGAGATATTTTATAGACTTTTTTTCTCCCATGCCCTATGTCAGGGGAACATTGGAGAACTAGTGAAAAGTCTAATTTTAAACCATGTGAATTGTTAAGGTTCAATATAAGTTATAACTTATAACCAATTGCCATATTATAAATAACCTAATATTTATACTGAGTTGGGCAAAAACTATGCAAAGTTCATAATTTTTAGATGTGTTTCTTTTAAATATATTTCGATAAATATGCTGCCCATTTTTTGTCCTTTTTCCAAAACCAGCAAAGATTGCTGTGAAACCAACACAAGGCATAACACTAAAAAAAATACATAAGTTATTGCTACATATATAATACCTGGTCACAAGCTGTTCCTCCTATCAGCAAATGTCACAAAACATGACGCATAATATTAGTACATCCAGATACCCTTGCTAAATTCCTGATGTCTATGGACACACTCCTCGACCTAATGTTGTATAGATAGTAGTAGGTTCATATCCATCCTCTGTTAACTGTGTCAGGAATACTATATATATATAGCTACTGTAGTAGCAATTTAACTTAATGGTTCCATAAGACAATTTTCAAAATCTCTGAATTCGACAATAGTGAGAATCTACATTGTAAAATTTGAAAACTTTGATGCATCCCAACGTTAACTATAGCTGAAAATGGCGAGTCCAGGACTTATCGAGGCAAGTTGCAAGGATTTCTGCTGTCTTGGAGGAGATCTCATTTAGCTTAGTTTGTAGAGCATTGGCTTAAGGTACAATAGGAGGTGAGAGGATATAATCCAATCCAGGAGAGTGCATTCTTCAGAAATTAAATATGACCTATTTAACTAAATAACAATGGTCGGAAAAAGAAAACTTGTCATCTTCAAAATGTCATAACTATTCAGACAGTACTCTCCTCAACTTAAGATTATAGAAATTGTAGTAGGTTCATAACTATTCTCTACTTAACTGCGTAAGTTGAGATCTTCTTTAGCTCTGTTGGTAGAGCATTGGCTTTGGAGGTCCCAGGATAAATTCCAATCGAAGACATTGCATTTTTTCAGAGATGAAATATGTTCTGCTGTTACACGTACAAATGTACATAAATATACAAAAGCAGCAAATCTTGGGGTGTTATACAAAATGTTTTGTTCATTCACAATATTGTGTTAAAAGATTACCTTGTCATGATAGGGGCATGGTGGTCATAATCGTATGGTAGTTGGATTAATAACTACCTATGCCTATCATAAGATAAGAAAACTTTATTTTGATTCGGCACATAATAAAACAGTACAACATAAGCTCTAATGAGCTTTTTACCGAATATACATTAACAATAAAACAACACAAGTCACATGCAAAGTTACAAACTAAAATAAGCTAAGACATATAGGCATAAAAAGGAGGACTGTGTATAGATCTGAACAAGAATCCATGTGGCAAGTGCCTCTTTGGACTCTTGTTCAAGATCCACACACAGATGCTCCAACATAAAGCAGCATTTAAAAAGAAGCAGCAGGTAAAAAAAATAATGAAATAATAATACTGAATATTTAAAACTGGTACCAACATAATCAGTAAAAGTAGCACTGTCTAACTAAAAAATCAAAGAATATAAAATTTTCAAGCCAAACTAAAAAAAATTAAAAATTAAAATTAAGCAAACCAGAAGCAAAATTTGAATCATCTACATGCAGAACAGCAACATTTGGACCCATTCCAGGACTGCAAAAGACTCTTGAATTGAGAGAAGCTATTTTCAGTCCTGAAATGATCTGGGAGGCTGTTCCACAATGTAGATGCAGCAAATCTGAAAGAGTTTTTACTGTACCATGCATACTGCATATAGATGCCGGTCGGGGACCAGGTGGCAATGCCTCGCTGGGTTCCCATCGGCATCCACATGCATCATGACATAATAAAGCAGAAAATTAAGCATGTTTGGATAAAAAATTGACAAGCACTAAAACAAAGCAATATATATCTAAAAGCTATATGCAAATAAAAAGAGCAAAAACAGTAGCAGAATATTTATCATCTGCATGCAGAACAGCAACATTTAGTACCATTCCAGGACTGCATTAAGCTCTTAAATTGAGAAAAACTGTTTTCAGTCCTGAAATGGTCTGGGAGGCTGTTCCACAATGTAGCAGCAGCAAATTTAAATGTTTTTTTGCCATACCTTGATGTTCTGACCTGTGGAATGTCCAGTATATTGTTGTATCTAAAATAATATTTTGAATTTCGTAAATGCACAAGGCTATGGAGACATGATGGCGACAGTTTATTCATAATCTTAAATGTTTCCAGGGCCATAGTTCTCATTCTACGAATCTGCAAGGAAGGCACCTTTGCTTTTTTCAATAAATTATCATATGAGCTATTGTAATCCTCATACACAAAGCGAAGAGCTCTTTCTTGCACTTTTTCTATCTTTTTGGAATTTTTCTCCGTACAAAAATGCCAGGCCAAAGGCAAAAGTTAAAATTACTAAGAATAAAAGTATGGAAAATTGTAAGTTTGTTTAATCTGTTCAAATAGGGGCCTAAACGTTTGATAATGTTCAGCTGTTGGGATGCCTTCCTGCAGATTGTACTTATATGTGTGTCAAAATTTAATTGATAATCAATCTCAATGCCTAGTAATTTAACACTGTCTTCACATGTTAGTTCAAAATTTTGTATATTTATAGTTGGACGTTTTTCATAGGTTTTCTTCCCCACCGCCAAAACTTGAAATTTATCAGGATTAGCCTGCATTTTGTTAATTTTGAACCATTCAATGAGATGATTTTGAGTCAGACTCTAGAGTAGAAATAAGTAGATCAAAATCGGGACTGCCAAAGGAAAGGGTATTATCGTCTGCACAATTGTACAGAGAACTGTCTTTAATGAACAAAAATATATCGTTTATGAAGACATTGAATAAGAGGGGACCAAGTATAGATCCTTGCGGAACCCCTTTATGGATGTCAGCCCAGTTACTCAGAACACTTTGACCTTTATTTGTTGTTTTCTGTTTGATAAGTATGATTTTAGTAACGAGACCGAATTATCTGAAACTCCATAAGCTGACAATTTGTCTAGCAGTATGGCATGTGGTAGGCTATCACCACTAATATTAAGAGTTCGAATCCTACTCTGGCGAGGTCTACTCGATACAACTTTATGTGATGAAGTTTGTCAGTGACTTGCGACAGGTTAGTGTTTTATATTTTCTCAGGGTACTCTGGTTTACTCCACCAATAAAACTGACTGCCACGATATAACTGAAATATTGTTGAAAGTGCCATTTAACACTAAAACCCAAACCCTCTAGTTATGATTGTGCAGTTTGCCATCTATGGTACATTTTGTGTTGATGTACATCACTTTTGAACTTCCTTACAAAAAATATCTATATAATATATTTATTTTTATTTACAGGTTCAATAGATTTACTAGATACTACAGAAATAGGAAAAGTATCAAAATCTCAGGATGGGATGTGTCCAGGCAGAGATTTAGCTTATGAAATTACTGGTAGTGAACAGCTCAATGTCCAGTTACAAGATGCATTTCCAGGTAATAATACAATCCTGTAAAAAAAAATAAAAAAAAATTTGTAGATCCCAATTTTTCATGAATTAAACAAAAAAGATAAATTCATGGGGACAACATGGGTGGTATCAGTTATAGTTGTACCTATTTAATTTGATAATCAATAAGACATTTCTGAAAATTTTGGTATGCCCCACCATTGTAAGAATTCAAAATTTGAATACCATGGTGAGTCCAGAACTCATCTAGGCGAGTTGAAAGGATCTCTGGTGGTATATTGGTTAGCATGCGTGCTTTAAGTACTTGAGAGTTTGAGTCCATGGTTGGATCAAGGACTATAATATTTGTATTTGTTGCTCCACTAAGTAAACTGCATCAAGGAGGAAGAGCAAAGACTGATTGGCTTGAAATCGGGATAATGTGTCGGAGTGGAGTGAAATATCTACTTGTAGACTATTGTTTCAGTGAATTAGCACTATAAAAATTCAATTCAGCATGTTGGTCTAGTATAAAGCGGATATCATAATCATCTCATCGAATGTAGCATGAATTAGTTGTAAAATGGTTCATTTGGCATTAAGCAACAACACTTGTATATATTCATGGGTTCTTGATTCATAGATTCTGAATTTTTAAAGATCTAAAAAAAATATCGAAATTATGTTATTTTTTAGTTCTATTCACGTGAATATAAAAAGAAAATATTACTTCAATGGATTCTAGATTGAATTTGTAGATTGGATGAGCCAGGAAATCCTCAAAAATTAGTACCCCACAAATAAAATTAAGTATTTCACAATATTTAGATAACCTTTGAAATTACAATAATAGGCCTAAGAGAGAAAAAATAACTATGTTTCCGCTAAGATTCCTAAAAAAAAAGGGTAGGTAGGAAGTTAAAAGTTTTTGTTATAATTTTTAATGAGGTAATTTTGGATTTCCAAAAATAGCAATAAAAGACTTTAGGGTGCCGTGGACACTAATTTTATTATAGGTCATTTATTTTTTCCTCAAAAAGAAAGGGGCCGTCGTGGTCTTGATCGTATGGATTTCCAACTACCTATGCAATCTGTGCCTATCACCACTAACGTGAGACCAAATCTCGCTCATGACGAAGTGTGCTCATTACATCATTATGTGATAAAGCTTGACAGTGACTTGTGGCAATTCTATGGTTTTCTACAGTTTCCTCCACCAATAAAACTGACCGCCATAATATAAGTGATATAAACCAAGCCAAACCATAAGACATTAAAAAATTGACGGTGGATGTATTCAGATATCAAGTTACAATTTGTCTTTATTTATTTGTTTTTGTTTTTTGCAGAGGGTATTCCAGAGACGTTTACGATAATAGCCACATTCAAACAGAAAAAGATGGACCCTCCTCAAGGGACGAAAAAGCTTAAAATTCCTTTACTAACAATCTACAATGCTGAAGAGGCGAGAGAAATCATTGGTTTATACGTTGGATTACGGACAATGTTTCTATACAGCGACAATACGATCAAGAATACAAAACCTGTCAGATTTAATTTTAATACAAATGATGATAGGTGAGAAATATATGTGATTTTTTTTAAAGTAAAATTTGTTAATTTTTTTTACAAAGAATTGATATGAATTTCAGGTTTTATTAAACAAAAAAATGTATGTGAATGGAACTACCTGTACATGTAGTGTAAGATCATCCTTAAAAAATGACCGGCTTGCTGTAACTCACGGCTGATCACACTCTGATACATTATACTCATCAATCAAGGGTTAGTTGCCAAAAATTACCTGGATCCACAATTTTTGAAATATCTGAAAAACGTTTACTTCCATGGAAAAAAAAACTTGCTAGAAATAGTGAAAAATATTGCCAAATAACTTTTATGGGGTGGAGGGCAGTTTGATGAATTGATGTAATTGGAATGTAATTTAATCATGAAAATTGAAAAGTAATTGTAATGATATCAATTACTTTTCAAAGTAATCGACCCCAAGTCTATAATCAGACAGATGAAACATTCAAGGTGTGATATTGTCTATTTATCATGTACTGTGCACGAAATATATTGTACAGACATGTAGTATGTGTATCCTTGATATGTTTTGCTCGAAACAGACTTATCATTGGATATCTCCCATAATAGGCTTTTTCTTCGATGTTATTTTGCTCTGAGAAATTCATTTTAGCAAAGCAACTCAATAGTAGTAGATATTTATCTCCCTTTATGAGTAGAACATTCATGGGTTTTGAGCCATTCACTTATATTTTCCACCAAAATAAAGACATGTGCAATTATTTTTATTTTCAGTTGGCATAGGGTAGCCATAGTAGTCAGTGGTAATGATATAACAGCATGGTTAGATTGTGATGCTGCAGAACCAAAGAAAGTCAAACGTACTATTCCTACGGTGATGAGTCGGGACGGTCTTGTATTTATTGGCAGAGATTTAGTCGATTCACCTTTGTACCGTGTAAGTATCGCCATGGTGATGAGGTAGTGATCTAAGGTATTTGCAGGTATTATATATACACAGGTTTCTATAATTGCATCAATGAACGGAGGTTGGTGATTCTGGTGAAATTATCAGTTTTTTCCAATACTATGGGTTTGTTAGTGTACTCCTGCTTCATTCACCATTAAATTTATTGGCCAATATTAATCTAACAATTTCTTATGTGGTTTTATATATAAATTAGCATTCAGTCAATCAGTTTAAAGACAAGTATATCTGAGAGGGGAACTGATGGGGTGTTCTGCTATTTGGATAAAAAAATAACATATTTGTCTGGGGTTTTTTTCCCCTTATTTCTCTCAAATGAACTTATCTTGTCCACAAGTAGTTATCTCCCCCTGATAGATGTCATCAAGCTTGTCCATATATTCAGTATTTTGCGATTATTTACAACTGCCTATGCCTATCACCACTGATGTTGTTAGGTCAAATCTCGATCAGAGCGAGGTGTACAACATTATGTGATGAAGTTTGTCAGTGACTTGCAACAGGTCGGTGGTTTTCTCCAGGTCCTCCAGTTTCCTCCACCAATAAAACTGACAGCCACGATATAACTGAAATATTGTTGAAAGTGGTGTTAAACACCATAAAACCAAACCATACCCCAGTATTTTACGATTACTTATTTCTTGTTTATTTGGTTATATTGATTTAATGAAGAGACTTATTACCTTTCACAAGTACAAGTAATGACGGCTAATATTGTAAACAAAAAAATTATGGTTATTCTAATCTTTTCAGGGATTAGTTCAAGATCTAGCACTTTTACCTGGTGACCATGCCATGAAACACTGTATTGAATTCTGTCCAGAGTGTATGGCTGGTCCTGGTAATGGAGTTAAATCAGAGCAAGGAGCAACCTTCACTACAGAAGATGGCAGAATGGTCATCATGGGTGGTGACAAGAAAGATGGCATCCTTGTTAATGGTAGCACCGAACTTCCATTGGTTGAAATGGAAGAAGGAGGAATGGTGTTTCCAGGTGGAGCAAAAGAAGGAGGAGTTTTTGTTGAGAGTGAATTGGGTATGCCAATCATGGGTGGTGGTAAGAAAACTGGAGGACAGTTTGATAAAGATGGATACTTGGTGGGAAAAGATGGCAGTTTGGTAAGTTGAAAAAAATGATTGCAAGTTGTCCATAATTCACTTTAATAGAACTGTATTGTAAATACATAGCATAACCTACAACCCTACAAAAAGAAGGAAACTAAGCTTTAATTTTATATTTTATTTGAGTTATTTCCCTTGTGACCGGCAAAATGGTTCCCAGTTTAGCAAGTGCAATGGAAAGGACAACAAATTTGAGTATAATTTTCTCATAATTTGTAGATATTTGAACCTTGTGAAACATCAGAAGATAATTTTATAGCAAATAGAAAATTTACAAGCTGTTCCAACATTAAAATTTTGAACAGGTTATGGGAAAAAAATATGCTATTTTCATTGAACTAAGGCATGAAAGAAACCAATTTACCCACCTTAAAGGGAAAAAGATCTAACAAATATATATTTTTAATTAAATTGCAAAACTCCCAATGCATACGAAACGAATTGATGACAACATATAAAAAAAAAAATTCAAGCCCTTTTTATTCCCCTCAACAACAGAAAAATACATCTGCCCTGGGAAACAAATTGTGTTTTTCACATTATTTTATTATATAGAATTTCATAAGATAAGATTATACATGCATAATCAAACCTGACTAAAGCTTCCTTATTCAATGCTATACATAATTCTGTTTTATTCAGGGTTTGATTTAGACAATTTTTGCAGTAGACTGAACCACATGCTTGGTCTATTGGTTAGCAATAGTGTGCTCAGTATTTGTCACTTCTCCACTATGCACACAACAGTAAGGAGTAACTGCAAAGACTGGTTGGCTTGGAATCAGGATAATGTGTCAGAGTGGAACAAATTATCTATCCAAAGGCTGTTGTTTCAATGAGATTTTACTATAAAAATCCAACTAAGCATGTTGGTCTATAAAAAAACGGACATCATCTTATTGAAATGTAACTTATCTCACTAAAATTTAACTTGTCTCATTGAAATTTAACTTGTCACATTGAAATTTAACTTGTCTCATTGAAATTTAGCTTGTTCTTGCCATGATATAGCTGGAAAATTGCTGAATTGGCATTAAACAATAATAATTCACTCACTGACTCACAGTAGAATATATTTGTTTATTTATAGTTAGTGGAGTATGATGGAGCTGCTGGAGTGACTTATGCCTATAGATATGTAAGTAATGAATATCCTCGAGGATTATCTGTTTTCTATGAGGTCATAATTACAGGGATAATTTTTACTGATTTCAGCTATTTTCCTCTGGAAAGAATTCCGAAAGTTACAGTACATGGACAGAACAGGTCAAAAATTGATCTTTTAAGTAAACAAAATCTGATAGTTACAGGACATGGTTAGAACAGGTCAAAAATGGATCTTTTAAATACAAAAAATCTGATAGTTACAGGACATGGTTAGAACAGGTCAATAATGGATCTTTTAAAAAAACAAATCTGATAGTTACAGGACATGGTTAGAACAGGTCAATAATGGATCTTTTAAATAAAAAAAATCTGATAGTTACAGGACATGGTTAGAACAGGTCAATAATGGATCTTTTAAATAAAAAAAATCTGATAGTTACAGGACATGGTTAGAACAGGTCAAAAATGGATCTTTAAAAAAAACAAATCTGATAGTTACAGGACATGGTTAGAACAGCTCAAAAATGGATCTTTTAAATAAAACAAATCTGATAGTTACAGGACATGGTTAGAACAGCTCAAAAATGGATCTTTTAAATAAAACAAATCTGATAGTTACAGGACATGGTTAATTAGAACAGGTCAATAATGGATCTTTTAAAAAAACAAATCTGATAGTTACAGGACATGGTTAGAACAGGTCAAAAATGAATGTGTTTAAATGGGTGTAGATGATTTCAACTATTGTTCTATGCAAAAACAATTCTGAAAGTTACAGCAAACATGCAGAACAGAAGAAAAGGGATTGTAGATGGCTTCATCTATTTTCCATTGATTTTCAGTTATTTTATTTACTTGCCAGAGTCATCCCTGTAATTAGATAACTTTTCAGATTGTGTTAATTATATATAATCTTGCTATAAAAAATTCATTTTCAAAAATAAAAAAAACAGAATAAGAATATTTCATAGTGCTGAAGGGTTTGTAAAAGTGTTAAAGTGTTATATAAATATAGCTTTAAAAACATGTTGTATGTTATACACGACAAAATCATACAATGTAACTGAAATGGGGAGAAATTTGTTTTAGTGCATTTCATAATATTTTGAAGATGTTCAAAAATAAAATATGTATTGCAAAAAAACCCTGATTTTATTAATATTTTGTAATGTCACATATTATTCAATAACATTTTGTTATCAGTTTCACACTTGGACATTTTTATTAACCTGTTTTGAAGAAACTTGACATTAAAACTGTTTTATTTGTTTTATGCACATAGTAGTTCTAGAGAAAATATGTCTATTGTCCTTTACATGGAGGAAGCTTGTCCTTGACATTGAGGAAGTTTGTCCTTGACATTGAGGAAGTCTTAATGACACCACTTATATCTGGTGCTGTTAATTCTTTTTTTTTTTGTAGGGACCATCAGGACCACCAGGCCCAAGAGGCCCACCAGGACCACAGGGTCCAAAAGGAGATTCTGTAAGTAGTCAATTTAGTTACACGTAAAATTCCTATAATATGAGGGACTTTCGTGGTCATGATCGTATGGTAGTTATATTTATAACTACCTATGCAATCGGTTCCTATCACCACTAACATGGTGAGTTTGAATCCCATTCAAGCGAGGTGTACTCGATCCAACATTATGTGATCAACTTTGTCAGTGATT
Organism: Bathymodiolus brooksi; assembly: GCA_963680875.1. Lineage (NCBI taxonomy): Eukaryota > Metazoa > Mollusca > Bivalvia > Mytilida > Modiolidae > Bathymodiolus > Bathymodiolus brooksi. The sequence continues at coordinate 47,580,056 of OY804588.1, forward strand.
TACAACAAGTCAGTGTTTTCTCCGGGTACTCTGGTTTCCTCCACCAATAAAACTGACCGCCACGATATGGCTGATATATTGCCGAAACTGGCATTCAACACCATAAACCTAAGCGTAAACCTGAATAACTCACAAAGTAAATATTTTATCTGTTGATATTATGAATATTCTGCTACTTCATAGTAAAATCATGGATCACTTGGATGTTGATACAAGTTTGACTGTGGTTATTAATTAATGTTCTTTTTATTGAGACGACATCCTTGATGTAATGGTTAGCATGCTTACCTTGAGTGCAGTAGATTGTGGGTTTGGTCCCCAATTGGGTCAAACGAAAGACTAAAATTGAATTTTGCTGCTTTTCCGCTAAGTAGGCAGTATTAAGGAGTAAGAGCAGAGACTGTTGGGCTCGGAACATTATAATATGTCTGAGTGGAGTGACATGTTGTTTCAGTGAGTTAACACTATAAAAATCTAACTAAGTGTGTTGGTCTAGTACAAAACTAACATCATCAACTTCTCATTGACATGTAACACTAACTTGTTCTGGCCGTGATATGACTGAAAAATTACTCACTAATGGAGTTAAACAACAAGCACTCACTCTTTCATTAGATTCAACTGCATTTAAACTTTTTTATCAATAATTAATGTCATGTTTCATTTTTCTAACTTAAAATAAAAAAAAAAATGAATTTGGTGTTCTATGTTGAAGCTATATATATGTAAACTGTATTTTATTCTGATTGTATTTTACAGGGTTTTTCTGGTAAACTGGATTATATTGTTATTGTATTTTACAGGGATTTTCTGGTAGAGATGGTGTACCTGGATCATCAGGTTTACCTGGAGCTCCAGGACATGTCTTTGTTATTCCTGTAAGTATTGTGGTGGCTACTTTGGCATGACATCTGTTTTCAGTCTATCACCACTCATTTGTTTGTTTAGCTGTTAATTTTCCTATATTAAAAACAAAAAATCATATTGTATACATCAGAGCTAAATTACATTTTGTAATGTAATGGTGACAGAATACCAATGGGTTTTTCTGTTATGACCTCATTAGAATTTTTTATTTTTTATTTCACTCCCTACCATAGACAATGAAAATAATTCCCGGTCTTTTTTTTAGGAAAAACATTTGTATTTTACTCACTTTCCGTAGAAAATAAATTTCATTTCATTTCACTCCATTTCTTTAAGAATTTTTTTTTTTATTTCACTCCAATTTCTTTAAGAAATACAATTGTATTTTACTCCATTTCTTTCAGAAATAAAATGTTATTTTATGCCTTTTCTTTGGGTATTTATTGTTTTCACTCCTTTCCTTTAGGAATTATAGAAAACATGTAACTACTCTCACATTCTTAATATCAAAAATAAATCAAGAGTTACAGAAAAATGCAGTAATTCATGCATGTGTATTAGCACATCAGTGATTTATCTTTGTAGTTTGGTTACAAGTTATTTAATTTTGATATTTGGAATGCAAGAGTAGATATACTGTTTTATAAATTAGGTTTGCACTGTTTTTGCATTAATATGATGTTTCTAAAAGGAACCTGTGTTTCATTGTTGGACGCTCAATTATTATTTTGGTTTCTGACGATGTTTTAGCTGTGATGTCGCACAGTGAAATAAATGTTTTTGTTAATCACTGTTTATTAACAGACAATCACTGTCACATGATCTAGTTTTCTATTCTTACAAATATCTTATATTTTCAGTTGAATTGGGATCAGAAGAGAGCCCCCCAAGCCGAGGCCTTCCGTCAAATGCTACAGCAACACATGGTACGTGTGTTTGAGAAAATCTTCTGGAATATTCTTGTCTAAGACTATATTTTTGTTTGTTAGGTTGATAGATTTGTTGACCAACACTGTTTAAACTTTCTTTAAATAATTTTTCTTCTATATTCTTCTGTAAATATCAATTTTTTTCTTCTTAAATTATTGGAAAATCTTTTAAAACACTATGAACAGTAATATGTTTATGTAGAATTTTAAATTTGAGTTTAATTGTTCTTGAGCTTAAATACAGTGTTTGTTGTTTTTTGTTTCTCTCTTTTTTTTTTTTTTTTTTAAATTTAGTATCTCTTCCTAATAGTGAACAAACTAGTTTTAAGATATCACAACCAAATTTAATTTCTTTCTATTTTTTTCTTTAGTTGATACCACAGCATTTATAAGATATATACATTACTTAAAATCTCTACTTTAATTTTATCTATTTCAGATGTCAATGCATGGATCACCTGGTCCACAGGGTATGACAGGAAACCATGGACCAGCAGTAAGTAAAAACTGGTCCCCTGCCAGAAAATATATGCAAAAAATAGATAACACTTCCTAGACAGTTGTTGAAGTGAAATAAGGGAAATAACCCTGGAATTATCTACTTCTCTGAAGTTAATGATAATTCCTGAGTGCATAATCTGATGGATTCGGCATATAACTGCATTGGTGATGTAATGATAAGCGTGCTGACTTAGAGTGCTGTAGATTTTAGGTTCATACCAGTGATGTAATGATAAGCGTGTTGACTTAGAGTGCTGTAGATTTTAGGTTCAAAGACTATAATATTGGTATTTGCTGTAGATTTTAGGTTCATACCAAAGACTATAATATTGGTATTTGGTGCATTCCTGCTAACCACACAGTATTAAGGAGTACGAGCAATGACTAACTTAAAATTTAAAAATACATACCTATTGTAATGGGAATGCTCCCTTACCATAGTAGGTTCATAACCACCTCTGCTAACTGTGTTAGTGGAGATCTCCTTTAGATCAGTTGGTAGAGCGATGGCTTACAGTGTAAGAGATCCTGGGATCGAATCCCGTCGGAGGTAAAACATGCTCTACTGTTACACTATCAAGGAGATGCATATATTTGAAGTGTTTAGTGCAAATAAAATCTAACAACAGTGGTAGTATTGTTATCAATGCAGAAATAAACCATTTTTACATAAATGTTGGTATGTAATTGTAGGGACCACCAGGAGACTCAGGATTGAAGGGAGATGTAGGACATCCTGGAGAACAGGTATATTTACCCTTCTAATGCAACCATGCTTGTAATATTTCATGCAGTCTGTGACAAAATCTTACTTATTATCTTTTTAGACATTGGCATATAAATTACCTATTCCTCAAAGTTAGAAATATATGAAAGTCATTTCACATATCATTTAGAGCAATTTTGAAATTTAATAGGATTAACATAGCTTCTATTTATAGAATTATATTCCTTTATTCATCAAGTTCAATTCTCACATAAAAAATTGTTGAAATTCTCATGATCGCTTACAGGTACCGGTATGTAACCATTATTGATTAAAAAAATATATATAAGAAAAATACAGATGAAAAGAGTGCATGGACTTTCACAAAAGAGAATAGAAATGCCTTCTTACAGTGTCATACAATTTTTATTTCTAATTGATTGCTGTAAATAATAAATAAATTATTTATTTATTTTATTATTGCTGTACAATATATCGCACTAATGTCATCCATAGAATATTTGCTGTACCTGTCCAATCCACAAATTTTTATCCAAACGTCATGATTTTATCAAGACTTCCACCACAATAAATGCCATATTACCGTGACTTATAATTACTAACTTTACTTGTATTTCTTACTGATATTACTGTAAATTATAAATGCAGTATATGTTTATTGTCGGTAAATTTATTTGTATGACCTTGAGAAACACACAGAAAATGACTGTATATAAAAAAAATTATCCAATCAATGCAAAATGAAAAACAAAAACAGTTCTAAAATCTAATGAACGAATCGTGGAAAGAGGCAAAATCAATACATCTAACTCATGAAGACACGACCACATACAAATAGAGTCAAATGCAGGATATACTCATTCATTTTTTTATTTATTGATTTATCCCAATGTAATAATTTTATCTAGAATTGCAGGGCCCGGGTGGCTGAATGAGTTAGGTAGTTGGATTACCTAACAACTCATACAAGCCTATCACCAATACGGCGTGGGTTCGCGCCCAGCTTTGTAAATTACAAAAAAGGGTGCACTCGACTCGCAGCCACAAGTGATAAAGTTTACCAGTTGCTTGCCCATGGTCGGTGGTTCTCTTTGGGTACTCTGGCTTCATCCACCACTAAAACTGGTCGCCATGATATAGCTGAAATATTGCTGAAAGTGGCGTTAAAACACCAAAAATCAAATCAAAATCAATCTAGAATTGCAAAAAAAAAAATTAAAAAATGCTCTTTTTCTTTCATTAATGTAAGCTTTTTTCGGATATTTGAAAAAAGATAATAATTTGTCTATCTACCTACCCACTTAAAAAATTGTAAGATTGTGTTATCATGGTAACAGAACATCAGATATTGTGTAATGTGTAATGTCTAATTTTATCTTTTAGGGACCACAAGGAGGACGTGGTGCTCCTGGACAACAGGGAAACACCGGAAAAAGGGCAAGTTTTTTTTTCTTACAGCTACTGTAATTTGATACCGAACATCAACTTCAGCACAAAGAAGTTAATTACAACCAGATAATATAATTGGTTATATTATAAAATACATGTTTATTGAATCAAAAAGTCATAAAAAAGAGAAGTTTACTTATTTTTGGTAATACAAATGTACTTTCATTCTTCTTTGTCACCATGATATAGCTGAAAAATTGCTCATTTGGCATTAAACAACAATCACTCACTCATTCTTCTTTGACCATATATAAAGCTGAGACATTCATGTTAATGGGAGAAGGAATGGAAAAGAGTACATGATTCAAAATGATGGAGAAAAGTGACACTTTAAAATGGAGAATGTGATGCACTTCATAAAGTTGAGGGCGGGGTGTAAAAGGACAGCTGTTCAGTCTGAAGATCTAGGTTATATTTGTTATTATAGAACAACATAAAGTTGGGGGTGGGGTGTAAAAGAACAGCTGTTCAGTCGTGAAGATGTAGGTTATATTTGTTATTATAGAACAACATAAAGTTGGGGGCGGGGTGTAAAAGGACAGCTGTTCAGTCTGAAGATGTAGGTTATATTTGTTATTATAGAACAACATAAAGTTGGGGGCGGGGTATAAAAGAACAGCTGTTCAGTCTGAAGATCTAGGTTATATTTGTTATTATAGAACAACATAAAGTTGGGGGCGGGGTGTAAAAGAACAGCTGTTCAGTCTGAAGATGTAGGTTATATTTGTTATTATAGAACAACATAAAGTTGGGGGCGGGGTATAAAAGAACAGCTGTTCAGTCTGAAGATCTAGGTTATATTTGTTATTATAGAACAACATAAAGTTGGGGGCGGGGTGTAAAAGAACAGCTGTTCAGTCTGAAGATGTAGGTTATATTTGTTATTATAGAACAACATAAAGTTGGGGGTGGGGTGTAAAAGAACAGCTGTTCAGTCGTGAAGATGTAGGTTATATTTGTTATTATAGAACAACATAAAGTTGGGGGCGGGGTGTAAAAGGACAGCTGTTCAGTCTGAAGATGTAGGTTATATTTGTTATTATAGAACAACATAAAGTTGGGGGCGGGGTATAAAAGAACAGCTGTTCAGTCTGAAGATCTAGGTTATATTTGTTATTATAGAACAACATAAAGTTGGGGGCGGGGTGTAAAAGAACAGCTGTTCAGTCTGAAGATGTAGGTTATATTTGTTATTATAGAACAACATAAAGTTGGGGGCGGGGTATAAAAGAACAGCTGTTCAGTCTGAAGATCTAGGTTATATTTGTTATTATAGAACAACATAAAGTTGGGGGCGGGGTGTAAAAGAACAGCTGTTCAGTCTGAAGATGTAGGTTATATTTGTTATTATAGAACAACATAAAGTTGGGGGCGGGGTATAAAAGAACAGCTGTTCAGTCTGAAGATGTAGGTTATATTTGTTATTATAGAACAACATAAGGTAAATCTCCCTCAGGCATAGGTAACCTTGACGATCCTGTTTAGACCCTTTAATTTTCTTACTCACAAAGACCTTTAATTTATTTAGCTTTTCTATCATTTGACTACGTGCGTACCTGATGAAGGTTATTCTAGAAACGCGTCGTGTGTACTTAATTAGATATCTATGTTTCTGTTGTTTTATTCTACGTGTTTTCCAAGTTTTTTTCGTCCATTTTAGGGAAGAGTTGGACGTGATGGAGAGAGAGGATCAATGGGACCACCAGGTGACAAGGTAAATTTAAAATTACAATAATATTTACACCAGGTGACAAGGTAAATTTAAAATTACAATAATATTTACACCAGGTGACAAGGTAAATTTAAAATTACAATAATATTTACACCAGGTGACAAGGTAAATTTAAAATTACAATAATATTTACACCAGGTGACAAGGTAAATTTAAAATTACAATAATATTTACACCAGGTGACAAGGTAAATTTAAAATTACAATAATATTTACACCAGGTGACAAGGTAAATCTAACATTACAATAATATTTACACCAGGTGACAAGGTAAATCTAGAATTACAATGATATTTACACCAGGGGACAAGGTAAATCTAGAATTACAATGATATTTACACCAGGGGACAAGGTAAATCTAAAATTACAATAATATCTAAAAATTTCACTTAAATTAATTAAGTGAAATTTTTATGAACTGAGTTTTACTTGTACTGAGGTTTATAAACTGTACATATCAGTCTTCGTGTTAACCCACATGCCTGAAGCCTGGGACAAGTAAAACTGGATTGGGACAAGTGAAACTGGATTGGGACAAGTAAAACTGGATTGGGACAAGTAAAACTGGATTGGGACAAGTAAAACTGGATTGATTGGGACAAGTAAAACTGGATTGGGACAAGTAAAACTGGATTGGGACAAGTTAAACTGGATTGGGACAAGTAAAACTGGATTGGGACAAGTTAAACTGGATGGTGACAAGTAAAACTGGATTGGGACGAGTTAAAATTATGAAAGAATGTGTTTGAATAAATATAATTTTTTTCCAAATTTGGCTTTTGGGCAAGTAGGTGAAAAAAATTAAGGCAAAGACTGCATATATTGCAGTGGTGTTCACAAATGATACATCTATATTTCCATCACCTTTTGTTGTTGTTTTTATGTGTTTTTGAGTTTGAGATTTTCTCAGAGTATGTGTAGATTTTCCAGAAGAGTTTTTTTGTGTTGTCGCCATTGATGACTATTGTTTGCTCTTTATCAATCTATTCTTTTGTAATTTCAGGGAGATCTTGGATATAATGGAATGCCAGGACTAAATGGACATAAGGGGGACAGGGTAAGTATATGTTGTGATATTTAGGGGGACAGGGTAAGTATATGTTGTGATATTTAGGGGGACAGGGTAAGTATATGTTGTGATATTTAGGGGGACAGGGTAAGTATATGTTGGGATATTTGATTTATGTTAACAAACTGCTACATCAATTATTGTTAAATAAACATTATAAAGTGAATTATTTCCATAGTTGACTTTATTGAAATATTTTTATCATAAAACGTTACTGAAATATTTTTTATCATAAAACTTTATTGAAATATTTTTTATCGTAAAACTTTATTGAAATATTTTTTTATAGTAAAACTTTATTGAGACTTTTTATCGTAAAACTTTATTGAAATATTTTTTATCGTAAAACTTCATTGAAACATATTTTTTATCGTATAACTTTATTGAAATATTTTTTATCTTAAGTTGAATAACAAGCTGAAATGTTTCAGACTTTTTATTAATTAGAATTATCAAAGAAAAGCTTTGTAATTAATTAATAATTAAATGAATAAATGAATCAATTAGCTCACTGGAACTTCAGCTGGCAGTTACATGTTGATTTCTGGCCATCAATGATGGAAGATAATCTTGAACCTCATTATAACATTTATGGAAGAAAGTTGAATTTGAACTGAGAAAAAGATGTATAATAATTAAATTTATGTGGGTTTCCCATCCAGAAATATAATCAGTCATTATAATTGTAGTGTAACACTTTTTTCCTGTTCATTTTATGATTAACGTTGATTGATTGTCTGAGGATTTGAAATATAATTATCTCCCTTTGGGAAATCCAAAATAATCTACCATCCTCATTTTTTCGGCAGCTGGTCACAGAAGCTCATAGGACGAAGTCAGAATGATTTCTATATTTTCTGTTTAATGAATGATTTTTTTATTTCAGGGTCTAATTATGTTTTATTTTTTATTTGATAGTCTTAAATTTCAGGATCTGAAAATGTTTAATTTTTTTATTTCAGGGTCTACTTGGAACATCAGGAGAACAAGGACCCGTTGGACCTGAAGGATCTCAGGTAATATAAAAATATGTTTATACATCCTGCCGAACAGGAAAAAAACTTCCATCTTTTTGAGTCGGCTATTCTTTGTTGGAAATGAAAATTGTAAAATCTCTTTATCTCGATTCCCCAATACACAGAAATTTGGATCAATGAATTAACATGTTAAAAAAACTGTTTTAAAATGATTTGATCATTTCTATATCTCACAAGTTTATTTCAATTATTTTATATAATTTCTGTTATTACCTAATAAAGTGTATTTTTCTGTTTTATTGAGTCAAATTTTAGTATTATATATTTTTCGCTATTAAAATGGGCCTGTCGTTCTATTGCACTCCCAATGAACTATTGCACTGTGCAATATTCTGCACGTGGGGTCTATAGCACCGACCCGAGTATCTTTGAACATGATTTCTGATTGGCTTTTAGTTTTACCGATTGGCCAATCAAATAATTTGTTGATTAATTGACTCGGAATTGGTCGTCTGCAGCATAAACAACAATGGCTGCACATGAAGCGGACAGGTTTCCGTCCATAAATGATGCCGATCTGGACGCTCTCCTTGAAGCCAGGGATGCCAACAACTCAAAAAATGTCATCAAATATTGACTAAGGATACTGCTTGACTTTTGTGTGCAGAGTGAAATATTATTTGAGGAATTCGAACAATCAACAAAAGAGGAAATGTGTGAAACACTGAAAGCCTTCTATGTAGCTATGAGATCGAAGAAGGGTGAATATTATTCCAAAAAATCCATGGTCAGCGTTCGCTACGCGATACAGAGGCACATATTGAAACTCAGAAACTTTGATATTGTCAACGACTTGGTAATGTTTTGCTGACATAAAGAAAAACACTTCCTTGGGAAGGTATTAGGTAATAAATCTGTTATTTAATGGTTTCAGGTGCAGTAGACAGGAACATTTGCCCTTTGGTCATTCCCAGGACCTCAGGGCAAATATTCCAGTCTATTGCACCCGCAACCATTAAATAACTGAATACTATTTCATTGTAAGGGGCCGTCATGGTCGTGATTGTATGGTAGTTGAATTTACAACTAACTATGCAATTAGTGCCCATCAACACTAATGTATTGAGTTTGAATCCCGCTCAAGCCGATGTACTCGATACTACATTATGTGATGAAGTTTGTCAGGGACTTGCAACAGGTTGGTGATTTTCTCCTGGTACTCCGGTTTCCTCCACCAATAAGACTGGCCACCACGATATAACTGAAATATTGTTGAAAGTGGCGTTAAACACCATAACCCTAACCCTTTGTTTTATTTTATGATTTTAGGGAGATAATGGTGAACAAGGACAAATGGGACCACCAGGAGATATGGTAAGTTTTTTTTAAAGATATTTTGAAATTGGAATGATGAAGTAAACATTACAGTTCCAATTAACTAAAAATAGATTTTAATAGATGATATGGTCGAGTGAACAAAGAAGTTCAATCATCCATACTAACTTCAGTTTGTACGAAAGGATATGGATGTAAATGAACTTGAGAGTCGATCCAACATTACACTCGGACACAAAATCAAATAAAGGAACAATCACAGTAGCCTCTTCAACAATAAGCAAATACATACCGTAAAATGAGTGTGAAACAGCCCCTAGCCTGAGTGTGAAACAGCCCCTAGCCTGAGTGTAAAACAGCCCCTAGCATGAGTGTGAAACAGCCCCTAGCCTGAGTGTGAAACAGCCCCTAGCCTGAGTGTAAAACAGCCCCTAGCCTGAGTGTGAAACAGCCCCTAGCCTGAGTGTGAAACAGCCCCTAAACTGAGTGAAACAGCACCTAGCCTGAGTGTGAAACAGCCCCCTAGCCTGAGTGTGAAACAGCCCCTAGCCTGAGTGTGAAACAGCCCCTAGCCTAAGTGTGAAACAGCCCCTAGCCTGAGTGTGAAACAGCCCTTAGCATGAGTGAAACAGCCCCTAGCCTGAGTGTGAAACAGCCCCTAACCTGAGTGTGAAACCGCCCCTAGCCTGAGTGTGAAACCGCCCCTAGCCTAAGTGTGAAACAGCCCATAGCCTGAGTGTGAAACAGCCCCTAGCCTGAGTGTGAAACAGCCCATAGCCTGAGTGTGAAACAACCCATAGCCTGAGTGTGAAACATCCCCTAGCCTGAGTGTGAAACAGCCCATAGCCTGAGTGTGAAACCGCCCCTAGCCTAAGTGTGAAACAGCCCATAGCCTGAGTGTGAAACAGCCCCTAGCCTGAGTGTGAAACAGCCCATAGCCTGAGTGTGAAACATCCCCTAGCCTGAGTGTGAAACAGCCCCTAGCCTGAGTGTGAAACAGCCCCTAACCTGAGTGAAACAGCACCTAGCTTGAGTGTGAAACAGCCCCCTAGCCTGAGTGTGAAACATCCCCTAGCCTGAGTGTGAAACAGCCCCTAGCCTAAGTGTGAAACAGCCCCTAGCCTGAGTGTGAAACAGCCCCTAGCCTGAGTGTGAAACAGCCCCTAACCTGAGTGTGAAACCACCCCTAGCCTGAGTGTGAAACCGCCCCTAGCCTTAGTGTGAAACAGCCCCTAGCCTGAGTGTGAAACAGCCCATAGCCTGAGTGTGAAACATCCCCTAGCCCGAGTGTGAAACAGCCCATAGCCTGAGTGTGAAACAGCCCATAGCCTGAGTGTGAAACAGCCCCTAGCCTGAGTGTGAAACAGCCCATAGCCTGAGTGTGAAGCAGCCCCTAGCCTGAGTGTGAAACAGCCCATAGCCTGAGTGTGAAACAGCCCATAGCCTGAGTGTGAAACAGCCCCTAGCCTGAGTGAAGCATCCCCTAGCCTGAGTGTGAAACAGCACCTAGCCTGAGTGTGAAGCAGCCCCTAGCCTGAGTGTGAAACAGCCCCTAACCTGAGTGTGAAACAGCCCCTAGCCTGAGTGTGAAACATCCCCTAGCCTGAGTGAAACAGCCCATAGCTTGAGTGTGAAACAGCCCCTAGCCTGAGTGTGAAACAGCCCCTAACCTGAGTGTGAAACAGCCCCTAGCCTGAGTGTGAAACAGCCCCTAGCCTGAGTGTGAAACATCCCCTAGCCTGAGTGTGAAATAGCCTGAGTGTGAAACATCCCCTAGCCTGAGTGAAACAGCACCTAGCCTGAGTGTGAAACAGCCCCCTAGCCTGAGTGTGAAACTGTCCCTAGCCTAAGTGTGAAACAGCCCATAGCCTGAGTGTGAAACATATCCTAGTCTGAGTGTGAAACAGCACCTAGCCTGAGTGTGAAACAGCCCCTAGCCTGAGTGTGAAACAGCCTCTAGCCTGAGTGTGAAACAGCCCCTAGCCTGAGTGTGAAACAGCCCCTAACCTGAGTGTGAAACAGCCCCTAGCCTGAATGTGAAACAGCCCCTAACCTGAGTGTGAAACAGCCCATAGCCTGAGTGTGAAACAGCCCATAGCCTTAGTGTGAAACAGCCCCTAACCTGAGTGTGAAGCATCCCTAGCCTGAGTGTGAAACAGCCCCTAGCCTGAGTGTGAAACAGCCCCTAGCCTGAGTGTGAAACATCCCCTAGCCTGAGTGTGAAACATCCCCTAGCCTGAGTGAAACAGCACCTAGCCTGAGTGTGAAACAGCCCCCTAGCCTGAGTGTGAAACCGTCCCTAGCCTAAGTGTGAAACAGCCCATAGCCTGAGTGTGAAACATATCCTAGTCTGAGTGTGAAACAGCACCTAGCCTGAGTGTGAAACAGCCCCTAGCCTGAGTGTGAAACAGCCCCTAGCCTGAGTGTGAAACGGCCCCTAGCCTGAGTGTGAAACAGCCCCTAACCTGAGTGTGAAACAGCCCCTAGCCTGAATGTGAAACAGCCCCTAACCTGAGTGTGAAACAGCCCCTAGCCTGAGTGTGAAACAGCCCCTAGCCTGAGTGTGAAACAGCCCATAGCCTTAGTGTGAAACAGCCCCTAACCTGAGTGTGAAGCAGCCCCTAGCCTGAGTGTGAAACAGCCCCTAGCCTGAGTGTGAAACAGCCCCTAGTCTACAGTTAAATGATACTCTTTACGTGTTAAACAGCCCCTAGTCTACAGTTGAATGATACTCTTTACATGTTAAACAGCCCCTAGTCTACAGTTGAATGATACTCTTTACGTGTTAAACAGCCCCTAGTCTACAGTTGAATGATACTCTTTACATGTTAAACAGCCCCTAGTCTACAGTTGAATGATACTCTTTACGTGTTAAACAGCCCCTAGTCTACAGTTGAATGATACTCTTTACGTGTTAAACAGCCCCTAGTCTACAGTTAAATGATACTCTTTACGTGTTAAACAGCCCCTATTCTACAGTTGAATGATACTCTTTACATGTTAAACAGCCCTTAGCCTGCAGTTGAATGATACTCCTTCCTTGTTAAACAGCCCCTAGTCTACAGTTGAATGATACTCCTTCCTTGTTAAACAGCCCCTAGTCTACAGTTGAATGATACTCTTTACATGTTAAACAGCCCCTAGTCTACAGTTAAATGATACTCTTTACATGTTAAACAGCCCCTAGTCTACAGTTGAATGATACTCTTTACATGTTAAACAGCCCCTAGTCTACAGTTGAATGATACTCTTTACATGTTAAACAGCCCCTAGTCTACAGTTAAATGATACTCTTTACATGTTAAACAGCCCCTAGTCTACAGTTGAATGATACTCCTTCCTTGTTAAACAGCCCCTAGTCTACAGTTGAATGATACTCCTTCCTTGTTAAACAGCCCCTAGTCTACAGTTGAATGATACTCTTTACATGTTAAACAGCCCCTAGTCTACAGTTGAATGATACTCTACATGTTAAACAGCCCCTAGCCTGCAGTTGAATGATACTCTACATGTTAAACAGCCCCTAGCCTGCAGTTGAATGATACTCTTTACATGTTAAACAGCCCCTAGTCTACAGTTGAATGATACTCTTTACATGTTAAACAGCCCCTAGTCTACAGTTGAATGATACTCTACATGTTAAACAGCCCCTAGCCTGCAGTTGAATGATACTCTACATGTTAAACAGCCCCTAGCCTGCAGTTGAATGATACTCTTTACATGTTAAACAGCCCCTAGTCTACAGTTGAATGATACTCTTTACATGTTAAACAGCCCCTAGTCTACAGTTGAATGATACTCTTTACATGTTAAACAGCCCCTAGTCTACAGTTAAATGATACTCTTTACATGTTAAACAGCCCCTAGTCTACAGTTGAATGATACTCCTTCCTTGTTAAACAGCCCCTAGTCTACAGTTGAATGATACTCCTTCCTTGTTAAACAGCCCCTAGTCTACAGTTGAATGATACTCTTTACATGTTAAACAGCCCCTAGTCTACAGTTGAATGATACTCTACATGTTAAACAGCCCCTAGCCTGCAGTTGAATGATACTCTACATGTTAAACAGCCCCTAGCCTGCAGTTGAATGATACTCTTTACATGTTAAACAGCCCCTAGTCTACAGTTGAATGATACTCTTTACATGTTAAACAGCCCCTAGTCTACAGTTGATTGATACTCTACATGTTAAACAGCCCCTAGCCTGCAGTTGAATGATACTCTACATGTTAAACAGCCCCTAGCCTGCAGTTGAATGATACTCTTTACATGTTAAACAGCCCCTAGTCTACAGTTGAATGATACTCTACATGTTAAACAGCCCCTAGTCTACAGTTGAATGATACTCTACATGTTAAACAGCCCCTAGCCTGCAGTTGAATGATACTCTACATGTTAAACAGCCCCTAGCCTGCAGTTGAATGATACTCCTTCCTTGTTAAACAGCTCCTAGTCTACAGTTGAATGATACTCTTTACATGTTAAACAGCCCCTAGTCTACAGTTGAATGATACTCTACATGTTAAACAGCCCCTAGCCTGCAGTTGAATGATACTCTACATGTTAAACAGCCCCTAGCCTGCAGTTGAATGATACTCCTTCCTTATACAGATAAACACTGCATTTGGGTATCTTTGTCTTTTCAATGTTACTCAATGTATATAATTTAATATCTCAGATGTTGGGTCATCAAATTTAAGTAACAACAACGGATACTAGGTAAAAGCTGTATACCTAGGAAATTGTTTACTGCAAAATTTAGTGCTATCAAATTATTTGAGTTTAAAAAACAAAATAAAAAAGAAAAATTTGCCAATAAACCCCCCCCCCTCCCCCAAGAAAAAAATACAAACAAACAAATAGGTGAAAAAACGTATACGGTAGAACTTAAAAGAGAAATTTGTTAAAAAAAAAAATGTTGAATGTTAACTTGAGAAAAATATAATACATTGGTTTTGAGAGCTTTTCTAAACTGCATCATCAAAATAACATTTCACACTTCATTAACTTTAATTTTGTTTGTATTATATTTAGGGACCAAGAGGATTTATTGGACCTAGAGGAAGAGGTGGACCAATGGGACCTCCAGTAAGTAGGAAAGAATACATAAATACTTTTGAAATACGATATGGATACAAACTATATTCGGTAAAAAGCTCCTGAGAGCTTGTGTTTATTGTTATACAAAAACCGAATTCAAATAAAGTTTTCTTATCTTATCTTATCTTAACATAGGCTTGTTTTTCTTTAAAACAACTTCAAAAATTTACTTAAAAGAGCAGAAACATTGGAAGAGTGTTCTGTTTCCCATCACTATACTGTTGTTGTTTCTTACAGCAAGTTGATGGCATTGTTTATAATTCTTCTAATTATCTAGTGAATTGCTTATCAACAGGAAATCAGTGTAGGACCATAATATGTTGTGCTGCCACCTGGAAATCTTATCAGGGGCAATTACTGACTTTGGTTTCTCATTCGCTGTACATAAATCAGGTACCTGGTAAGCTTTACATGTAGAATGTGTATAAAGATAAGATTTATACATATCTCTGTATTGCTATGGAAAATGTAATGATTGCAGGATAGATATTTTTAAAATACAATTTAGATTCAACTTGTGTTCTGCTAGCTTTACAAAGGAATGTAATTTACCTGCCTGCTTAACCTTTTATTTTCTGCTGACAAAAGCATGTTTGATAAATACTTCTTTGAATTTTTATTTCAAATGATATTCAAATATTCAAACGCCATGGTATAAGTGAAATATTGGTGAAAGTGGTGTTAAGTACCATACCTCCTTAAATATCTAATTTATTTTTTTATAGGAAAATTGATTATAGAATGAGGAGAAGTCCTCCTTGAGGTCGATTACATTTTACTAATCTATGTCCCCATAGAATTTGGAGGTTTTGGTAGGATATAGTTACCAACAACCTCCTCTTGATAATAAGATTCCTACAGACCAAAGAATTCATAAAAAAAAATGTCCTTTAAATATGTTTAATTTAAATTTTGCAGGGTATACCAGGAACTGAAGGACCAAATGGACCTAAAGGAAACGAGGTAAGTATCAAAATATCTTATCTAAACCTTGTAAATATTTCCTATTAATAGAATCTAAAGCTTTTTCGAAATCAAATTACAATAAAAAACCACATATATCGTTATATATAAATACATTAAAACCAGTATTAAAAAGGTTACCTTTGAGACAAAGAAAAAATGGCCTTATAAGACAGATGACCTCTTAAAAGAAGCTAAATTCATATGAAATTTTCTATGACATGACAAGAAAAATGTGACCTTTTAGTACAGGTGACTGCTTATTAGAGATGACTGCATGGGCAGGTTTGACTGTAATGCATAAATTACGGCACAGAGAAGGCAATTGGTTTTTTTCCATGAATAATAACCTATGTATATCTTGTTTAAATTGATAGTCAAAAGCTACAGGAACTTATTGACATGAAAATATACATACAGAAGTTTCAATCTTTACCGTACATTTAAATCAATAGTCAAAAGCTACAGGAACGTATTGACATGAAAATGTACATACAGAAGTTTCAATCTTTACCGTATGTTTAAATCAATAGTCAAAAGCTACAGGAACCTATTGACATGAAAATGTACATACAGAAGTTTCAATCTTTACCGTATGTTTAAATCAATAGTCAAAAGCTACAGGAACTTATTGACCTGAAAATGTACATACAGAAGTTTCAATCTTTACCGTACGTTTAAATCAATAGTCAAAAGCTACAGGAACTTATTGACATGAAAATGTACATACAGAAGTTTCAATCTTTACCGTATGTTTAAATCCATAGTCAAAAGCTACAGGAACTTATTGACATGAAAATGTACATACAGAAGTTTCAATCTTTACCGTACGTTTAAATCCATAGTCAAAAGCTACAGGAACTTATTGACATGAAAATGTACATACAGAAGTTTCAATCTTTACCGTACGTTTAAATCAATAGTCAAAAGCTACAGGAACTTATTGACATGAAAATGTACATACAGAAGTTTCAATCTTTACCGTATGTTTAAATCAATAGTCAAAAGCTACAGGAACTTATTGACCTGAAAATGTACATACAGAAGTTTCAATCTTTACCGTACGTTTAAATCACTAGTCAAAAGCTACAGGAACTTATTGACATGAAAATGTACATACAGAAGTTTCAATCTTTACCATACGTTTAAATCGATAGTCAAAAGCTACAGGAACTTATTGACATGAAAATGTACATACAGAAGTTTCAATCTTTACCGTACGTTTAAATCCATAGTCAAAAGCTACAGGAACTTATTGACATGAAAATGTACATACAGAAGTTTCAATCTTTACCGTACTGTTGTATTCTGTGTAATGTACATACGGAAGTTTCAATCTTTACCGTACTGTTGTATTCTGTGTAATGTACATACAGAAGTTTCAATCTTTACCGTACTGTAGTATTCTGTGTAATGTACATACAGAAGTTTCAATCTTTACCGTACTGTTGTATTCTGTGTAATGTACATACAGAAGTTTCAATCTTTATCGTACTGTTGTATTCTGTGTAATGTACATACAGAAGTTTCAATCTTTACCGTACTGTAGTATTCTGTGTAATGTACATACAGAAGTTTCAATCTTTACCGTACTGTTGTATTCTGTGTAATGTACATACAGAAGTTTCAATCTTTACCGTACTGTTGTATTCTGTGTAATGTACATACAGAAGTTTCAATCTTTACCGTACTGTTGTATTCTGTGTAATGTACATACAGAAGTTTCAATCTTTACCGTACTGTTGTATTCTGTGTAATGTACATACAGAAGTTTCAATCTTTACCGTACTGTTGTATTCTGTGTAATGTACATACAGAGTTTCAATCTTTACCGTACTGTTGTATTCTGTGTAATGTACATACAGAAGTTTCAATCTTTACCGCACTGTTGTATTCTGTGTAATGTACATACAGAAGTTTCAATCTTTACCGTACTGTTGTATTTTGTGTAATGTACATACAGAAGTTTCAATCTTTACCGTACTGTAGTATTCTGTGTAATGTACATACAGAAGTTTCAATCTTTATCGTACTGTTGTATTCTGTGTAATGTACATACAGAAGTTTCAATCTTTACCGTACTGTTGTATTCTGTGTAATGTACATACAGAAGTTTCAATCTTTACCGTACTGTTGTATTCTGTGTAATGTACATACAGAAGTTTCAATCTTTACCGTACTGTTGTATTCTGTGTAATGTACATACAGAAGTTTCAATCTTTACCGTACTGTAGTATTCTGTGTAATGTACATACAGAAGTTTCAATCTTTACCGTACTGTTGTATTCTGTGTAATGTACATACAGAAGTTTCAATCTTTACCATACTGTTGTATTCTGTGTAATGTACATACAGAAGTTTCAATCTTTACCGTACTGTTGTATTCTGTGTAATGTACATACAGAAGTTTCAATCTTTACCGTACTGTTGTATTCTGTGTAATGTACATACAGAAGTTTCAATCTTTACCGTACTGTTGTATTCTGTGTAATGTACATACAGAGTTTCAATCTTTACCGTACTGTTGTATTCTGTGTAATGTACATACAGAAGTTTCAATCTTTACCGTACTGTTGTATTCTGTGTAATGTACATACAGAAGTTTCAATCTTTACCGTACTGTTGTATTCTGTGTAATGTACATACAGAAGTTTCAATCTTTACCGTACTGTTGTATTCTGTGTAATGTACATACAGAAGTTTCAATCTTTACCGTACTGTTGTATTCTGTGTAATGTACATACAGAAGTTTCAATCTTTACCGTACTGTTGTATTCTGTGTAATGTACATACAGAAGTTTCAATCTTTACCGTACTGTTGTATTCTGTGTAATGTACATACAGAAGTTTCAATCTTTACCGTACTGTTGTATTCTGTGTAATGTACATACAGAAGTTTCAATCTTTACCGTACTGTTATATTCTGTGTAATGTACATACAGAAGTTTCAATCTTTACCATACTGTTGTATTCTGTGTAATGTACATACAGAAGTTTCAATCTTTACCGTACTGTTGTATTCTGTGTAATGTACATACAGAAGTTTCAATCTTTACCGTACTGTTGTATTCTGTGTAATGTACATACAGAAGTTTCAATCTTTACCGTACTGTTGTATTCTGTGTAATGTACATACAGAAGTTTCAATCTTTACCGTACTGTTGTATTCTGTGTAATGTACATACAGAGTTTCAATCTTTACCGTACTGTTGTATTCTGTGTAATGTACATACAGAAGTTTCAATCTGTACCGTACTGTTGTATTCTGTGTAATGTACATACAGAAGTTTCAATCTGTACCGTACTGTTGTATTCTGTGTAATGTACATACAGAAGTTTCAATCTTTACCGTACTGTTGTATTCTGTGTAATGTACATACAGAAGTTTCAATCTTTACCGTACTGTTGTATTCTGTGTAATGTACATACAGAAGTTTCAATCTTTACCGTACTGTTGTATTCTGTGTAATGTACATACAGAAGTTTCAATCTTTACCGTACTGTTGTATTCTGTGTAATGTACATACAGAAGTTTCAATCTTTACCGTACTGTTGTATTCTGTGTAATGTACATACAGAAGTTTCAATCTTTACCGTACTGTTGTATTCTGTGTAATGTACATACAGAAGTTTCAATCTTTACCGTACTGTTGTATTCTGTGTAATGTACATACAGAAGTTTCAATCTTTACCGTACTGTTGTATTCTGTGTAATGTACATACAGAAGTTTCAATCTTTACCGTACTGTTGTATTCTGTGTAATGTACATACAGAAGTTTCAATCTTTACCGTACTGTTGTATTCTGTGTAATGTACATACAGAAGTTTCAATCTTTACCGTACTGTTGTATTCTGTGTAATGTACATACAGAAGTTTCAATCTTTACCATACTGTAGTATTCTGTGTAATGTACATACAGAAGTTTCAATCTTTACCGTACTGTAGTATTCTGTGTAATGTACATACAGAAGTTTCAATCTTTACCGTACTGTTGTATTCTGTGTAATGTACATACAGAAGTTTCAATCTTTACCGTACTGTTGTATTCTGTGTAATGTACATACAGAAGTTTCAATCTTTACCGTACTGTTGTATTCTGTGTAATGTACATACAGAAGTTTCAATCTTTACCATACTGTAGTATTCTGTGTAATGTACATACAGAAGTTTTAATCTTTACCTTACTGTAGTATTCTGTGTAATGTACATACAGAAGTTTCAATCTTTACCGTACTGTTGTATTCTGTGTAATGTACATACAGAAGTTTCAATCTTTACCGTACTGTTGTATTCTGTGTAATGTACATACAGAAGTTTCAATCTTTACCGTACTGTTGTATTCTGTGTAATGTACATACAGAAATTTTAATCTTTACCATACTGTAGTATTCTGTGTACATCATTGTTTGTCTTTTTGTCCTTTTTATTTTTAGCCATGTGTATTGTCTGTCTCTCATTGAATTACGACTTTTGATTACCCTATTTGGTATTTTCAAACTTTTCTTGATATTCACAAGTTGTATGTGTAGCTATTGCATCATTGATTGATTGATTAATGTCCAGGGACAAATATCTCATGCATATTGATTGGTTGATTAATGTCCAGGGACAAATATCTCATGCATATTGATTGGTTGATTATTGTCCAGGGACAAATATCTCATGCATATTGATTGATTGATTAATGTCCAGGGACAAATATCTCATGCATATTGATTGGTTGATTAATGTCCAGGGACAAATATCTCATGCATATTGATTGGTTGATTAATGTCCAGGGACAAATATCTCATGCATATTGATTGGTTTGATTAATGTCCAGGGACAAATATCTCATGCATATTGATTGGTTGATTATTGTCCAGGGACAAATATCTCATGCATATTGATTGGTTGATTAATGTCCAGGGACAAATATCTCATGCATATTGATTGGTTGATTATTGTCCAGGGACAAATATCTCATGCATATTGATTGGTTGATTAATGTCCAGGGACAAATATCTCATGCATATTGATTGGTTGATTAATGTCCAGGGACAAATATCTCATGCATATTGATTGGTTGATTAATGTCCAGGGACAAATATCTCATACATATTGATTGGTTGATTAATGTCCAGGGACAAATATCTCATGCATATTGATTGATTGATTAATGTCCAGGGACAAATATCTCATGCATATTGATTGGTTGATTAATGTCCAGGGACAAATATCTCATGCATATTGATTGGTTGATTATTGTCCAGGGACAAATATCTCATGCATATTAATTGGTTGATTAATGTCCAGGGACAAATATCTCATGCATATTGATTGGTTGATTAATGTCCAGGGGCAAATATCTCATGCATATTGATTGGTTGATTATTGTCGAGGGACAAATATCTCATGCATATTGATTGGTTGATTAATGTCCAGGGACAAATATCTCATGCATATTGATTGGTTGATTAATGTCCAGGGACAAATATCTCATGCATATTGATTGGTTGATTAATGTCCAGGGACAAATATCTCATCCATATTCAGGATGACACAGAATTAATACACCTAATTAAACACTATATTGATATTTATTTCAGGGTACAGTTGGAGCCCCCGGTGCACCAGGAAATTCAGGAGCTCCTGGACCCACTGTAAGTATACTACTTTTCCATTATCTACAAACTTACTCATCTTATGTGAACCATAATCATAAACCTCAGTCTTTTTAATAAAGTTGGATTTTTTTACTGACTGAATAGGAAAAGATGAGTAAGAACATTTATTCCTAGCATGTAAAATGGTTCTACAGTATATTTTAGACACCAATTTTTAACGTTTTTCATATTTTTTTGTATAAAAATGTATTTAATTTTTTAAAGAATTAAAAACTGAAGACATTGTCCTTGAGATTTTACTGTTCTTCATAAAAGCATTTCATACTTGAGATTTTACTGTTCTTCATATGATTAAAAGAATTTCATACTATGTTTGCAGGGCCCACCAGGACCGCCAGGGCCATTGGGACCACCAGGTATCTCTGGACCAGTAGGAAAACCAGGACTACCAGGAATACCTGGACCACTTGGACCACCGGTGAGTATATTGGACTATATGAGGAAGAATTTATCATTAATACAGAATAGTTGGTCAGTCTTCGCCTTGATTTTTTTTACCTACTTGCCCGAAGGCCAAATTTAGAAAAAAAATTATATTTATTCAAACAACTTCTTTCATAATTTTCACTTGGCTGAAGACTGTTGATACATCTTTATTCTATCCTGGGATGGTCCTTTTGTCATGTGACTTCACTTGAAATTCTAATGACACAATCCTATTGATCAGGAATAAATGCAATCTCATAGCAAAGGATTCTGGGTATCTTGCATCAACCACTATTTCCTCTGCCATGCTGTTGGTTGACGCCATGACAGATAACACTCATGGTGGTGAAGCCATGCTTTCTTACTTTGTCTTTGTTTAAAAACATCACTGGCAGACTACACAGTAGTCCAGTTCAATGGTATACATTTTTAGTCCCACATGTAGCAGAAACTATAACTTAGCATAGTACTACGGAACCAGCTATTTTCTCTGTTCCAGAGAGTGGAATAAATGGTGGCAAGTGACAAATTTAAAATGATATTTTTGTCTGTGATTGATTGATAGATTGGTGTTTGTTCCAACTTTAGCAGTATTTCAGCTATTTTGTGGCATGAGCAAATTTAATAAATATTATAAATTAATTTCCTCAACTACAAGACCCTTAGAAGTAAGACCCACGTCTGTGCAAAAATTGTTCCTTCTGGACCTAATAAGTTCCAAACACCTTGCCTGCATCTAAGATGGCAGTCATTATTAAATATAGAAATTCAGCCAATCAGAATTAAGGTTGACAGGATTTACCCATAATGCAGTTTTAATTTTGAATTGGTCCATGGCAATGAAAAAATATGAAATAGGATCGTTATATGATACCAAAGAAATGGAAAATTGCTAAATTAGGAATTACAACAAGAAATATGTAATTTATTATTTATTTATTATTAACATTTGCTTTTTACCAGGGATTACCAGGAAGAGATGGTGAATCTGGACTGAAAGGAGATGGGGTGAGTTATAGATAATACTGTAGTTATATGTTGCTAATACAGATATCAAACCCAAATGTTATGCTGTGATAAAAATAGTCAAGATAGGAACAGCATTTTAGGTCACATAGACAAAAACCATGTAAGGTTTTCCCATGATGCAATATTTGTCATAATCTTTACTCTGTCACATTTTAAGCCAAATGAAACTAAATTGGCTTGGATTCTATATCAATATCCAAGATTCAAACAAAATATTTCTTCATGAAGATTATAAATACATTTAAACAAAGTATTGCAAAAATTTTCGACAGCACAACCGTCTTCGTCAGTTGCAAAACATAAACTGCTAAGAGATACAAAAAAACAACAAGACGTCATAACATCTAATCGTGCTATTATGACGTCGTAAAAAATTACTAAAAATGATCCTGAACATTATGAATAAATAAAATACACAAAGCTCAAGATCAAACTTTGTGTAATCTAAGACCTGTTAGACTAATTATTTTCTTTTGTTTATACCCTCTTGTTGAGTGTTACACATTTTAATAAACAGTGATTCACGGGTCTGTCTATATATTGTGTTATTTTTTCTTGAAATTTCTATTCCTGCATATCTGAAATCGTCGATGGAATGGTCTTTTGAATTAAAATGTATTGAAACCGGCTTGTCATATTTTTTAAATGTTCTGATATCAGAAAGATGATTTTGTATCCGATCCTTTAACATTGTTTCTGTTTCACCAACATAAACTATGTGCTTACATTTTTTACAGTGGACCGCATAAACTACATTTGATGTTCTGCAGTTTATTTTCTTATTGATCTTAATAACTCTTCCGGTTCTTGTTTTCAATTCTCCCCTAAAACTTTTTTCACAGATGACACATTTTCGTCCACATTTCCTTGTAGTCTTGATTCTGGCAATGGGTTCTTCTTTAATACTTTTGCAGTCTTTTGGTGGACCATGATATTGGCAAGATTTGTATTCCTTCTAAATGAACAAAGAGGCTGATCCTTAAATATTTTTCTTAGTTGGGGTGATTTCTTTATTATCTTTTGGTGACTACTAAGAATTTTTCCGATGTCAGGTAACGAAATAGAAAAAAATCAGTCATATTATGAGCCTTACATTAGTACGGACTTTTATTTACATGTACAAAGCATGAGAAAGAACAAAGGCGGTTCTGAAATTTGGGCAACAGAGGCGGAAATACTTGCGGTTTCAAGTGTATTTGATTGTAATATAAAAGTTTTAATAGAAAATAAATCCGACATTAACAACTGGCAAATTTTTCGACCAAAAAATAACAGCATAAAAAATACTAATTACGAAATTAGTGTTCAGTATGTCAATGGGAACCATTTCAATCTTATACAGTATAACAAAGACACAGGTCTAGAAAAAAATGAACATATGTCAAAAAAAGACAACTCTATCACGCATAGAACGGAGGTGCAAGGAAATGAAAATAAGAAAGAGAAAAACCCTGTTTTCAATCTCTCGTCAAAGGAACTAACAAAAGCTCATCGGAATCTGTTAGGATTAGGATTAAAATTTGTTCCAACAAATCAAAAGATCGACATGACAGAATTGATTGCTGATGTTAAAGAATGGGAACGTCGAATGCGCCTTAGGGAATTCTTTTTTGATCAGAATGAGAAAGAAGATGTTTTGACTGATGATCAAAAACAATACAATTCTATAAAGAAGAAAAAATCAAATTGGACTCCACCTACAGGAAGAAGTGAATGGCTTGACTTATACTTAAAATTGGTCAAAAATTATATCATTTCTGGTGTCAAGCAAAAATACAGGATTAACTTAAATAGGGCTGAAGAAGAAGCTTTGCAAGATTTACTCTCTGATCAGTCAATAATAATAAGACCATGTGACAAAGGCTCTGGTGTATGTGTAATAAACACTGAAGACTATGTACATAAAATTGAAAATGAGCTTCAAGATTCCTCAACTTATAAGCAGGTTGAGAAAGATTTAACGGAAGAGATCACAAAAAAGGTTGAAAATACAGTGAACAAATTGAGGAAAAAAAATTACATCACAGATGACATAAAAAGGTACATGCTCCCACGAAATGTTAGCCAAGGCTCTGTAAAAGGCAATCCAAAGATGCACAAAGAGAATGCTCCATTGAGATTAATAATAAGTGGTATAAACCATCCAACCGAAAATATTTCAGAATTTGCAGAAAAAGAACTTGAACAACATGTCCGCACGTTGCCATCTTACATACAAGATACCACTGATTTTATAAACAAATTGAATTCAATAGAGCAAAAACTTTCGGGGGATTCAATTTTATTCTGCATGGATGTAAAGGGTTTATATCCAAGCATCCCCAAAAAAGAAGGCTTAGATGCATGTAAACAGGCATTGGAAAACAGGCCAAATCCATCAATACCAACGACAGATGTCCTTTCTATGATACGTTTAGTTCTTGAAAATAATAATTTTTCATTCAATGGAAAACATTATCTACAGGTGGAAGGAACAGCAATAGGCTCACGTTTGGGTATGAACTATGCTAGTACATACTTAGGTGTATGGGAACAACAGTTACTTGAGCAATCTCCAGACAAACCTCACACTTATTTTCGGTACGTTGATGATATATGGGGCATCTGGTTACACGGAGAAAAAACATTGAAAAAATTTCATGATCTGGCAAATTCTATACACCCAAGAATAAAAATTGAACTTAAATTTTCTAAAAACCAAATTGAATTTTTGGACACCATAACTGTTTTGGATAATGGGTTTTTAAAAACAAAACTATACGAAAAACCAACGGATAAACATATGTATCTCCACAAACGATCAGACCATCCAAAGACAGTTAAAAAATCAATACCGTATGGTTTGGGAGTCAGAGTTAAACGAATTTGTGATGATAAGGAGGAGTATGAAAAGGAGAGAAGTAAGATAAAAGAGAGATTAACACAACGAGGATACAACTCTAATCTGATAGAAAAACAACTGTTGAAAGTGGATGAGCTTGATCGAAAGGAAACTTTAAAATACAGAAAGAAACACAAGAATAAAAAAATGGATAGAGTTCCCCTGATTTTAACCTATAGTCGTGCTTTACCTGACATTGGAAAAATTCTTAGTAGTCACCAAAAGATAATAAAGAAATCACCCCAACTAAGAAAAATATTTAAGGATCAGCCTCTTTGTTCATTTAGAAGGGATACAAATCTTGCCGATATCATGGTCCACCAAAAGACTGCAAAAGTATTAAAGAAGAACCCATTGCCAGAATCAAGACTACAAGGAAAATGTGGACGAAAATGTGTCATCTGTGAAAAAAGTTTTAGGGGAAAATTGAAAACAAGATCCGGAAGAGTTATTAAGATCAATAAGAAAATAAACTGCAGAACATCAAATGTAGTTTATGTGGTCCACTGTAAAAAATGTAAGCACATAGTTTATGTTGGTGAAACAGAAACAATGTTAAAGGATCGGATACAAAATCATCTTTCTGATATCAGAACATTTAAAAAATATGACAAGCCGGTTTCAATACATTTTAATTCAAAAGACCATTCCATCGACGATTTCAGATATGCAGGAATAGAAATTTCAAGAAAAAATAACACAATATATAGACAGACCCGTGAATCACTGTTTATTAAAATGTGTAACACTCAACAAGAGGGTATAAACAAAAGAAAATAATTAGTCTAACAGGTCTTAGATTACACAAAGTTTGATCTTGAGCTTTGTGTATTTTATTTAGTCATAATGTTCAGGATCATTTTTAGTAATTTTTTACGACGTCATAATAGCACGATTAGATGTTATGACGTCTTGTTGTTTTTTTGTATCTCTCAGCAGTTTATGTTTTGCAACTGACGAAGACGGTCGTGCTGTCGAAAATTTTTGCAATACTTTGTTTAAAAATATCCAAGATGATAGGCTATTATTGAAAATAAAGATTCCTTGAAAATGGTCTAAATTTCTACATTTTAAACCAGCAACAGAGGTATAAGTGTAGGCTTCTAGTCTTTTATCTTTTGATGGATCTAGCTCATATTCTGTATGGTGTCTTGGTATGACATGAGCATGCACATATTAATTTTTTTTCAAACAGTCCAGTTATGTTGAAACTGTGGCCCTTTTTTTAAGTTTGTAGAATATAACTTCCATAAGGAAAATGTCTTTTATCTTTTAACAAATCTAATTTATAATCTGCATGATGTCTTGGTATGATATGAGCGTGCACATATCAATGCTATTTCACAAAATATAAAATAGCGACTCCAAATATTAATTAAAGGTAAACTTGACAAATGAGTGCAGGTACTCTTAGTATGACGCCACATTCTGTCATGTGAAACAAGTGTTTGTTAACAAAGTTTTACTGTATCATTTTTATTGTATTTCAGGGATCACAAGGAATGCAGGGAATCATTGGTTATCCAGGACCTAGAGGAACTAAGGTAGATTTCATTTACCGTAGTTTAAATTTGAATTAATAGTACATATTTTTTATGTCGTTATGTTTTACCCATGTCTTGATTGTCTGTACGTCCCATATTTGGTTTCTGCCTGATAACTTAAGTTCCCCAAGCAAATCATTTGAAATTTATCCACATGTCATGGGCAGAATTTTTTTTTTTTTAATCATTCCATCCATACTTTATGTTGCAATGCAGTGATCATTTATAAATTAACAACTATTATTATAAAGATATCCGTGAAATATTGAGATTTTTTAGGTTGAATCAGAATGAAAACTATAATGTAACTTCTTATGATATATACTTTACAAAAGATTTGTTTATTTGTAGGGAGACAGTGGAAATACAGGTCAACCTGGAATCAAAGGTGATCAGGTAAATATCAGGGCCAATATCAAGATTAATCAGAATATCAGGGCAAACAGCAAGATTATCGGGACCAATAGAAAGATTATTAAAATAACAGGGCAAATGGAGAGAATATCGAAATATCACGTCCAATAACAAGAGTAACAGGGCCAATAGAAAGATTATCAGGGTCAATAGCAAGATTATCAGAATATCAAGGCAAATAGCAAGATTAACAGGGCCATCAGAAAAATTATCAGAATAACGGGGACAACAGAAAGGTTATTAAAATATCTGGGCAAATAGCAAATTTAGCAGGGCCACTGATAGGCGATCACAATATCTGGTCAAATATCAAGATTAACAAGGCAAATAGCCAGATTAACAGTACCAATGGAATGATTATCGGGGTCAATAGCCAGATTATCAGAATATCAGGGCCAATAGAGAGATTATCAAAATATCTGGGTTAATAGCAAGATTATCAGAATATCAGGACAAATAACAAGATTTACAGGGCCAATAGAAAGATTATGAAAAAAGTATTTATTTTTATAGGGAATTACTGGTATGGATGGATTTAAAGGAAATTACGGATACAAGGGAAACAAAGGAATTAAAGGAACATATGGACCAATGGGATTAGAGGGTATTGAAGGAACAAAGGTAGGTAACTCATATTTAGCTCGACTTTTCTTCTTCGAAAAGTCGAGCTATTGTCGTCACTCCGGTGTCAGTGTCTGGGTCGGTTAAGTTTTTGTCAGAGTTCATTTCTCAAAAATTATCAAAGGTATCCATTTTAAACTTGGAATACTTGTTTACTATCAAAAGAGGAACCAATTACCACAAGGCAGATGACCCGGTGATTTGTATATCCAGAGTTATCTTCCCTTGTTTTGACATAGTACATAGAAATTAGGGATATTTTTTTAGTATGATTAAAATTTCTCAATAACTATCAAAGCTATTAACTTGAAACTCAATACACTTGTAGAAAGTGTTGACCCCAATCTGTTGACAAGAGAAGACAACTCCATCTAGCATTTTATTTGAGTTATTCCCCCTTTTTGACTTAGAATGAGCTAAAAATACAATTTCTCAATAATTATGATAGGCATTGACATGAAACTCAACATACCTGTTCACTATCAAATGGGAAACCCATTACAACAAGACAGGTGACCCTGTGATTTGTATATCCAGAGTTATATTCCCTTGTTTCGACATAGTACATAGACATTTGGGATATTTTTTTAGTATAATTAAAATTTCTCAATAACTATCAAAGCTATTAACTTGAAACTCAAAACACTTGTAGAAAGTGTTGACCCCAATCTGTTGACAAGAGAAGACAACTCCACCTAGCATTTTATTTGAGTTATTCCCCCTTTTTGACTTAGAATGAGCTAAAAATACAATTTCTCAATAATTATGATAGGCATTGACATGAAACTCAACATACCTGTTCACTATCAAATGGGAAACCCATTACAACAAGACAGGTGACCCTGTGATTTGTATATCCAGAGTTATCTTCCCTTGTTTTGACATAGTACATAGACATTTGGGATATTTTTTTAGTATAATTAAAATTTCTCAATAACTATCAAAGCTATTAACTTGAAACTCAATACACTTGTAGAAAGTGTTGACCCCAATCTGTTGACAAGTTAGAAGTATGTATAACTTTGTAAATTGCTTGCAGTTTAATTTCAGATACGAAAAAGTCGAGCGTCCAACACCTGTGGGCGGTGCTCTTGTTATATATTGCGAAACCTATCTAAACTAAACCTCCTTAGGACAAATATCTGTGTTCAGAATAGACAGATGTTCAGTTTATACAGGTTGAATTAACAAAGACTTCCTACTTGTGGATTTTATTTATAGTGTGGTTTATGCAGGATTACAGTTTATTGAGAGTGTTGGATTAGACAGGTTTCATTGACTTAATTTCATTAAAGAGCTGCATTTTTTTTTTATAATAGTCAGTGATATTTCTACTTAATATGATATAATGTGTACATTACAGGGTGACCCAGGACCCAGAGGTGAAGTAGGAGAACAAGGTGTACATGGAGAAAAGGTAATATATTAATAGTCTTCTTCATTTACTTGTAATAGATTTAAGCCTTAAGAGCAATCAGAACGTGTCAGATTTTGGTTTTCCAAGCCAAACAAACAAAGATCTCACCAGCTGATGCCTTTATGAGGGACCAAATTGCATTCTTAAATTGCAAAAAAGAACAGCAAGATTGATATTAGATCAAGATCCCATAGCACCATCTGAACCTCTATTTAAACAACTGGGATGGATGAGTATTGAACAAGAATCAAATATCATAAATATCTTCTTGTTTCAAAATGTCTAAAGAATGAAGCACCTGTATATTTAAAAAATAAAATCCAATACTTGTCTGATAGAAATCCTTACTCTCTCCAAAATGTTGAAAGTGAAAAATTACAAATCCCAAAGGCAAAAACTGAACTTTTTAAGAAAACTTTTACATACTCTGGACCAAAGCTATGGAATGAACTTCCGTTTTCAATATGGCAAATTTCTTCTCATAATGCATTTAAAACAAAAGTTAAGTCTCATTTTAAATGATGATGTACCTTAAATTACCATTAAATGTTTACTAAATCTTTTTATGTATACTTATTACAATGTATTGCTTCTTGTGTGTAACTTTTATATAGTGTACTTTACATTTGTATGTTTAAATATGTCAATGAGGGCCTCAGGGAAGATTTTTTTAACCAACTGTGTAACCCTCTATAAATAAAGAATTTATTATTATTATTATTATTATTATTATATTTCTGTTTAAATGGCACAAATTTTATATAACATTAAATTTTTACAAAATGATCTTTAGCAAATAATAAAGGTTTGGATCAATTTTGGGGAAATATATCCCTACTTATTTTCTTTCAACAAGAGGCCCAAAGGTGCAAAAAATGTTCTTTCTGTGGTCGTGTCATCTGTACCACATCTAGAGCTTCATTTGACTTGATTTTTTGGGAGGAAAGGGGGGACTTGAATATTATCTTGTGACCAGTATGATATGATATACCCTATACTGATTATATATGACATATTTCAGGGCCGACAAGGAATGCCGGGACTAACAGGATACCCAGGCCCACCAGGACAAAAGGTAATCTTTATATAAACATTGAAAAAATGACAAATATAGTTATTTCAAGAAATCCTACATTTTAGCATCCACTGTATGTCGTAAGGTTTTCATATTAAATCTTCTCCCCTGAAAGCATTGATCCAAATTAAATCAAACTTGGCTGGGGTCGTCCTTGAATGATCCCTTTCAAAATTGTGTCCAACAGCCCTGCCCTATTCAAGATGGCAGTTGTAACTAAAAATAGATATTTTCATGATTATCCATTGCTGCTTTTTTATAAGTCAAAATAAACTCAAATTTTAACTGCAGCTGCAATAGGTATAGTTCAGCATATATTTTGGGTTTAATTTGTTGTCATTTCTAGTGTGTGTTCTTTGAATTGAAGCAAATTAAAGCAGGGCTTTATATGTTTTGCCGATGGAAATCTGGCTATGAAGATGGGTGGATTGGGATCCCATTAACCGGTTTAACTCCACTACCTTTTTACACCTGTGTGACTCAAAATCACAACCTAGGTTTCCATCTGCTTTTGTCGTTATTATTTTAGTGTTTACAGATGAGAGGTCAACAGAAGAGTGGTTCATGTTGATAGTCACTTTTATTGTCAATCTGTACTGATGTTGTGTTTTATATTCAAAGGACATTCTAATTTGCATTTAATAATCACCTTCTGTTCAGACATGTTTGACTGTACTCTCTGTTTGTTTGTTTGATGGTGTTTAATGCCACTTTCAACAATATTTCAGTTATGTCGTGGCGGTCAGTTTTATTGGTGGAGGAAACCAGAGGACCCAGAGAAAACCACCGACCTGTCACACTAGTCACTGACAAATTTATCACATATATTGTACACCTCGCCCTGATCAAGATTTGAATTCACAACATCAGTGGTGAAGGCACTGACTGCATAGGTAGTTGTAAAACTAACTACCATACGATCACGGCCACGATGGCCCAGACTGTACTGTCAATTTGACTATAATGTCGGGGGATACAATGGCAGGAGTTTCAAATGTTTGTAATTAACAATTTAGAGTAAGTACATTGTACCGATATATTTTTATTATGTAGGGTCCAAGTGGTCGTCATGGACGACGAGGAAGAAGAGGCTCAAGAGGAAAACTTGTAAGTTTTGTTTGGTTTTTTTTTGTAATAAATTGATATTAACTTTATCATGGATGTCTTTAACTGCTTTTTTTTTGCAAATAATTCCCTTGTATCTTTAAAAAAAAATTACAGTGCATGTGAAAGGAATACAGCAGATTTTATGCAATATTCAGGTATTTTCTTCTGTCATTTTTTTTGCAGTGAAACATTAAGTTTAAACATCAAAAAGATAAAAATTTAAAGTTATCTGATATGTAATGGTTGAAAATGGTGATATTATATCACTAATTATTCATAACCTACATGGTTATTTATCGTGATAAATACTGATGGCATAATTTGGAAAACTCTTTTCTAACAAATTCCAAAATAGAATAGGATGGGGTTACTTGTTAATATCTTTTGATCTAAAAACCATTAGAAAATCCTTTAACTCCAACCAACGGTCATGCTGATGCCTTATATTGATTCTTGTTTTATTATATCTTGAAAAACTTTTCTTTTCTGATTTCTGTTATACTGTTCTTCATTAATCTGCCACCCTCACTTAGCATTATAAAATTCAAAAGTCCCAATTTTCAAAATATCATGGAGTTTATATGTAAATTTTTTCTGCGATATATTGCTACCGTAGCTTATCTGCAAATTATAGCTTTTCCCAAAACATGGTGTTATAACGAAGGTGTACTGTAATTCTATTTATATTTAAAACAAAGTATTATTTACAAGCTCTAGATTATTGTATTTTTTTTTTTACATATTTAACTTGCTTTTTGTATCAAATTGATATGATAATAAGATTTTTTGTATATTTACATTTTTAGGGAAAACCAGGCCCATCTGGAGATCGTGGAGACAATGGACCACAGGTACAATTTTTACTTCATCATCATATTTTTATAAATATTAGAAAAGAATTCTGACATTGGTTTGATTAATGTTGGTTTTTTTGATACCAGTTTTATTTCTTTTGATATACAAATGTAGATGTTTTTATCTACATATATTGAGTAATATCTACCGAAAATGATCATAGGCATCATCATAAATTCATAAAATATGAAAAACGATTGAGAAAAGAAGGAAAAAACATGCTCGGCTTACCTATCAACTAGCAAAATCTTTGCCACTTCAGCACGAGTTTGGACGCATAACACTTCCTTCAGTCCGTTCCAACGGTCCAACTGATCTACATATATCCTGCATTTGTTCCATTTGGAATTCGAAGATACTTCACTTCTATTCATCTTTCTCTCTGAATTCGTCAAAGTCTGTTTTCTTCCACGCGTTGACACTTTCTCTTTTGCCCAAGAAGCACATGTTGTTTATTGTTTCTAAACAGTGTGCATGCTCAAGACGGGTTCACATAGAAGGTCATATGAATAGATTTGAACTCTTGTTATCCTGGACAATAATTCCGATAGCGATAGTTTTGGGTCTTTTTTGTCAAAAAATCGTATCTTTTGCAGCATAACTCAGTGTTAATCTTCATTTTATGAAGGTCAGTACGGAAAACGACAATAATTTTGGGTATGAAAAAATTACAATTTTGGTAGACCAAAGTAGGTACATGTGTTTATATATAATATGCTATTTTAGTAGATTATTCTTCAAACCTCAATTGACATATTATTGTGACGAAATTAATTACATGCAAGAAAATATTGTTAAATATTTTTTTTTTTTTTTTTTTTTTATTTATATAATCAGGGACCACCAGGAGAAAGAGGAAAACAAGGACCACCGGGCCCAATGGGACCAAAAGGAGATTCTGGTAATGCTGGGCCACCAGGATTTCAAGGAGAACAGGGTATTCAGGGACCACCAGGAGCACCAGGTCTGATGGGACCAATGGGTCCTCCAGTAAGTAGATGACTCCTATTTTTAGCTCATATAGTCAAAAGGGCTATGTCAGCTATTGTCCACATTTTGAGTCTCGTCGTCATCATTCCATTAATTTTTCACAATTTCATCTTCTATGAAACCAATGAACAGTTTGGAAGTATTCCATAGATGGTCTTCTATAAAAAATTCTTTTTGAATAATAAAATATGATTTAAAGTATAAAATTCATGTGTTTTTATGATTTTTGATAGAAATCCAAGATGACTGCTTATTGTAGTACATAATTTATCATAGGACCTTAAAGGAATAAGATTAAAAACCTTCTCAGAAACTACATAAATGATCATGTACAAAGTTTTTGTTTTGTGCTGACCACAAATGCAAGATGACCACCACTGAATACAAATTCAAGATTATATGATTTAAATCCAGTTGAAATGTTATGCCTCCTTTGTTAAAGAAAAAAAAATGTAATAAAAAAAATTTTGGATATAATTTGAATAAAAATATCTTTCATTCAAAAATATTTTTAATGACAAATATTGAAATTGAAATTCTATTCATTTTGGGGCTCATAATGGTTATATTATACAGTATTAGATGTACCATATATCACACTGTATTGTACTTACCAATGTCTATATCTTATTTTTCAGGGTCTTTCTGGTAAAGATGGAATGCTAGGAGCACCTGGAGAGAGAGGTGAATCTGTAAGTACCCTAGAAATATATCCTGAAAAGAAAGTTTAAACGGTGGTCCATTACTGTTGGGACACAAATAAATCATAATTGATATTCTAACAGATTTTAAAATATCAATTAGTCATGAACCAGTCTGTGCCAAAAACATTTTAACAACTAGCCCGAAGAGCATTTTAGAAGATTTTTTTCTATTTTATTAATCAAATTTTATGCAATTTTTACTAACCTGAACCAATTTTTACTACACTAGGGCTTAGGGCTAATGGTTTTCGGCACAGACTGTGAACATCTAAAGAAATTAATGCTCTTCATGAGAGACCAGAGTATAAAGGTCATCAATTTGTTGGAATCAATATTGAACATAAAACAGTAAATATAAGTGTACTGGTTTAATTATTAGTTAGGCCTACTAGTTGTACTAGGAAATTGTCTATCTTTACATGTATATACCTCGTACTGTGCAGAAGTAAATAAATGTGTTTTAAACAGCATTAATTTATTATTAATTTAATTTTCAGTAGTTATCTTGGCTATGCTTGTAATTTTTATTTTTAGGGAATTCCTGGCATACCATGTAACTAGCAACAATCAGATATCTTTGGTACACTTGTAATATTTATTTTAGGCAATTTTTAGTAATCCAGGTCATCCATTATTTATGTTGTTTTTTTACGGAATTCCTGGTGCACTAAGTCATCCAAGACAAGCAGATATCGTGGGTGCACTTGTAATATTAATTTTAGGCAATTCCTAGTATAGAAGGTCATTAATTATTATATAGATAGGTGTGAATTATGGGGATTTATCTGTGAAATAAATTCCGGTATCTCACATGTGAGATATCAGTATTTTCCCTCCGGAATTACATTTACACAACTATAAGTGTGGTGGTTACGTCCCTTGTTGTGTTACGGTGAATACACATACGAATACATTAATTTTAGAGTCACATGTCATTTTATACGTGTTTTGATTGGCTTAAAAAGTTGACGTTATTTGTCAATGTACTGAATCTAAAAATAGACGTCGTTCTCAAGGCGTCTCATGCCGTTGTCATTGGGTGATTTTGTTTAATGAGGTGCCATTGGGGTTATTTAAATTTATTTCCAATTATTTTCCTTATTTTGAAAAAATAAAAATATTTTTCAATATCATAAAAAAAAAAAATTGGAATTAATTTATAAGGATTGATCGAAATTATTTGTTCGGTTTATTCAAAATAACCTCAATCAGGTTGTGCACACCCTTGCATAATATGCGCGTTACACAGTGTGTACAACCTGATTGAAGTTATTTCTTCATGAACCGAACAAAAATTGCGATCAATCCTTAATTGTAGACTGACAAAATTCCGCGAAATGTTATTGACGACTTTGCCACATAACCAACATGACGTCATATGAAGACTTCCAGTTTGAAACGTAAAGATTAGACGCTATTTGGCTTCGTGTATGCTTCAATTGTGATCTAATTTAACTAAAATAAGTTTTCAAGGTAAGAATTTTAATAATTTTTTTGTATTGTTGTAAATATGACATGTAGGATTTCACATTTTCAAGATCGCAGATCCTTCCAGCTGAACCACTTAGTATTCATTGCTCGTAGATTCATACGTGTGGAATGAAATATACAAATAAAAAATAATATATAAGAAATTTTGAAAGTCTATATAATAAACAGTATAACTAAATCATACATTTTGAATATCAAAATAAGACCACTCGTGACCGAATACGCATTAATGATTAAACTCGTGGGCGGAACACCCACTCGTTTAATCCTTATGCGTACTTCGGTTACTCGTGGTCTTATTTTGATATTCAAAATCTACGATTAGTTATACTATATTTATTTGTTTATATATTTATTTATGTTCTAGGGAATTTCTGGTACTCATGGCCATTCATTATTTATTTATCTATTTATTTATGTTCTAGGGAATTCCTGGTACACCGGGCCATCCAGGACAAGCAGGTATCATGGGTGCACATGTAAGTATACCTTTGTTTTTATTTGTATCAACAAAGTTCCTGTCAGTCGTGAAATTCTTTGGAGATTTTATCTGTAATTCTTTATTATCTTCAATAATTATTATTAACTTCACATGTACATGATCCGTGTTTTCTCACATTACATTACCTTTTTTTTCTTGCATCACAACACAAAATTATGTAATGTCACAAAACATTGCAAGACCAAACCCTTTCCACAAGTTTCTTGAAAATGTTGAATTTATGATTTCTTCAAATCTTAAATACTGTGAATATTAATACATACGTTAAGGTTGTTTTTTATAACAGTTTAATATACATGTTTTAAAACTGAAATGCACACAATCAATTTAAATATTGTATTATTATTTTTTTATTAAAACACATAGTTTAGAAATAAAAATATTTTTCCAATTGCAGCCATTTTCAAGTTCAACATGGCTAAGTTGTAACATATACATCTGATTGATAATTAATGACGGCCATTCTTCTATATATCATTGTGTAATCTAATTGAAATTAGAGGTTTATTTTATCTTTATTTATATGTTTTCCTTTGGCGATACACAAACATCTAATAACATCCTGTTTAGGGTCGTATCAGGTAACTTTTGATTCATCTTCGACCGTCCAAGAAGTACAACCAGTATTTCACTTTAATAAGATGGATCATTTTGCAACCTGTTTCTAGTTTAATTTAAACAGTAAGTTATTAATGTCTTATTTTTTCAGGGACAATCAGGAGAACCAGGTTCCCCGGGAGCCAGAGGCCCACCAGGCAATCCAGTAAGTACAATATTTATAATTTTTTCAATATGTTTATTAAGATGTTCATTATAGGATTAAACAGTTCTTTTCAGGAGTTCATGCATGTGTAAACGGTGCCGATGCAATCACAAACTGAATAAATGTCCGAAGGACGTTTATGTAAAGTTTGTGAGTGTATCAACACTGTTTATACATGAATGAACTCCTGAAAAGAACCGTTTAATCCTTATAATTCTTCAATTTGAATCTTTTCCCTATTTTGATTATTAAACTGATTTCAGGCTTGCTTTCAATTGGACACTATTGTAGTTTCCTGTCGCCGGCACAGCAGCCATATTGTTTATGCTTGTTATACAAAAAATGTTCATCAAGTTATGAACTGATCATATACACAAAAGTTCATCGAGTTATGAATGAATCAAAAACAAACAGGTGACAGTGCTCTTGTCCAATCAAAAGGCACGAAGACAATATACATTAATTCTATAAGAATTATCATTTTTTATTTCAATTCAGTTTCGTACCATGTAATTTAGTTGGTTACAACATCAATTATGGTGGAATCAGTATCGTTCAGTGCAAATGTCCTCCCCATCAAACAAAAGCCTGGAAAGTTTTGCACATGCCGCAGAAACATAATTCAAACAACTTAGAATAATAGCAGTAATTCAGTCGATAAAGCAATGCAAGGCAGCTATGCTCGAAATGGTAACACAAGAATAAAACAGAATGGTCTGATGTTTAACTAAGGGAGGTTACTATATCAACCATTGAACCATGCTATTTTATATTATTCACAAATTTGATTTTGTTCTACATGAAATAAATTGTCTATCTGTTTTGCAGGGTCCACCAGGAGACACGGGTCTACCAGGATCCACTGGAGAAAGAGGAGCTCCAGTAAGTATTGGGTCATTGATAGTTTCCTTGAAAGTTGAACAAGTGATATTTTGATAGATCAGCGTTATAATGATATGTAATGATTATATACAAATGGTAAAACAGTAGCTAAATATTCAGGAATTATTTAAAAGTGTTCTTGTAATATACTAAATAATATTTGATTCCTTTCCATTAGGGCTGGTTCTACTAGCTGAAGGCAAAATAATATCCCTTGCCTTTGATCAAAAAATAAAATAAAAATAAAGAATTTAAATCAGAATTTATAGAATTTTTTTTTACAGTCAAGCCATCAATACAGGTGACTAATTTTTTAATCAGTTACAATGAAATAAAAAAACAAAATCTAGTTGGGTTACCTCCCATTCTTAAAAAGAACTGTCAGATTTAGTGGTGTAAAGGTTTGTGTACCTACCCTGGGTGCAGAGGTTCATGGATTCTGTTTAACCAAAAACTGTAACATTGGTATTTAATTATTTAAGTGAAAATAAGTTGAAGGTTTTCAGATGGAAATTATTACATTTCATTATTCCTACCAAAAAGCTACTTTTGAAATGGAAAATCATGAAAAATAGTTTATGCAATTTATGTAATTTAGTGGAAGACTATAGTCACTACTTTAGGACTTGTATTTTTTTCAAAGATTTTTGGGTGAAAATAAAAGAATTGTTAAAAAAAGTGGAATAGAAAATGATATAACTTTATATCATCTTGTATTCGGTTATAAAATATTCGATAAAAGCTATTATGACTTCAATTATTTTCTTACAATCATCGGATTTTCAATATATAAGGCATATTACATTTCAGAGCAAAAAACTAAAAGGCTTGATGTTTACTCATTGTTTGTTAGGGAATACCTTCAAATATATAAAGGAAATGAAATAATTCAGAAAAGTTCATTTCTGAAAAGACTAAAGAATTATTTGTAATCTATTTGAATATGAATTATTTTAATATCATTGTGTCACAAATTTCTCTATATTTATATTATATATATATATATATATATTGCTTCATAAAAAGCTTGGGCTTATGAAGCTGGTTGTAACAAGCGTTTGAATAAAATATTATTGTTGTTAAAAAAAACAAAAAAAAATATTGGTATTTTGTTTTTCTCTGCTAAGCGCTCATCATTAAAACAAAGACTCACTGGTGAGTTTAGAGTAAAAATGTGGATATCAGAGTGGAGTAATATTTCTACCTGGGGACTGTTGCATCAGTAAGCTATCACTACCAGATTCCAGCATCAAAATATGTAAAAAATATATTATGATAAAAATATAATTTTTATTACAACAATGAAAGATACTCTTTTAATGTGTATCTCTTGTAAAGAAGGGTATTAACATTTGTGTACTATTGATACTACTCAAATTTTAGAGAAAACATCATTAAAAAAATAAACAAAATCAAATCCCCAAGTTTTAATGATTTAAAATGAAATTACTTTGTGGAGAAAGTGAAACACATATACATGTAGTTTACATAATATCTGGCACCACGATATAGCTGAAATACTGCTTAAGTTGGCATTAAACACCAATCAATCAATCATTGTATAATATTCGTATATAAGGTCTGTTTAATTTTAGGGTAACGCAGGTATTCAAGGTGAGATTGGAGTAATGGGTCCCCCAGGACCACCTGGTTTCCAAGGTGACAGAGGATACCCTGGACCACCTGTAAGTATTGATCTTGTGTGTGTGTACATTGTTGCCATAGTTACTAAATTATAAACTAAGGAAAAATTTCAAAAGTGAACTACTAAAATTTTGTATTATGTTGTTATCTGCTAGATCTTAGCCCCAGTCCCCTCTCCAAAAACAAATTACTTTACAGTTGAACCTGCTCTATTGTTAACACCCCCTACCCAATTTAATATATATAAGTTCAAATTATGTGTTTGATAATCTTATTATTCAGTAGCAATCATTTATTCCTGATACTCACAACCACATTGGTGGTGTAATGGTTAGCGTGCTCGCCGTGCGTGTGGTAGATTTTGGGTTTGAACCCTGGTTGGTCAAGCTAAAGACTATAAAATTGGTTGTTGCTGTCTTTCAGCTAAGCCTGCAGTATAAAAGAGTAAGGGCAATGACTGATTGAGTCTGAAAGGAGCGATCTTTCTACCAGCGGACTGTTATTTCAGTGAGCTAGTACTATAAAGATTCAGCTCAATGTGTTGATCTATTACCAAGTAGACTTCATCATCATCATCTCAATGAATGTAACTTGTTCTTGCCAAGCTATGGCTGAAAAATTGTAACGTGTTGATCTATTACCAAGTAGACTTCATCATCATCTCAACAAATGTAACTTGTTCTTGCCAAGCTATAGCGGAAAAATTGTAATGTGTTGATCTATTACCAAGTAGATTTCATCATCATCATCTCAACGAATGTAACTTGTTCTTGCCAAGCTATGGCTGAAAAATTGTAATGTGTTGATCTATTACCAAGTAGACTTCATCATCATCATCTCAACGAATGTAACTTGTTCTTGCCAAGCTATGGCTGAAAAATTACTCACTTGGCATTAAACAACATTCCCTGAAACACATGTGTATTTTGTTTCTTAGACATCCATTATTGATTAAAAAAAAAAACCACTCTTTTAACAGGGTAAAGATGGACCTATTGGAGTCATGGGACAAAGAGGCCCAGTAGGACCACATGTAAGTATACAAAATTTGACCATTATGTTTATTTTATACAATATTGATTGTTTTTGGGGACCTATGCATGTCATGCATGACCCGATTTTTTAATTGCAAAGGAAGACGGGTATCAGAACTATCTTCAGCATGTTTCGGGGGAAATATAATGATTGGCTTTTTCTGGGTACTCTGGTTGCCTCGACCAATAAAACTGACTGCCACAATATCACTGAAATTATTGTTGAAAGTGGAATTAATGTAACCAATTGTTCTGTAATTTTAAATGTTTTTAGCCTCTATTTATTTGAGGCCAAAATAAAAAAATTGTTTGTTTCCCGCACCCAACTGATCGTTAGAAAACGTTGCGACTTCAAACAAATTTTGGGTGATTTGCGACAACTTTTTTTTTTTTTTTTTTTTACCGGAAGTTCCGATAATGTTCCAGAATTTACGTACGGAACTGGTTTACACTTTTAAATGAACAAAATCCGTTGCTCGACTTTGAAGGAACCAGATTTGTGAATGAACTTTGAAAAAAAAAAAATCCCCCTACCTACCGACCCATAGGTGAAATGGAGGGTCGGGTGCGGGAACCGAATAGATTTTTAAGGATGGCCTGATAAACTATGACGATCATGTATGCCAGATTTTTGTTCTCCATTTTCCATAAATCCATGAAAATTTGTGTAACGAATATGAAATAAATGAATTTACAGTTTATACTTTATCTTATTTGTAGCTGAATCAAAGATATATGTTTTATTGTTTTACAGGGAGAGAAAGGGTCTGTTGGACCACCTGGAGAATCTGGTACATCTGGACAAGCTGTAAGTAACATTATTGTTGTACAATAAACTACATCATTTGTGTAAGGATAATACCGCTCTTGTTTGCAATGTGGTAGATCGTGGATTCCGATCACAATCGTTTGTATAAGGATTAGCACACGCCTGCCTCCAGTGCGGTAGATCGTGGATTCGGTCCATGGACGGTTAAACCAAGGAATTTAAAATTGGTATTTCTTAATATTCTACTAAGCATGTAACATTAATAAGAAAGAAGAAATGTTGGTTGACTTGGAGTCAGGATAATAGAGTAGATCGGCATGTCTACCCGTGGACTGATGTGTCAGTTAGCTAGGACTATAAAAACCCAACTCAGCATGTTGGTCTAGTACAAAGGCAGACATCATTATCATCTTCAAAAAATATTTTGTTCTTGCCATGATATGGCTGAAACAATTAATCAGTTGGTATTAAACAACAATCAATCACTATCAATAGAATATTAGTAAAAACAAATTATATGTTTCAATAGTTCTCTTTATTGAATTTAAAAATTATTTTATACAATGTTTATGAGAATATATGAAATTAAAAATGTATGGAATAAGGGGGAAAAAATCTCTTTTCAGTTCACATAGCCAAAGAACATCTTAGCTATTGATTTGGTTGTAGTCACATTTCAATACATTGGTCTTAATCTTCTCCTATGAAAGCAGAAATGATCATTAGTTTTCTGTGTAATGTTTTGTAGATCGTTGTTTGTCCTTTGGTCTTTTTTCTATTGGCCATTGTGTTGTCTGTTCTTCTACGATTTACAGATTATAATTAACCTTTTGTTATCTTCAAAGTCTTCTTAAACCAAACTTTACTCAAATATTGTGAATGTGGCATGAAACGCCCATAGCATACCTATCAAGATAGAATTTTGTTATTTTAATATGAAACTTTTTCCAATACAATTTATTCAAGGAAAAAAATGCTGACTCATTTTGTTTCCAGATTTATCTAGTCCTTATAGAAAGCAAGATTTATTGTTTTGCCAATGCCATTTATCTGATGTACTTACTTTGTATTATTTACAGGGAGTACCAGGAGCGCCTGGACCGGAGGGACAAATGGGAGCTAAAGGAGATATGGTAATGTTACATCACAAATTAAAATAATCTGCATTTAATATAAAAGAAAAAAGAAAGTTGAAATAGAAAATGAATAAATATTTGACACTTGAAATGGAAACATTTGGTTTATTTTCATTTAATATTTCATAT
Source organism: Bathymodiolus brooksi (assembly GCA_963680875.1). Taxonomy (NCBI): domain Eukaryota; kingdom Metazoa; phylum Mollusca; class Bivalvia; order Mytilida; family Modiolidae; genus Bathymodiolus; species Bathymodiolus brooksi. The sequence goes on from OY804588.1 coordinate 47,622,787, forward strand.
AAGTTTCATCATGTTGAACAGTTATTTTATGGTACTTCTAGGTTATGTGTATGATATTTGCCAAAATTGTCACTATTTTTTAATTTATTATATTTAGTAAAAATACATAAGCAATTCAGTCAGTTCTAGTTCCATCATTAAGAGACAGGTGATTTCTCTTCAAGATAACACAATATTTTAGTTATCTGTTATGAATAATTCTAATCTTTGCTACTAAAGCACTTAATTATTAATTTGAGTTTTCCGTGGAAATGACTTATCAGAGTTTGAGATAACAAGTTTAAACTGTATATGTATTTTGTCACAAGATATCAATTTGTTTATGTAGCAGCTGGCTTGGAAATGAATTGAATGTTTCTGACTGTGACATAGAGTAAAAAATAAAACATGATACGGTGGCAGTTATTAAGAAAGTCTATGGATGTAAATAAAGATAAGAGACCCTCAACACTACACACAGACACAAATTAAAACAAAGGAATGGCAATGAATGTATTTTGTTTTTTTTCGTAATAAAATATTTTTTCAGATAAATGACATTTCTATAGTGTTTGAGTTATGTAGTCTTAATTTCTATTTATGTTTACAGGGAATTGAAGGAACACCTGGTTTACCTGGACCAACAGGACCAGAAGGACCAAGAGTGAGTAATTATGAATATAACTGCAGCATTTTTTGTTTTCCCTTTGTAGTACTTTTTCATTGTGTCCTCTGAAACCCATTTCAAAACTTTCTGACACTTGTCAACATGTCTTCTGAAACCATCAGGCCGATATAAATTTGTTCTTTGGGTTGTCACTTATACAGTTTTTAAAAATTGCCAAATTTTTTAAATACAAATGTAGAATCATTCAAATTGTCAACCGAAAAGGGCTGATATTGAAAATATGGTCTACTTCAGCACCTTTTCCTTTTAAAACATGAAGGCAATGGACAGCCCTTGGCAACCTTTGGACACTTCTGTCATCATATTCTATTATTAACTCCTTAAATATGATAAAGTGCTGTACATGTATTTTCAACTACAGACACATATATTTCAGTCTTAATGCATTAAGGAACTTTTTGTTGCAAAATCTATGAGATTCAAACTTTGAATGTTAACACCTCTAAATTAAGCCTTCTGATTGGATGTTTTGGAGTAGCACCGACTAATACAATGCTCTGTCAACCCAGGACATCTGCACCAATACCACCCTACAGCTTTAATAGACCTAATAAACTTTTTAGACCATGAGACTTAGTTAAATTAGGATTTCAGATATTCTTAAGCAGCCAGAAACCTTGGTACCATTGTAATTAAAATGATTTAACAGTTTATTGACATATTCTTCATTATATATTGTGGTATAATAGTTTATATCTAGTTTGTAAGTTGATATTGGTTTGTTGTAGGGTTATCCTGGACCACCAGGGCCTATAGGATCACCAGGACAAGATGGTGACAAGGTAAGCACATTAAAGTTTTCTTTTATATTTATTAGTACAATCAAACCTACTTTAGTCACCACCTCTGATAACTTTTATTATTTGACTTTAATTTTATTTTCCCTTCACAGTGCATTCCATATTAATTAAACCTGTATTTAGTAACCACCTGTCTTATGTTACCCCATTTCAATGTTCCCTCGGAAGGTCACACAAAGCAGGTTTGGCTGTATAACAATTATTTCTATTGCTCCTTTGAAGGATGTGAAAAGTGCTTGAGAAACAAATAATCACCTTTACATGGCCTAAAAAAAAAGTAATTTTATATTACAGAAAATCATAGATATGTGTTGTTGCATTAATGGTCAACTTGTCCATCAAAAACTAATAAAACATTTTGAAGACCCTCTTGTATTACGCCATGCCTTCTGCTAAGGAAAAGTCGCCTTATAAGGAGGTGATCTCTCTTGATAGGGAACAATTTAGTAGTATTTTACTATCTTGATACATCTGAAATCTTGCCTGATAAGGAGGGTGGCCTTGTAAGAGGGGTGACTACTGTATTTTAAATACATCATCCTGTCTTACTCTGAATATTAACTCTTTTGATGGAATTCAAGACAAAACATGAAGGACATATTTAATTTTTGTTTAACATGGAAAATTACCGTAATTTTCTTTGTATGAGCCACAGCAAAAAACTATCCTTGTATTTATAGAAAGATGGGGCTTATTTATGACCTTTCTGTATTTCAGGGCATCAAAGAAAAGGTTTTTTTTAACCACACCTCGACATGATGATTTTACATTTGGAAACCTGATGTTCTATAATTTTAGATATTGTTTACCATTTTAATCCTTTATTTGTAGATTTATTTTTAAGTACATGTAATAAAGATATGTCCATACATCCACATGTGTTTAATAATCGTATAATACATTCTGTGCATAAAGGGAGATAAATCTTGATTAAAATTTGATATTTGATTTTCAGGGAGTAGTTGGACCACCAGGGCCTCGCGGACAAAAAGGAGAACATGGAGATATGGTAAGTCAATTAGAAAGCTATGCTAAGGTCTATGGGCTACTCAAGATGATTTCATAAAGGCAACACCCCTTCCTATTTACTACCGCTAACAATATGCTGTAAAGAATGCTTTTTTTCAAATTTTAGCATTGTATACTTTCCTACTCAGAAATATTTTGAAAGTATGCAATAAATTTTTTTTCCAGTAGAATTTTGAATAAAATATTCTAAATACAAAATAATTTTTGGTCCTAATGATTTACTGAAAATAAATGTGCAAAATTAAGTCAAATTCTGTGATCTGTTCCAAAATTATACTTATTCAATTTTTTCTTCATTATCATGTACTCTCTGTTCTTCATTAATAAAACTTGAACAATAAATGGAATTTTCTTAGGAGTTATGTCCCTTTGACCATAAATGTCTTTCTAGTTATACAGTTAAGTTACCTCAGATAACACACATGTTTGAAGAATTCAGAGTTACCCTTCATCTATCTCCCTGACTTCAACATAATGAGGACCATTTATATGTTTGATATAGATTGGTGATTTTCATTTTAATTCTAGTTGAAGGATTTTGTAATCACATTTGACTACAGAAATTGATAAATGTATTTTATTTTTCCAGAACTGGTATTGTATACAAATATAAAGTATTTTCCTCACTACAGACAGATTAAACAAACTCTCAATTATAAAAAAAAAATTGAGGGTAGGCGGAATTGGAGTGTGTGCATAAGAATGGATGATCTTCACCCCAATTTTATTTGGCTTTAACTCTTTCACCACTGCAGACCGCTTTTCCGGTTTACGCCATTTTGTTTACAAACACTGCAGACCGAAATATCGGTCTCAGGTATGCTCTGTTTTTAAACATAGCATCTACCTGATTGGATACTATTTATACTGTATGATGTTTTCATACAGGGTCTTGGTAAAACTTATTCGGATTTTATCTAGTGTTTACGATGTTTTCATAAATAAATACCGAGAAACCCGGAGTTTTTTAATGGAAATTTGAAAGGTAGAAAAAAACAAAAATGGCCGACAGTGATAATCAGAGCGAATTTTCCGGGGACGAGTTTAGTGATGATGTCGGCGAATTTGACCTCGTAAATCTTAATAATAGGACAAGGAATGACTTAGAAAGAACCTGGAGAAATATAGTCGGTGATAGTGACGACGAAGATGACGAATTTGATGGATTTAACCCAGAAGACGCTTACGTCGTACCTGAGTTTGTTAATTGGTACAAGACGAGAAACGTGTGTCAACTTCATGAATTTTCTGAGCGAGTTGGACCCACAAGAGTGCTTGATGGGTCCAATAGACCTGTGGACTATTTTAAGCTGTTTTATAGTGATAATGTGTTTGCAGAAATCACGAGATTGACAAATTTGAATGCTGCAACGAAGCGAGCTCGTGGTGATAAAGGTGTGTGGACAGACGTCACTGTTGACGAGATAAAAGCTTACTTCGGAATTTTAATCATTACGGACACAATGACATTCGATCGTGACGAACTTTATTGGTCACAAAGTGAAAGCCACTGGCTGTTAGGTTCCAAGATTGGAGAAGTTATGTCGCGTGACAGGTATGTGCAAATAAAACTTTACCTGCATTTCAGTGACGATACAAACGTGGCCACCGATAAACTGCACAAAGTCAGATTCTTGTTAGACCATTGTAGAAAAACATTTCAAGAGGAATACATCCCCCATAAGCAAGTGAGTGTTTGGCATCAAACAATACATGAAAGACAAACCTGTGAGATTCGGTATCAAAGTGTGGGTGCTAGCTGATGCAGTGACAGCATATTGTTATAACTTTGATGTGTACATTGGGAAAAATGCCGAAGCAGTGAAAAACAATCTAGGACTATCATCTAAAGTTGTAATAGAACTCACCAAGCCCTTAGAAATGAAAGGATATCAAGTCTACACTGACAACTTCTACACCAGCCCCCAACTTGCCGACTACCTTTATGGTAGAAATACATACTTATGTGGGACTGTGCGAACCAATCGCAAAGGTTATCCAAAAGATCTAGTACAGACTAGTGCCGCAGAAAGACGTCTGGAACGGGGCCAGTCAGACTGGAGAATGTGTGGGCCACTTCTTGCCTCTTTCTGGAAGGACAACAGACTTGTCTACTACTTATCTAGCTGCCACGACCCAGATGGTGATATGACCACCCAACGACGAGCAAAAAATGGGACCGTCCAAGAGCTGCAATGTACGCCAACCGTTGAAGCATATGCCAAGTATATGGCAGGAGTTGACCGCCTGGATCAAAACACCAGACTGAGCAAAGAAAGAAAAACTATGCGCTGGTATAGACGTATCGAAGCAAAACTCAGAGAGTGTGCATTGTATAATGCGTATATAATTGAGGGGACTGTTGTAAACCATTTTCCGCCAAACAAACGGAAGCGTGACTTGCTTTCCTTTCGGATGGATGTGGCACATGAACTAATTGGAGGCTTCCGACAAGCCAGAAAGTCATTCAAACGTCCACGGACAATTTCAAATGGTGATGATGAGCGTCTTGATGAAAAGGGACACTGGCCAGTTCCCAGTGGTAGTGCAGACAGACTGTGTGTTGTGTGCTTGAAGAAGCATAAGAACTATGTTTCAAGTCATCCAAGTGTATCTGTCAAAGACAATCCCTGTAAGCGAAGTAAAACAACCATGATGTGTGAAAAATGTTCAGTGCCTCTGTGTTGTAACTCTAAAAGCACCTGCTTCCGTGACTTCCACACAAAACTTTATTACTGGCAGTGAATTTCACCTGTGCAGGTATAAATTACACCTGATGTGATTAAGGGACTGTAAAATGCTTTTTGCTCAATTTACACTAATTGAATGATTCATATAACATTATAGTAACTGTTGTTTTTCTTCATGCTTGTTTGTAAATAATTAAAATAATCATAAACACTTAACGAGTTTTTACCTCATCTACCTTTTATCTAATGACAGGTATATAAGAGGGAAGGAGGAAACTGAGTATTCTGATAACTTTATTTCACTTAGAAGTGATCATATGGAAAGTATGCTTGATTACAGAGCTCTCTTTTAAGCCAATTAGTGAAATCTAGTAATTTACCTGAGTATTTACCTGTTCACACCTGAACTTTGACACATATATGAAATATATTTCAGTTATATCAAAGTTGGGACTTAGTGTTGAAGGGTATTTGGTCCTTACAGTTACTTAGTGTTGAAAGAGTTAATACAGATGTCTTTCTGATTTCTATTTCGTTCTATAACAGCTATGTATAAGAAATATATGTATGTAATATTTATTTTACAGGGACCACCAGGCCCAATGGGTCCACAAGGAATCATGGGGTCAGTTGGACCACCTGTAAGTACAAATAGTCATGATTTATAACAATTTTACAATCAACATCACATATTAAAGTTTAAAGGATTTCTATTAATTGCCTGCATATAAGCCATATGAGCTTTTGCCATCACTTACCATTTGTCGTCTGTCCATTGTCTGTTTACTTTTTACAATTTATTCTTCTTTTCTGACACCACTACACTGTTTAAACTGGAACATTCTGTGATGAATGGATATACTGAAAATAAATTTTCTGATTTTGTTCTAATTCAAGATGGAATAAGATCCTTCTTTTGGTAAAATGGTGTCTGATTGGCTGATATATGAAATTATTTTTTCCAGAAATCATATGAACAAAACTTTGCAGTAATGATCTATGAATTATTCTAAAACATGCAATATATTATTCCAATCCAAAATCCAATATGGCTACCACATGGATGTAACAATGTCCCATTCACAAATTACTGAATTATCTATGAATGTAAGTGGGTATGTCCATTTTAAGCTGATTCTGTGCATGAATACTTACAGATTATTATCACTTTATTTCATTACAATATCCAGTATACTTACAACAGTGAGTCAAAGTTACTGATTCACTGAATAATGAATAAAATCTGCCCATAATTAAAATTGTTGGCCATTTACAAATTATGAATATGAAATGTTTAAAGGACTGTCAATTTTAGAATAGTAAATCTTTAATATTTGTTGAAAATATTTCAAGATCTGCATTATGCATTTTGCTAGTCTAAATCCAGAATTTTGTTTTCATTGTGAAATTTTATGTTATTCATCTTCTTTGCAAATACATGTACTGATCTGATACAGAATGTTTCCATTCAAAATTTATTTTTTAGGGACCAATTGGAGAGCCAGGAATTCAGGGAATCCAAGGACCAGTAGGGTCAAAGGTTAGTACCAAATCCTGAACTTTATACAATTAACAAGATATTTGGGGGCCGTCGTGGCCTTGATCGTATGGTAGTTGGATTTACAACTACCTGTGCAATCAGGGCCTACTACCACTAAAGTTGTGAGTTCCAATCCTACCTATGGTGAGGTGTACTGTGATAAAGTTTGTCAGTGACTTGTGGCAGGTCTGTGGTTTTCTCTGGTTACTCTGATTTCATCCACCAATAAAACTGACAGCCACGATATAACTGAAATATTGTTGAAAGTGGCATTAAACACAATAACCCTAACCCTGAACAACATTCAGAAATCTTTTCTAATTGTAACCTGATCTGAACACCAGTCTATTACCAACAGAAAAGGTTGACCTAGATGGTTTAGACAGGTATTAGAAGTTACTGTATACATCCAGACGTACTTATTTTATGCTTTTAGTGTGAATATTTTGAATTCATTATTATTAATATAATAATATTATTGGATTTTTTATGCTCCTGCGACTAAAAGTAAAAGTGCATTGATGATAATGAAATCTTTCCCGATTATGAAAAGAGATTGTCTCTATCTTTTACAGTTTATGAGAAAAACTTTATTAAGAGGGGCAGAAAAAATCCAAACGTTGAACTTTTTAATTTTTCTATCCAATTTCCATTCTGTTTTTTTGCAAAATGCTCATCTTTTGGAGTTATAAATGGTTTAATAAAGGGAAAGATTCACATATTTTGAAGATATACATGTATACAGGTTAATATCATTAACATTGGACAATGACAAACTATTTCCTGTCTCCAACAATTATGACAACATGCACAAACACAACAAAGGGGAGACAATTATATTTTAGTCTGCTAAAACAGATCCTCTATAAATAAGTTCTAATTGATCTTATGAAAATCTTTAAAATCAGGGGCCATCGTGGTCGTGATCGTATAGTAGTTTGTTTTACAACTACATGTGCAATCAGTGCCTATCGCCACCGACGTTATGAGTTAGAACCCAGTTCATGGCAATGTTTACTCGATACAACATTATATGATAAAGTTTGTCAGTGACTTGTGGCAGATCTGTAATTTTCTCTGTGTACTCCGGTTTCCTCCACGATATAGCTGAAATTTTGTTGAAAGTGGCGTTAAACACCATAAACCAAACCAACCATGTTTAAAATCAACATAGAATAATTAAAGTTTGTCACATTTATTGTTGTCAATGCATTAATCTCTGCATCTCTTCATTAATCTGTAGGGGGCTGAAGGACCAAGAGGATTGCCAGGACCACCAGGTATTGAAGGGTTACAAGGAGTACCAGGGGCAGGAGGAGCCAAGGGAGAAAATGGAGATATGGGACGAGAAGGCCCACCTGGTCCCCCAGGACCAGTTGGTAAGCCAGGACCAACAGGCCCACCGGTATGTATTTAGTCAATCATTTTGACTTTCAATGCCCATGCCGCCTAACGAAGGGGGCATTAAGTTTTATCAATGTCCGTGCTTCCTCCAGTTGGTTTTCTTTCAATAACTTAATTTCCCTTTAAGCAAATCTTGAAATTTATAAACAAGGTCAGGGCCATTAAAGAAAAACCACATTCAATTTATAAACAAGGTCAGGGCCATTAAAGAAAGGCCACATTCAATTGATAAACAAGGTCTGGGCCATTAAAGAAAGGCCACGTTCAATTTATAAACAAGGTCTGGGCCATTAAAGAAAGGCCACGTTCAATTTATAAACAAGGTCTGGGCCATTAAAGAAAGGCCACATTCAATTTATAAACAAGGTCTGGGCCATTAAAGAAAGGCCACGTTCAATTTATAAACAAGGTCTGGGCCATTAAAGAAAGGCCACGTTCAATTTATAAACAAGGTCTGGGCCATTAAAGAAAGGCCACGTTCAATTTATAAACAAGGTCTGGGCCATTAAAGAAAGGCCACGTTCAATTTATAAACAAGGTCTGGGCCATTAAAGAAAGGCCACGTTCAATTTATAAACAAGGTCTGGGCCATTAAAGAAAGGCCACGTTCAATTTATAAACAAGGTCTGGGCCATTAAAGAAAGGCCACGTTCAATTCATAAACAAGGTCTGGGCCATTAAAGAAAGGCCACGTTCAATTTATAAACAAGGTCTGGGCCATTAAAGAAAGGCCACGTTCAATTTATAAACAAGGTCTGGGCCATTAAAGAAAGGCCACGTTCAATTTATAAACAAGGTCTGGGCCATTAAAGAAAGGCCACGTTCAATTTATAAACAAGGTCTGGGCCATTAAAGAAAGGCCACGTTCAATTTCAGACTTGACCACTTTTTTAAGTTCTAGAGTTATTGTTTACTTTAGCAGGAAGCGAGGGGCATCTGTGTTCTATGGAGCAGGAAGCGAGGGGCATCTGTGTTCTATGGACACGTTCTTCTATTTTGTATTGTCATCTACAATCCAAAAGAAAATTATTTATGAATATACAAAATGGAGGTTTAATACTGCTGTATGATAAACAACAATCTATCAATCATGATCCAGTTCTGTTGATATGTAGTGACGTTTTAATACCTTTTAGACATGTTTACCGTTGATGAAAACCCAATACTATTTAATAATGTTCTAACCTTTTTAATTCAAAACAAACGTTTTGTTCAAAATCCTTATATATATATTCTAATTTGCATTCCAACAATATAGTTTTTAAAAAATTGTCCTGAGATGATTAATATTCGGTGCCAATGATGAAATATTTTGGAAGGTTTGTTTCTGGACTCAGTTTTATAATATTGTATTTAGTCCCAATGTTTCCAAATTTAACCTGTCTAATCTGAATACTTGTCTATTCTGATCATTAAAGTTAGTGTCACAGGTGTTCTGTTTAGACAGGTTTCACAGTGTATTTCTGTATTCTGATTGGTATTGAATGTTCATTCAAATCATTATGTTTGTTACTAGGGAAGCCCTGGAAATGAAGGACAAACGGGACCAGAAGGAAGACAAGGATTAAAGGGTGAACAAGGAACACCAGGTGAACCAGGATACAGAGGATTAGATGGAATAGCGGTAAGATTTAATTAACAGAAAAATATGCATGACATTATATACAATTATAGTCTTTTGTTGAGGTCAATACGAGTTTTTATGGACCTTATAAACGATATTCACCAAAGCCTTTAATCTGAAGTGAATATTGATTTCTAAGGTCCATAAAAACTTGTATTGACCGATACAAAAGACTGTAATTGTTTTATTACATTAAGCGAAAACAAAAGTGAAACCAAGTCAATGCGAGTTTTAATCAAACAATATCAAATTTTACGGAATGTCAGGTGACAGCATGATAGCCAATAAAATTGTTTAAATAAAATCATTATGTAATAATCTATCATATCGTGTATGCCCTTCACATGTAATATGTTACTTAAATCAGGGATTATTTTTTTCAGTTATTTAACTGATTTCAGCTATTTTCCTCTGAAAATTATTTTCCAAAAGTTGCTGGACACAGTCGGAACAGGTCAAAATTGACCATTTTAAAAGGGGGTGTAGATGGTTTCAGGTTTTTTTTATTTTCTAACCAGGATCATCCCTGTTAAATAACCTAGGAAAATATTGTTTAATTAAAATATGAGTAATTACTAATTGCATCCAATTGCAGCAATATTATCTTGACAAATTGAATTGAACTTAAATCCAACAATAATTTCTCCTTTGCATCCCATGTTTTGACGAAAAGAGAGCCAAGGACGTCTTTATGGAGATTTCATGTAATTTCCGTCATTTTCCCTCGCCATGTCGCTAAGGAGAGTTCTTATTATTTATATGCATAATCAGTAGTATTTGTATATGTCCATTAAACCAATCAAAGACACATTTTTCATTGCATCAGATTCCATGCTATTTATTATGGCAAGAACTTCAAACATGTTTAAATAATTTTGTTGAAAGTGACTGTCTTCGAGAATTTCTGTGCATACAAGTAATCTTAGTCACAAACATTACTTCTTAGTAGGATTTCTTAGAGTTCCAGTAACCTCCCTCTAGGAAACATTTAAGCGATGAGGAATTGGCCAAGAAAAGCCAGTTATCAAAAGCATTTTCGTGACATTATGGAATTCTCCCAGGGCACATTTCCGGTGACTAAAATAGTCGAGAACTCGATGCTAAATCTCCATAGAAAAAACAAATCTAACAAGTGATAAAATTTGATGAATAATCACATGAACGATAATACCATTAATCTAGATAAATATTTATGATTATAGATTTTATCAATACAGTTAACATTGAGTGAAAAAAGTGTCCATTTTAAAAAAAATTATAACCACTTTACAGAGTATAGAAAAATAACAGAGATACAGCAGCCAAAGGTATAGATTAATTTTTGCAAGTACCATAAGTCTTCTTTAGTTGAGTGAAACCAAAGATTTCTATTCTATGAACAATCATGAACATGTACATAGCATGTTTTAAATATATTTTTTTATTTATAGGGACCACAAGGACAGTCTGGGCCAAAGGGAGAGAGTGGAAGAGCAGGAACCCAAGGTCATGCTGGTGAAAGAGGTGAAGTCGGACCATTTGGACCAAAGGGCCATGCTGTAAGTTATATCTGAAATTATTATTTTAGTGTTATTACAGAGATATATTTCATTAAACAAATGAACTTTAGTTGAATATATGCCAAGGCCAGTCCTAAAAATGTTTGGTTGAATGTAACCCGAAAAACTCGCCTAAACTGCTCTTGCCTAAATCAGATATTTTTTTATTTTTTTTTTATTTTATTTTTTTTTTGCATTAAGGTACCTTTTTCAGATATTTGAAAGAAATAATAGTGAAATCTGTCTAACCGAACCTCTGTGAGATCACTTTTTATGATCGGATTAAACAGGTGTTGGGTTTATGCAGGTTAAATTTACAAAGATTTCCCATATTTTGACTTACGGTTCAGTTTATACAGAATTCAAGTTTTTATTAAGGGTGTGGTTTAGACAGAATTCAAGTTTTTATTAAGGATTAGACAGGTTTCACTGTAAAATAAATTGCCTATTTACCTACCATTATCTGAAATTATAAGTTGGGTAACAACAAACCAGTATTTTTTAGCTATGTCCTTGCAAATGCATTATGGTTAATTTAAAGTTGAAAGATATATTTTAACAGAAATCTACCATTTTACAATTCTTTATATACAAGACTGCAGTTATTGTGAAATGGTCAACAGTCACATTTGATAACAATGATATTCTGTGCAATATTATTTTTGTTAAAGATTCTAGGAAGATTATGAATTGGCTGTCAAATATATTTTTATGTTTAAATTTATGCAATTAAAAACTTGTGTACAGATTAATTAATATAAAACAGTCAAATATATATTTTATGTCTTCAAATGTTGAGCATATCAATCAAAATTAATATTATATATTGTGTTTCTTCAGCTTTATGTTGTGATGACAGTATTTGTTTATTTGTAGGGTATGCCAGGAGAACCAGGAATGATAGGCTCCCTAGGTGAACAAGGTTTGAAGGTAAGATAAGGCTAATTATTATGTCATATTGTAAATTATGCTTAGTTCTAGTATCGGCTTGAATAAGCTATGAAAAGAAAGTTTATACAGTGATCATCAAAATGATCAACTACATCTCACTTAAAATCATCAAATTTCTCCCAAAAAAAGATTATCGTACTCAAGAATGCCATCAAAATACGTAGATTTGTTTGGTGGTTCTAGTAAAGTTTAATAATAACAGTACAATAAATAAAAAGATGAGAACAGAATACTTAAGTCCGAAGAAATTATAACAATACAAACAAACAAATTAATCAAACCTCAAAAAAGGGGGGGGGGGGGGGGGGGGTACTAAACTCTTACTACAACCTGAAGTGAGAACATGTTCCTGCCTCAGTAATTAACACAGAATTGACAACGAAAGTTCAGTTTCATATTTTAAATAAATGCTAGATCAAATGTAAATGTTATTCTACTCTTTACTTACATGAACTAAATGTAGGGTTATGGTTATGGCGTTTAACGTCACTTTCAACAATATTTCAGTTATTTCGCGGCAGTCAGTTTTATTGGTGGAGGAAACAGAAATACACAGAAAACCACTGACCTGTCGCAAGTCACTGTTAAACTTTATCACATCATCTTGTATTGAGTACACCTCGCTATGAGCGAGATTCGAACTGAATGAAATATTGTTATTAAACTGAATGCGTTATCATGATGTTTTGTTACATTTGCTATTTAAGTGACGATTTTATTTATTTATTTTAGGGAGAAAATGGACGAGATGGACCTGAGGGAGCCAAAGGTCCATCTGGACCACCAGTAAGTTTATTTGTAGATATGGCTAGACGTATACATAATAGACCCATTAGGCTATGGTATATAGATCTGACAGCAAATAGCATTAAGTATTAAAATATTTGTCATGTCCAAGTTCTGGACATAAATATCTGACACTGAATCTATGCTTACTGACATCATAATTTTATTCTTTATAAAAAAAAAAATTGACATATTTTTAATGGTAATTTTTTGTTTGGTCATATTAATTCAAGTCTCGGCCATTTTTATTTTTCAGTTCTTTGTGAAAATGACCTAATCGGTCTACTTCAGGGTTTCTTTGATCATGTTAATCTATTATAATAGAAATATTGTACAATATATCATAATTAGTCTTCTTTTTCGATATCTACAGAAGAGGTGTTTTACTAGCAGGAAGCGTGACACTCTCCATGCATTTTACCCACTATGGTCCACTGTCAGGCTTTCCGTATTATAACCTAACAACCCCCCAACCTGAGAGAGCTCCCTCTAGTGACCCACTGAGCAACCCTGGTTTCAAGCCCTGGCAACCTTCACCATGTCCAACAGACTAAAATATTCTTTCCTACCCAAATCTTTATATATTTCCAGTGGTACTCAAAAGCCATTGCCATGATTGGACCGGTACCTCCCTCTTTTCTGTCTGGATTTTATATATTGCTAAGCGTGTTCTCGTATTTGAAATAGCCACCAAAACATGTATTAGGAATGTATCTACCTTAACAGATGTTCAGGCTTGAATAAAAAGCACTCTTCAGATTTTTAAACCTAATGTTGAACTTCATTCAGGCATTGTTTAAAAAGTTATTGAATTTAAAAATGTTCCTCATGGAAAGAGAAAACTCAGCTCTAAATATCAGAACTATAAAATAAATAAAAATCAATAATAGACAGTGGGCAAGGGGCATTTATTGGACAAGGGAGGTCAGGGAGCAAGATATACACAGTCTATGTGATATCTAAATAACTCTAATTTTTTATGTGAATATTGCTCCATTCTTTAATTTCTCATTTATATAAAATAGAAAGATATTACATATAGAACAAATCACTTGGAACTCACAATATGTCACAGCTAACTTCCTGCTACAAGATATTAATAAACATTTAAAAAAAAATATTTTTAGGGACCCATGGGTGCCTCAGGTGATCCAGGATTACCTGGAAGAAATGGAAAACAGGTAAGCTGATTTTTTTTGTCATTGAATTATTTTGTCATCATAGATTTGTAGATGATGTAGAATTTTACATGTACAAGATTTATTTACAGTCAATTTACACTTTTCTTTAAAGTGATCACCATGCCAAAGAAAATATTATAGAAGGTACATGTATTAATACTCGGCGAAGTTCATTTACAAGAAATCACTATTTTTGCCTCTTCGCTGATACAATTTTGGATAATTATTTACTGGAATATTGATTGTATTATACAGCGAAGTTTAAAGTTAACTTCGTAAGAATCTAACTAAGCGTGTTGGTCTAGTACAAAGCAGACATCATCATCATCATCTTGTTGACTGTAACTAAGGAATTTATTATTATTATTATTATTGTTGTAACTTCTTCTCACCATGATATACTGGTAGCTGCAAGATATTACTCATTTAATTTGACATTATACAACAATCATCCACTGACTCACAAAACTTGAAGCTTCACAACTATTGCTATATTACATAACTTTGTATTAAACAGGGAGAGATGGGCACCCCAGGTATACCAGGAGCTATTGGGGAAGTTGGTATAAAGGGAAGTCAAGGAATGAAAGGAAGCCAAGGCCAGAGAGGACCTGCTGGACCACCAGTAAGTAATCATTGTTTATAAAGGGTAGTCAAGGAATGAAAGGAAACCAGGGACAGAGAGGACCTGCTGAACCACCAGTAAGTAATCATTGTTTATAAAGGGTAGTGAAGGAATGAATGGAAACCAGGGTCAGAGAGGACCTGCTGGACTACCAGTAAGTAATCATTGTTTATAAAGGGTAGTCAAGGAATGAAAGGAAACCAGGGTCAGAGAGGACCTGCTGGACCACCAGTAAGTAATCATTGTTTATAAAGGGTAGTCAAGGAATGAATGGAAACCAGGGTCAGAGAGGACCTGCTGGACCATCAGTAAGTAATCATTGTTTATAAAGGGTAGTGAAGGAATGAAAGGAAACCAGGTCAGAGAGGACCTGCTGGACCACCAGTAAGTAATCATTGTTTATAAAGGGTAGTGAAGGAATGAAAGGAAACCAGCGTCAGAGAGGACCTGCTGGACCACCAGTAAGTAATCATTGTTTATAAAGGGTAGTGAAGGAATGAAAGGAAACCAGAGTCAGAGAGGACCTGCTGGATCACCAGTAGGTAATCATTGTTTATAAAGGGAAGTCAAGGAATGAAAGGAAACCAGGGTCAGAGAGGACCTGCTGGACTACCAGTAAGTAATCATTATTTATAAAGGGTAGTGAAGGAATGAAAGGAAACCAGCGTCAGAGAGGACCTGCTGAACCACCAGTAAGTAATCATTGTTTATAAAGGGTAGTGAAGGAATGAAAGGAAACCAGGGTCAGAGAGGACCTGCTGGACCACCAGTAGGTAATCATTGTTTATAAAGGGAAGTCAAGGAATGAAAGGAAACCAGTGTCAGAGAGGACCTGCTGGACTACCAGTAGGTAATCTTTGTTTATAAAGGGTAGTGAAGGAATGAATGGAAACCAGTGTCAGAGAGGACCTGCTGGACCACCAGTAAGTAATCATTGTTTATAAAGGGTAGTGAAGGAATGAATGGAAACCAGGGTCAGAGAGGACCTGCTGGACCACCAGTAAGTAATCATTGTTTATAAAGGGTAGTCAAGGAATGAAAGGAAACCAGGGTCAGAGAGGATCTGCTGGACCACCAGTAAGTAATCATTGTTTATAAAGGGTAGTCAAGGAATGAAAGGAAACCAGGGTCAGAGAGGATCTGCTGGACCACCAGTAAGTAATCATTGTTTATAAAGGGTAGTGAAGGAATGAAAGGAAACCAGGATCAGAGAGGACCTGCTGGACCACCAGTAAGTAATCATTGTTTATAAAGGGTAGTGAAGGAATGAAAGGAAACCAGGGTCAGAGAGGACCTGCTGGACCACCAGCAAGTAATCATTGTTTATAAAGGGTAGCCAAGGAATGAATGGAAACCAGGGTCAGAGAGGACCTGCTGGACCACCAGTTAGTAATCATTGTTTACAAAGGGTAGTCAAGGAATGAAAGGAAACCAGGGTCAGAGAGGACCTGCTGGACCACCAGTAAGTAATCATTGTTTATAAAGGGAAGTCAAGGAATGAAAGGAAACCAGCGTCAGAGAGGACCTGCTGGACCACCAGTAAGTAATCATTGTTTATAAAGGAAAGTGAAGGAATGAAAGGAAACCAGGGTCAGAGAGGACCTGCTGGACCACCAGTAAGTAATCATTGTTTATGAAGGGTAGTGAAGGAATGAAAGGAAACTAGGGTCAGAGAGGACCTGCTGGACCACCAGTAAGTAATCATTGTTTATAAAGGGTAGTCACGGAATGAATGGAAACCAGGGACAGAGAGGACCTGCTGGACCACCAGTAAGTAATCATTGTTTATAAAGGGTAGTGAAGGAATGAAAGGAAACTAGGGACAGAGAGGACCTGCTGGACCACCAGTAAGTAATCATTGTTTATAAAGGAAAGTGAAGGAATGAAAGGAAACCAGGGACAAAGAGGACCTGCTGGATCACCAGTAAGTAATCATTGTTTATAAAGGGTAGTCAAGGAATGAAAGGAAACCAGGGACAGAGAGGACCTGCTGGACCACCAGTAAGTAATCATTGTTTATAAAGGGTAGTCAAGGAATGAAAGGAAACCAGGGACAGAGAGGACCTGCTGGACCACCAGTAAGTAATCATTGTTTATAAAGGGTAGTCAAGGAATGAAAGGAAACCAGGGACAGAGAGGACCTGCTGGACCACCAGTAAGTAATCATTGTTTATAAAGGGTAGTGAAGGAATGAAAGGAAACCAGGGTCAGAGAGGACCTGCTGGACCACCAGTAAGTAATCATTGTTTATAAAGGGTAGTGAAGGAATGAAAGGAAACTAGGGACAAAGAGGACCTGCTGGACCACCAGTAGGTAATCATTGTTTATAAAGGGTAGTGAAGGAATGAAAGGAAACCAGTGTCAGAGAGGACCTGCTGGATCACCAGTAAGTAATCATTGTTTATAAAGGGTAGTGAAGGAATGAAAGGAAACCAGCGACAGAGAGGACCTGCTGGACCACCAGTAAGTAATCATTGTTTATAAAGGGTAGTGAAGGAATGAAAGGAAACCAAGGACAGAGGACCTGCTGGACCACCAGTAAGTAATCATTGTTTATAAAGGGTAGTGAAGGAATGAAAGGAAACCAGGGACAGAGAGGACCTGCTGGACCACCAGTAAGTAATCATTGTTTATAAAGGGTAGTGAAGGAATGAAAGGAAACCAGGGTCAGAGAGGACCTGCTGGACCACCAGTAAGTAATCATTGTTTATAAAGGGTAGTCAAGGAATGAAAGGAAACCAGGGACAGAGAGGACCTGCTGGACCACCAATAAGTAATCATTGTTTATAAAGGGTAGTGAAGGAATGAAAGGAAACCAGGGTCAGAGAGGACCTGCTGGACCACCAGTAAGTAATCATTGTTTATAAAGGGAAGTCAAGGAATGAAAGGAAACCAGGGTCAGAGAGGACCTGCTGGATCACCAGTAAGTAATCATTGTTTATAAAGGGTAGTCAAGGAATGAAAGGAAACCAGGGACAGAGAGGACCTGCTGGACCACCAGTAAGTAATCATTGTTTATAAAGGGTAGTCAAGGAATGAAAGGAAACCAGGGACAGAGAGGACCTGCTGGACCACCAGTAAGTAATCATTGTTTATAAAGGGTAGTGAAGGAATGAAAGGAAACCAGGGACAAAGAGGACCTGCTGGACCACCAGTAAGTAATCATTGTTTATAAAGGGTAGTGAAGGAATGAAAGGAAACCAGGGACAGAGAGGACCTGCTGGACCACCAGTAAGTAATCATTGTTTATAAAGGGTAGTGAAGGAATGAAAGGAAACCAGGGTCAGAGAGGACCTGCTGGACCACCAGTAAGTAATCATTGTTTATAAAGGGTAGTGAAGGAATGAAAGGAAACCAGGGACAGAGAGGACCTGCTGGACCACCAGTAAGTAATCATTGTTTATAAAGGGTAGTGAAGGAATGAAAGGAAACCAGGGTCAGAGAGGACCTGCTGGACCACCAGTAAGTAATCATTGTTTATAAAGGGTAGTGAAGGAATGAAAGGAAACCAGGGACAAAGAGGACCTGCTGGACCACCAGTAGGTAATCATTGTTTATAAAGGGTAGTCAAGGAATGAAAGGAAACCAGGGTCAGAGAGGACCTGCTGGATCACCAGTAAGTAATCATTGTTTATAAAGGGAAGTCAAGGATTGAAAGGAAACCAGGGTCAGCGAGGACCTGCTGGACCACCAGTAGGTAATCATTGTTTATAAAGGGTAGTCAAGGAATGAAAGGAAACCAGGGTCAGAGAGGACCTGCTGGACCACCAGTAGGTAATCATTGTTTATAAAGGGAAGTCAAGGAATGAAAGGAAACCAGGGTCAGAGAGGACCTGCTGGATCACCAGTAAGTAATCATTGTTTATAAAGGGTAGTCAAGGAATGAAAGGAAACCAGGGACAGAGAGGACCTGCTGGACCACCAGTAAGTAATCATTGTTTATAAAGTGTAGTCAAGGAATGAAAGGAAACCAGGGACAGAGAGGACCTGCTGGATCACCAGTAAGTAATCATTGTTTATAAAGGGTAGTGAAGGAATGAAAGGAAACCAGGGTCAGAGAGGACCTGCTGGACCACCAGTAAGTAATCATTGTTTATAAAGGGTAGTGAAGGAATGAAAGGAAACCAGGGTCAAAGAGGACCTGCTGGACTACCAGTAAGTAATCATTGTTTATAAAGGGTAGTGAAGGAATGAAAGGAAACCAGGGTCAGAGAGGACCTGCTGGACCACCAGTAAGTAATCATTGTTTATAAAGGGTAGTGAAGGAATGAAAGGAAATCAGGGACAAAGAGGACCTGCTGGACCACCAGTAGGTAATCATTGTTTATAAAGGGTAGTCAAGGAATGAAAGGAAACCAGGGTCAGAGAGGACCTGCTGGACCACCAGTAAGTAGATATTGTTTTCTTATAAGTAGAAATATGGGCTAGTAATGTTTGATATTCATGTAGTCCTTAAGCCACTGCACTGCAATGGAAAATTGCCAAGAAATATTTCTGTCATTGTAAAGGAATGTGTCTATTCCACTAAACACAATATGTATGTTTTTTCACATTGTGGTACATGCTAAAATGCATAAAGACATTTTTCAGACTTCAATTTTGAAGCATAGACAGATTTGTTATCATGAAGTTATTGCCTGTTTTTTTCTAGATTTTTACTACTAAAAATGTTATAGATATATAAGACAGAAATTAGGCAAACAATGAGCAACATGAATATGAACCACTACAATCTGTTTGGTGAATTTGGGTTCTCCATTAAACAGTGGTAAATACAATGGAAATCTACCAAGCTTTCAACAATATAGAAATAATTCAGAAACAAGTCGAAAGATTTTATTTTAATTATTAAATAACCTTCTTATGCAATATTTTTTATGCTTATTTTTTAACTCCCAAATTTCTGACTAATATAGACA
Source organism: Bathymodiolus brooksi (assembly GCA_963680875.1). NCBI lineage: Eukaryota > Metazoa > Mollusca > Bivalvia > Mytilida > Modiolidae > Bathymodiolus > Bathymodiolus brooksi. The sequence goes on from OY804588.1 coordinate 47,642,541, forward strand.
AGTATATGCAGTACATAATATAAGTCCAATAACTGATCTCTATAGTTCAATGATTATGTAAATTTTGGATCACAAGTTACCTAGCAAATTTTAGTGTGCGTGCAAGATATTATATATGTGCCTGCACTTGTTTATGGTCAAGAATATTTTAAAATGAAACATATATATATATATATATATTCATTTTAGGGACAAACCGGAAATCAAGGAACTTCTGGACCCAGAGGAAATCCAGGCCCTGTGGTATGTATATTTGATATCTACGTTATTTGAATCTTTTTCCCATATAGGTGCCATTTATACATGTAGAAATCATCTTGACAGTACCTACCTCTACATGTAGAAATCATCTTGACAGAGTCTACCTCTACATGTAGAAATCATCTTGACAGTACCTACCTCTACATGTAGAAATCATCTTGACAGTACCTACCTCCGATAGGTTTTAGCCATTGATACATGTAGAAATCATCTTGACAGTACCTACCTCTGATAGGTTTTAGCCATTTATACATGTAGAAATCATCTTGACAGTACCTACCTCTACATGTAGAAATCATCTTGACAGTACCTACCTCTGATAGGTTTTAGCCATTGATACATGTAGAAATCATCTTGACAGTACCTACCTCTGATAGGTTTTAGCCATTTATACATGTAGAAATCATCTTGACAGTACCTACCTCTACATGTAGAAATCATCTTGACAGTACCTACCTCTGATAGGTTTTAGCCATTGATACATGTAGAAATCATCTTGACAGTACCTACCTCTGATAGGTTTTAGCCATTTATACATGTAGAAATCATCTTGACAGTACCTACCTCTGATAGGTTTTAGTCATTTATACATGTAGAAATCATCTTGACAGTACCTACCTCTGATAGGTTTTAGCCATTTATACATGTAGAAATCATCTTGACAGTACCTACCTCTGATAGGTTTTAGCCATTTATACATGTAGAAATCATCTTGACAGTACCTACCTCTACATGTAGAAATCATCTTGACAGTACCTACCTCTACATGTAGAAATCATCTTGACAGTACCTACCTCTGATAGGTTTTAGCCATTGATACATGTAGAAATCATCTTGACAGTACCTACCTCTGATAGGTTTTAGCCATTTATACATGTAGAAATCATCTTGACAGTACCTACCTCTGATAGGTTTTAGTCATTTATACATGTAGAAATCATCTTGACAGTACCTACCTCTGATAGGTTTTAGCCATTTATACATGTAGAAATCATCTTGACAGTACCTACCTCTACATGTAGAAATCATCTTGACAGTACCTACCTCTGATAGGTTTTAGCCATTGATACATGTAGAAATCATCTTGACAGTACCTACCTCTGATAGGTTTTAGCCATTTATACATGTAGAAATCATCTTGACAGTACCTACCTCTGATAGGTTTTAGTCATTTATACATGTAGAAATCATCTTGACAGTACCTACCTCTGATAGGTTTTAGCCATTTATACATGTAGAAATCATCTTGACAGTACCTACCTCTGATAGGTTTTAGCCATTTATACATGTAGAAATCATCTTGACAGTACCTACCTCTGATAGGTTTTAGCCATTTATACATGTAGAAATCATCTTGACAGTACCTACCTCTACATGTAGAAATCATCTTGACAGTACCTACCTCTCATAGGTTTTAGTCATTTATACATGTAGAAATCATCTTGACAGTACCTACCTCTGATAGGTTTTAGCCATTTATACATGTAGAAATCATCTTGACAGTACCTACCTCTGATAGGTTTTAGCCATTTATACATGTAGAAATCATCTTGACAGTACCTACCTCTACATGTAGAAATCATCTTGACAGTACCTACCTCTGATAGGTTTTAGCCATTGATACATGTAGAAATCATCTTGACAGTACCTACCTCTGATAGGTTTTAGCCATTTATACATGTAGAAATCATCTTGACAGTACCTACCTCTGATAGGTTTTAGCCATTGATACATGTAGAAATCATCTTGACAGTACCTACCTCTGATAGGTTTTAGCCATTTATACATGTAGAAATCATTTTGACAGTACCTACATCTGATAGGTTTTAGCCATTGATACATGTAGAAATCATCTTGACAGTACCTACCTCTGATAGGTTTTAGCCATTTATACATGTAGAAATCATCTTGACAGTACCTACCTCTGATAGGTTTTAGCCATTGATACATGTAGAAATCATCTTGACAGTACCTACCTCTACATGTAGAAATCATCTTGACAGTACCTACCTCTGATAGGTTTTAGCCATTTATACATGTAGAAATCATCTTGAGAGTACCTACCTCTGATAGGTTTTAGCCATTGATACATGTAGAAATCATCTTGACAGTACCTACCTCTGATAGGTTTTAGCCATTTATACATGTAGAAATCATCTTGACAGTACCTACCTCTGATAGGTTTTAGCCATTGATACATGTAGAAATCATCTTGACAGTACCTACCTCTGATAGGTTTTAGCCATTTATACATGTAGAAATCATCTTGACAGTACCTACCTGATAGGTTTTAGCCATTTATACATGTAGAAATCATCTTGACAGTACCTACCTCTGATAGGTTTTAGCCATTTATACATGTAGAAATCATCTTGACAGTACCTACCTCTGATAGGTTTTAGTCATTTATACATGTAGAAATCATCTTGACAGTACCTACCTCTGATAGGTTTTAGCCATTGATACATGTAGAAATCATCTTGACAGTACCTACCTCTGATAGGTTTTAGCCATTTATACATGTAGAAATCATCTTGACAGTACCTACCTCTGATAGGTTTTAGCCATTGATACATGTAGAAATCATCTTGACAGTACCTACCTCTGATAGGTTTTAGCCATTGATACATGTAGAAATCATCTTGACAGTACCTACCTCTGATAGGTTTTAGCCATGTATACAAGTAGAAATCATCTTGACAGTACCTACCTCTGATAGGTTTTAGCCATTTATACATGTAGAAATCATCTTGACAGTACCTACCTCTGATAGGTTTTAGCCATTTATACATGTAGAAATCATCGTGACAGTACCTACCTCTCCATGTAGAAATCATCTTGACAGTACCTACCTCTGATAGGTTTTAGCCATTTATACATGTAGAAATCATCGTGACAGTACCTACCTCTGATAGGTTTTAGCCATTGATACATGTAGAAATCATCGTGACAGTACCTACCTCTGATAGGTTTTAGCCATTGATACATGTAGAAATCATTTTGACAGTACCTACCTCTGATAGGTTTTAGCCATTTATACATGTAGAAATCATCTTGACAGTACCTACCTGATAGGTTTTAGCCATTGATACATGTAGAAATCATCTTGACAGTACCTACCTCTGATAGGTTTTAGCCATTTATACATGTAGAAATCATTTTGACAGTACCTACCTCTGATAGGTTTTAGCCATTGATACATGTAGAAATCATCTTGACAGTACCTACCTCTGATAGGTTTTAGCCATTTATACATGTAGAAATCATCTTGACAGTACCTACCTCTGATAGGTTTTAGCCATTGATACATGTAGAAATCATCTTGACAGTACCTACCTCTGATAGGTTTTAGCCATTTATACATGTAGAAATCATCTTGACAGTACCTACCTCTCCATGTAGAAATCATCTTGACAGTACCTACCTCTGATAGGTTTTAGTCATTTATACATGTAGAAATCATCTTGACAGTACCTACCTCTGATAGGTTTTAGCCATTTATACAAGTAGAAATCATCTTGACAGTACCTACCTCTGATAGGTTTTAGCCATTTATACATGTAGAAATCATCTTGACAGTACCTACCTCTGATAGGTTTTAGCCATTGATACATGTAGAAATCATCTTGACAGTACCTACCTGATAGGTTTTAGCCATTTATACAAGTAGAAATCATCTTGACAGTACCTACCTCTGATAGGTTTTAGCCATTTATACATGTAGAAATCATCTTGACAGTACCTACCTCTGATAGGTTTTAGCCATTTATACATGTAGAAATCATCTTGACAGTACCTACCTCTGATAGGTTTTAGCCATTGATACATGTAGAAATCATCTTGACAGTACCTACCTCTGATAGGTTTTAGCCATTGATACATGTAGAAATCATCTTGACAGTACCTACCTCTGATAGGTTTTAGCCATTTATACATGTAGAAATCATCTTGACAGTACCTACCTCTCCATGTAGAAATCATCTTGACAGTACCTACCTCTGATAGGTTTTAGCCATTTATACATGTAGAAATCATCTTGACAGTACCTACCTCTGATAGGTTTTAGCCATTGATACATGTAGAAATCATCTTGACAGTACCTACCTCTGATAGGTTTTAGCCATTTATACATGTAGAAATCATCTTGACAGTACCTACCTCTGATAGGTTTTAGCCATTTATACAAGTAGAAATCATCTTGACAGTACCTACCTCTGATAGGTTTTAGCCATTTATACAAGTAGAAATCATCTTGACAGTACCTACCTCTGATAGGTTTTAGCCATTGATACATGTAGAAATCATCTTGACAGTACCTACCTCTACATGTAGAAATCATCTTGACAGTACCTACCTCTGATAGGTTTTAGTCATTTATACATGTAGAAATCATCTTGACAGTACCTACCTCTGATAGGTTTTAGCCATTGATACATGTAGAAATCATCTTGACAGTACCTACCTCTGATAGGTTTTAGCCATTTATACATGTAGAAATCATCTTGACAGTACCTACCTCTACATGTAGAAATCATCTTGACAGTACCTACCTCTGATAGGTTTTAGCCATTGATACATGTAGAAATCATCTTGACAGTACCTACCTCTGATAGGTTTTAGCCATTTATACATGTAGAAATCATCTTGACAGTACCTACCTCTACATGTAGAAATCATCTTGACAGTACCTACCTCTGATAGGTTTTAGCCATTGATACATGTAGAAATCATCTTGACAGTACCTACCTCTGATAGGTTTTAGTCATTTATACATGTAGAAATCATCTTGACAGTACCTACCTCTGATAGGTTTTAGCCATTTATACATGTAGAAATCATCTTGACAGTACCTACCTCTGATAGGTTTTAGCCATTTATACATGTAGAAATCATCTTGACAGTACCTACCTCTGATAGGTTTTAGCCATTTATACATGTAGAAATCATCTTGACAGTACCTACCTCTACATGTAGAAATCATCTTGACAGTACCTACCTCTGATAGGTTTTAGCCATTGATACATGTAGAAATCATCTTGACAGTACCTACCTCTGATAGGTTTTAGCCATTTATACATGTAGAAATCATCTTGACAGTACCTACCTCTGATAGGTTTTAGCCATTTATACATGTAGAAATCATCTTGACAGTACCTACCTCTGATAGGTTTTAGCCATTGATACATGTAGAAATCATCTTGACAGTACCTACCTCTGATAGGTTTTAGCCATTGATACATGTAGAAATCATCTTGACAGTACCTACCTCTGATAGGTTTTAGCCATTTATACATGTAGAAATCATCTTGACAGTACCTACCTCTCCATGTAGAAATCATCTTGACAGTACCTACCTCTGATAGGTTTTAGCCATTTATACATGTAGAAATCATCTTGACAGTACCTACCTCTGATAGGTTTTAGCCATTGATACATGTAGAAATCATCTTGACAGTACCTACCTCTGATAGGTTTTAGCCATTTATACATGTAGAAATCATCTTGACAGTACCTACCTCTGATAGGTTTTAGCCATTTATACAAGTAGAAATCATCTTGACAGTACCTACCTCTGATAGGTTTTAGCCATTTATACAAGTAGAAATCATCTTGACAGTACCTACCTCTGATAGGTTTTAGCCATTGATACATGTAGAAATCATCTTGACAGTACCTACCTCTACATGTAGAAATCATCTTGACAGTACCTACCTCTGATAGGTTTTAGTCATTTATACATGTAGAAATCATCTTGACAGTACCTACCTCTGATAGGTTTTAGCCATTGATACATGTAGAAATCATCTTGACAGTACCTACCTCTGATAGGTTTTAGCCATTTATACATGTAGAAATCATCTTGACAGTACCTACCTCTACATGTAGAAATCATCTTGACAGTACCTACCTCTGATAGGTTTTAGCCATTGATACATGTAGAAATCATCTTGACAGTACCTACCTCTGATAGGTTTTAGCCATTTATACATGTAGAAATCATCTTGACAGTACCTACCTCTACATGTAGAAATCATCTTGACAGTACCTACCTCTGATAGGTTTTAGCCATTGATACATGTAGAAATCATCTTGACAGTACCTACCTCTGATAGGTTTTAGTCATTTATACATGTAGAAATCATCTTGACAGTACCTACCTCTGATAGGTTTTAGCCATTTATACATGTAGAAATCATCTTGACAGTACCTACCTCTGATAGGTTTTAGCCATTTATACATGTAGAAATCATCTTGACAGTACCTACCTCTGATAGGTTTTAGCCATTTATACATGTAGAAATCATCTTGACAGTACCTACCTCTACATGTAGAAATCATCTTGACAGTACCTACCTCTGATAGGTTTTAGCCATTGATACATGTAGAAATCATCTTGACAGTACCTACCTCTGATAGGTTTTAGCCATTTATACATGTAGAAATCATCTTGACAGTACCTACCTCTGATAGGTTTTAGCCATTTATACATGTAGAAATCATCTTGACAGTACCTACCTCTGATAGGTTTTAGCCATTTATACATGTAGAAATCATCTTGACAGTACCTACCTCCGATAGGTTTTAGTCATTTATACATGTAGAAATCATCTTGACAGTACCTACCTCTGATAGGTTTTAGCCATTGATACATGTAGAAATCATCTTGACAGTACCTACCTCTGATAGGTTTTAGCCATTTATACATGTAGAAATCATTTTGACAGTACCTACATCTGATAGGTTTTAGCCATTGATACATGTAGAAATCATCTTGACAGTACCTACCTCTGATAGGTTTTAGCCATTTATACATGTAGAAATCATCTTGACAGTACCTACCTCTGATAGGTTTTAGCCATTGATACATGTAGAAATCATCTTGACAGTACCTACCTCTACATGTAGAAATCATCTTGACAGTACCTACCTCAGATAGGTTTTAGCCATTTATACATGTAGAAATCATCTTGAGAGTACCTACCTCTGATAGGTTTTAGCCATTGATACATGTAGAAATCATCTTGACAGTACCTACCTCTGATAGATTTTAGCCATTTATACATGTAGAAATCATCTTGACAGTACCTACCTCTGATAGGTTTTAGCCATTGATACATGTAGAAATCATCTTGACAGTACCTACCTCTGATAGGTTTTAGCCATTTATACATGTAGAAATCATCTTGACAGTACCTACCTCTGACAGGTTTTAGCCATTGATACATGTAGAAATCATCTTGACAGTACCTACCTCTGATAGGTTTTAGCCATTTATACATGTAGAAATCATCTTGACAGTACCTACCTCTGATAGGTTTTAGCCATTTATACATGTAGAAATCATCTTGACAGTACCTACCTCTGATAGGTTTTAGCCATTTATACATGTAGAAATCATCTTGACAGTACCTACCTCTGATAGGTTTTAGCCATTTATACATGTAGAAATCATTTTGACAGTACCTACATCTGATAGGTTTTAGCCATTGATACATGTAGAAATCATCTTGACAGTACCTACCTCTGATAGGTTTTAGCCATTTATACATGTAGAAATCATCTTGACAGTACCTACCTCTGATAGGTTTTAACCATTGATACATGTAGAAATCATCTTGACAGTACCTACCTCTACATGTAGAAATCATCTTGACAGTACCTACCTCTGATAGGTTTTAGCCATTTATACATGTAGAAATCATCTTGAGAGTACCTACCTCTGATAGGTTTTAGCCATTGATACATGTAGAAATCATCTTGACAGTACCTACCTCTGATAGATTTTAGCCATTTATACATGTAGAAATCATCTTGACAGTACCTACCTCTGATAGGTTTTAGCCATTGATACATGTAGAAATCATCTTGACAGTACCTACCTCTGATAGGTTTTAGCCATTTATACATGTAGAAATCATCTTGACAGTACCTACCTCTGATAGGTTTTAGCCATTGATACATGTAGAAATCATCTTGACAGTACCTACCTCTGATAGGTTTTAGCCATTTATACATGTAGAAATCATCTTGACAGTACCTACCTCTGATAGGTTTTAGCCATTTATACATGTAGAAATCATCTTGACAGTACCTACCTCTGATAGGTTTTAGCCATTTATACATGTAGAAATCATCTTGACAGTACCTACCTCTGATAGGTTTTAGTCATTTATACATGTAGAAATCATCTTGACAGTACCTACCTCTGATAGGTTTTAGCCATTGATACATGTAGAAATCATCTTGACAGTACCTACCTCTGATAGGTTTTAGCCATTTATACATGTAGAAATCATCTTGACAGTACCTACCTCTGATAGGTTTTAGCCATTGATACATGTAGAAATCATCTTGACAGTACCTACCTCTGATAGGTTTTAGCCATTTATACATGTAGAAATCATTTTGACAGTACCTACATCTGATAGGTTTTAGCCATTGATACATGTAGAAATCATCTTGACAGTACCTACCTCTGATAGGTTTTAGCCATTTATACATGTAGAAATCATCTTGACAGTACCTACCTCTGATAGGTTTTAACCATTGATACATGTAGAAATCATCTTGACAGTACCTACCTCTACATGTAGAAATCATCTTGACAGTACCTACCTCTGATAGGTTTTAGCCATTTATACATGTAGAAATCATCTTGAGAGTACCTACCTCTGATAGGTTTTAGCCATTGATACATGTAGAAATCATCTTGACAGTACCTACCTCTGATAGGTTTTAGCCATTTATACATGTAGAAATCATCTTGACAGTACCTACCTCTGATAGGTTTTAGCCATTGATACATGTAGAAATCATCTTGACAGTACCTACCTCTACATGTAGAAATCATCTTGACAGTACCTACCTCTGATAGGTTTTAGCCATTTATACATGTAGAAATCATCTTGACAGTACCTACCTGATAGGTTTTAGCCATTGATACATGTAGAAATCATTTTGACAGTACCTACCTCTGATAGGTTTTAGCCATTTATACATGTAGAAATCATCTTGACAGTACCTACCTCTGATAGGTTTTAGCCATTGATACATGTAGAAATCATTTTGACAGTACCTACCTCTGATAGGTTTTAGCCATTTATACATGTAGAAATCATTTTGACAGTACCTACCTCTGATAGGTTTTAGCCATTGATACATGTAGAAATCATCTTGACAGTACCTACCTCTGATAGGTTTTAGTCATTTATACATGTAGAAATCATCTTGACAGTACCTACCTCTGATAGGTTTTAGTCATTTATACATGTAGAAATCATCTTGACAGTACCTACCTCTGATAGGTTTTAGCCATTGATACATGTAGAAATCATCTTGACAGTACCTACCTCTGATAGGTTTTAGCCATTGATACATGTAGAAATCATCTTGACAGTACCTACCTCTGATAGGTTTTAGCCATTGATACATGTAGAAATCATCTTGACAGTACCTACCTCTGATAGGGTTTAGCCATTGATACATGTAGAAATCATCTTGACAGTACCTACCTCTGATAGGTTTTAGCCATTGATACATGTAGAAATCATCTTGACAGTACCTACCTCTGATAGGTTTTAGCCATTGATACATGTAGAAATCATCTTGACAGTACCTACCTCTGATAGGGTTTAGCCATTGATACATGTAGAAATCATCTTGACAGTACCTACCTCTGATAGGTTTTAGCCATTGATACATGTAGAAATCATCTTGACAGTACCTACCTCTGATAGGTTTTAGCCATTGATACATGTAGAAATCATCTTGACAGTACCTACCTCTGATAGGGTTTAGCCATTGATACATGTAGAAATCATCTTGACAGTACCTACCTCTGATAGGTTTTAGCCATTGATACATGTAGAAATCATCTTGACAGTACCTACCTCTGATAGGGTTTAGCCATTGATACATGTAGAAATCATCTTGACAGTACCTACCTCTACATGTAGAAATCATCTTGACAGTACCTACCTCTGATAGGTTTTAGCCATTTATACATGTAGAAATCATCTTGACAGTACCTACCTCTGATAGGTTTTAGCCATTGATACATGTAGAAATCATCTTGACAGTACCTACCTCTGATAGGTTTTAGCCATTTATACATGTAGAAATCATCTTGACAGTACCTACCTCTGATAGGGTTTAGCCATTGATACATGTAGAAATCATCTTGACAGTACCTACCTCTACATGTAGAAATCATCTTGACAGTACCTACCTCTGATAGGTTTTAGCCATTTATACATGTAGAAATCATCTTGACAGTACCTACCTCTGATAGGTTTTAGCCATTGATACATGTAGAAATCATCTTGACAGTACCTACCTCTGATAGGTTTTAGCCATTGATACATGTAGAAATCATCTTGACAGTACCTACCTCTGATAGGTTTTAGCCATTGATGCATGTAGAAATCATCTTGACAGTACCTACCTCTGATAGGTTTTAGCCATTGATACATGTAGAAATCATCTTGACAGTACCTACCTCTGATAGGTTTTAGTCATTTATACATGTAGAAATCATCTTGACAGTACCTACCTCTGATAGGTTTTAGCCATTTATACAAGTAGAAATCATCTTGACAGTACCTACCTCTGATAGGTTTTAGCCATTTATACATGTAGAAATCATCTTGACAGTACCTACCTCTGATAGGTTTTAGCCATTGATACATGTAGAAATCATCTTGACAGTACCTACCTCTGATAGGTTTTAGCCATGTATACAAGTAGAAATCATCTTGACAGTACCTACCTCTGATAGGTTTTAGCCATTTATACAAGTAGAAATCATCTTGACAGTACCTACCTCTCCATGTAGAAATCATCTTGACAGTACCTACCTCTGATAGGTTTTAGCCATTGATACATGTAGAAATCATCTTGACAGTACCTACCTCTCCATGTAGAAATCATCTTGACAGTACCTACCTCTGATAGGTTTTAGCCATTGATACATGTAGAAATCATCTTGACAGTACCTACCTCTGATAGGTTTTAGCCATTTATACATGTAGAAATCATCTTGACAGTACCTACCTCTGATAGGTTTTAGCCATTTATACATGTAGAAATCATCTTGACAGTACCTACCTCTGATAGGTTTTAGCCATTTATACATGTAGAAATCATCTTGACAGTACCTACCTCTGATAGGTTTTAGTCATTTATACATGTAGAAATCATCTTGACAGTACCTACCTCTGATAGGTTTTAGCCATTGATACATGTAGAAATCATCTTGACAGTACCTACCTCTGATAGGTTTTAGCCATTTATACATGTAGAAATCATCTTGACAGTACCTACCTCTGATAGGTTTTAGCCATTGATACATGTAGAAATCATCTTGACAGTACCTACCTCTGATAGGTTTTAGCCATTTATACATGTAGAAATCATTTTGACAGTACCTACATCTGATAGGTTTTAGCCATTGATACATGTAGAAATCATCTTGACAGTACCTACCTCTGATAGGTTTTAGCCATTTATACATGTAGAAATCATCTTGACAGTACCTACCTCTGATAGGTTTTAACCATTGATACATGTAGAAATCTTCTTGACAGTACCTACCTCTACATGTAGAAATCATCTTGACAGTACCTACCTCTGATAGGTTTTAGCCATTTATACATGTAGAAATCATCTTGAGAGTACCTACCTCTGATAGGTTTTAGCCATTGATACATGTAGAAATCATCTTGACAGTACCTACCTCTGATAGGTTTTAGCCATTTATACATGTAGAAATCATCTTGACAGTACCTACCTCTGATAGGTTTTAGCCATTGATACATGTAGAAATCATCTTGACAGTACCTACCTCTACATGTAGAAATCATCTTGACAGTACCTACCTCTGATAGGTTTTAGCCATTTATACATGTAGAAATCATCTTGACAGTACCTACCTGATAGGTTTTAGCCATTGATACATGTAGAAATCATTTTGACAGTACCTACCTCTGATAGGTTTTAGCCATTTATACATGTAGAAATCATCTTGACAGTACCTACCTCTGATAGGTTTTAGCCATTGATACATGTAGAAATCATTTTGACAGTACCTACCTCTGATAGGTTTTAGCCATTTATACATGTAGAAATCATTTTGACAGTACCTACCTCTGATAGGTTTTAGCCATTGATACATGTAGAAATCATCTTGACAGTACCTACCTCTGATAGGTTTTAGTCATTTATACATGTAGAAATCATCTTGACAGTACCTACCTCTGATAGGTTTTAGTCATTTATACATGTAGAAATCATCTTGACAGTACCTACCTCTGATAGGTTTTAGCCATTGATACATGTAGAAATCATCTTGACAGTACCTACCTCTGATAGGTTTTAGCCATTGATACATGTAGAAATCATCTTGACAGTACCTACCTCTGATAGGTTTTAGCCATTGATACATGTAGAAATCATCTTGACAGTACCTACCTCTGATAGGGTTTAGCCATTGATACATGTAGAAATCATCTTGACAGTACCTACCTCTGATAGGTTTTAGCCATTGATACATGTAGAAATCATCTTGACAGTACCTACCTCTGATAGGTTTTAGCCATTGATACATGTAGAAATCATCTTGACAGTACCTACCTCTGATAGGGTTTAGCCATTGATACATGTAGAAATCATCTTGACAGTACCTACCTCTGATAGGTTTTAGCCATTGATACATGTAGAAATCATCTTGACAGTACCTACCTCTGATAGGTTTTAGCCATTGATACATGTAGAAATCATCTTGACAGTACCTACCTCTGATAGGGTTTAGCCATTGATACATGTAGAAATCATCTTGACAGTACCTACCTCTGATAGGTTTTAGCCATTGATACATGTAGAAATCATCTTGACAGTACCTACCTCTGATAGGGTTTAGCCATTGATACATGTAGAAATCATCTTGACAGTACCTACCTCTACATGTAGAAATCATCTTGACAGTACCTACCTCTGATAGGTTTTAGCCATTTATACATGTAGAAATCATCTTGACAGTACCTACCTCTGATAGGTTTTAGCCATTGATACATGTAGAAATCATCTTGACAGTACCTACCTCTGATAGGTTTTAGCCATTTATACATGTAGAAATCATCTTGACAGTACCTACCTCTGATAGGGTTTAGCCATTGATACATGTAGAAATCATCTTGACAGTACCTACCTCTACATGTAGAAATCATCTTGACAGTACCTACCTCTGATAGGTTTTAGCCATTTATACATGTAGAAATCATCTTGACAGTACCTACCTCTGATAGGTTTTAGCCATTGATACATGTAGAAATCATCTTGACAGTACCTACCTCTGATAGGTTTTAGCCATTGATACATGTAGAAATCATCTTGACAGTACCTACCTCTGATAGGTTTTAGCCATTGATACATGTAGAAATCATCTTGACAGTACCTACCTCTGATAGGTTTTAGCCATTGATACATGTAGAAATCATCTTGACAGTACCTACCTCTGATAGGGTTTAGCCATTGATACATGTAGAAATCATCTTGACAGTACCTACCTCTGATAGGTTTTAGCCATTGATACATGTAGAAATCATCTTGACAGTACCTACCTCTGATAGGTTTTAGCCATTGATACATGTAGAAATCATCTTGACAGTACCTACCTCTGATAGGGTTTAGCCATTGATACATGTAGAAATCATCTTGACAGTACCTACCTCTGATAGGTTTTAGCCATTGATACATGTAGAAATCATCTTGACAGTACCTACCTCTGATAGGGTTTAGCCATTGATACATGTAGAAATCATCTTGACAGTACCTACCTCTACATGTAGAAATCATCTTGACAGTACCTACCTCTGATAGGTTTTAGCCATTTATACATGTAGAAATCATCTTGACAGTACCTACCTCTGATAGGTTTTAGCCATTGATACATGTAGAAATCATCTTGACAGTACCTACCTCTGATAGGTTTTAGCCATTTATACATGTAGAAATCATCTTGACAGTACCTACCTCTGATAGGGTTTAGCCATTGATACATGTAGAAATCATCTTGACAGTACCTACCTCTACATGTAGAAATCATCTTGACAGTACCTACCTCTGATAGGTTTTAGCCATTTATACATGTAGAAATCATCTTGACAGTACCTACCTCTGATAGGTTTTAGCCATTGATACATGTAGAAATCATCTTGACAGTACCTACCTCTGATAGGTTTTAGCCATTGATACATGTAGAAATCATCTTGACAGTACCTACCTCTGATAGGTTTTAGCCATTGATGCATGTAGAAATCATCTTGACAGTACCTACCTCTGATAGGTTTTAGCCATTGATACATGTAGAAATCATCTTGACAGTACCTACCTCTGATAGGTTTTAGTCATTTATACATGTAGAAATCATCTTGACAGTACCTACCTCTGATAGGTTTTAGCCATTTATACAAGTAGAAATCATCTTGACAGTACCTACCTCTGATAGGTTTTAGCCATTTATACATGTAGAAATCATCTTGACAGTACCTACCTCTGATAGGTTTTAGCCATTGATACATGTAGAAATCATCTTGACAGTACCTACCTCTGATAGGTTTTAGCCATGTATACAAGTAGAAATCATCTTGACAGTACCTACCTCTGATAGGTTTTAGCCATTTATACAAGTAGAAATCATCTTGACAGTACCTACCTCTCCATGTAGAAATCATCTTGACAGTACCTACCTCTGATAGGTTTTAGCCATTGATACATGTAGAAATCATCTTGACAGTACCTACCTCTCCATGTAGAAATCATCTTGACAGTACCTACCTCTGATAGGTTTTAGCCATTTATACATGTAGAAATCATCTTGACAGTACCTACCTCTGATAGGTTTTAGCCATGTATACAAGTAGAAATCATCTTGACAGTACCTACCTCTGATAGGTTTTAGCCATTTATACAAGTAGAAATCATCTTGACAGTACCTACCTCTGATAGGTTTTAGCCATTGATACATGTAGAAATCATCTTGACAGTACCTACCTCTGATAGGTTTTAGCCATTGATACATGTAGAAATCATCTTGACAGTACCTACCTCTGATAGGTTTTAGCCATTTATACATGTAGAAATCATCGTGACAGTACCTACCTCTGATAGGTTTTAGCCATTGATACATGTAGAAATCATGTTGACAGTACCTACCTCTGATAGGTTTTAGCCATTGATACATGTAGAAATCATCTTGACAGTACCTACCTGATAGGTTTTAGCCATTGATACATGTAGAAATCATTTTGACAGTACCTACCTCTGATAGGTTTTAGCCATTTATACATGTAGAAATCATCTTGACAGTACCTACCTGATAGGTTTTAGCCATTGATACATGTAGAAATCATTTTGACAGTACCTACCTCTGATAGGTTTTAGCCATTTATACATGTAGAAATCATCTTGACAGTACCTACCTCTGATAGGTTTTAGCCATTTATACATGTAGAAATCATCTTGACAGTACCTACCTGATAGGTTTTAGCCATTGATACATGTAGAAATCATTTTGACAGTACCTACCTCTGATAGGTTTTAGCCATTGATACATGTAGAAATCATCTTGACAGTACCTACCTCTGATAGGTTTTAGCCATTGATACATGTAGAAATCATTTTGACAGTACCTACCTCTGATAGGTTTTAGCCATTGATACATGTAGAAATCATCTTGACAGTACCTACCTCTGATAGGTTTTAGTCATTTATACATGTAGAAATCATCTTGACAGTACCTACCTCTGATAGGTTTTAGTCATATATACATGTAGAAATCATCTTGACAGTACCTACCTCTGATAGGTTTTAGCCATTGATACATGTAGAAATCATCTTGACAGTACCTACCTCTGATAGGTTTTAGTCATTTATACATGTAGAAATCATCTTGACAGTACCTACCTCTGATAGGTTTTAGTCATTTATACATGTAGAAATCATCTTGACAGTACCTACCTCTGATAGGTTTTAGTCATTTATACATGTAGAAATCATCTTGACAGTACCTACCTCTGATAGGTTTTAGCCATTGATACATGTAGAAATCATCTTGACAGTACCTACCTCTGATAGGTTTTAGCCATTTATACATGTAGAAATCATCTTGACAGTACCTACCTCTGATAGGTTTTAGCCATGTATACAAGTAGAAATCATCTTGACAGTACCTACCTCTGATAGGTTTTAGCCATTTATACATGTAGAAATCATCTTGACAGTACCTACCTCTGATAGGTTTTAGCCATTGATACATGTAGAAATCATCTTGACAGTACCTACCTCTGATAGGTTTTAGTCATTTATACATGTAGAAATCATCTTGACAGTACCTAC
Organism: Bathymodiolus brooksi; assembly: GCA_963680875.1. Classification (NCBI taxonomy): domain Eukaryota; kingdom Metazoa; phylum Mollusca; class Bivalvia; order Mytilida; family Modiolidae; genus Bathymodiolus; species Bathymodiolus brooksi. Next base: position 47,659,194 of record OY804588.1, read on the forward strand.
CTCTGATAGGTTTTAGCCATTTATACATGTAGAAATCATCTTGACAGTACCTACCTCTGATAGGTTTTAGCCATTTATACATGTAGAAATCATCTTGACAGTACCTACCTCTGATAGGTTTTAGCCATTGATACATGTAGAAATCATCTTGACAGTACCTACCTCTACATGTAGAAATCATCTTGACAGTACCTACCTCTGATAGGTTTTAGTCATTTATACATGTAGAAATCATTTTGACAGTACCTACCTCTGATAGGTTTTAGCCATTTATACATGTAAAAATCATCTTGACAGTACCTACCTCTGATAGGTTTTAGCCATTTATACATGTAGAAATCATCTTGACAGTACCTACCTCTGATAGGTTTTAGCCATTGATACATGTAGAAATCATCTTGACAGTACCTACCTCTACATGTAGAAATCATCTTGACAGTACCTACCTCTGATAGGTTTTAGCCATTTATACATGTAGAAATCATCTTGACAGTACCTACCTCTGATAGGTTTTAGCCATTGATACATGTAGAAATCATCTTGACAGTACCTACCTCTGATAGGTTTTAGTCATTTATACATGTAGAAATCATCTTGACAGTACCTACCTCTGATAGGTTTTAGCCATTTATACATGTAGAAATCATCTTGACAGTACCTACCTCTGATAGGTTTTAGCCATTTATACATGTAGAAATCATCTTGACAGTACCTACCTCTGATAGGTTTTAGCCATTGATACATGTAGAAATCATCTTGACAGTACCTACCTCTGATAGGTTTTAGCCATTTATACATGTAGAAATCATCGTGACAGTACCTACCTCTGATAGGTTTTAGCCATTGATACATGTAGAAATCATGTTGACAGTACCTACCTCTGATAGGTTTTAGCCATTGATACATGTAGAAATCATCTTGACAGTACCTACCTGATAGGTTTTAGCCATTGATACATGTAGAAATCATTTTGACAGTACCTACCTCTGATAGGTTTTAGCCATTTATACATGTAGAAATCATCTTGACAGTACCTACCTGATAGGTTTTAGCCATTGATACATGTAGAAATCATTTTGACAGTACCTACCTCTGATAGGTTTTAGCCATTTATACATGTAGAAATCATCTTGACAGTACCTACCTCTGATAGGTTTTAGCCATTTATACATGTAGAAATCATCTTGACAGTACCTACCTGATAGGTTTTAGCCATTGATACATGTAGAAATCATTTTGACAGTACCTACCTCTGATAGGTTTTAGCCATTGATACATGTAGAAATCATCTTGACAGTACCTACCTCTGATAGGTTTTAGCCATTGATACATGTAGAAATCATTTTGACAGTACCTACCTCTGATAGGTTTTAGCCATTGATACATGTAGAAATCATCTTGACAGTACCTACCTCTGATAGGTTTTAGTCATTTATACATGTAGAAATCATCTTGACAGTACCTACCTCTGATAGGTTTTAGTCATATATACATGTAGAAATCATCTTGACAGTACCTACCTCTGATAGGTTTTAGCCATTGATACATGTAGAAATCATCTTGACAGTACCTACCTCTGATAGGTTTTAGTCATTTATACATGTAGAAATCATCTTGACAGTACCTACCTCTGATAGGTTTTAGTCATTTATACATGTAGAAATCATCTTGACAGTACCTACCTCTGATAGGTTTTAGTCATTTATACATGTAGAAATCATCTTGACAGTACCTACCTCTGATAGGTTTTAGCCATTGATACATGTAGAAATCATCTTGACAGTACCTACCTCTGATAGGTTTTAGCCATTTATACATGTAGAAATCATCTTGACAGTACCTACCTCTGATAGGTTTTAGCCATGTATACAAGTAGAAATCATCTTGACAGTACCTACCTCTGATAGGTTTTAGCCATTTATACATGTAGAAATCATCTTGACAGTACCTACCTCTGATAGGTTTTAGCCATTGATACATGTAGAAATCATCTTGACAGTACCTACCTCTGATAGGTTTTAGTCATTTATACATGTAGAAATCATCTTGACAGTACCTACCTCTGATAGGTTTTAGCCATTTATACATGTAGAAATCATCTTGACAGTACCTACCTCTGATAGGTTTTAGCCATTTATACATGTAGAAATCATCTTGACAGTACCTACCTCTGATAGGTTTTAGCCATTGATACATGTAGAAATCATCTTGACAGTACCTACCTCTACATGTAGAAATCATCTTGACAGTACCTACCTCTGATAGGTTTTAGTCATTTATACATGTAGAAATCATTTTGACAGTACCTACCTCTGATAGGTTTTAGCCATTTATACATGTAAAAATCATCTTGACAGTACCTACCTCTGATAGGTTTTAGCCATTTATACATGTAGAAATCATCTTGACAGTACCTACCTCTGATAGGTTTTAGCCATTGATACATGTAGAAATCATCTTGACAGTACCTACCTCTGATAGGTTTTAGTCATTTATACATGTAGAAATCATCTTGACAGTACCTACCTCTGATAGGTTTTAGTCATATATACATGTAGAAATCATCTTGACAGTACCTACCTCTGATAGGTTTTAGCCATTGATACATGTTGAAATCATCTTGACAGTACCTACCTCTGATAGGTTTTAGTCATTTATACATGTAGAAATCATCTTGACAGTACCTACCTCTGATAGGTTTTAGTCATTTATACATGTAGAAATCATCTTGACAGTACCTACCTCTGATAGGTTTTAGTCATTTATACATGTAGAAATCATCTTGACAGTACCTACCTCTGATAGGTTTTAGCCATTGATACATGTAGAAATCATCTTGACAGTACCTACCTCTGATAGGTTTTAGCCATTTATACATGTAGAAATCATCTTGACAGTACCTACCTCTGATAGGTTTTAGCCATGTATACAAGTAGAAATCATCTTGACAGTACCTACCTCTGATAGGTTTTAGCCATTTATACATGTAGAAATCATCTTGACAGTACCTACCTCTGATAGGTTTTAGCCATTGATACATGTAGAAATCATCTTGACAGTACCTACCTCTGATAGGTTTTAGTCATTTATACATGTAGAAATCATCTTGACAGTACCTACCTCTGATAGGTTTTAGCCATTTATACATGTAGAAATCATCTTGACAGTACCTACCTCTGATAGGTTTTAGCCATTTATACATGTAGAAATCATCTTGACAGTACCTACCTCTGATAGGTTTTAGCCATTGATACATGTAGAAATCATCTTGACAGTACCTACCTCTACATGTAGAAATCATCTTGACAGTACCTACCTCTGATAGGTTTTAGTCATTTATACATGTAGAAATCATTTTGACAGTACCTACCTCTGATAGGTTTTAGCCATTTATACATGTAAAAATCATCTTGACAGTACCTACCTCTGATAGGTTTTAGCCATTTATACATGTAGAAATCATCTTGACAGTACCTACCTCTGATAGGTTTTAGCCATTGATACATGTAGAAATCATCTTGACAGTACCTACCTCTACATGTAGAAATCATCTTGACAGTACCTACCTCTGATAGGTTTTAGTCATTTATACATGTAGAAATCATTTTGACAGTACCTACCTCTGATAGGTTTTAGCCATTTATACATGTAAAAATCATCTTGACAGTACCTACCTCTGATAGGTTTTAGCCATTTATACATGTAGAAATCATCTTGACAGTACCTACCTCTGATAGGTTTTAGCCATTGATACATGTAGAAATCATCTTGACAGTACCTACCTCTGATAGGTTTTAGTCATTTATACATGTAGAAATCATCTTGACAGTACCTACCTCTGATAGGTTTTAGCCATTTATACATGTAGAAATCATCTTGACAGTACCTACCTCTGATAGGTTTTAGCCATTTATACATGTAGAAATCATCTTGACAGTACCTACCTCTGATAGGTTTTAGCCATTGATACATGTAGAAATCATCTTGACAGTACCTACCTCTACATGTAGAAATCATCTTGACAGTACCTACCTCTGATAGGTTTTAGTCATTTATACATGTAGAAATCATTTTGACAGTACCTACCTCTGATAGGTTTTAGCCATTTATACATGTAAAAATCATCTTGACAGTACCTACCTCTGATAGGTTTTAGCCATTTATACATGTAGAAATCATCTTGACAGTACCTACCTCTGATAGGTTTTAGCCATTGATACATGTAGAAATCATCTTGACAGTACCTACCTCTGATAGGTTTTAGTCATTTATACATGTAGAAATCATCTTGACAGTACCTACCTCTGATAGGTTTTAGTCATATATACATGTAGAAATCATCTTGACAGTACCTACCTCTGATAGGTTTTAGCCATTGATACATGTAGAAATCATCTTGACAGTACCTACCTCTGATAGGTTTTAGTCATTTATACATGTAGAAATCATCTTGACAGTACCTACCTCTGATAGGTTTTAGTCATTTATACATGTAGAAATCATCTTGACAGTACCTACCTCTGATAGGTTTTAGTCATTTATACATGTAGAAATCATCTTGACAGTACCTACCTCTGATAGGTTTTAGCCATTGATACATGTAGAAATCATCTTGACAGTACCTACCTCTGATAGGTTTTAGCCATTTATACATGTAGAAATCATCTTGACAGTACCTACCTCTGATAGGTTTTAGCCATGTATACAAGTAGAAATCATCTTGACAGTACCTACCTCTGATAGGTTTTAGCCATTTATACATGTAGAAATCATCTTGACAGTACCTACCTCTGATAGGTTTTAGCCATTGATACATGTAGAAATCATCTTGACAGTACCTACCTCTGATAGGTTTTAGTCATTTATACATGTAGAAATCATCTTGACAGTACCTACCTCTGATAGGTTTTAGCCATTTATACATGTAGAAATCATCTTGACAGTACCTACCTCTGATAGGTTTTAGCCATTTATACATGTAGAAATCATCTTGACAGTACCTACCTCTGATAGGTTTTAGCCATTGATACATGTAGAAATCATCTTGACAGTACCTACCTCTACATGTAGAAATCATCTTGACAGTACCTACCTCTGATAGGTTTTAGTCATTTATACATGTAGAAATCATTTTGACAGTACCTACCTCTGATAGGTTTTAGCCATTTATACATGTAAAAATCATCTTGACAGTACCTACCTCTGATAGGTTTTAGCCATTTATACATGTAGAAATCATCTTGACAGTACCTACCTCTGATAGGTTTTAGCCATTGATACATGTAGAAATCATCTTGACAGTACCTACCTCTACATGTAGAAATCATCTTGACAGTACCTACCTCTGATAGGTTTTAGTCATTTATACATGTAGAAATCATTTTGACAGTACCTACCTCTGATAGGTTTTAGCCATTTATACATGTAAAAATCATCTTGACAGTACCTACCTCTGATAGGTTTTAGCCATTTATACATGTAGAAATCATCTTGACAGTACCTACCTCTGATAGGTTTTAGCCATTGATACATGTAGAAATCATCTTGACAGTACCTACCTCTGATAGGTTTTAGTCATTTATACATGTAAAAATCATTTTGACAGTACCTACCTCTGATAGGTTTTAATTCAAACAAACCTGCTAAAACTATCAATAACATTTCTTTGGTTCTTCTCTTTTACTCTTATATTTGATTGTTACATTCATCTTTTTTATAGAAAACATTTGACTTTTTAACTGAAAATTGTGGATTTTGAGAATTATATATCAAGGCCTAGGTTTGACTATTTGATGAATTTGTCTGAATTTTTTTGAATCTCTTTTTATATATATTTAACTGGTATTATGTCTTGTTGCTAAAACATATATATTTTATGTTGAAAAACAACTTTTGATCCAAAAACATGGGAATTTGAGAATTATAGTTGAGAGTTTTATAGACAATTTGTATTAAATTTAAATATATAAATAAAAAAGTCTGCATTATAATTTTTGGAAGAACATCCAAAATGCAATTAAGGTGTATTATACAAAAAACAACCCAGGTAACAGCTGATAAATTAACATTGAGAGAAAAAGCTTGAAAACGAGCTAGATTACATGTATCTATTATAAGAAAATCCACAGGAAACACTAAAAAAACGAATTGAGGAATTACCTTTCTATTGTTGTTGTTCATCAGAATGTACAAGAAATAATTTACAATTTTATATATTTCAGGGAGAGGCTGGCGCTACAGGACCCCCAGGGTTACCAGGTGAACAAGGTATTATTGTAAGTATCTATATATGTATGTACTAGGTTTACTCATGATAAAAATATATATTTATCTATAAATATATAATTTATTTGTACATGACATCAAATTTCAATTGTAAATTTAAACCTTTTGTTGTTTTAAAAAAAATTATAATTAAAAAATAATATTTTTGATGGCTTATATCATTAGGGAAAGAAGAAAGTATTAAGCTTGATATCAAGTTTTCAATATTGGATATGGGATAAGGTATATATTGGAACATTTTGTTTGGATGCATCCAGTGTACAGTTACTGTGTAGTAATGTATTGTACACATATATTTCAGGGGCCACATGGACCATCAGGAGCCAAGGGTGAACAAGGAGATAAGGGAGTCAAGGTAAGCTTTGTAATGGTAATAAAGGGGTCTTATGGGATGAAAATCAGATCAACAGTTTCTAAAAAAATTATATCAGCACTTCAGATTGGAGAAAATTACTTAAATATTTTGTATGTATCATTTTAATTTATGAGGTTCTGAGATTCTACAAAATAAAAAATGTTATCCTAGGTGTAGTGTGAAAATATCTCATTAACACTCTCTAACACTGTAGATATGAAGTAACTTTCTTTGGGAATAACATTCAGGTCTAGATTTCTTAAAAGAAACTCGCATCAAAATAAAGAATTAAATCTAGGTATTTGCTTTAAATCTAGCCTGGTTTGTTTTGTGTGAAACTCTTATTTTAGTTTGCGATTTGTTTCTGCGAAATTGAGGCATGTTAAAAGCTAATATTTTTTTCAATTTGAATCATCTTGGTTTTACATAAAATAAAATTTATTATAAAATTCAAGGTTTTCTTAAATAGTGCATTTTTTATATTGTTTTTGTTTTAAAAAATTAGCAACACTAACTTTGTTTTTCCTTTAAGAAAATTAAAAACTTCTAAAACCTCTATTATTTTCTTGTCAAAGTTTATAGCATTGTGTTTTTTTATACAGGGACATCATGGCCGAGTTGGAGCCCCAGGAGTTATTGGTGAACCTGGACCTAAGGGTCAACCTGGGCCTGATGGACCACCAGGAGATAAGGGAGATAGAGGACAAACCGTGAGTATCGCTGGACCATTTTTTTTTACGTATAAAGAATTTTCAATAGCCCAAATAAATCTTTAAGAGACAAATACCTAGATAATTTCATTCAACTGAAATTTTGATTCCCTTTTAGATTATTTAATGGAGTCCAAATGTATCAAATATATGACTTGAATTGTCTCCCATTTTATATTACCCCCTGTAACAAATATAATGTATCTTGAATTACCTCCCCTTTTAGTAGCTACCTATTATTCTTTCTTTCAAATTATTATACATTTTAAAAATCATGACATTCTTATTGATTCATGTATAGTTGCTTGAAAAATATTTTCTTTGAGTTGTAATTTTTATTACTTTTTGTAGGGACCCCATGGACCCCCAGGTTTACAAGGAATGGAAGGATTGTCTGGACCTCCAGTAAGTAATACAGAGTAGACCCTGTGTCCAAGTCTATTGAAATTAAGAATACAGGATAAAAGTTTCATAGACCTTCATTTCATTCATTACTTGTCTTATTGTTCCTTTTTTTTCTGAAACAAATATAATCTTTCCTTGACCTATTCTGAAACGATTTCTATTACAACGTAATGGTAAATATAAATAGAACCAATGGGGATCAACTTACCAAGGTTTTTTTTGTAATGGACTACTACAATATTCGGTCAGTGAATGCATGTACTTACTGAGAAAACCGCAATGATTAGCGTGCCTGCCTCATGTGTGGTAGATCATGGCTTTGGGTCAAACCAAGCACTATAAAATTGGTATTTCTTGCTTCTCCACTAAGCATGCAGCATTAAGGAATAAGAGCAAAGACTGGTTGTGATAGAGATGAAAAATTTCTAATTCACTCACTCACTAGCTGAGAAGGTAGAATATGTTGGTTAAAGACTTCTTAGGACTAAAAAGATGCATTGCATGTAAAATAGGCTGAAATTAAAACTTTTTGGTGCATGACAAGTAGTGCTTGTTTTTACATCCTTTCCAAAGCCGTCGAGCGAATTTGAAGCCAACCTGTAATCAAGGGAAGCACAATAGGCTTCATCCTAAAACTGTTCGCTACATGTAGTTTTTCATTTAATTAAATGCTTTTTATGACAGTGTATGATCTATATGTTTTTCTTTACAGGGCCCTGAGGGATTACACGGACCCAAAGGAGAACCGGTAAGATTTTTTTATATTTCTTAAAAATGTTATGCATAATCGATCACATCTTGGTTATATATTGAACCTGCTAGATTACAAGCAGATTTTGACAGTTGACCTATATTATTTAAAAAAATCTTGAATAATTAAAGTATGATCGACTACTCTCTGCATTGCGAATATCGAAAATAAATCTTCAGTACCAAAACAACCCAGTAATTCATAAATGCACATTAGTGCATGAGTAAATTATCATTGTTGAATACGAGTGATTGATTTTTGATATTTGGAATGCAAGAGTAGATAAACTGTTTATTATATATATTTAAAACAGACATTTCTTTGTGCTCTCATATCCGAACATCCGTGTATTTAATAATTCATTGGGGTGAGGTCAGCAGGAATCCTCTAGATTTTACCTAGATTCCAATGGAAAATTTTAATTTTATTTTTTTAATTTAAAATAAACCCGTCTGATATAAATTGATGAAAATCAATCTAAATATCTGATTTAGTGTCTATAAAGACCAGAGGTGATTTTGATTAAAATATTTAACTTCTGTGGGAAGATGGCGAATAAATTAATATATATTGGAGTCTATGTAGAATCCCGAGGATTTTGCTTGGCTTCACCTCAAATATTTTCTTCATCTCAAAATTGATAATCATTGATTGGTCAATTACATTGTGTGATGTCACTCCGAAATCAAGAATAAGAATATTTAAAAAAGGAACTTGTTTTTCATTGTCATATGCTCAATGATATTTGTGAATGTGACGATGTTAGTAATGTGACATTTCACAGTGAAATAAACGTATTATTTCATATGTTGGTGGAAAAATGATATTTCCTTCACTCGGAATTCTCGCCTATGTAATAATATTAAGAATTATTAGTAATATTTCTACAACTGTTTTCCGAGTTAAATGGTTAAACAATCGAGAGATTGTTTAACCGTTTAACTCTGAAAACCGTGGTATAAATGATTTGTAACATGAAGCCATGCAATATCACATCTAGGTCGCTGATTATTGCACGGCTCTCTGAGAGTAATAAAACTACAGCCCAGATTTAAAGTTTGGAATATCTCGTATCTGTGTGTATTATTTCATGGTTCTTAACTGTTGCTTGCATTCTGGTATATAAACCATAAAAAAAATCAAAGGAAAAATGTTGCAAGGATTAGAATTATTGGTAATTAGCACATTGTCAACAATATTTCATATACTGTTATATTATTGGCAGGTGAAATCAGAGCAACTGGAGAATACACCAATCTGCAGCAATCAATTGACATACTTTATCACCACAAAGCTTTATTGAGTACACCTTAATACTACAGGCTGTAGTCAAACTCACAGACTTAAAGGTGATAGGCACTGATTGATTAAGCAGATAGATGTAAATTGAGGAAATTGAGCAGTCATGTATTTGTGTTTTGCCTCTTTCTACGATTTTTCAATTGGAATTTGAATTGTTACAACAGTGTGGTATTTTTAGTATTGTTACAACAGTGTGGTATTTTTAGTATTGTTACAACAGTGTGGTATTTTTAGAATTGTTACAACAGTGTACATGTGGTATTTTTAGAATTGTTACAACAGTGGGGTATTTTTAGAATTGTTACAACAGTGTGGTATTTTTAGAATTGTTACAACAGTGTGGTATTTTTAGAATTGTTACAACAGTGTGGTATTTTTAGAATTGTTACAACAGTGTGGTATTTTTAGAATTGTTACAACAGTGTGGTATTTTTAGAATTGTTACAACAGTGGGGTATTTTTAGAATTGTTACAACAGTGGGGTATTTTAGAAATGTTACAACAGTGTGGTATTTTAGTTTTTCATTTCATTAAATAAAAAATTGTGATTTGTTAATTTTGAATATACATCAACTGTATAAAGTAGTGCATTTAAAATCCTTACACTTACTTACTTACTATCAGGGGTTAGGGTTATGGTGTTTAACGTCATTTGCAACAATATTTCAGTTATATCGTGACGGTCAGTTTTACTGGTGGAGGAAACCAGAGTACTCGGAGGAAACCACCGACCTGCTGAAAGTCACTGACAAACTTTATCACATAATGTTGTATCAAGTACACCTCGCCATGTGCAGGATTCAAACTCACAATTTTAGTGGTGATAGACACTGATTGCATAGTTAGTTGTAAATCTGACTACTGTACGAGCACGACCACGACGACGACTACTAATTATCAGTATATTAATCATATTTTGAAAAATTTTCCTATTTTACAGGGATTGACTGGTCCTAAAGGAGAACTTGGTCCATTGGTAAGTATTGTTTGACTTCTCTTCAGTGTCTGGTGATTACATTTGGCTTTCAATCTATTTAGGGTCTATTCGGCTGTCGATCTATTTAGGGTCATTTACCTGTTATCTATTTTATGATTTCATTGATTTAATGATTTTTCAGTTCCAATCAGAGGAGGGAAGAGAGGGTGTACACATCTCAAATCTACAACTGTTCCCAGACACACATAATACAATTTTTTTTTAATTTACAACTAAAAGCAAAGGCAGGCTACATATGTCTTTATTGGAAGCCTCGCAGCTAAATTTTAATTTGTTTTAAAGGTACAAATGAAACACTTCTTTCATAATAAAACATAGATATCAATTTTACTGTGCATTACGCATTTCTGGTACGCTCAAATCCAAAATATTGGAAAGCCAAATAATTTAAAAATCTTGGGGAGCAATAAAACATCCATATATTTTATGTACCAAACATGTGTATGTCAGATTGATATAAGATTAAAATTCTTGTTAATATTTTTTATGTTTCTATTCTCAAAATTTATATATGTGGCCAAAATGACTTGCTACACAATATATTCTTGCTGAATATAAATTCTCTTTAATGCAGGATTTTCCCCTGTAACTGCAGTATTTGGGCCTTATTGACAAGAATACACTACATTATATTTGTTTTCTCATGTCTTACTTTAGGGTCCATCCGGACCAATGGGACCACCAGGAGAAACCCAGGCCTTCCCAGCAGAACTTCTTGGACAATATCTGGCCTCTGGTGACAAATCTGGTGGACCATTAGGAGGCCGTAGACGTAGATCTGTACCAGAATTCCAAAATGAGATGGCAGACATGGTCGGAAATATGGCAAAGAAACCAGTAGAACTTAAGGAAGGTGTGACGATTGTTGTCAGTAGACTTTTCCAACAGATTAACCGTCTGAGGTCAGAGGTTAAGAAGATGAGGTTCCCCACCGGACAGGAAGACAATCCTGCACCTACTTGCCGAGACATAAAAATGATTAATGACAAAGCTGAAGACGGTAGGATTTAAAATATTGTAACATTTTGATTGTGGGTTATTGTTGTTTTATGTCGTCACTTTTAGCAATTTTTAAACCATATCATGTGACAACAGATTTATTGGATGAGGAAAGCCCTGATATGTATAATGAACTTTAAACCTCAACCTTTCTGAAAACCTTAACACTTGAGGTGAGTAATGAGGATTGAACCCACATCAGTAGTTTTAGACTTCATAGTGATCAAAAGTGCTCACAACTAGTGCTGTTGTTCGTTAGTACGAACCCAGGTGGGTTCAAACCAAGACTATAAAATTGGGTTAGGGTTAGGGGTTATGATATTTAAAGCCAATTTCAGCAATTTTTCAGGTATATTGTGGCAGTCAGTTTTAATGGTGGAAGAAACCGGAGGACCCGTAGAAAACCACTGACCTGCTGGTCACTGACAAACTTTATTACATAATGTTGCATCGAGTACACCTCGCCTGAACGACTATAAAATTAGTATTTGTTATTGCATACTAAACAAAAGTTGTGATATAATTTTCTTTGAGTTGAAATATGACATAAATTGATAAAATTGGGGGGGAAATATTGAACATCTGAATGTAATGATGTAATCGTTTCTCTTGTTTTCTTTTTTTAACTGATCATATTTTGATAATGAGGTCACACATGAAGTGAAAAGAATATATTCATTATTCCTGTCAAAATTCAGAGCTAGAATTTGAACTGGATGAAACAGATGTAATCTTTAATTTCATGAATCTATTGTATACATCTCAGTTAAATAAAAAAAAAAAAATAGTCTGGAGTTACCTCCCCTTGTAGGTGTTCCATGAATTAGGAGAAAGTCTGTTGATGTATCTAGAATATGCCTCCCTTCTATGAACTTATCTGTGATGCAGAAAAATCATAAAAAATCTGTCTGGTAGAATTTGGGATGTTCTTAAGTTTTTTGTGTTTTTAGCTCACCATTGCCATCACTTTTCGTCCATCGTCAACATTTCACATTTTAATCTTCTCATCAGAAACCACTGGGCCAATTGCAACCAAACTTTGGTAGAATGGTCCTTGGGTGACCCCCTTCCAAAATTGTGTCCGATGATCCCGACTTCCAACCAAGATGACCGCCAAGCTAAAAATAGAAAATAGGGGAGGTGAAATTTAAAAAAAATCTTCTCCTCTGAAACTATGGAGCCAATCTCAACCAAACTTTACTGAAATGATCCTTGGGTGGTCCCCTTCCAAAATTATGTCTGGCATTTCAGACCTCCGACCACGTCACAGCCGAACTTAATTTAACATAGGACCCTATGGGAAATTCCCATAGAAATCTTCTTGTCTGAAACCATTTGCTCAATAAGAACTAAATTTTGATGAAATAGTCATTGGATGGTTCTCTTCCAAAAATGTGTTCGGCGGTTCGGCCCTTCGACCAAGATGGCCCCCACAGCCGAACTTAGCATAACATAGGACCCTATGGGAAATTCACAAACATTTTCTTGTCTGGAACCAGTTGCTCAATTGGAACCAAACTTTGATAAAATAGTCATTGGATGGTTCTCTTCCAAAATTGTGTCTGGTGGTCCAGCCATTTGACCAAGATGGCTGCACAACTGAACTTAGTTTAACATAGGACCCTATGGGAAATTCACATAAAAATTATCTTGTCTGGAACCAGTAGCTCAATTAGAACCAAACTTTGGAATAGTCATTGGATGGCCCTCTTCCAAAATTGTGTCTGGCAGTCGCACTCTCCCACCAAGATGGCCACCACAGTGCAGTTGTGTTGTTATTGAAAGCAATTTTGTTCTGTATAAGCAATAACAGGCTCCTGGGAACCTCTGGTTTTTTGCTATAAACAAAATAATATTTTTTTTGGGGGGGGGGGGGGGGTTTGTGAGGTAATTTTTAAGGAATGTAGTTAATTAATTAATGTAAAATTAATTATCTTGCATCCTTCTTATTTTAGGCTGGTATTGGGTTGATCCAAACAATGGATCACCAAGTGATGCCATCAAAGTGTGGTGTAACATGAAAGATGGAGGCCAGTCGTGCGTTCATCCACTTAAAAAGTCTAGAGGAGTAAGCTTTTATTTTATGTTTTATTTCCGCAAGACTTTCGCGCATTTATTAATTCCTGGATAATTTTCCATAATTACTAAGACTGATTGGCTATGAGTCAGAATTATCTGCCTGAGTGAACCTACATACATGCACTACAAAGTCAAGAGATTCTGAATAGACCAGTTTTTGTGCTAGATATTCTGAAAATTCTGAAAATTACTAAAAATTCTGAAAAGATTCTGAACATTACTGAACAGATTCTGAACATTACTGAAAATTCTGAACAGATTCTGAACATTACTGAAAATTCTGAACAGATTCTGAACATTGCTGAAAATTCTGAACAGATTCTGAACAGATTCTGAACATTATCTTTCTTCTTAAATCAATATATTTTACTTCATTTTCATTAGATTTTTTAACTAAATATAGAATGTGATATTTCATTAATTAATTATTTTAAAAAAAATTAGAACAAATATATTATTTCATTTCTCATTAAATTTGACATTTTCTTTTTTTCAATCTTTCTTCTTAAATCAATATATTTTATTTCATTTTCGTTAGATTTTAACTAATTATAGAAAGGGATCAGAGAAAGGATATTTTACTAATTAATTTTTTTAAATTACAATTTTTTTTACCTGTATATCATAAAACAGTATGGTATCAATTGCCAATTGATAAACCTGTATCCAGTTAAAATATATTAGAGAGGTGTCATATCCCTGCATGGATTCTGCAGAAAATTCTGAACATATTATTAACATTTTAACTAAATATATCATGTAATATTTCACTTATTAATTACATTTTAAGATTAAATTACAACAAATATATTATTTCATTTCTCATTAAATTTGACATTTTCATTATTTCAATCTTTCTTCTTAAATCAATATATTTTATTTCATTTTCATTAGATCTTAACTAAATATAGAAAGGGATATTTCACTAATTATTTTTTTTAATTAGATTACAATAGCTATATTATTTCATTTATTGTATTTGTCATTTTCTTTATTTCAAATTTTTCTTCTTAAATCAAAATATTTTACTTCATTTTCATTAGATCTTAACTAAATATAGAAAGGGATATTTCACTAATTATTTTTTTTAATTAGATTACAATAGCTATATTATTTCATTTCTTATTATATTTGTCATTTTCTTTATTTCAAATTGTTCTTCTTAAATCAATATATTTTACTTCATTTTCATTAGATTTTTACTACATATATAGATTTACTACATTATAGCATGTGATATTTCACTAATTATTTATTTTTAAAAGATTAAATTACAACAACTATATTATTTCATTTTTGATTAAATTTGTTATTTTTTTATAACAATTTTTTCTTCTTAAATCAATATATTTTACTTCATTTTTAAAAATTGATTAAAAACCTTTAAGTGGCCCCAACTTAAGTGCTAAAACAACAATCTACACTCACTATAAGTAAGTATGTAAGTGAGAGCAAAATAATTGTATTGACCTGTATATCATAAAAACAGTATGGTATCAATTGCCAATTGATAAAACCTGCATCCAGTGAAATATTACAGGATATATTTAGTTAAAATGTTCATAATCTGTTCAAAATTTTCAGCAGAATCCATGCAGGGATATGACACCTCTCTAATATATTTAAACTGGATACAGGTTTATCAATTGGCAATTGATACCATACTGTTTTATGATATACAGGTTTAAAAAATTGTTTTGCTCTTACTTACCTACTTATAGTGTAGATTGTTGTTTTAGCACTTAAGTTTTTAAAGTTTTTAATTAATTTTTAAAAATGAAGTAAAATATATTGAATTAAGAAGAACAAAATTGATATAAAGAAAATGACCAATTTAATAAGAAATGAAATAATGTAGTTGTTGTAATTTAATTTTAAAAAATTAATTAGTAAAATATCCTTTCTCTGATCCCTTTCTATAATTAGTTAAAATCTAACGAAAATGAAATAAAATATATTGATTTAAGAAGAAAGATTGAAAAAAAAAGAAAATGTCAAATTTAATGAGAAATGAAATAATATATTTGTTCTAATTTTTTTTTAAATAATTAATTAGTGAAATATCACATTCTATATTTAGTTCAAATCTAATGAAAATGAAGTAAAATATATTGATTTAAGAAGAAAGATAATGTTCAGAATCTGTTCAGAATTTTCAGTAATGTTCAGAATCTGTTCAGAATTTTCCGTCATGTTCAGAATCTTTTCAGAATTTTTTAGTAATTTTCAGACACTTTTCAGAATATCTAGCACAAAAACTGGTCTATTCAGAATCTCTTGACTTTGTAGTGATGTATCCATCTACCTGCATGCTTATTTGTTTTAGTGAGATACATGTAGCACTATGAAAATTCCAACTAAGCATGTTGGTCTAGTACAAAGCAGGCATCATTATCATTATACCAGCTTTACGTAACTACAAATACAAACAGTATCGAAATTTGACATGAAATGATTTTAGTATAGTTTTTTGAAAAATCATAGTTTTATATGAAACATATCGGGAAATTGGAAGCGAAGGAATGCTGTTGTGTACAATCTGTGGTTTTCACCATGATATAGCTGAAACATTGCTCACTTAGTGTTTAAATATAATCTCCAACTCATACAGTCCCCTCTCCAAAGGGGGCCTTTCCAGTTGTGCGGTACTATTCAAATGCATTACATGCCCTAAAGATGAGATGAGAGAAAAGTTTTATTATACCAAGGGGTTAATCAGAACCCATAAATCGAAGGACAGACAATACAACGGCCAAAAGAAAAAGTACAAACCACGATCTACACAATTCTACATAGAAAACTAAAGATCTAGCAACACTAACCCCACTAAAAACCGGGGTGAATTCAGGTGCTTCAGAAGGGTCAGCAGTTCTAGCTCCACATGTATTATCTCATGTTTGGAGAATGTCATACATCACTAACTTCTTACATTGTACCAACTTTTGGTTGTTTTCCCAAGAAAAAATTTCATGTATCTCCAAACAGTTTAATTGATCACCAAGAACTTAATGAGAAATTACTGAAATTCTTTTTATTTATTTTATTTTATACTTACAGGTAAACTCCAAGTTTTGGCCACGAGACCACAAGAATGATGGAATACCATACTTCAGTGAAATGAAGGGAGGATTAACGGTATGTTCTTTAACTAGAATTCTACTACATTGTACTGAGATCTATCCCCCCAACCTCCCCCACCTCACCCTGTAAGATTCTTTAATAGATTTCTATTACATTGTACTGAGATCTATCCCCCAACCTCCCCCACCTCACCCCGTAATATTCTTTAATCGATTTCTATTACATTGTACTGAAATCTATTATTTAACAACAAAATTTATAAAAGGACAACTTGCTACCTATGAATTTTATAACATTTTGTAAATTTTAACGTTTTTATTTATTTTGTTCACTTGTCCCATCAGACAAGTAACAGACAACAATCACAAACCTAAACCAAATTTTATTTGTCTCTGGCTACCAGACTACCGCTAATGTCAAGCCATGGGACTTCTGTATAATATGGCTACCAGACTACCGCTAATGTCAAGCCATGGGACTTCTGTATAATATGGCTACCAGACTACCGCTAATGTCAAGCCATGGGAGTTCTGTATAATAATAGATATTCATATATGGTTGTGTACATTTTTTATTTTATTTAGATCATCAGGTTACTGGTATCGTCCTTTTCTACATTTATTTGATTTTTCTTTACAGATTGAGTACCCTGACGAAATCCAACTGGCATTCCTCCGTTTAAATAGTCTTGAAGCTTCCCAGAAGTTTACTTACTATTGTAAGAACAGCATAGCATGGTATGATGGAGAAATGTCTAGTTATTCTCATGCCATTACGTTTGAAGGATACAATAAGGAGAAGATAGAAACATCAGACATTAGTGATGTTCAAGATGGCTGTTCTGTAAGATTTATTCTTTCTTTCCCTCTTGGTTTTTTAATTAAGAATTTTAATAACTTCCGTCATGAGTGATATTCAAGATGTGTTTTCTGTAAGATATATAGTTTTTTTTTTTTTCCTCTTTGTTTTAAAAAAAATGAATTTAGATATTTGTACTATTTTAAATGGTTTTTTTTAATGATTAAAAAAAAAACTCAGGACAATAAAGATTAAGTTTTAGAAATATTATATAAATAAAATTAATGAAATCAGAATTAGATCTTTAATTGCTTCCCCTTTTCTAATTTGTTGTGAACAAAAATCTTAGGCAATCCCATGAATGGTCATTTTCATATGACTTTTTAAATAAAATTAGAGTTGACCAACCTTGTTGTATATGCGTCATTGGTTACTTTAAATGGTATATTGTTAAGAACACGTTTCTTTTTCTATTATAAAAGCATTTTAATCTTAAAGTTGTCCATCTCATTCAGTTATTCTTGCTGTTGTTAACATATGTCATATGTAGAATTATTGAATTTAGTGTTTGTTAAGAAATTTCATCTTGCTTCAAGACAGTACTATTATATATTTCATTGACGACATGTATTTCCACATAAAACATTTCTTATAGATGTAGGACGTTCATTCCGTACCAGCAAATGGATCAAGTTAAAAAAAAATCACAAAATCTGTTCAGTATTACTTTAAAGTTTGTAATAAGGCAATTTAATTGGACGAATAAAGGTCAAATGGATGTGACCCCTTAGGATATTGCATTAGATCTTTATTTGTGACATATCAGAAAAGGGGGCTACTGGTAAATATCTAATTTTCATAAGATTGAGGGGCTATGGTGTTTAATGCCACTTTTAATACCATAACTCCTCAATCAAAATAATATTGAAACGAAATATAAGTAGAAAAGACAAATTTATTTGTCTTGTTGAATGTTATGGACTACTGTATACTCCATTCAACATTATGTGATAAAGTTGGTAAGTGACAAGCCAGGGGTACGTTCAACATTGTAGCTGCTAGGTTGAGCTACGTAGAAAATTCCTACTGAACGGAAAGCTAGCCTACTATATGAAATAATATAATTGGTTGATAAAACCGTAAAAAGAAGTAACAACGCTTTTAATATGGATGATAATTTATTAAGGTAACTAGACAAATACGATTAGCTAAAATGTTCCAAGAAATATATTCCATATGATTGGTGCCATATTTGCTAGCACTGCTACGTAGCAAATCGTTCAATAACGTTATTGCTATTTTACCTAGCAGCTAGGCTAGCTGCTACGATATTGAACACAACCCTGGTCTGTGGTTTTCTTTGTGTATTCTGGTTTCCTCCACCAATAAAACTGACTGCCACGATATAACTGAAATATTGTTGAAAGTGGCGTTAAACACCATAAACCATAAACCAAACCTATTGTATATTAAAATTTTTAATTTATTTCTATTTCAGACTCGTAAAGGAGATGGTAAGACAATATTTGATGTGTATGCTTCTGATGTTTCCATTCTACCTATCATGGATTTCGTACCAAAGGACTACGGGGAGGATGGCCAAGAGTTTGGATTTGAAGCAGGGCCTGTCTGCTTCTATTAAGTCCATTATCAGGGCTTAGCTTTGTCTCGTTTAGTGCCTTACGTGCAGTTCATAGCAAGTTTTACATTTTCATGACATGGACTAAAACAACTTATATTGGTACTGATTGTGTTCATTTTGTTAAGACTACATACACATTTTATAGGCTTATTTTTCTTTTTATAGTTGTAGCTTTTTGTTTCATTTTATTTTTTTCTCTGATGAATATTTAGTATGTAACACATTTATACAGAAATAATGACGATTTTCTATATGCTCAAATAATTTTTTTTTGTTTTTTTGGTGAATTACATTATTTTTGTATTTGTGAATTTTTCACTCAGAACTTGGCCAAATGTCAGATTTTTTGTACTATGGCAATCATTCTGAAAATTCATGAATATTCTGAAAATTTTCAGATTTCAGATTTATCATTTGATCACATGTTCATTTTCATTATAATTGTTCAAGAACTAGTCTGCTTTCAATGATATTGCTCAGAAATCGACAGTGCCATATTTTTCATGAGAAAATGTCTATAGTTACACTACAGTTTAAACATTATAGCACAATTTTTGCATATATGTATGTATATTGTAAATATTCAATCATAAGGGCCTGTTACAAATACTCCATTTTTAGCACCGTAAATTGTTTTTCCCTCCTTACAACAAATACTGGTATCTTAAAATTAACCTTGCAAAGAAATAGGGCATATTTAAAAATACCCATAGATTGCACACTCTTTAAAATAAATGTCTAAATATTAATCTTGCAAAGTAGGAAGAGTGTATTGAATAATACCCATACATACATTGCAGACAATTGTTCTTTAAGAGGAAACGGGAAAAAATCATTGTTATGTACAACAATTGTTTTTACTATATTGCACAGCAAAATTTAGTTTATCAAGGTTTGTAAAAAATAATGTGTTTATTTGTAACAGGCCTATGCAATTGTTTATATGCAGCAGGCTGGGGCCAAGTGGAAATTACCTACATAAATATCATATATAGATCAGCTGATTCTGTGATGTTAAATATAGTTTTACATTATGTCAGGTTTTTTATATATTTATCATTTTTTTGTTTTTTGTTTTAAAAATGCTTTGAAAATTCTGTCTTGTTTCTCTCAGAAAATAAAATGTAAATTAGTCATAATTGTTCTTTTCACGATCGCCATGATATAGCTGAAAAATAGCTGAGTTGGCGTTTTAAACAACAATCACTCACTCACTCTTTTCATGATAATGGTAAAATTGTTCTTTTTACGATAACAATAAAATACTACCAAAGTTTCTCTTTAATTTGATCAAAGAATGTTAAATTTTCAGAGAGAAACCAGAAGAATTTGAGCATTTTATTTTTACACGTAATCCGTCCAGTCACATTACAGCATGAAAACTAGCTCAAACACTGCCTAGCAACACATTTTGCAAATAAAAGTTTATACTATATTGTTTGTTTTTGTATTTTGTTTTTTATTTGGTTGTCCTTACCTCATTCATTACTTACCACCCGATTTTTTACAACACGACGGGTACCACAAGTGAGACAGGAACTGCCTACCCTTCCGGGTTACCTATGGTCGCCACCATAACGGAATATCTGTGTCACAAATGACCATGGATGTGTTCCGTTTGTTGTAATCACAACTCGATCCTTTCCTAATTCATGACTGATCACCAGGTTTGTATCAAAGAGTAACCCAACGGGTGCCACATGTGGAACAGGAATTATTTACCCTTCCAGACCAGCTGAGTTCACCCCTCAGTTTGTATTGGGGTTCGTGTTACTCTGTCATTTAGTTTTCTGTGTAGTGATAAGTAGATCATTATTTGTCCTTTTTCTTTTGAATGTCTGTCTGTTTGATTTACGGCTTCTTATTATCCCTTATTTCAATGTTCCCTTGGAAGATCACATAAAACAGATTTGACCATATAAAAGTCATTCTTACCATTTAATAGATAATATTTTGCTCACCAGGCCACAGGCTATGAGAGTTCTTAAGATAATATTTTGCTTACCAGACCACTAGCTATGAGATTTCTTGAGATAATATTTTATTTACCAGACCACAGGCTATGAGAGTTCTCGAGATAATATTTATTTACCAGACCACTGGCTATGAGAGTTCTTGATATAATATTTTTTTTACCAGACCACAGGCTATGAGAGTTCTTGAGATAATATTTTGCTTACCAGACCACAGGCTATGAGAGTTCTTGAGATAATATTTTATTTACCAGACTACAGGCTATGAGAGTTCTTGAGAAAATATTTTATTTACCAGACCACAGGCTATGAGAGTTCTTGGGATAATATTTTATTTACCAGATCACAGGCTATGAGAGTTCTTGAGATAATATTTTATTTACCAGACCACAGGCTATGAGAGTTCTTGAGATAATATTTTGCTTACCAGACCACTGGCTATGAGAGTTCTTGAGATAATATTTTGCTTACCAGACCACTGGCTATGAGAGTTCTTGAGATAATATTTTATTTACCAGACCACAGGCTATGAGAGTTCTTGACTTTATTTGGCTTACCAGACCACAGGCTATGAGAGTTCTTGACTTTATTTGGCTTCTGTCATTTGTAAACCTTTCACATATTGCTTTTTTCCTCTAAAACAATTGGCCCAATTTAAGGGATACGTGACTGTGATGGCTTCCTTCTAAAACAATATTTAACACACTTAATGTCCTCCATTCAAGAGAGCAACCATTACTAGAATAGAAAATTCCAAAACCCACATTTATATACATTTTCTGCAGGAACAATGGGAAATTTGAAATGTAGACTCAAAAGAGTGCTTTTACTGTGAAATCTTAAATGTTACCAAAGTTGTCTATGCAAATTTTACCTGAAGATACTAGTATATGTATATGTTAATTATTAAAGAAATTGGAATACCTGGAATGTGTTGCCTATATTGAAGGATTTCTTATAAAAGTTACATTTTTCACCCATTTGGTATTCAATTTATACCTATTTTGACCAAAAACAAATATTTTAAAAATCTCCACATAAAGTCACAAGGTCAATTAAAATAAAAAGAAAACCCTACTGTGATGAATCCCCCCATCATGTGGACTGAGAGTCTTCCAGGATATCAACAAATGTGGAAATTCAAATTTTTTTAAATACAATTAGTAACTTGTCACATATATTGTTCTTCTGGTTCCAAACTTGTATGATTGCCGAGTACTTATTAACAAAGGTAAGTTTGAGAGGCTTCAAAGGAATTTACCAAATTTGGAGTTTGAATCTTTTCCATTCCAGAATTAATCCTACATCATTAATGCAAGTAGATTTTAAAATAAATATTTACTCAATTAAGCAAAAACAAGAATATGTCTCAAAACAACATTGTTTCATGTGAAATACAATTACATTTTTTCTTTTCTTTGGGAGAGGTGGGGGGGTCTTGAGAAGAAAGTTTTCCCTTTGTAACCTACTTGTAATGTTGAATCATAAGTTACTCCTTTTAAATCATATACCCTGCACTTAATTAGAGCCCAGGTTAATATTTGGGCCTCATAGATCATTGGTTCATGTTCTATTTGCATCTACACATATTGATTGTTTTTTCAACATGTAGCCTATTGCAGTTTATGTTAAATTTTGAATCTCCAATGGCATAAAACCTATTTTCTACTGTTTTCATCAGGTCAAGCTTAAATCAGCATATCACAATGACGACTCTACTTTAGTCTCTAGCAATTTACAATTGTATTTCCACATGAGATCTTAAGGAAGTTCATTTATATGTTTCCTCATTGTTGTGTTGTCTGTTTTAAACTTTATTTGAACTCTCAAGCAATATTTGGGTCCCGTTTCTCCTTGGTAAAAAATTTTCAGTGTTGAATCTCCACTTCATAAGAAAACTTCGTGTGTCTAGTACAATTACATTCTTAGGAATACTGTTTTTATGTCGTCTGTTGGTCGATCTACGGATTGAAAACCATTATTGTTGTATTAAATCAAGGTAAAGGGTCATGTCAGTTCAGGGGGCCGTCGTGATTGTATGGTAGTTGGATTTATACAACTATCTGTGCAATCAGTGCCTAACACCACTAAAGTTGTGCGTTCGAATCCCGTTCATGGCGAGGTGTACTCGATACAACATTATGTGATAAAGTTTGTCAGTGACTTGCGACAGGTCAGTGGTTTTCTCCACCAATAAAACTGACCGCCACCACGATATAACTGAAATATTGTTGAAAATGGCGTTAAGCACAATAAACAAAGATGACAGTTCACAATGCCCTTAATCTTGTGGTCGTCCCTTTGAGATTATCATTATTTTGAATAAAAGAAGTTTACTGTTTCTTCATTTAAGTGAATGAAAATTCTGTCATACAAGTACAAATTCAAACAAATATTCAAGAAAATTTGTCAAACTAAAGTTTGAGGGCCTTCTTATGTATTTCCGACGACGTTTACTTTGTTGCTGTCCTTACTGACTTAAACTGTGAAAGTGAAAAAAACCCACATATCTGTCGGACTATAGGGCTGAACTGTCTGTCCAGCGGGCTGTCGGAATATCGGACTGTCGGACCAACGGGCTGTCGGATTATAGCTACGCTTCCTTTGCAGACAAGACCCCTCAAAATACCTTTCACTCGACAGCACAACATATTCTCCGACACTAACAAAAGAGGAAATCTTAGACAATCATAGGTCTGTTGTTTTAAGCTTAGCAAATATTGAGCAAAATGGATTAGACACAAGTTAATCTATCATAAAAGATATATCAACAGGTACAGGGTCCGTCGTGGTCGTGATCGTATATATGGTAGTTGGATTTACAACTACATGTGGAATCAGTGCCTATCACCACTAAAGTTGTGAGTTCGAATCCCGTTCATGGCGAGGTGTACATGTACTCCATATACAACATCAGGTCGCCACGATATTGAAATGTTGAAAGTGGCGTTTAACACCATAAGCCAAACCAAATCAATAGTTACGAATCTAAGTTAACAGAAAATGTTTATATAAATTAGACAAAGGGAAAAAAATGAGTGGATTTACATGATGTGTGTGGTTTCTTGTTGAATATGATATATACATAAAGGAAAAAGTGTTATTTTAAGTCGGGTGTATAGGAACAATAAACATAAGCTCTAATGAACTTGTTACCGACATTACATGTTGACACATATATATTCACATAGACAAATACATTACATATAAATACATTTAGCAAGATAAAAATAAAACAATAAGCACATATAAAACCAAAGCACTAGCTATTAAAATTTAAGCTGAGTTCATGCATGCCTACAAAAATACAATGTACATATATAAAATACATTTAGCGAAGATGATAAAACGAAAGTGGTATTATTTTTGCAATTTGTTATATGTTGGCCACCCTTGTCCCCTTTAATAAATTCCGGTGCGGAATAGTATAAGCCATAATTAGTAATTATGTGCATGTGGTATATTTTAGTCTGTTTCTCAAATGAATCTATAAAAAAATCCGGAACTGTAACCGGTCTGAGAAAGGTGTTATATTTACAATTATTATCTCCCCTGACAGACAAGAAAAGGTGAACATTTCAATATTTAGTTATTAAAGTGAACACGGCTGACTTTTCCCCGACTAGATTTACGATTATTGTTGTAGTGTAGCATATGTATTGTTCTATTAGACCGTTTTCCTGATACATGCACAGTTATAAAGGAGTCGCGAAACTTATTTAATATTTATGTACAAAGTCAAAACTAAGTGAAGAGGACAGAACAACAAAGTAACAAAGTAAGTAAAGTAACAAAGAAATGAAAAGCACAATACACACGGAATTCGTCGTAGGATATACTTATAAAGCTACAAAACATCACAGGCGTCGAAGTCGTTGTCAACCCATTCTCGCTTCACATCCTTTTATTTGTCTTCAATTCCTTACCTTTTCATCGCATGCTGAGATCATTTAAATTAGTAATCCTCCTTTAGAGAAAATATTATTTGGATACACAAATGTACATTCAATTCAATTCAATTCAAAGCTTTATTTAGAGTCGATATAAATCATACATTTTACACAAGCTCTAATGAGCTTTTAAAATCGACTATGGTATATAACAACACATACAATCGTGCATACAAACATATTAAATAAAAACATACATCAATTTATGCAATTCAATATAGACACAAGTTACAGAAGCAGATATCAACTGAACAAAAGCAAGCTAAAAATAAGAGGCTCATGCATTTAAGCAACAACAGAAAATGATAAAATAATAAAAATATTTAAAAGCATGAAAATTTAGAAATAAAAATTTAAAGGTCATCTGCATGCACTGCACTGGCATGAGCTGCCGTTCCATGTGTGAATTATATTTTTAAAATGTTCTAATGATGTTTCTTGTCTAAAGTGATTCGGCAGCTCATTCCAGATTTGTGCAGCATTATACCAGAAAGAATTTAAACCATACCTTGTTGTTCGTACTCTGGGTAAAACTGCTTTATCTTGATGCCTAAAATTATATTTTTGATCTTTAATTGAAATTAAATCATGAAGATAGCTTGGACTTTGTTTATGGATAATTTTGAATGTTTCAACTGCGATAGTTCTTAATCTTCGAATTTTTAAGTAAATTTTCATAAGTATTTTCATAGTCTTCATAAATGAAACGGAGAGCTCTTTCCTGGATTTTTTCAATTTTTTTAGTATTTTTTTCGCTGCAAAAGTGCTATGTTACCGGACAGTAATTAAAGTTTGAAAGAATAAAGGAGTAGTAAATGGTAAAGTGTCCTAATCTGTTTAAATATTTACCTATTCGTTTAAGGATATTTAATTGTTGGGATGCTTTTTTACAAATTTCTGATATATGTTTATCAAAATTTAGATGGGAATCAACGGTTATGCCTAAAAGTTTAACATTATCTTCACATGTAATTTTATTTCCTTTTAAATCAAAAGATAAATTGTGTTTATTTGTTTTAGGACCAATGGCAATAGCCTGAAATTTATCCAGATTTGCTTTCATTAAGTTTTTGGAAAACCAGTCTATTAAGTTTATGCTATCATTTTCTAGAGTTTTAACTACTGTATTTATATTAGTATCAGAATAAGAAAGGGTATTGTCATCTGCATAATTATAAATAGTACTATCTTGAACAAAGTGAAAAATGTCATTTATAAAAACATTAAATAGAACTGGACCTAGCATTGACCCCTGTGGAACCCCTTTGATTAATGTATCCCATTCACTGTAGTTATTACCAATTTTAATGCGTTGTCTTCTGTTTTCTAAATAACTTTTTAACAGTTTTAAAGAATTTTCTGAGAGACCATAAGCTTCCAATTTTAACATTAATAAATTGTGTGGGGGACAGTCAAATGCTTTTGATAAATCCATTAAAATTGCTGCAATAAATTTATTATCATCCAAAGCTTTCTTCCAATCTTCTATTATTCTAAGTAAGGCCGTCTGACACCCAAAACCTGATCTAAATGCTGAAAGCAGAGGATTGAAATGATTATTTAAAAATTCCATTAGCTGGTCAAATATAGCTCTTTCATAAAATTTAGAAATCGTTGGCAAGACACTGATAGGGTGGTAATTACTTTTATCAAGACTATTATTCTTTTTAAAAAGGGGGGATACCTGGGCAGCTTTTAATTTTTCAGGAAAGACTGATTGGTCAATTAATCAAAACTTTAATGGGATTTGTTATTACTGGTTGTGCAAATTTAATGATTTTAGGAGAAATACCATCATACCCTGTAGCTTTTTTAATGTTTAATTTGTTTATTTGTTTAGTGACAAAATCTTCATTTATTGGTTTAAAGAATAACTTATCTTTATTTGTTCTGTTTGTTTCAATTTTATTTATACTAGGATGGGTTTTATCTATTTTGATGTTCTTATCTCCTATATCTTTGGCTACATTCACAAAAAAGTTGTTAAATATTTCAGTCACCTCCTTTGGATCATTTACAATCTTATCATTTTCACATAAAATTATGCTGTTATTTGATTTCATACCTTTATTTGATAAGAAGGGCTTAATGGTTGGATAGAAAGTGGATGATTTTGGACCACCTGCTGTTCTTTCAAAAAAGTATGTTTTTATGGAAGTTTTTTTCAATTTTGTCACAAGGTTCCTTTGTTTTCTGTATGTTTCCCAATTTTTATCAGTTTTTTGTTTAAGAAATTTATTATGGTACATCTTTTTCTTATAGATCGCATTTCTTAGATTTTGATTCATATAAGGTACAGGATATGCTACTGGCTTCCTCTTTTTTATTGGTATATGTTTATCAATTATTTCTATAAAAGATGTTTCAAACTTTGAGTATGCCCTATTTACATCATCATCTGCAATTTGGTTTTCAAAATTCACAGACTGTAGATCATTTAAAAAAATTTCATGATTAAAATCTTTAAAGCTTCTATACAGAATAAAATCTTTTTTTAATTTTGGTACATAACCTTTCAGTTGAAATGAAATTAAATTATGAACATCACTGAGACCACAATTGAAGTTTGTTATGTTTTGACAATAACTAGGTTTATTTGTAAGAATTACATCTATCAGTGTTGGGTTTGCATTTTTTGTATGACATGTAGCTGTTTTTACTAAGTTTGTGTAGTCGAAAATATCACACATATTTGTTAAAGGTGTACCTTTATCTTCATCTAAAGCATTATAATTTAAATCACCAATTAAAATGACATTGTCATACTTTACTGAAATTTTGTCCAATGTTTTATTAAAATCTTCCATAAATAGATGATCTGATAATGAAGGAGGTCTGTATAGACCGCAAATTAACCATTTTCTATTTTTAAAGTTTATTTCGGTAAATATAGATTTGATTGTCCCGCATTCAATGCTGTTCTTTCTATCACACGCCAAGTCCGACCTTATATAAACCAGCAATCCACCTCCACGTGAATTTCTGTCTGCTCTCCAGAGATGGTAATTGTCAACTGCAAACTGACTATTTATGAAGGTATTGTCCAATTTTGTTTCCGTGATAATTAACATGTCTACCGTGTTTGTTGTTAACAATTCTTTAACAGAACAAAATTTATAGCCAAAACTGTTAATGTTTAGGTAAGCACATGAAAACTGGTTTGGATGACGTTTTCTTACCTCTTTCAGTTCCGTAAAAATGTCATTGTTTACATCTGTTTTAAATTCAATATTTACAGCGGAAGTATTGGGTGTCAAAGGGACATAATCAAATTCGGGTGTGTTTGATTCGCAATCATTTGTCGTTTTGTTGTTCG
This sequence comes from Bathymodiolus brooksi, assembly GCA_963680875.1. Lineage (NCBI taxonomy): Eukaryota > Metazoa > Mollusca > Bivalvia > Mytilida > Modiolidae > Bathymodiolus > Bathymodiolus brooksi. The sequence goes on from OY804588.1 coordinate 47,687,837, forward strand.
TTTCAAAATATGAATCTGTAAAATTTGGAAGAATACAGTTTTTACAAAACCAACTATCGGTTGATATTGAAAGGCTGTTGTACTCGCTTACAGTCATCTCGATGCACTTTATATGATGCCAAAACATACAGTCTTCACATTGGATACCCCGTTGGTTACTTCGGACAGGCCTCTCACACTTCCCACACGGATTTTTAACTGGTCCAGGGTTTTCGGCAACATCACCGCTTATTAAAACTAGTAAAATGAAACAGTACATTTTTGGATCTTTTATAGCTTTCATGTAAGTCTTTGTTTTCAATTTACTATTTGAAATGGCGTCACTTGTACTCACGGTCAGTCCACTTAGTACGTAGTCGAATTTTGATATGTGGTTGGCATTACATGCATAAAAACTTAGATCATTTACTCGGCGATACTCTGCATCATAAATTGGCTCTTGTAATAGTCCTAAACGGAAGAGTATTGCAAAAAGTAAGAGGGCAGATAAGATCCCGCCTTGACCTGTCGCCATTTTTTCACAGAATTCATTTATCGATCCAATTTCCATCAAGTTCTGAATTGGATAGTGCCTTGATGGACAGAAGCAAAGTAGAAATTTAGGTCACATGGAATTTCTTACCTTCACTGCTTCAGAGCTTTTCATACAATAATATTGAGACAGTCACATTGTATCTTTGAGATATTTGTCGCCCTTTTCCATTACCTTATAGCAGTTGTAGACATTATGTATAAAAAGATAAATAGTTTCATTTGTCATATTTTGTCTATTAGTTTATTTTTAACTTGTCTAAGGGGATATAAAATTGATTTCCTTAACAATTGTTGACACGGTAAGTGTGTTAAAGGAGAATTCAATTACGATATGAAAATACCCATGTGACTGATTGACTTGGTAAATTCATAATCGTTCAATATTTCCTCGAGAGATGAACTGCATCTATCCCATTTTAATTTGCATTCAAAATAAAAACATGAACAGTATATAATTTATATAAAACTTAAATTACATTTAAATCCAACTATCATACAAACATTAATTACCATGGCTGCACCTTTGTTATTTTCCTAAGTCCCTTACAATTCTACACGTACTACATCTTATATTATATGTAATCTTAATGGATTGGTTTATGGTATTTAATGCCACTTTCAACAATATTTCAGTAAATTCGTGGCGGTCAGTTTAATTGGTGGAGGAAACCGGAGTACCAGGAGAAAACCACAGACACTGACAAACTTGATCACATAATGTTGTATTGAGTACACTTCGCGATGAACAGGGTTCAGACTCGCAACTTTAGTGGTGATAGGCACCGATTGCACAGGTAGTTGTAAATCCAACTACCAGCAATCATGACGACAGCCCCCGGTAATTTTAATGTAATAGTCTTACTAAATGTATATTTTTAATGGAATTGTCCTAACTTAATGTACATTTTATTTTAACAGTTTCCAGAAATGCAGATCACTGAAGTGTGAACTTTCAAGATTTAAACATGGCCGAAGCAAACAGGGAAGATGACGAATTATCTATTCCACGAGCAGCGTTAAACAAAATGATCAAGGAGTTAATTCCAAACATCAGAGTGGCTAACGATGCTAGGGAACTTATTCTGAATTGTTGTACAGAATTTATACATCTTGTGTCATCGGAGGCAAATGAAATTTGTAACAAACAACAGAAAAAAACAATCTCACCAGAACATGTTTTACAAGGTATATTTGATATACACTAGTCCTCCTGTAAAAGGTCATTCCATCAGCAAATGAAAAAGTGACCTTATATGAGGGGTGGCCTTTCTTGAGGGGGGATGATTTAGTAGTTCTTCTGAAATCTGGCTTTAAAAGAAAGGTGGTTTCTCCTGAGGGGGACAATTTAGTAGTATTTTATTATCTCAATACATCTGAAATCTGGTCTGATAAGAGGGAGACTGATGTATAATAAACAAATATTATTTATCATTTTTATGTTGTGCAAAACATCATCTATTACATGTAGTTAGCTCTCCTGTACAAAAGTGACAGGTAGTGAATTTGCCTTACTTTTCATCCATTATAAAAAAAACCTGCTAAACTGGTGAAATCAAAGTAAGCTATACATGAATGAGCATTGGATGGCCATTTTAAAAGTTTATTGTTTTTCATGCCCAGTGACCTGCGGCCGGTCTGTGGTTTTCTCCGGGTACTCCAGTTTCCTCCACCAATAAAACTTGACTGCCATGATATAACTGAAATATTGTTGAAAGTGACGTTAAACACCATAAATCAAACCAAACCAAACCTAAAAAGTAATTTTATATATTTAAATACAGGGATATTTTATTTTCAGCACTTGACAGTTTAGGTTTTGGTAATTATAAACAGGATGCTATGAGTGTGATGCAGGAAGCCAAAGCTGTGGCAGCTAAGAAAAGGAGGGGCAGTTCAAGATTAGAAAATCTAGGAATTCCAGAGGAGGAATTATTACGACAACAACAAGAATTATTTGCTAAGGTATATTTTATTTATGTACAGTAAACCTATATTAAGAGGTCACCTTGGAATAAACAAAACATGGCCTTATAAAACAGGTGGTCTATTAAAAGAGGTTCAATTCATATGAAATTTTCTGTGACAGGACAAGAAAAAGGTGACCTTTTAATACAGGTGACTGTTTAATAGATGTGACTGTTTAATACAGGTGACTGCTTAATAGAGGTGATTGCTTAATAGAGGTGACTGTTTAATACAGGTGACTGCTTAATAGAGGCGACTGCTTAATACAGGTGACTGCTTAATACAGGTGACTACTTAATAGAGGTGACTGTTTAATAGAGGTGACTGCTTAATAGAGGGGACTGATTAATAGAGGTGACTGCTTAATAGAGGTGACTGCTTAATACAGTTGACTACTTAATAGAGGTGACTGTTTAATAGAGGTGACTGCTTAATAGAGGTGACTGCTTAATACAGGTGACTGCATAATAGAGATGACTGCTTAATACAGGTGACTGCTTAATAGAGGTGACTGCTTAATAGAGGTGACTACTTAATAGAAGTGACTACTTAATAGAGGTGACTGCTTAATAGAGGTGACTACTTAATACAGGTGACTACTTAATACAGGTGACTGCTTAATAGAGGTGACTACTTAATAGAGGTGACTGCTTAATAGAGGTGACTGCTTAATAGAGGTGACTGCTTAATAGAGGTGACTACTTAATACAGGTGACTACTTAATAGAGGTGACTACTTAATAGAGGTGACTGCTTAATGGAGGTGACTACTTAATAGAGGTGACTACTTAATACAGGTGACTACTTAATAGAGGTGACTGCTTAATAGAGGTGACTGCTTACTACAGGTGACTACTTAATACAGGTGACTACTTAATACAGGTGACTACTAAATACAGGTGACTACTTATTAGAGGTGACTACTTAATACAGGGGACTGCTTAATAGAGGTGACTACTTAATACAGGTGACTGCTTAATAGAGGTGACTACTTAATAGAGGTGACTGCTTAATAGAGGTGACTGCTTAATAGAGGTGACTACTTAATACAGGTGACTACTTAATAGAGGTGACTCCTTAATAGAGGTGACTGTTTGATAGATGTGACTACTTAATACAGGTGACTACTTAATACAGGTGACTGCTTAATAGAGGTGACTACTTAATAGAGGTGACTGCTTAATAGAGGTGACTACTTAATACAGGTGACTGCTTAATAGAGGTGACTACTTAATAGAGGTGACTGCTTAATAGAGGTGACCGCATGGGCAGGTTTGACTGTATATGTTATGATTATATCTTTTAGAGGATAACAAATTTATGGTACGGTTGGATTCAATCTGATCAAAATCAGATCTTGCACTTGCTTTCCTTTTCTGATATGATGTGGGAGATCTGAGGAAACTCAGTTAATTAAGAGTCACATGTGAGTGACCTGATATCATGAATATAAAATTATATGATAATTATGTTTTTCGACCAATCCGATTTCTTGTAGCAAGCAAAGCAGATTAGCAACATTTTCATATTTTTGCACTCCCCATTTTCATTAACTGGTACATAGGGTCACTCGCATGACTTAGCTCTTTATTATTACTCAAAGGATATCAGACAGATCAGCATAATTATATCATATTATACATTTATTTCTTGTCATATGTTTTACTACATAAACTTGAATTATTGTTGCTTAATGTCCATTGAGATAGAGTGAGAAATTTTTAAGTAAAAAAAGATTAAAAGGAACAATACTTTGGTAAAATAGGTTTAATTTCATAAAGAAAAAAGCCTATTTTGTTGATTAAATTCCAGAAAAAGTTTCAATAAGCAATAAGTTTTACCAATAAATTTCAGATAATCATAATTTTATGAAAATTTGTAACAATGCAGAAATAGAAACTTCATGTATAATTTTAGGCAAGACAAGAACAGGCTCAGTTAGAACAACAACAGTGGATACAGATGCAACAAGCTTTACAACAACAACAACTACAAATGTCTCACAACACTGATGATGATGACTACTCATAGCAAAGGGAGATAAAAACAAAACAATTGCCTGATTATCTCCCTTTATCATATAAGGTCTAGTCTGTGTTACATGAACATTTAACCATGGACTTTACTTCAAATGACTGTAAAGACACTTCTGAGAGGATGCAGAACTCACAAATTAATCTAGATGATGCTACAGACGTCATATTTGTTATTTGTAAGACAAAAAGCTTTAGTCTTTATTGTTTGTTGAATTTATTTGTAGATGTGTTTACAATAAACCTATGTATTTACTTTTAAGTACTTATAATTGTTGGTAATTTTGGTCTTTTCCTTTGATATCGGCAAATGATATTTTGGGTATCAAGGAACTGACTCTGATTCTGAATATTATCTGTCAGTGTGACGTCAAGCACATTATGACGTTAGCGATAAAAAAAGTAACGTCTGATTTGGAGGTCTCGATATACAATATCACTAGTATCACTGTGATAATGTCTGTTTCCAACTTCAAAACTGTCGTTATTTTAAATATTATTTGGCATTTTTATCGTACATGACTGTATTATGATTTAGTCAACTTATGTTAATTAACAGATGAGCTAAATAAAAAAAAGTAGATCTGGTTCTAGTTATTCACTATTTTTCAAGAATATTAAAGATTGTAATTCTTTGTAAAATTCCTCTTAATTTTCATCATTTTTTATCCTCTTTAATTAAAAAAAAATGTGTTTGCTGCTTAACCGCCATAGTTTTTTTCCACAATGTAACTAGAACGGTGCCTGTTATTATTTGACCTTACACACAATACAACTTATTGCAGCATAATTAATTTCTTGACATATATTAATCAAAATAATTCACTTGCATTTAAAGTTAGATTTAAATGTGTTATTATGACTATTTTATTCATGGTCTAATCATCCCCATTGCACACACCATTTGAAAGGTAATTTCATTTTCCAAGAAAACTAGTCTACCATGTTATCATAAAATCAAGATACAGTAGTATTCCTCTTATAAGAACCTTCTCACTAACGGCCATCCTCTTATCAGACCAGATTTCAGCTGCACCGAGATAGTAAGATACTACTAAAATTCTCCCCTCAGGACAGCCCACCCCTCCTATAAGGTCTCTCCTCAGAACAGCCCACCCCTCCTATAAGGTCTCCCCTCAGGACAGCCCATCCCTCCTATAAGGTCTCCCCTCAGGACAGCCCACACCTCCTATAAGGTCTCCCCTCAGGACATCCCACCCCTCCTATAAGGTCTCCCCTCAGGACAGCCCAACCCTCCTATAAGGTCTCCCCTCAGGACAGCCCACCCCTCCTATAAGGTCTCTCCTCAGAACAGCCCACCCCTCCTATAAGGTCTCCCCGCAGGACAGCCCATCCCTCCTATAAGGTCTCCCCTCAGGACAGCCCACCCCTCCTATAAGGTCTCCCCTCAGGACATCCCACCCCTCCTATAAGGTCTCCCCTCAGGACAGCCCACCCCTCCTATAAGGTCTCCCCTCAGGACAGCCCACCCCTCCTATAAGGTCTCCCCCCCTATAAGGTCTCCCCTTAGGACAGCCCACCCCTCCTATAAGGTCTCCCCTCAGAACAGCCCACCCCTCCTATAAGATCTCCCCTCAGGACAGCCCACCCCTCCTATAAGGTCTCCCCTCAGGACAGCCCACCCCTCGTATAAGGTCTCTCCTCAGGACAGCCCACCCCTCCTATAAGGTCTCCCCTCATGACAGGCCACCCCTCCTATAAGGTCTCTCCTCAGGACAGCTCACCCCTCCTATAAGGTCTCTCCTCAGGAAAGCCCACCCCTCCTATAAGGTCTCCCTTCAGGACAGCCCACCCCTCCTATAAGGTCTCCCCCCAGGACAACCCACCCCTCCTATAAGGTCTCCCCTCAGGACAGCCCATCCCTCCTATAAGGTCTCCCCTCAGGACAGCCCACCCCTCCTATAAGGTCTCTCCTCAGGAAGCCCACCCCTCCTATAAGGTCTCTCCTCAGGAAAGCCCACCCCTCCTATAAGGTTTCCCCTCAGGAAAGCCCACCCCTCCTATAAGGTCTCCCCCCAGGACAACCCACCCCTCCTATAAGGTCTCTCCTCAGGAAAGCCCACCCCTCCTATAAGGTTTCCCCTCAGGAAAGCCCATCCTCCTATAAGGTCTCCCCTCAGGACAGCCCACATTTTGGTTGCAGAAGAGATGCCATTATAAGAGGCTGTAATAGATTTGACTTGTACAGATAATAAAGGACTATAACAAATGGTAAGAGCTATAGCATTCATAGCAATAAGTATGTATTTGTTTGTTGTTTTTATATGTTTGAAATATTTGTAAAAATAAATGTAGTTTGATGACCTTATAACATTTGATTAGATATATTTTATGATATGGTACTTAATTATGGATGTTTTTTGGACTACAACATTGATTGATATGAGATAATCTCCATACACTTACAAGTATCTTGAAAGGAAGTATCTATAGTCCAATATATTATAAAAGAGATATCTAATTTCATTCCTGACTGGTTTGTAAAGGTCCTTTGCTTAAGAGTAATACAAAGATAATTTTAAAGGTTAAATATTATTTTACGGAAAACTTGTGAAAAGACATAGATTCCCTTTTTTTCACTTAATTTTTTCAATTTTGATTCACCTTTCTCCATCATAAATTGCTATTTATTTTCACAGAATTGAGAAAAAAAAATGAATTTGTTTTTAATAAGTAATCTCTTATAATCAGATTTTTCCTCAGCTTAGTTCATTCCAGCATTGAAAAAAACATGGGTTAGGGTGTTTTTATTGTTTAACACCACTCAACAATATATCAGTTATATCATGGCTGTCAGTTTTTATTGTTTAACACCACTCAACAATATATCAGTTATATCATGGCTGTCAGTTTTTATTGTTTAACACCCCTCAACAATATATCAGTTATATCATGGCTGTCAGTTTTTATTGTTTAACACCACTCAACAATATATCAGTTATATCATGGCAGTCAGTTTTTATTGTTTAACACCACTCAACACTATATCAGTTATATCATGGCTGTCAGTTTTTATTGTTTAACACCACTCAACAATATATCAGTTATATCATGGCTGTCAGTTTTTAGTTCACCTGGACCAAAGGTCCATGTGAACTATTGCCATCACTTGGCATCCGTCGTCTGTCGTCTGTAAACTTTTCACATTTCAAGCTTCTTCTCCGAAACCACTTGGCCGATTGGAACCGAACTTAGCAGGAATGTTCCTTGGATGGTCCTCTACAAAGTTACTGTTTTTCGTTCCAGTCGGATATTCAATATGGCTGCCAGGGCCAATAATATGCTCTGATTGGCTGAAATTTCAAAGATCTTCTTCTCTGAAACTAATGAACTGACTGAACCCAAACTGTAAAGGAATGATCATTGGAATGTCCTTTACCAAGTTACTGTTTTTTATGCCGATCGGAAATCCAAGATGGCCACCATCGCAGGACATAGATTAACATTGGACCCTATGGGAAAATGTTCAAATGCCTTCTTCTCAGAAACTACAAATATGATTAAAGCCAAACTGTACATGAATGTTCATTGGATGGTCCTCTACAATCTTAAGGTTTTTTGTTCCGATATGAAATTCAAAATGGCGGCTACGGCAGGACTTAGTTTAACATTGGACCCTATGGGAAAAATGTTTCAAAATGCTTCTTCTCTGAAACCACTTGGACAGTTGAAACCAAACTGCCCAGGAATGATCATTGGAAGGTCCTCTACAAATTTTATGTTTTTTATGCCGGTCGGAAATCCAAGATGGCCGCCACCGCAATACATAGATTAACATTGGACCCTATGGGAAAATGTTCAAATGCCTTCTTCTCAGAAACTACAAATATGATTAAAGCCAAACTGTACATGAATGTTCATTGGATGGTCCTCTACAATCTTAAGGTTTTTTGTTCCGATATGAAATTCAAAATGGCGGCTACGGCAGGACTTAGTTTAACATTGGACCCTATGGGAAAAATGTTTCAAAATGCTTCTTCTCTGAAACCACTTGGACAGTTGAAACCAAACTGCCCAGGAATGATCATTGGAAGGTCCTCTACAAATTTTCTGTTTTTTATGCCGGTCGGAAATCCAAGATGGCCGCCACCGCAGGACATAGATTAACATTGGACCCTATGGGAAAATGTTCAAATGCCTTCTTCTCAGAAACTACAAATATGATTAAAGCCAAACTGTACATGAATGTTCATTAGATGGTCCTCTACAAACTATACGTTTTTTGTTCCGATATGAAATTCAAAATGGCGGCTACGGCAGGACTTAGTTTAACATTGGACCCTATGGGAAAAATGTTTCAAAACGCTTCTTCTCTGAAACCACTTGGATAATTGAAACCAAACTGCCTAGGAATGATCATTGGAAGGTCCTCTACAAATTTTCTGTTTTTTATGCCGATCGGAAATCCAAGATGGCCGCCACCGCAATACATAGATTAACATTGGACCCTATGGGAAAATGTTCAAATGCCTTCTTCTCAGAAACTACAAATATGATTAAAGCCAAACTGTACATGAATGTTCATTGGATGGTCCTCTACAATCTTAAGGTTTTTTGTTCCGATATGAAATTCAAAATGGCGGCTACGGCAGGACTTAGTTTAACATAGGACCCTATGGGAAAAATGTTTCAAAATGCTTCTTCTCTGAAACCACTTGGACAGTTGAAACCAAACTGCCCAGGAATGATCATTGGAAGGTCCTCTACAAATTTTATGCTTTTTATGCCGATCGGAAATCCAAGATGGCCGCCACCGCAGGACATAGATTAACATTGGACCCTATGGGAAAATATTCAAATGCCTTCTACTCAGAAACTACAAATATGATTAAAGCCAAACTGTACATGAATGTTCATTAGATGGTCCTCTACAAACTTTACGTTTTTTGTTCCGGTATGAAATTCAAAATGGCGGCTACGGCAGGACTTAGTTTAACATTGGACCCTATGGGGAAAATGTTTCAAAACGCTTCTTCTCTGAAACCACTTGGATAATTGAAACCAAACTGCCTAGGAATGATCATTGGAAGGTCCTCTACAAATTTTATGTTTTTTATGCCGATCGGAAATCCAAGATGGCCGCCACCGCAATACATAGATTAACATTGGACCCTATGGGAAAATATTCAAATGCCTTCTACTCAGAAACTACAAATATGATTAAAGCCAAACTGTACATGAATGTTCATTAGATGGTCCTCTACAAACTTTACGTTTTTTGTTCCGGTATGAAATTCAAAATGGCGGCTACGGCAGGACTTAGTTTAACATTGGACCCTATGGGAAAAATGTTTCAAAACGCTTCTTCTCTGAAACCACTTGGATAATTGAAACCAAACTGCCTAGGAATGATCATTGGAAGGTCCTCTACAAATTTTCTGTTTTTTATGCCGATCGGAAATCCAAGATGGCCGCCACCGCAATACATAGATTAACATTGGACCCTATGGGAAAATGTTCAAATGCCTTCTTCTCAGAAACTACAAATATGATTAAAGCCAAACTGTACATGAATGTTCATTGGATGGTCCTCTACAATCTTAAGGTTTTTTGTTCCGATATGAAATTCAAAATGGCGGCTACGGCAGGACTTAGTTTAACATTGGACCCTATGGGAAAAATGTTTCAAAATGCTTCTTCTCTGAAACCACTTGGACAGTTGAAACCAAACTGCCCAGGAATGATCATTGGAAGGTCCTCTACAAATTTTCTGTTTTTTATGCCGATCGGAAATCCAAGATGGCCGCCACCGCAATACATAGATTAACATTGGACCCTATGGGAAAATGTTCAAATGCCTTCTTCTCAGAAACTACAAATATGATTAAAGCCAAACTGTACATGAACGTTCATTGGATGGTCCTCTACAAATTTACGTTTTTTGTTCCGATATGAAATTCAAAATGGCGGCTACGGCAGGACTTAGTTTAACATTGGACCCTATGGGGAAAATGTTTCAAAATGCTTCTTCTCTGAAACCACTTGGATAATTGAAACCAAACTGCCCAGGAATGATCATTGGAAGGTCCTCTACAAGGTGTGTGTTTTTTATGCCGATCGGAAATCCAAGATGGCCACCACCGCAGGACATAGATTAACATTGGACCCTTTGGGAAAATGTTCAAATGCCTTCTTCTCAGAAACTACAAATATGATTAAAGCCAAACTGTACATGAATGTTCATTGAATGGTCCTCTACAAAATTTACGTTTTTTATTCTGATATAAAATTCAAAATGGCGGCTACGGCAGGACTTAGTTTAACATTGGACCCTATGGGGAAAATGTTTCAAAATGCTTCTTCTCTGAAACCACTTGGACAGTTGAAACCAAACTGCCCAGGAATGATCATTGGAAGGTCCTCTACAAGGTGTGTGTTTTTTATGCCGATTGGAAATCCAAGATGGCTGCCACCACAGGTCATAGTATTAACACAGAACCATATGGGGAAAATACAGAAATATATTCTTCTCTGAAGCTATTGCACTGATTGAACCTAAACTGTGCATCAATCATTGGAAGGTCCTTTACAAACTTTGTGTTTTTTATGTTGATCGTAATTCCAAGATGACTACCACTGCAGGACATAGTTTTTACATAGGACCAATTGTTTTTTTTTATTACCAGGTGAACGATACAGGCTCTTGAGAGCCTCTGGTTATTGTTTAACACCACTCAACAATATATCAGTTATATCATGGCTGTCAGTTTTTATTGTTTAACACCACTCAACACTATATCAGTTATATCATGGCTGTCAGTTTTTATTGGTTGAAGAAACTAGAGTACAGTCAAACCTGTCTTATGTGACTTTCTAAGAGAACTTTTAAATAGGGTCACATAAGAACAGGTGGTTGCTAAATACAAGATTAATTAATATGAAATGTACTTTGAAGGGATATTAAAATTAAGGTCACATAATACAAGTTATTGCTTAATAGAGGTGGTCACTAAAACATGTTTGAATTAATCTTGAAAAAACCAGCAACCTTCGGCGTGTCACTGACAAACTTTATTACATAAGGATGTATGGAGTACACTTCGTTATTCTAAACTGAAATTGAACTCCTAACTTTAGAAGCAATAGACACTGATGGTATAGAAAGGTGAAAGTCTAACTTACATAGAGATAGCTACAATAAACCACTACAGTATTATTGCATCACAAAAGTAAAGCTCTCTGATTGGTTGATTTCTTTTAAAATGTATTCATATACTAGAGTTCATCTGGATATGACCTCTAATCAGGTTCTATTAGATGTTAGGGGAGGAGTGTAGTGTATTATATCAGCTGATTTTAATCAGATTGATAATTGTCAGTTCTCATTCACAAAGGTATGTAAGTTTAAAATGATGTTACTTTCATGTATGTAAATTGCATATTAAATGTTTTACAACGGTATATGTAAGAATCAGATAGACTTCCAGTCTCTAATCGATGTCCAATCCTCAAATCGGCATCCAATTCTCAAATATATGGCTGTTTTTCACTTTCTCAAATCAACGTCCAATGAGGTCACTGACGTACATTTTGTATACTTCAATTGATGTCACACCCATTAAGGAATGTTTTTGAAGCAATGATGGAGAAGGGACAAGACCAGATTCCAGATGAGGGATTCTTCATGACAAAAATGACTAGGTATTTTATAGTTACTGTAGATAAAATCCTATTGTGTTTAGGAGTACTTTTATTTTTGCGGACCTTAATCCTAACCCTAACCTTAACCCTATCCCTAACATTAACCCTAGCCTTAACCCTAGCCTTAACCCTAGCCTTAACCCTAAACCTAACCATAGCCCTAACCTTAACCTTAACCCTAGTCCTAAACCTAACCTTAGCCCTAACCCTAACCTTAATATTAAAGAATAGGAAAATTCTTAAAAAACACACACACAACAAAAAAAAAACAGATTAACAAAGCAAAACTGTCGTTACAATTATTTCTGATGGCAAACTTTGATCGTGTAAACGGGCCTATAGATATGAGAGTTTGGAAAGGACGCCGATTTGAGAATATCCTAAAATTGGACCGTGATTTGAGATAATGACATCAGTGGACGTCGATTAGAGACTGGATGTCAATCTGAGTCTATCATATATATATATTTGTTTATATTCACTAAAAACACATGTATAGCCTTACACAAGAGATGTCTCCAAACTATAATGTTCATAAACCTGTGTCCAGTAGTATACTTTGTGTGTTGGGATGTCAGGAAAGATTTTTTAGAAAATTAATATACATGTATGCCATCTTTTAAAAGTTTGTCATGTCAGCTATTGTCATCACCTGTTTGTCTGTAGTGGGGGCCATCTTGGTTGACTGATAGACACAGAGTTAACAATACTTGGGAAGTATCAAGCAAGGATCATACCCACTATATTAATTGTCAACATTTCAGTAAAGTTTGATATCAATTTCTTTATTGCTTCATTAGAAGATTGCCAGATAGTTCTGTAATGCAACACTTTGGATCTAAATTCAGACTTGTGTATCATTACAGTGGCTAAACCAAATAGTACTTGAGAATAATATTTGGTCTTACTTCATTCATTACCTAGTGTTTACATTTGTACAATACTCCCTGGGAACCTCTATCAAATTTAGCTGAACCGAATAAGTGGTGTAATGGTTAGTGTTCTTGCCTCGAGTGTGGTTTATTGTGGGTTCAAGCCCTCTAGTTGTTAGTGTTCTTGCCTCGAGTGTGGTTTATTGTGGGTTTGAGCCCTCTAGTTGTTAGTGTTCTTGCCGCAAGTGTGGTTTATTGTGGGTTCGAGCCCTCTAGTTGTTATTGTTCTTGCCTCGAGTGGTTTATTGTGGGTTCAAGCCCTCTAGTTGTTAGTGTTCTTGCCTTGAGTGTGGTTTATTGTGGGTTTGAGCCCTCTAGTTGTTAGTGCTCTTGCCTCGAGTGTGGTTTATTGTGGGTTCAAGCCCTCTAGTTGTTAGTGTTCTTGCCTCGAGTGTGATTTATTGTGGGTTCAAGCCCTCTAGTTGTTAGTGTTCTTGCCTCGAGTGTGGTTTATTGTGGGTTTGAGCCCTATAGTTGTTAGTGTTCTTGCCTCGAGTGTGGTTTATTGTGGGTTCAAGCCCTCTAGTTGTTAGTGTTCTTGCCTCGAGTGTGGGTTCGAGCCCTCTAGTTGTTAGTGTTCTTGCCTCGAGTGTGGTTTATTGTGGGTTCAAGCCCTCTAGTTGTTAGTGTTCTTGCCTCGAGTGTGGTTTATTGTGGGTTCAAGCCCTCTAGTTGTTAGTGTTCTTGCCTCGAGTGTAGTTTATTGTGGGTTCAAGCCCTCTAGTTGTTAGTGTTCTTGCCGCAAGTGTGGTTTATTGTGGGTTCGAGCCCTCTAGTTGTTATTGTTCTTGCCTCGAGTGGTTTATTGTGGGTTCAAGCCCTCTAGTTGTTAGTGTTCTTGCCTTGAGTGTGGTTTATTGTGGGTTCAAGCCCTCTAGTTGTTAGTGTTCTTGCCTCGAGTGTGATTTATTGTGGGTTCAAGCCCTCTAGTTGTTAGTGTTCTTGCCTCGAGTGTGGTTTATTGTGGGTTTGAGCCCTATAGTTGTTAGTGTTCTTGCCTCGAGTGTGGTTTATTGTGGGTTCAAGCCCTCTAGTTGTTAGTGTTCTTGCCTCAAGTGTGGTTTATTGTGGGTTCGAGCCCTCTAGTTGTTAGTGTTCTTGTCTCGAGTGTGGTTTATTGTGGGTTCAAGCCCTCTAGTTGTTAGTGTTCTTGCCTCGAGTGTGGTTTATTGTGGGTTCAAGCCCTCTAGTTGTTAGTGTTCTTGCCTCGAGTGTGGTTTATTGTGGGTTCGAGCCCTCTAGTTGTTAGTGTTCTTGCCTCGAGTGGTTTATTGTGGGTTCAAGCCCTCTAGTTGTTAGTGTTCTTGCCTCGAGTGTGGTTTAATGTGGGTTCAAGCCCTCTAGTTGTTAGTGTTCTTGCCTCGAGTGTGATTTATTGTGGGTTCAAGCCCTCTAGTTGTTAGTGTTCTTGCCTCGAGTGTGGTTTATTGTGGGTTTGAGCCCTCTAGTTGTTAGTGTTCTTGCCTCAAGTGTGGTTTATTGTGGGTTCGAGCCCTCTAGTTGTTAGTGTTCTTGCCTCGAGTGTGATTTATTGTGGGTTCGAGCCCTCTAGTTGTTAGTGTTCTTGTCTCGAGTGTGGTTTATTGTGGGTTCAAGCCCTCTAGTTGTTAGTGTTCTTGCCTCGAGTGTGGTTTATTGTGGGTTCAAGTCCTCTAGTTGTTAGTGTTCTTGCCTCGAGTGGTTTATTGTGGGTTCAAGCCCTCTAGTTGTTAGTGTTCTTGCCTCGAGTGTGGTTTATTGTGGGTTCAAGCCCTCTAGTTGTTAGTGTTCTTGCCTCGAGTGTGGGTTCGAGCCCTCTAGTTGTTAGTGTTCTTGCCTCGAGTGTGGTTTATTGTGGGTTCAAACCCTCTAGTTGTTAGTGTTCTTGCCTCGAGTGGTTTATTGTGGGTTCAAGCCCTCTAGTTGTTAGTGTTCTTGCCGCGAGTGTGGTTTATTGTGGGTTCAAGCCCTATAGTTGTTAGTGTTCTTGCCTCGAGTGTGGTTTATTGTGGGTTTGAGCCCTCTAGTTGTTAGTGTTCTTGCCTCGAGTGTGGGTTCAAGCCCTCTAGTTGTTAGTGTTCTTGCCGCGAATGTGGTTTATTGTGTGTTCAAGCCCTCTAGTTGTTAGTGTTCTTGCCTCGAGTGTGGTTTATTGTGGGTTTGAGCCCTCTAGTTGTTGGTGTTCTTGCCTCGAGTGTGGGTTCGAGCCCTCTAGTTGTTAGTGTTCTTGCCTCGAGTGTGGTTTATTGTGGGTTCAAGCCCTCTAGTTGTTAGTGTTCTTGCCTCGAGTGTGGTTTATTGTGGGTTCAAGCCCTCTAGTTGTTAGTGTTCTTGTCTCGAGTGTGGTTTATTGTGGGTTCAAGTCCTCTAGTTGTTAGTGTTCTTGCCACGAGTGTGGTTTATTGTGGGTTCAAGCCCTCTAGTTGTTAGTGTTCTTGCCTCGAGTGTGGTTTATTGTGGGTTCGAGCCCTCTAGTTGTTAGTGTTCTTGTCTCGAGTGTGGTTTATTGTGGGTTCAAGCCCTCTAGTTGTTAGTGTTCTTGCCTCGAGTGCGGTTTATTGTGGGTTCGAGCCCTCTAGTTGTTAGTGTTCTTGTCTCGAGTGTGGTTTATTGTGGGTTCAAGCCCTCTAGTTGTTAGTGTTCTTGCCTCGAGTGTGGTTTATTGTGGGTTCGAGCCCTCTAGTTGTTAGTGTTCTTGCCTCGAGTGTGGTTTATTGTGGGTTCGAGCCCTCTAGTTGTTGGTGTTCTTGCCTCGAGTGGTTTATTGTGGGTTCGAGCCCTCCAGTTGTTAGTGTTCTTGCCTCGAGTGTGGTTTATTGTGGGTTCAAGCCCTCTAGTTGTTAGTGTTCTTGCCGCAAGTGTGGTTTATTGTGGGTTCGAGCCCTCTAGTTGTTAGTGTTCTTGTCTCAAGTGTGGTTTATTGTGGGTTTGAGCCCTCTAGTTGTTAGTGTTCTTGTCTCGAGTGTGGTTTATTGTGGGTTTGAGCCCTCTAGTTGTTAGTGTTCTTGTCTCGAGTGTGGTTTATTGTGGGTTCAAGCCCTCTAGTTGTTAGTGTTCTTGTCTCAAGTGTGGTTTATTGTGGGTTTGAGCCCTCTAGTTGTTAGTGTTCTTGCCTCGAGTGTGGTTTATTGTGGGTTCAAGCCCTCTAGTTGTTAGTGTTCTTGCCTCGAGTGTGGTTTATTGTGGGTTCAAGCCCTCTAGTTGTTAGTGTTCTTGTCTCAAGTGTGGTTTATTGTGGGTTTGAGCCCTCTAGTTGTTAGTGTTCTTGCCTCGAGTGTGGTTTATTGTGGGTTCAAGCCCTCTAGTTGTTAGTGTTCTTGCCTCGAGTGTGGTTTATTGTGGGTTCAAGCCCTCTAGTTGTTAGTGTTCTTGTCTCGAGTGTGGTTTATTGTGGGTTCAAGCCCTCTAGTTGTTAGTGTTCTTGCCACGAGTGTGGTTTATTGTGGGTTCAAGCCCTCTAGTTGTTAGTGTTCTTGCCTCGAGTGTGGTTTATTGTGGGTTCGAGCCCTCTAGTTGTTGGTGTTCTTGCCTCGAGTGGTTTATTGTGGGTTCGAGCCCTCTAGTTGTTAGTGTTCTTGCCTCGAGTGTGGTTTATTGTGGGTTCAAGCCCTCTAGTTGTTAGTGTTCTTGCCGCAAGTGTGGTTTATTGTGGGTTCGAGCCCTCTAGTTGTTAGTGTTCTTGCCTCGAGTGTGGTTTATTGTGTGTTCAAGCCCTCTAGTTGTTAGTGTTCTTGCCTCGAGTGTGGTTTATTGTGGGTTCAAGCCCTCTAGTTGTTAGTGTTCTTGCCACGAGTGTGGTTTATTGTGGGTTCAAGCCCTCTAGTTGTTAGTATTCTTGCCTCGAGTGTGGTTTATTGTGGGTTTGAGCCCTCTAGTTGTTAGTGTTCTTGCCTCGAGTGGTTTATTGTGGGTTCAAGCCCTCTAGTTGTTAGTGTTCTTGCCTCGAGTGGTTTATTGTGGGTTCAAGCCCTCTAGTTGTTAGTGTTCTTGCCTCGAGTGTGGTTTATTGTGGGTTCAAGCCCTCTAGTTGTTAGTGTTCTTGCCTCGAGTGTGGTTTATTGTGGGTTCAAGCCCTCTAGTTGTTAGTGTTCTTGCCACGAGTGTGGTTTATTGTGGGTTCAAGCCCTCTAGTTGTTAGTGTTCTTGCCTCGAGTGTGGTTTATTGTGGGTTCAAGCCCTCTAGTTGTTGGTGTTCTTGCCTCGAGTGTGGTTTATTGTGGGTTCAAGCCCTCTAGTTGTTAGTGTTCTTGCCACGAGTGTGGTTTATTGTGGGTTCAAGCCCTCTAGTTTTTAGTGTTCTTGTCTCGAGTGTGGTTTATTGTGGGTTCAAGCCCTCTAATTGTTAGTGTTCTTGCCTTGAGTGTGGGTTCAAGCCCTCTAGTTGTTAGTGTTCTTGTCTCAAGTGTGGTTTATTGTGGGTTCAAGCCCTCTAGTTGTTAGTGTTCTTGCCTCGAGTGTGGTTTATTGTGGGTTCGAGCCCTCTAGTTGTTGGTGTTCTTGCCTCGAGTGTGGTTTATTGTGGGTTCGAGCCCTCTAGTTGTTGGTGTTCTTGCCTCGAGTGTGGTTTATTGTGGGTTCGAGCCCTCTAGTTGTTAGTGTTCTTGTCTCGAGTGTGGTTTATTGTGGGTTCAAGCCCTCTAATTGTTAGTGTTCTTGCCTTGAGTGTGGGTTCAAGCCCTCTAGTTGTTAGTGTTCTTGTCTCAAGTGTGGTTTATTGTGGGTTCAAGCCCTCTAGTTGTTAGTGTTCTTGCCTCGAGTGTGGTTTATTGTGGGTTCGAGCCCTCTAGTTGTTGGTGTTCTTGCCTCGAGTGTGGTTTATTGTGGGTTCGAGCCCTCTAGTTGTTGGTGTTCTTGCCTCGAGTGTGGTTTATTGTGGGTTCGAGCCCTCTAGTTGTTGTTCTTGCCTCGAGTGTGGTTTATTGTGGGTTCGAGCCCTCTAGTTGTTGGTGTTCTTGCCTCGAGTGTGGTTTATTGTGGGTTCGAGCCCTCTAGTTGTTGGTGTTCTTGCCTCGAGTGTGGTTTATTGTGGGTTCGAGCCCTCTAGTTGTTGGTGTTCTTGCCTCGAGTGTGGTTTATTGTGGGTTCGAGCCCTCTAGTTGTTAGTGTTCTTGCCTCGAGTGTGGTTTATTGTGGGTTCGAGCCCTCTAGTTGTTGGTGTTCTTGCCTCGAGTGTGGTTTATTGTGGGTTCGAGCCCTCTAGTTGTTAGTGTTCTTGCCTCGAGTGTGGTTTATTGTGGGTTCGAGCCCTCTAGTTGTTGGTGTTCTTGCCTTGAGTGTGGTTTATTGTGGGTTCGAGCCCTCTAGTTGTTAGTGTTCTTGCCTCGAGTGTGGTTTATTGTGGGTTCGAGGCTTCTAGTTGTTGGTGTTCTTGCCTCGAGTGTGGTTTATCGTGGGTTCGAGCCCTCTAGTTGTTAGTGTTCTTGCCTCGAGTTTGGTTTATCGTGGGTTCGAGCCCTCTAGTTGTTAGTGTTCTTGCCTCGAGTGTGGTTTATCGTGGGTTCGAGCCCTCTAGTTGTTAGTGTTCTTGCCTCGAGTGTGGTTTATCGTGGGTTCGAGCCCTCTAGTTGTTGGTGTTCTTGCCTCGAGTGTGGTTTATCGTGGGTTCGAGCCCTCTAGTTGTTGGTGTTCTTGCCTCGAGTGTGGTTTATCGTGGGTTCGAGCCCTCTAGTTGTTGGTGTTCTTGCCTCGAGTGTGGTTTATCATGGGTTCGAGCCCTCTAGTTGTTGGTGTTCTTGCCTCGAGTGTGGTTTATCGTGGGTTCGAGCCCTCTAGTTGTTGGTGTTCTTGCCTCGAGTGTGGTTTATCGTGGGTTCGAGCCCTCTAGTTGTTAGTGTTCTTGCCTCGAGTGTGGTTTATCGTGGGTTCGAGCCCTCTAGTTGTTGGTGTTCTTGCCTCGAGTGTGGTTTATCGTGGGTTCGAGCCCTCTAGTTGTTAGTGTTCTTGCCTCGAGTGTGGTTTATCGTGGGTTCGAGCCCTCTAGTTGTTGGTGTTCTTGCCTCGAGTGTGGTTTATCGTGGGTTCGAGCCCTCTAGTTGTTGGTGTTCTTGCCTCGAGTGTGGTTTATCGTGGGTTCGAGCCCTCTAGTTGAACCAAAGATTTAAAAAATTGGTATTTGCTGCTTCTTTGTAAAGCACACAACTTTAAGGAGTAAGAGCCAAAACTGGTTGGCTTGGAATCAGGATAATGTGTCCATGTGGGGCGACATGTCTATCCGTGGAATGTTATTTCAATGGGCTAACACTATAAAAATCCAACTAAGCATGTTAGTCTCATATAAAGCGGACATCACCATCATCTCATTGAAATGCAATTTTTTTCTCGCCAGGATATAGCTCATTTGGCAATAAAGAACAATCACTCACTCAAATTTAACTTATCTAGAAGCAAGCAAGATTTTTTACTGTTGAAACCTCACCACATTTTTGTGCGTGTCCCAAGCCAGGATCTGGATTTCCATGGCGATTGTTAATTTTGTTGATATTGGTGGAATTGTTTATACCATCACTATTTAAACTTTCTTTTCATAAAAGTACACGTCAAGAAGATTCCCTCCAGATTTAAATGTCCACAGAAAAAGTAGATCAAAGTTTTATTTACCAGTCAGAGACAGGATGTGTGCCAAGTGGGAATATATTAATATAGCTTTCAAACACAATTTTAAAGATGTTTCAATTCTTTATTTTAAAATTATTTTTCTTTTCAATAGTAAAGTGATCACAGAAATTAAAAATAAATATACAAATCTAACAAGCAAAATAAAATTAATTTTCCTAGACGTAAACTTGTATTGACATACATTTCAAATTTATGTGGAAGCTGTATAGGTTATATCACTTCCTGGATATTTATATACATGATATTCATTTTTTTGGGGTAATTTCTGGTCATTGCTTTTGGTGTAATTTGTAATATTGTGAAGATTAAAAATATCTTAAGATTTTACATAGATATTTATTTCTGCCAAAATTAGCAAAACTATTTATAAATCCCCCCCCCCCCCTCCCCTTTTTCCTCATTAACAAAATAGCACTGTACATAATAATATATTTGTTAAAATCAAAAATACAGAATCTCAATAGGAAATGAAAGACACATGGATTAATATTTTGTTTCGAAACGAAAACTTCAAAAAGTCAAATTCTAATATTTGTTTGGTCAAGATTTAAAAATTTTAATGTTGCCAATATTTTACTCAATAAAATACTCTATCACAACTTCTTTATAACTACAGTAAAGAATAATAATATTTCAGTCAGATATTCCAAAAATTTCTTTGTTAAAGTTGTAGTTTTTAATTTAAATTTATATCACTTTAGAGTTTAAAAAACGATTGTTCCCAATATTTGACATAATACAGTGTAACCTGTCTAAACCAAACACAGAATAAAACAGAATCCTGTATAGACCAAACTTTAATAAATAAAGTCTCAATGTAAGAAAGCTTTGTTATTTTAACCTGTCTAAACCGAATATAAAAGCTGGTCTCGAGGAGGTTCAGTTTCAACAGGTTTCATTTTGTATTAAAAAATACTCCACCACATTGTTCAACTCCTTTAAAGAATAGTAAAGAATAAAATTCTTTGCACAAAACTCTGTCCATTTAGATTGTAAACTGTTTTGTATCATATCATTATGTCATTGTCTCCCTTGGTTAAAACTGTTAATTATAACCATAATTATGAGTATAATCTATATATATATATATAGTGCAATTCAAAACAATCGGCCACTTTTTTTCTTTTTCTTTATGTTTTACAAAACAATGAAAAATGAATGATGAAACTAAAATGCAAGTCTTTGGTAATTTTCCTCCATATTTATTTTGTTTTCTTTTTCTTTTTAGTTGTCCTACGTTTAGTTTTGGAGTCCACTATAAATTGTGATTGTTTCTTGATTGCATTTCTATTCGGAACATCTCCATCATCTTCTCCACTGTCTTCATCATCTAAAAAATAAACAAGTCAATATTATACTCAGTTATATATGTATAAAGGACTGATGTTTTTATTATTATTTTTTTTATCAAACATCCTCAAATTCTTTTCATCGAGATCAATTATGGTTGGTTTATGGTGTTTAATGCCACTTATATTTCCGCTGTATCGTGGCAGTCAGTTTTATTGGTGGAGGAAACCGGAGTACCCAGAGAAAACCACTGATCTATCGCAAGTCACTGACAAACTTTATCACATAATGTTGTTTCATGTACACCTGGTTTGAACTCACATCTTTAGTGGTGATAGGCACTGATTGCACAGGTAGTTGTAAATCCAATTACCATACGATCACAATTGGATTTTTATAGTGCTAGCTCACTGAAACAACAGTCCGCAAATAGACATGTCGTCCCACTCAGACACTTTATCCTGATTCCAAGCCAACCAGTCTTTGCTCTTTCTCCTTAATGCTGCGTGCTTATCAGAGAAGCAACAAATACCAATTTTATAGTCTTTGGTTTGACCCGACCAGGGCTCAAACCCATGATATACCACACTCGAGGTGAGCATGCTAACCATTACGCCACCGATGCGGTTTGACTAAAATGTGAAAACTTGAACTAAATAGTTGCCGAGTGTAACATGCATTGATGATTGTAAATATATAGCTATTCCTAAATATAGTTAAAGAGAAAGGACATATTAGCTATACAAACCTTCAAACACTGCATCACCTCTTTCTTTCTGGGGTAATTTGACTCTGGTATTGAATGTTGGTAATTTGGAATCTAAACTGGCATGGTACTGAAATAATAAGATGGATACACTTAAAACATGTATATAATGGACACCCTTAAAAGAGTTCAACTACATTCTTATAATGATTATCTTATAATGATTACACTTCAGTAGCATACAAAACACAAAAACTTTTGCATAAGAAAAAATACATCTTTGTATTAAGTAATAGATGGACAAACATCTCTGGTATACCTGGAAATTTTCTCAATGGTACCTTTGAAAATTGGTGACAGCTGTACAAACAAGTCACATAATTACTGGGTGTCTTACTATTATGAGGAATTATTACAATCATGTTTCTAGTAAAGATATATTTTTTTATTGAAATTTTGCTTAAAAACAAAACCCCCTCTCCTATAAGTTATATGGCAGTTTCCTTAATAGACGAATTCTCAAGAAAAATTATCAATAATATTAACTGATTTTCTTTAAATATCCCTACCTCTTCATCAATATTAACTAAAATTGTTTTTTATCTCCCTACCTCTTCATCCTCCATCTGTTTGAAGACTTCGTTCAAATCTTTGCCATCCAATTCCTCTAATAATTTGAGTAATTTCTCCTCACATGTCGACAATTGATCCAAAACATACTCGTCTGAAGTAGCAGGAATCTTGGCAGTAGGCACATGTCCTTTAGTCTGTAAATAATGATAATATTGCAATAACAGGATATGGAGAGGATTATGGGTATTTAATATCATTTTCAATAATATTTTCAGTTATATTGTGGACGTCAGTTTTTTCTGTTAAAGGAAACTAATTAGTGTAGTACTCCTGGAAAAAACAGATCTGCTAGGCTGCCACTTTCAACAATATTTCAGTTATATCTTGATAGTTTTTTGCTGGAAGAAGCCTGTTACTTCAGTGAGCAAACACTAAAATAATTCAATTCAGCTTCTTGAGTTTTGTACAGAACAGATTCATTTCACCAAGAATTAAATAGTTCTCTCCATATTGTAGCTGAATTTGTTTTCACTTCGTGTTAAACAACAATCGCTCACTGATATACCTCACAAGAGGGGAAATAAGTGTAGATGTAAATGGACATATATCATGTAAAATTTCATTTGCTAAAGAGAGAAAACTACAGGTGCATGAAAAAAAAATCTACTTAACACTATAGATTTACCAATAAATTTATTTTGAAAGAAAAACAAAAGAGGAAGAAATTGATTAAAAAGAAGAAAAATTTGTACAACTATAAACAAACATTGCTACTACTATTTATAATACTAGAACATGAAAAACTGTTTGAATTTTTAGCCTTTAAGGGATGAAATGGGATCATCAAATACGAGAAGAAAAAGGAATCACCAAATTAAACAATTGTTCTGAATAAACTTAGTTCATGAGTTTATATATCTAAAATGGTTACCACATATTTTGAGAATAATTTCAAATTTTCCTATAGATATTCATTCCACCCCAATATAGCAGTGCTTTAGCACTTATATATACTGTCATTAAAACTTTATCAAAAACAAAATAAGATTAAACAAACATTTGTTTAGTCTATCAAACTATTTAATTCTCAAAATCCTTGAATTTTTTGGCTAAAATACAAGATTTTACCCTAAAACTGACAAAGGGTACCAGTAAATATAAGAATAAAGGGGAATCACTCATGGGAACTACTGACAAAATTTGTTTGAAAGTGTGACAGACAGACAGTGAAGGATGGACAGACAAAAATACTAGAGATGAGGATTTATATTCCTAAAAGATTTATATCAAAATTACCAACTAAAATAAAATCTATTTTATTTGGTATTAATTCATAGGATTTGCTATCAAAATACACAATGAGGATCTTCCCTCTATGAAATAACATGTGTAAAATTATATTGGAGATAGCCATTACTACCACTAAGTAAACCATGTCAAGAATCTAGATTTAACACCACAATAATCCTAAACACACTCTTATACTACCTTTACTTTTTCTGGCTGTTAAGTAGTCAAATAAATAGTTTTTATTGTAACAGTAGAGCATATCTAATCTCCGAAAAATGCCATGTCCCCAATAGGATTAAATCCCTGGATCTCTCGCATTATAAGCCACATTATAATGTTTAGTTAATCATTGATTACATTGCATTGTGGTGCATTTTCTACAATATTTGTTTTACAAAATTCTATTAAAACTTGATATATTTTTTACAACAATCCCTATGCATGCATTTTTTTTTATATTAAATACTTAATACATGTAATACAATTTCATCTCTTCTAATATCATACATAAAAAGAATTTATTATCTTCAAGAAAGATATTCACAGCCTTCTTAGGTATAGTATAAATCCCTGCTATTACAGGAGAGTGTTCAAGAGAAATCAGGTAGCAGGACTTTCAATATTTTTCAAGTGTACCAGTACTTCATTATTTACAGGTGGTACTTTTGATTAAAATTTGAAAAAAATTTCCTGAATATCTTATACAACACTCTTTAAAATCAGGAGGTATCAGACCATTTTAGGCAGGTAAAAGTACCTGGTATCGTCGTCCCTTACTAAAAGGCCTGAGGTAGTCTAATATTCACATAAACTGATATGACTTTTGTACTTACAGTTTTGAGGTTATACAACTTGTCAGCTAGATGATCTACTCCAGTGTTTTCATAAGAAATTAGACAACAGGTAGTCTTATATTCACAAAAAGTGAAATGACTTTTGTACTTACAGCTTTGAGGTTATACAACTTGTCAGCTAGATGATCTACTCCAGTGTTTTCATAAGAAATTAGACAACAGGTAGTCTTATATTCACAAAAAGTGATATGACTTTTGTACTTACAGCTTTAAGGTTATATAACTTGTCAGCTAGATGATCTACTCCAGTGTTTTCATAAGAAATTAGACAACAGGTAGTCTTATATTCACAAAAAGTGAATTGACTTTTGTACTTACAGCTTTAAGGTTATATAACTTGTCAGCTAGATGATCTACTCCAGCCTTGACTGACACCATTATTGTACTGTTCCTCTGTAACTCATCCTCGGCCTCATCTCTTCTCTCCTCCTCTTTCTGGAGGTGACTCTGGAAATCTTCTAACATTCTCTGTCCACTATAAAGAGAACATAAATTATTCTCTGATTATTTAACTACTTTTTTATAAAAAAAATTTGGATGATAAAATTTGAATTAAATTACTACAAATTATATTGCACTAGCTAAAATATGACTAAAAACAGAATCATTGGTCCAAAATTGTAAGAAGCTTACTGGGAACATCGACCAAAACTAGTCAAAAATATTTTTTTGTAATAAAAATGTTATTTAATTTGGAAAGGACTATTTGACAGGCTATAATTTTCACAAAAAGAAAACAATCATATAATCATACAGTATAGTTTTTGTTTTCATTTTCTCAGTGTCTCTTATATGTCCTTTGACTTTAACTATACTTTTTAACTTCATATTGAACTGCCAGCGTGCTTGCCAGTGTGGTAAATCGTAGGTTTAAGCCCAGGGCCTGTATGCATAAGCTACTTAAGTTAAGATTTTCCTTATAAAACACTTAAGTTAAGGTAACTCCACCCATTTTACCTAAGTGGTATGCATAAAACTGCTTAAACTAAGAATTTCCTTAGTTTTAAATAGCTCCACCCATCCCACTTAAGTGGTATGCATAAAGCTCCTTAAATTAAAAATACACTCAAGTTTTCACTTAAATCTAAGGTACCTATTGAGGTATCTTAAATATGTAAAATGCAGCGACTTCGATACAATTAACAACGAAAAATTGTCAATATCGTTGATATTCATTTAAATAAATATCGGATGGGTATATTGTCCGAAATATTTTTTATGGGCTCTAATTATTAATTAATTCATATCTCATATTGCGTCAAAAATATCAATATTCGTTGTTGGAACCACAAGTCTTGTTTTTCAAATTAAAAATGTCCACGTACCTGTACATACATGTATAGTATCTTATGACAAGCATGCAATTCATGCTATGTAACATTTTCATTGATTCTTTGTACAGGTCTGCCCATATAAACTCATTTCAAAATTAAAAATTGTCACTACAATGTTTCACGTTAACCGGTATCGAATGCTAGAAGTTAGGAGGGCTATGAGAAGGGAACGTATCTTTAGAGATAGAACTAATCCATTAGAAATATATGATGATTTAGAATTAATTGAAATATTTAGATGTAATGAAACCTCAGTTTTTGCGGTAGCACATATATTGTCCCATTTTTTCTGTATTTCTTTAATGTCTCTTTTTACGGAATTAACATTCATGAATAGTAACATTCAAACACACCCGACCTTGAATGTTTACCCACACAAAGTATTGAAAGTGTGCATTATCTATCTATTGAAAAATTAAAGCGAAAATTACCAAGGATGAGTAAATATAATATTAAACGGTAAATGGAGAAGAGTTCCAATAATTTCCACTTAAGGTTTCCTTAGTTAAGTCCAAACTTAGGTAGTTATGTGCATACTATTTAATATCATCACTTAACTAAGGAATTCCTTAGTGGAATCTTAGTTTAAGGGATACTTAAGTTAAGATGTTTTATGCATATGGGCCCAGGTCTGATCAAATCAACAATTCTAAAATTGGTATTTGTTGCTTCTCCAGTAAGCATCAAGGAACAAGATAAAAGACTGGTTGGTTTGGATAGTGTGTCTGAGTAGAGTGACATGTATATCAGTGGAATGTTGTTTCAGTGATCTAGCACTATAAAAATCAAATTAAGCATGTTGGTCTAGTACAAAACGGAAATCATCTCACTGAAATGTAACATGTCCTCATCGTGATATAGCTGAAAAAGTGCTAACTTGGTGTTAAACACTCATTAAACTTCATATTGTGTTTTATAATTTAAGGTACGTTGAAGGAGTGTCTATCGATGTTGTGGTTGGCTACGATTGCAAACCTTCACTGTTTAATTTTTGTTCTTGATATCATATTAAAATAGAAGAAAAACATATGTTTATACATTACACAGCATATACAATACCTAGATAGTTTAGCATCACCAGAATACTTCATTTCCTCAAACTCCAATTGTAATTTTTCCTTTTCTTCTCTTAATCGTGTAATTCCCTTTTCATTATCTTTCTTCAGATTTTCTAGGTGAGTAGTTGTGTCTCCTTGGTTCTCAAACCGATGGACAACTTCCTGTCAACAGAAATTTGGCATGATAATAAATCTAATTAAATTTGATGTTTGCTACGTAGATCTATTTTAAACAAAAATTATATGAAATTCAAAATTAGGTACATTTGTACTACATTGACAGAGTAACAATGTTTTTTTTTTTTTTTTTTTACAGTTTTTAGTTATTTGTGGGGTATAGTTCACAATCTTATTTCTGTATATAGTCAATTATGACAATAAGAATTCAAATGTTCAAGTTTGTTAACCCATATTTTTTCAATAATCACAAGATTAAACATTATTTGAAAATAAGAATATGAAAACATATAATATTGTGAATTTAAAAGTAAAATTACTTCACAAGATTTTTTAATGTAGTTTTACATGAAATATAAGCATATAAATATATATAAAGGCTAAAGGGAATGACTTTTGTCCACATACTGCACACCTCCACACCCTAAGTAGGAATGACTTTTGTCCACATACTGCACACCTCCACACCCTAAGTAGGAATGACTCATGTCCACATACTGCACATCTCCACACCCTAAGTAGGAATGACTTTTGTCCACATACTGCACACCTCCACACCCTAAGTAGCTAAGAAACATAAAGGTCAAACAATAGCAATTTATACATAAGGTCAAATATATCTTCATAATCTAATTCAAGTACCATTGTATCAGAAACTCCTGTTGCCTCCTTGATTCTTCTGAAAGCTTCTTCATAAGAGGTAATTTTCTGTTGTTGTTCCTCACCCTGAATGGCCTGTTTTTCTTGTGGTGACAGTTCATCTTGTTGGATAGATCCTCTTTGTTGCTGAAATATATAAGAAGAATGATAAAGTGACTTATAAGGTGAAAAACTTCTTTTCACAATCAAAGCACTGAAAATGGCAATAGATGCAAAATTTGCTTTAGTCAAGCATGACCCCATTTGCTTGACAGACCAATAGTTAAATTAAATGGATTGAGTAATTATCTATTTTCCTATTAAATCTGATTGGCTAAAAAAGAAAACAATTTTTTTCCATGCTTTGCTTTGTAAATCGTTTGGTACCCTACCATTTTATATCATTGTAATGGAATATATATACAATTGCTATGTATTAGTAAAAAGATTGTATGGTGCAGGGCATTCCACAGCAGCCGAGCACCGTGCAAATTGGCCATCTAATTGAATTTTCCCCCTGCTACTTTGTTTTCTAAAAATGTCAAAGTGAAAGTAAAATATGGCTTTGTTTTGCATACTGGTTTAGTGGGATCAACTCTCGTATTGAGTTAAGCCCTCCTGGACCCCCCCCCCCCCCCCCCCCCTTCTACTTTAGGATTATCACCTCCTACTTGAAAATGAGTGGAATGCCCCGAGTGTATGTACAAAATATATTTTCTGTTTTATTTATAACTGTGAAGAATTCATTTATGATTGCAATTGTACTTAATACTCAATAATCGTTTAAAATAAAAATTTGCTCAAGGGAGATAACATAATATATTACAAGTAAAGGGAGATAA
This sequence comes from Bathymodiolus brooksi, assembly GCA_963680875.1. NCBI lineage: Eukaryota > Metazoa > Mollusca > Bivalvia > Mytilida > Modiolidae > Bathymodiolus > Bathymodiolus brooksi. The sequence goes on from OY804588.1 coordinate 47,716,319, forward strand.
CAAAATATATTACAATTCTCCTCTCTATTCTTTCGTGCTGTATTTTCTTTTCCTCTGCCTCTTTCTTCATCTTTGTTAATTCTATTTCTCTCTGTTTTCTTTCGGAGTACACAATCTTTTCATGTTTAGCCAGTTCTTCTTGTGCAGCTGTCTTAGAAATCTGAGCATCATCATGCATGGCCTTCAACTCCTTTAACTCAGCTCTTACACTTCTAATTTCAGATTCCATTGCGTCTAATACGCTAGGAAATTTTTCTGCCTCCTGTTTGTAAAAGAAAAAAGAAGATATTTAAAAAAAAATTGAAAAAATAATGTACATTCTATGTTTTTTAATTTAGACTTAGTTATATATTATATTATTGTATATCGTTGATAGAACATGGCCGATCATGCTCTGATTCTTTCAACCATTAGAGAGTGATCAGCTATTGGTTACCAGCAATGATTGCTGTAAAAACTTGAGTTTACAGAATTGTGTTAAATATACTAACAAAATCTCTGCAAAAATTAATCTCTAACTTCAGACTGAGTAATTAACATCCAGAAATACAAATTTCTTTTCATTCTTGTTAAACAGGTATGTAAAGTACAATGTCCTTACTGAGGTGTTCTTTAGTGATTTATAAAGGTACTTTTCCATCTAAACTTTTGTTTATGTGACTTGACAATTGCTAAAAATGCCAAAATAAATCATAAACAAAATATTACTGAAATACAATTGCAAAAATTCTGTTTGTAGTTTGTAGTAAATTGTAGTTTTTATAAGAAAAAAATACTAACCACTTGTAATTTTCTGTTGATGTCTTGGTAAATTCTGTATAAATGTGTGGCTTCATCCATCTTTAACTTGGTCTTGTCATAGCTGTTTTCCAAGTACCTCAGTGTCTATTAAAACATTTATCACAAAAATAAATACAGGTGTTAATTGCATCATTTGAAGAAATAAAAAAAAACATTCTACAAATAATTCAAGTCTCACAATCACATGCTTTGAACAAGATAAATATTAAAAGTTATTAGCTAACAGAAGTTACTTACAAATTGGATTTTCTCATTTTTATGCAAATTCTAAACCATCTTATGAGGTAAATATTATACATACTATTCATTAAAAAAAAAAAAAAATAAAAATACTAACCAGCAGTAACAAGAATTATATTTTTTTGGAGTGGGTGGGTAAAACAAAACAATACAAGATGAACTGTGAGCTAATGCTCACCTATGATACCCCCGCTCTTCGGCAAACAGGAAGTAGGAATCTGACGGGTCAAAAAACGCTTCCCACGATATGGGGTACCTATATGAAGCTTGTGACCAAATATCAGATCTCTGCCATCAATAGTTGCTGAGAAAAATGTGACGAAAAATGTGCATATATATTCAATGTGTATAGAAACCAACTAAGTCGGCAAACAGGAAGTAGGAATCTGACGGGTCCAAAAACGCTACCCACAATATGGTATACCTATATGATGCTTGTGACCAAATATCAGATTTCTGCCATAAATAATTGCTGAGAAAAATGTGACAAAAAATGAGCATATATGTTCAATGTGTATAAAAAATCAACAAAGTCGGCAAACAAGAAGTAGGAATCTGATGGGTCCAAAAACGCTTCCCACGATATGGAGTACCTATATGAAGCGTGTGACCAAATATCAGATTTCTGCCATAAATAGTTGCTGAGAAAAATGCGACGAAAAATGAGCATATATGTTCAATGTGTATAAAAAATCAACAAAGTCGGCAAACAAGAAGTAGGAATCTGACAGGTCCAAAAACGCTACCCACAATATGGTATACCTATATGATGCTTGTGACCAAATATCAGATTTCTGCCATCAACAGTTACTGAGAAAAATGTGACGAAAAATATCTTGGACGGACGGAAGGACCGAGGTAAAACAGTATACCCCCCTCCCCCTTCGGGGAGCGGGGGTATAATTAGGGATACCATAAACTGTCAAAATGCTTAAACTTTACAAATGCAAATAGAAACAAGGGCAACGCAAAGCGTGATGTATCCCCTCGCCTAAAAATTTGACCCGGTGACCTTAACCTTTGACCTTGAAAATCAATAGGGTTCCAGATTATCTTAAGGACTAAGTATGTACCAAGTTTGGTCAAAATGTATTGAAGGATGTTGATTCTAGAGTGTTCACAAGGATGTTATGCTGTAAACATTTGACCCGGTGGCCTTGACCTTTGACCTTGAAAATCAATAGGGTTCCAGATTATCTTAAGGACTAAGTATGTACCCAGTTTGGTCAAAATCCATTAAAGGGTGTTGATTCTAGAGTGTTCACAAGAATGTTACGGAAGGACGGTAGAGTTACTATATCCCTTCGCAACTTCTTTGGCGAGGGGATAAACAAACAATCTTGAGCTTAGAAACATCAATTTGTTGTCAATATCTTATACCCTAATTCTTATATCTTATCTAAAACATACAAATATGAATCTTTCTAGATTTAACTTTCAATAAATAGTCAAACCTGTATTGAGAGGTCATACATACAGGATGTCATAAGATGTTAGTGTATCACAAACAAATTTATATAAAGCCTTTAAAAGGTGCAGTCAAACCTGTATAAAGAGATCACAAGACAAGAAAAAATGGCCTTATAAGACAGGTAACCTCTTAAAGGAGGTTTAATTCATATGAAATTTTCTATCACAGGACAAGAAAAAGATGACCTTTTAATACAGGTAACTGCTTAATAGTGGTGACCACATGGGCAGGTTTGACTGCATTTTAATTACATGGACTAGGTTGCACAAACCTCAATTAAATATAAATCTCATTTAAACTTTAAGTGTATATTCAATTCATATACATTTCAAGTAAATTTAAGTGTCAATTAAGTTTTAATTGACACTTAAATTTATTTGAAGCATGTGGAACCCAGTCTAGAACATGACTGATTCCCCTTTAAATATTTTAATTACCTGAGCATCAACGGATTCACCTTTATCTGTAGATACAGCATCAGCAGAATCTTTAACCATTCCATCGTATGACGTCTGTAAAGCCTCAATTCTCTTTTGTTTTGTGGCTGTTTGATGTTTTAAGGCATTTAATCTTTTCTTAGAGTCACATAACTTGTGTTTCATAACAACAATGGCTTGCTACAAAAGGAAATGAAGAAAATAAATGCTATGCACATTATTGAAGACCTTACTGTGACATGTAGAACAGCAATAAGAGCGTTGTTCCTTTATTACTAACGCTTGTCTAAGTGTAAAGTTGGATAGTCTCTCATGTTCATTTACATCAATATCCTTTCTTACTACCGGTAATTCAATGTGTCTGAGGCAATTTTTTTCATATCTCCCAAAAGAAACATAAACATCACATCTTTGCAAATCATAATTTGATCTTCTTACTTTTGTAGTGTTATTATTAAAGGGAGATAATTAAACCACCTTACCCCATTTTGTTATCAGCATAAAATATTATCTACATACGTGGCGGCTAGTTTTATTGGTGGAGGAAACTGGAGTACCCGACGAAAACCACCCAACCTGCAGTAAGTCACTGACAAAGTTGATCACATAATGTTGTATCGCGTACACCTCCCTCGCCATGAGAGGGGTTGGAACTCACAATTTTAGTGGTGATAGGCACTGATTGCACCATACGATCACGACGGCCCCTCAATCCATAGGAAGTGGTACATGTACCAAAGAAATAAATAAATCATCAATACAACTTACATCTCCTGTTTTGTTTTTAAGTGAAGCTCTCTGCACAGGTTTATCTTGGAAGGCTTTGTTGATAACATGTTGATCTTGCTACAAATAAAAATAAACAAAACAAATTACAGTATGAATTTTGAAAAACATAAAATTTTACATGTTTTAAAATACTGGTAAATTTAATTTACATTACTTTCAAATAGAACATGAACGTCATTTTTAATCATCTTTCTGTTTATTTATTTAAAATGTGTTAGAATATGACAAAATTATAATATGTTCCACATTAATTACTAATAAGCAATTGCTATCATACATTGTATATCGTATAAACAATTGAGGTGAAAACTACAATAAAACCATCTTTTTCTTTTAAAGATATGTACTTTAATTTAAAACAAAACTAATTCTAAGATTATTTAAGTTACTTACAGAGAGAGAATCACTTAGTTTCTTTCTCAATTCTTTAGCTTCTTTTCTTAATTTTGTTACAGTTTCTTGATTATGTTTCATGGCATGTTGAGAAGTCTCATAGTAGGCCTTTCTATCACCCTCTGTAAAGGAAAAAATATGTCAGCAGATGTTATTCACAAGTTACGTGGTATATTTTTCAATGCATTGAAAGAAACAATTTTAGTACCACATAATCAACGTTTTTAGCTATAGCCCATTTCTCGATGTCAGTTTTTATAAAGGTGCTAATTTTTTTTCGAATTATTGACATGGAGAAACGTACTATAGCAAAAAACGCCATGTGGTATGGTACACACATAAAAAATGGTGTACATATTCCACCTAAATTTTGGATTTATGGATCGTTAACTACTTAAAACAGTAAGAAATATCATTTATTTTTGCAGATTCGAACTAGAAAATATGTCTATATGAAATCTTACATGCACTTGATCTGACACAATCCTTCCATGATCAAATGTGCATTGGAATGTACGGGGGGGGGGTCTTGGTGGCATTAATAATGTAATGTCTCGTGACCTGCATAATCTCGTTGAGATATGACTTTCGATGACATTTTCTGCTCTGTATCTCCAGTGTCAACCACAGCCTGGGCACAGCAGGGGCTTGTTACGATTTTGTTTTTTTGAGGACTATATTTAGAAAAGTTATTCTTCATTTGTCATTAATAATTATACTACTTACCAAGTAGGGCGATTTTTGCCTTGAGCTCTTCAATTTGTTCATTCACTGGTCGTTGCATTATCGAATTTCCAACCGGCATTTTGACTAAACGGGGACAGAAGGACGTCCCTTCTCTTCTTCAATGTTGTCGAAATTGAAGTTTGTTGGTACGTCTCCAAGGTATTCTGCTAGTGCGCATGTTCAAGTCTGCAAGGTGCCCTCCAGTGCGCAAGTTCAAGAGAAAATAACTCTCCCATTAATCAACGAATTATCTCCCTTAAAATCTACTTTCATTTTTCGAATTGAACGAAACAGGTGTAGCAGAGTTATAGGTAGGTCACAGACTGTAAAACAGAGCAATCTAAACATTCATTCTTCGTGGAAACAATTGTCTACTGGAACCAACTGCCAGACAAAGTCGTGTGTGCAGATTCCGTAGAGGCATTCAAGGATTTCCAGTCAAAATCGGCCCCAGGCCCAGGTCAAATCGGCCCCAAGTCAGAATGAAAGTCAAATTGGCCACATATTTCAAATTAAATAAAAAATTATGGTTTAATATGAATTCTTATTTTTTGCTGAAAGATTCATGTATAATTTTATTTTTCTTGATGAACAGGTTCTTTTTTTTATGTATGAAATTAATTAATGTAATTAAGTGATTAGTAATTTACATAAAACGTGATTGGCGACAAAAATCCATTGAAGCCCTGAAGGATGTTGATTCTAGAGTGTTCACAAGAATGTTACGGAAGGACGGATGGACGGTAGAGTTACTATATCCCTTCGCAACTTCTTTGGCGAGGGGATAAACAAACAATCTTGAGCTTAGAAACATCAATTTGTTGTCAAGATCTTATATCCTAATTCTTATATCTTATCTAAAACATACAAATATGAATCTTTCTAGATTTAACTTTCAATAAATAGTCAAACCTGTATAAAGAGATCACAAGACAAGAATACATGGCCTTATAAGACAGGTAACCTCTTTATATTGATAATTATTCTCTATTGTCTATTAAATACAGTAAACACAAATCAAATTCCTTTAAATCAACAACTTCCTACCAGAAATTCCCAAATTCTTCCTACAACCTTTGTTAAAAATTCACTTTAAAACATTCACGAAAATTCATCATAGCCAATGGTTTATAGACATAGGGTACGTCAATTTGGCAACTAAGAACCACGGATCAACTTGAAAGAATGCCACTCGGAACGCGGGCTTTGGCCACTAGGAACAAACAGAATATCATTTTTCGATACGATATGATTATGTCAAACCAAAGGCTGTAAAAATTGGTATTTTTGCTTCTCCAACAAGCACGTAGCATTAGGGGGAAAGAACAAAGTCAGATATCTGTATTTCCATTTAATTTAATATATATATAACATGGCCCTCCATGGGGCCGATTTGACTTGGGGCTGATTTGACCTGGGGCCAATTTGACTTGGGGCTGATTTGACCTGCTACCCATTCAAGATCGCCCTGCAGGAATACAGCCCATAAAACCGGTGCTCTCTCTCACTGTGTATAAAAGCCTTTTTGGGATTCTACACGTACCAGAAACAGAACCCCTGACCATGTACATAGTTTTATTTGTAAATATTGGATTATTCCCCAATATTGGATATCTTGAACTTTATGATCGCATATTAGGCCTAGGGTTGCGATCATAAGTTCAAAAGAGCGGATTATTTAAGCTGTATATACACCAGAAAGCTTGCTCTGTTGCCTGACATGCACAACGTTTTCGCGGAACCACATTCATTCATAAATTAATCTGGTTCATATACTGGAAGAAGAAGATATACATTGTAAGGTTTTATCAAATATTTATTTACAAGAATCCACCATCCTACATTTTGTCAGCTTGGTCTCTGATAAAAGATATCTTTTGTTTAATAGAAACATGCTGCGACTTAGATAATTGTTTAAATATTTCTGGCTTTGATTATCTAATTAGACATAGTACCAAATGTTTTGTTTTTATATTGACAGATAATTAAGAATTAAGATGGACAGTGAAATGTGTCGAGATGGAAAATTAATGGACATTGTTGATGAAGAATGGAGAAAAGACAAATTACCAATGGAAGACATTAATGTACCACAGATGGAGTTACCAGAACTTGAACCTGACAATGGTCCTACTAATGAAACACTCAGTGAACAAGAACAAAAGTGGACAGATTTAGGATTGTCTGCCTTACATGAACAACCACCAGCTACAACCAATAACTAATGCCAGTACTGTATTACTTGCTTCTGTGAAAAACTATATGGAAAATAAAGCTCCAATTTCCACCAACTACCGTACAACCAAGAAATGATAGAAATTAAATCAATGGGTTACTATTAACTTCATCAGACTAGTTGTGATGTGGTAAGCTTCAACTACTTATCAGCCCGTCATTTTTTATGCACCAAAGAATTCATTTATGATGGCAAAATAAGACAAAGGCATTGTCTCTATTAGTGATGAAACTAGACATTGTCTACTAGTGGAGAAACTTGTGATTGTAAAATTTGCTAAATGTATAAGCAATATATTTCTTTTTATACATGTAATTTCAAAAGGCAATAAATGACTGATTTTTTTAAACCTTTGTCAGTTAGTTGTAATATTGGTGTATTATAGGGGCCTTCTGTGGCTGCATTTGTATATTCACATTTACATGTGTAGTTGGTGCATATCGCCACTGAAGTATATTTTCAGTGAAGTAAAGCAAAGTAAGACGAACACATTAATAATATCTGTGTTATGAAAATTATGGAAAGAAAGTTGAACAGCAATGGTCATCAATTCCACCAATATCAACAAACCAAACAATCGTCTCCACTGAATACAAAAACACCACCACATACGACATTAAAAATCCAGGTCCTGGCTTGGGACAGCACAAATATCGGTTAATGGGATCCCAACATTCCCCAGATCTCCATTTGCAATACGTATATAAACAAACAATTAAAAAAAAAACCTGCACAGATTCGTTTCTACTCAAAAAGACTACCGGTACATACATGTACTATTACAAAAATGAATGACAACATAAACTTGGACTGTACAATAGCAGGGTCAGTGAATGCTAGTAGTTAACAGACTACTACTAAGCTAGCAAGGTAGAATCTGTTGGTCAAGACCACTTTCAACGATACTTCAGTCATGGTGGTCAGTTTTATTGATGAGGGAAACAGCAATACCAAGAGAAAACCACTGGCAAGCATGTTTGAAAAATCATTAACAAAAGTTAAATTGTCATTCCCTTACTTGCAGCAGGTCTCTATTTTTTTCTTCGATAGATCTAGAACTAACCACCATAATACAATTGAATAATTATTAATATTGCATTTAAGCACCTATCATTATATTTTTATAATATGCCAATCTCAATACATAATTATCCATGGTGACTGACGACATGTAAAGTTTAGAGATAAATGATAAAGGAGATGCATGAAAACTGATGACAATAGTTCTCATCAGTTTTGGTCAATAAGCTAAAAAAATTCTTTCACAAACTGCAGTTAGTAATGGAAAATGATAATACCTGTGATCATTGTACAAATTAACAACCACTAAGTCATGGGGTCAAAACTGCATTGGTGGTATAATGGTTAGTGTGTTCGCCTTTGTGCGGTAGATCATGGTTTTTACTGCTTCTCCACAGCTCGGAATCAGAATAATTAAGTATATTGTTCTAGTACAAAGAGGACATCATCATCATTTCCTTTAATGTAACTTGTTCTCGCCATGATATAGCTCATATGGCATTAAACAACTATCGCTGACTCTTGGGGTCATAGTAAAAACCAACATTATAAACCGCTGTAAACATTTTATTACTGGATAAAAGGAAAAAATACATTACAGAAATATTCATAAACCACATGTACAAATATAAATCTTGGTAAAATCTAAAAAGTCGACACAAAAAACAGATGATGTGCAATAGGCAATACATAAAAATGTGTAAAATTGACATTTTCAGAGAGCATTGGGGAGTATTATCTTTTTTATACAATATGCAGATCGTACACCAGAAAAATTAAAAAAAAAGTTGTTAAAGGGAGTATTAGAATGGCAACAGTTAATTGACATCAAAATGGCTTGTGAAAATACAAGGCAGATTGCTAATCTTTTGTTTTTTTGGCGAGAATCTTAACAACATCGTGAAGGGGTCATGTTGGACCATCCAATTATATGCAAAATATAAAAGATATATTGACCAGTTGGATAAAAGTGCACTTTATTTACAATAAATATAAAGATACTATATTATGATATAAACTAGAGGCTCAGTGGGCTGAGCCTGTGTCGCTCACCTTTCATTCAGCTTTGAGGAAACTTTATACACAACCTTCCATACATGTAGATGCTTCCTACCAAATTTCGGTTCATTTGGCTAGGCAGTTTCAGAGGAGAAGATTTTTTAGATATCGACCTGTGGTGGCCATGTTTGTTAACCGATCGGGACAAAATGAGCAATCTTCATAGAGGACATTCCATAGATGCTTCCTGCCATGTTTCGGTTAAATTGGCCAAGCGGTTTCATCAGAGGAGATTAAAAAGAAATTGGCCAATCAGAAACAAGAATTGCCTGTGGAGGGCCATGTTTGCTAATGGATCATAACAAAATGTGCACTCTTTAAAGAGGACCTTCCTACTAACTTTCAGTTCATTTGGCTGATGGGTTTCAGAGGAGAAGATTAAAATGTGAAAAGTTAACAGATGACAGACAACAAACAACGAATGCCAAAAGCCCACATTGCCTTTGGCAAGGTGAACTAAAAAGAATATTAAAATGTGAATACCTACATGTAATGTATAGTATAAACATGTTACACTAGATCAGCATTAGTTAATTTCTAAGGGAGATAATGGCAAGATTTATCTTTCTTTTAACAGTTTAATGCAAGAGTTATCTCCCTTTTAACAGTTTACTTCAATGGATAAGGTTTTTTAGAAATGAACCAAGCAGAAACAAGAATTGCCTGTGGTGGCCATGTTTGTTAATGGATCGGGATGAAATGAGCAATGTTTATAGAGGACCTTCCATAGATGCTTCCTACCAAGTTTCGGTTCATTTGGCCAAGCGGTTTCTGAGGAGAAGATTTTTAAAAAAATCGGACAATCAGAAACAAGAATTACCTGTGGTGGCCATGTTTGTTAACGGATCGGGATGAAATGAGCAATCTTTATAGAGCACCTTCCATAAATGCTTCCTACCAAGTTTCGGTTCATTTGGCCAAGCGGTTTCGGAAAAGAAGATTTGTTTAAATCGGCCAATCCGAAACAAGAATTGCCTGTGGTGGCCATGTTTGTTGACAGATCGGGACAAAATGAGCAATCTTTAGAGAGGACCTTCCATAGATGCTTCCTACCAAGTTTGAACTCATTTGGTTGAGAGGTTTCAGAGGAGAAGATTAAAATGCAAAAAGTTAACGGACGCCAAGTGATGATGGCAAAAGCTCACAATGCCTTTGGCAAGGTGAGCTAAAAAACCAATCCAGGATTAATTTGTGATTTCAGTTAAGACAAATGAAAACCAAAATATTACAGGTACATATAAATTAATTTTTTCATAAACATGATATGGAATCAACATCATTTTTAAACAGAAAAATGTGCAATCTAACATCAAATGAAAAAAAAAAAATCAAACAAAAGGCTAATTTGAATTAGACTGCCTGGTCCCTTAATAGAAAAATTGTCTTCTTTTTCCAGTATTTTTATCTGAACGAGATCACTTAACAATTTACTGTCCACTTGAACCACAAAAATACAAATCTTAACAAAATACAATTTTCTCATTCATTGTTTCCTGTAATGTTTAAAACCACAAATTGACTTAATTTTCTCTGTAGTATGTAGTACAGCATACTGAATATATGTCTATAATATAAAAACATATCTATCTAATAACAGGGTTGGGGTTATGGTGTTTAATGCCACTTTCAACAATATTTCTGTTATATCATGGCGGTCAGATTTATTGGTGGAGAAAACCACCGACCTGGTGCAAGACATTAACAAACTTTATCACATAATGTTGTATCAAGTACAAATAAAAGACAATTTCAGAAATTGCATACTTTTTATCTTAATCTAAGTCAAAATTAGACATGCACATATTAAATTAAATGACTTCTTACTAATTTTAAAAGGGAAACTATTTAAATTAGAATACAACTGTTAAATCAATATAGACTTTACAGAACAACAATAAATTAGCATGCAGGCTAAAAATAGCACCAAAGGGAAATGATGTAAGGCAATTTCTTTACTAATCTAATTAAGATTAGATGTTTGTTGTGTAGTCAAACCTGCCCATGTGATCACCTTTATTAAGCAGCCCCCTGTATTAAAAGGTCACCCTTTTCTTTTCCTTTCATAGAAAATTTCAGATGACTTGAACCTCTTTTAAGTGATCTGTCTTAAAGGAACACTTTTTCTTTGTCCCAAAGGTGACCTCCTAATACAGGTTTGACCTTTATTTACATTTTTATGATACACTAACATCTTATGACATCCTGTATGGGGTAACGTTTGGATTCAAACTGTTCATTGCCCAATCTATCACGAGCCTATGAGATCATGAGGTATTGAAACCGAGCACACACCGAGTGTTGTTGTTCAATTGGTCACTATATATAACTGTCTTGCATATGATTGGACGGTCAAGGATGAATGAAAGGTTACCTGACATGACCCCAAACCAGGGTTGGCAAATAAGCGGGAAATAAGATCGATTCTTAATTTGCAAATATAATGGTACATGAACCTGTACATATTGTGCACTTGTTTACTGTGCATAGTGTAAATTTCTTTGAGCTCCAGATTATTGTGATATATCTTCTTATAAATAAGCAAATTGAACATTTATTTGGAGTATAATATAGACTTGAGTTAATCTATTTGTAGCTTTATTGGCCTTACAGAAAAAAAATATGAATGGATAGTGTTAATGTACAGATATATAAAATTGATATTTGTTAAAAAAAATTATTGATTTTGATAGAAATATTAAGAAAATTATTCTTTACTTTGTACCTCCTTTGTTTAGTGATTAAAACCATATTCTGACCTGCTTTTGACATGTTTATTGTTTGTCTTTACAAACTGGACTTATTGATTTCTAAAGGTTATTGAAGATGTGTTAATTAGTTTGTAAAAACAAATTAAAAAAGTAAGTCATTACTATAGCATAATGGAAATGCCCTTGGGATATTAGATTACATGTATACAACCGGGCAAAACAATCAGCTATTAAATGTTAAGTGATTATTGTTAAATTAAAAATTAAACTTGGTCTTGTTAAAGCAGGAAAGCTTGTTTTTTGCTACAGGATGTTAAGGGGGAAAGATGAAATAGATTGGTGAACTCTGAAACTGTATGATTGAACTGAAAAGTGTAGATATAAAATTGTGGTGACAGTTTTAGCATGTTTTTAATAAAAGTATTTTGTATAAATATTATGTTTACAGGGGCGGATCCAGGATTTCAAGTTGGGGGGGGGGGGGGGCACAGTTAAAAAAATTGCGCCAAGCGGAGGGAGGCGCGAACATTTTTGGGGTATTTCGTGTGAAAAATCACGATTTTACGCAAAAAAATCATATTTTTCCAATTTTAGGGGGGGGGGGCACCCAAAATTTTTGGGGTATTTCATGTGAAAAATCACGATTTTACGCCAAGAAAAAGCATATTTTTTCCAATTTTAGGGGGGGCGTGCACCGGGTGTGCCCCCCCCCCCCCCCCCCCCTGGTTTATATGAAGATTACAATTTCAAAAGTTGCCTGAAGTCCTTCTTAATGGTCCTACATCTAGGCTGTATACCCATATTTATTAAACTGATGTAATTTTCTACACTGTGTGTTAAAATGTTAAGTTTTTAGCAACTTTGAAGAAATTAATCACATCTAAAAATCATATTTCCCAGTATTTCCAGCTTGAGCTAAAATATAGAGTATTTCCCAGTAATTACCACTGGGAATTCCTGCCACTGGTATTTCCCGGCCAACCCTGACCCAAACAGGATATTCTTAGATATTAGTGTATCAACCCCACCCCCCTCAAAAATATAAAATACAAACATCTATTTATAATTAAATTGTATCCATAAACACACATAAAGTTAAAAAAAATCCCCTATGATCATCAAAGACAGACAAAAACAATTTGATGGACTTTATAATTGAATCTGACTGAACATAACATATCAACAAAGATTTAACATAAGCTACGTCGTGCTAAGAATACCCTCACTCATTCATTTGTAAGTCGTACGGTAAACAGGAAGTAATTGTGCTGTAAACCTGGAAAGGGGAGACACAGTACAAGTCACCATACCAAAGCCATATATCAAATATAAAATCATTTCTTCCAGTAGAAGCTGAGATAACTGTTACGAAAGTTTTCATTACGGCAAACATGAAAAATTCTAAGTCGCATGGTAAACAGGAAGTAGATGTGCGGTAAACCTGGAAAGGGGAGACACAGTACAAGTCACCATGCCAAAGCAATATATCAAATATAAAATCATTTCTTCCAGTAGAAGCTGAGATATCTGTTACGAAAGTGTGAACGGACAGACGGACAAGGTGATTGCAATATAGCCCCCTCTCTACGAGTAGGGGTATAATAATGACAACATTAATCATGTAATGTGCAAGAATTAAAATCTGTGGATATCAATGTGTGTGGTATGTAAGTAACTGTTTATGGTATGTGAGTAACTGTTTATGGTATGTAAGTAACTGTTTATGGTATATGAGTAACTGTTAAAGCTTGAATAGTATTCTTTTATCTGTTTCTTAATTAGAGCTCTATCATAAATTAATATGTGAACCACTAATCTGCCAAAAGTAACGGACAAATTTTATTAAATAAAGAATCAATGCATTACTGATGGCATTTGCACTGATTGTATAAGTAGTATGTCATTCCAATTATAAATATTAAATTATTAAATTTACACACAACGATGCAAAAATTGGGACATTTTGATTGAATTTCCTACTGGGTGTCTACAGTGTGACCCCTATTTAACCTGTGTCTATTGCACTCTACATAAAAGACAGAGTACAAGGAGACTTAATATATGTCTAATACTATATATATACACCACATTTGTATACTTACACCTTTTCAGGCAGTAAATTTATAGTACAATTTTCCCTACATATTTCATATAGAACTAAAAAAAAAAATTATAAAAAGTATCCTGAAGTCATTTCATGTCCAATTTTGATCATTTTTGTATAAACAGAAACAGAATTTCATGTAGTTTTATTATACAATTTGATAAGATAATTTTTTTTTAATTTTCATGACAAAAAAACATATGTGGTGATATGAGATAAGATAATTTTTTTTTAATTTTCATGACAAAAAAACATATGTGGTGATATGAAACTCATTGTAAAGCTAATATCATTTCAGACTACAGGTATATCAAATGGAAACAAAAATTTATAATTTATATGATATAGTATACATTGTAATTATTATATAAACAATACAGTATTAAGAATCAATTGGATATTCAACAAGTATATGATAACCCATTGTCTGTTACTCACAGCTGACCCCCATTCAACAAGTATATAACAACCCATTGTCTGTTACCCACACGCTGACCCCCATTCAACAAGTATATGACAACCCATTGTCTGTTACTCACAGCTGACCCCCATTCAACAAGTATATGACAACCCATTGTCTGTTACTCACAGCTGACCCCCATTCAACAAGTATATGATAACCCATTGTCTGTTACTCACAGCTGACCCCCATTCAACAAGTATATGACAACCCATTGTCTGTTACACACAGCTGACCCCCATTCAACAAGTATATGACAACCCATTGTCTGTTACCCACACGCTGACCCCCATTCAACAAGTATATGACAACCCATTGTCTGTTACCCACACGCTGACCCCCATTCAACAAGTATATGACAACCCATTGTCTGTTACTCACAGCTGACCCCCATTCAACAAGTATATGACAACCCATTGTCTGTTACCCACACGCTAACCCCCATTCAACAAGTATATGACAACCCATTGTCTGTTACCCACACGCTGACCCCCATTCAACAAGTATATGACAACCCATTGTCTGTTACCCACACGCTGACCCCCATTCAACAAGTATATGACAACCCATTGTCTGTTACCCACACGCTGACCCCCATTCAACAAGTATATGACAACCCATTGTCTGTCACTCAACTGACCCCCATTCAACAAGTATATGACAACCCACTGTCTGTTACTCACAGCTGACCCCCATTCAACAAGTATATGACAACCCATTGTCTGTTACCCACACGCTGACCCCCATTCAACAAGTATATGACAACCCATTGTCTGTTACCCACACGCTGACCCCCATTCAACAAGTATATGACAACCCATTGTCTGTTACCCACACGCTGACCCCCATTCAACAAGTATATGACAACCAATTGTCTGTTACCCACACGCTGACCCCCATTCAACAAGTATATGACAACCCATTGTCTGTTACTCACAGCTGACCCCCATTCAACAAGTATATAACAACCCATTGTCTGTTACCCACACGCTGACCCCCATTCAACAAGTAAATGACAACCCATTGTCTGTTACCCACACGCTGACCCCCATTCAACAAGTATATGACAACCCATTGTCTGTTACTCACAGCTGACCCCCATTCAACAAGTATATGACAACCCATTGTCTGTTACCCACACGCCGACCCCCATTCAACAAGTATATGACAACCCATTGTCTGTTACTCACAGCTGACCCCCATTCAACAAGTATATAACAACCCATTGTCTGTTACTCACAGCTGACCCCCATTCAACAAGTATATGACAACCCATTGTCTGTTACCCACACGCTGACCCCCATTCTGATTACACTCTTCACCCAGTGGTCATTTGAAAGAAAATTTGTCATACTCGTAAATAATTTACCTCTCGATTATGGTTGGCCCCACTACATTTGGAGCATTGTAGATATTTGCATTATGCTACATTTGCCTGTATAAGAAAATAATTTCACATGACTTTGATACCTTATTGGATAGTAAATTTTTTTTTTTTTTTAGAAATATTCATTTATGTGACCTACCGAACATTCGTAATATTTGAGCTATAACAACTTTTTTAAGTAACGGATCAGTAACCGGACAACACTGTAACAAATGAAGTGATCAGTGGAGATTAGCGGTATAAGATCAGCCATGAGTTACAGACATTGATGACAACCTTAAAATTAATCTTCTTGATCTGATTCAACTTCCCGTTTTATGTACATGATACCATCCTGAGTCTCAACAACATTTGGATTTCTAGATTTTTGGGTAAAAATAGGAGACGATCTCTCGTCCCCAATCGTGCTTTGACTGTTTTCGTCATCTGCATCATTGCTTTTTTCGTCACCAGTATTGTCTGATATTTCTCGTTTGATGACACTTCGGTGTTCAATCGTAGCATCACTTAATTTTTCTCCATTGTTCTCTTTAGCTGCCATCAACTGGTCCTTGCTCTGCCAGACTGTCTTGGCCAAATCTGAACCAAATTTGTAGTACATGTTAAACTCATCTGATGTTAAATGATACCGCAATAGGGACATATTTTGTGGGGAAGAATTGGCCTGATCACGTCCAGATAATGGAGATTCAGACCTCAATTCTTCCTGTTCTGAGGTGATATTTGGTGGAACAAGGGCAGGATTTGGCATATCCTGCATGTGTGTGCCTGGTGAAGCACTCGATTCCTTAGTTTCTAGTCCAGATGCACCTCCTGGAGTCAGCATGGGACCCCAACCACGAGTGATAGTTGATTTTTTATCCTGTGTACTGAATGCTTTACCTCCCATTGTTCTGATTGCATCCCTCCATGTTAGCTTTGGCTTGATCTGAAATATACACAGTACATTTTATTATAAATCAGTCGTTTGCCCAAATGAGCTTGTATCGATAACTGATTCATGGGCTTTTATCTTATTACAGAATATCTGTGTCACGAATGACCACATATGTTCCGTTTGTAGTAATTCCAATTCTCCTCATTCATGACTTATCAACAGGTTTGTAGCAAGACTAGCACTACAGGTGCTACTAGTGGAGCAGGACCTGTTTAACCTTCTGGAGCACTTCTGCTTTTTAGCAGGGTTCATATCGCTTAATCTTAAGTTTTCTGTGTAGTGTTTTGTAGATAATGGTTTGTCCTTCTGTCCTTTTTCTTTTGGCCATTGTATTGCTTGTCTTCACTTCTTAATTTTCAGTTTTTCACGTATCACGCTTCCGAGAAAATGTCCATTCATGGATCATGCTTAGACCCCTTTCAGAGAAGACTTTTGAAGTCAATCAGAAGCAAGACTTGTCAAAGGTCACCATGTTTTTCTTGCTTGATGAAGATTAAAAGAGGAATTTTTACAACCACTAATTATGGTGAACCTAGGGCAAATAGTTGATAAACTGAGCTGATCAGGAAAACATTACAATTGCAGACAACATAGAAAAGTAACACCTTTGTCTCGTCATTACAGTCTAGACAAAAATCATACGTAAATAAACATTAGTTTATAATACTTACCCCATCATCTTTCATTGATGGTTTTGGTACTTTAGGCTTTGGTGCCGTCAGGGACGCAAAATCCTGTCAAAAAACAGAACAAACTTGAACATTATTTCAGCCAGCCTTCAGTCTGTTCCTGTATACTTCACTAAGGTACTAGTACACAGAAATATTTTGCAATATGATAGATTAATCAAATGAAACATGTTGAAATAACATGGAATTCACATAAGGCCATGTAAAATTGATTGTTGGTTTCCCCTAACATAGGAAAATTTTTAAGGGTAGACAGGCAGGTTTTTTTTCTTTTTCTCAAGAGATATTGCAAATCAGGGTTTTGCTATCTTTCCTGTGAAGGTCAGAAAATATATCATAACGGTTTTGCTATGCCAAAAATTTTGCACCACTCTTATCTCGTTTGATAAATGCGAACATTTCTGTAAATGAACAGCCAGAATGGTTCCACTGGGCACACAGGCGGTGGCCATTTTATACATACTGTAGTACACGTTTCAGATCATGGTCATTTTACCAATATCATAAGTGCTTTGGCGATCTAGATCAATGACCTTGACATGTGGAAAAACATTGAAAAAGACACGACTGAAATTGCTTACAATAACAAAAATCTCCATATCACCGAGTTAGAAGACACACGGCTGGTATTTATTTTATTTTATTTATTAGTAATAAAAGATAACGACCCGGGTTAGGGGAAACCGACATTTTCTAATGGCTTAATAAAAGTCAATTTGAAAATTCATTTAATAAAAAAGCAACCCATTAAAAAATAAAACAACAATATATAAAAATAACAATGAGCTTAAAATAATCCATCTCTTTTAATTTTAATGTCATGTTTGTGATTTTGGTGTGGTATTACCGGTATTTCACTGCAAACAACAACTGATGGAGGAGCTTGGCATTGTTTATTGGTATAATAAACAATGCAAAACCTCTCCATCAGGCACAGGTGACCTTTGATGATTTTGGCTGTCCTGGTTTTATTGTTCCAAAGCACTTTTAAATGATTGGGCTTTCCAATCTTTCAATTTTGTGAGTACTTGATGAAAGTATTTCCAGAAATGTGTACTAAATTTGATATCTACGTTTTTATTGTACATGAAACTAAAGACAGATACAAAATAGATAGACTTACCTCTTTTGATACCTGGTTGGAAAACGTGACTCCAAAATATACTGTAGTATCAGTGTTAAGGATAACAATGAATAAAAGTATTGTTACCATGGTAATTAGTTGTGCTATAATGGTAAACTAACATCAAAGTAAAAAGTACAGATAATTTTATTTCTATATACATATATCAAAGAAATATATTTATGTGCAATACCAAAATCATTGAAATATTTTCTACATTGTCTATATAATAGAACAAATCAGCTTGAGTATTTAAAGAGGTGCACATGAGCTGTAGTTGAATTTTTGTTGAATAATTAAACTATTATCGTAATAGATATTTTTTTTAATAGTTTTTATAGATCCTGACATTGTTTTAATTACGTAAAAAGAAAGTATAACACATGATTTTCCTCAGTTGAGTTTTATGTACATGTAATACATGTATTATAGTCAAATAAAAATGAAATGGTCAGCGTGCCTGACAAAATCAAAAACTAGATGAAGTTTAATTTTTTGATGACTGTGTCTGGTAATAGATAATTATACTGACCAGGTTAGTGATATGACCATTAAATTGAACTAAAATAATATGTAAAGATTTTTGATTTTAAACAGACCACTAATTCAAGGTGACAGTTTAAGGCAGGTTTGACTGCAGTTAGAATCCCAACAGCCATACAATAATCATGCATGGAAACGAAACCCTTTGGTATATTTTTTAACATGTAGCATAGAAAAACTTCACATTGCATCAATTACAACCAATGCGAACTCTGCTATGACACCAAAAAAAAAAATGTTTACAAGAAACTGGGCTGAGCCTGTGTCGCTCACCTTTCATTCTGCTTTGAGGAAACTTAATACAAAACCTTCCATACATATAGATGCTTCCTACCAAGTTTCGGATCATATGGCTAAGCAGTTTCAAAGGAGAAGATTTTTTAGAAATTGACCAATCAGAAACAAGAATTGCATGTGGTGGCCATGTTTGCTAACTGATCGGGACGAAATGAGCAATCTTCAGAGGACATTCCATAGATGCTTCATACCAAGTTTCGGTGGTAGCCATGTTTGTTAACTGATCGGGACAAAATGAGCAATCTTCATAGAGGACATTTCATAGATGATTCCTATCAAGTTTCGGTTCATTTGGCCAAGCGGTTTCTGAGGAGAAGATTTAAAAAAATCGGTCAATCAGAAACAAGAATTGCCTGTGGCGGCCATGTTTGGTAATGGATCATAACAAAATGTGCAATCTTTAGAGAGGACCTTCCATAGATGCTTCCTACCAAGTTTCAGTTCATTTGGCTGAGGGTTTTCAGAGGAGATGATTAAAATGTGAAAAGTAAACGGATGACAGACGACGGACATCAAATGATGGCAAAAGCTCATATTGCCTTTGGCAAGGTTTGCTAAAAAGAATATTAAAATGTGAATACCTACTTGTAATGTATAGAATAAACATGTTACACTATATCAGCATTAGTTAATTTCTATGGGAGATAATGGCAAGAGTTAACTTTCTTTTAACAGAGGCATAGATGCCAACCCCTTTTTGGTGCAATCAGTAACAAAAAGTTGAGATGTCAGTAATTTGTGATTTTTTTCAGTAATCATAATTTTTCATAATTTTTTTTTAACATATTCGTACTACAGACTAGGCACAAAGTGATGAGCAAATGATTTCCTTTATTTGTGACAACTAGATGCAAAATTGATGAGCAACAAAAAGAAATAAAAAGTTAAGTTTTAATACATGTTATGTATGTTCACTTACAAATGTATTCTATGCTTCAACTTACTGTCAATAGAAATTAAAATTTCCTGAAGTGGCCCTCCCTCACCCTCCGATAGAATAATTAATGTCTAATTCTGGAGTGCCTGATATGTTGTTGACTTGGCACTTTTCAACTGTTTTGTTGTATATGTGTGTTCATCCTGACCACCGTGCTGAATGGACATGTCTTGTTTGCAATATTTGCAAAAAGCATAATGTTCCCATGTCGATTTCATAAGGCAAGAGAACTCAATACAATATTCGGGACGAAATGTTTGTCCCAATTTCCTTTTTTTCGCTGCAGAAGCTTCACTTGTTCCCTTAGACATCGTGAAACTGACAAAAACGTGCTGTGTTCATTAACTACTCGGGATCGAACAAGAAATGGATAGATCGTTTTCTACTATAGATAGTCCCGAGAATCCCAAAAGTATTAAATAATCGAAATCCCTCAAGCGCTTACCTTTATGCGATTTTAACAGAAAATGAAGCGTCTAAATGATCACAATGATATTTAAATCGGGAACGGTTCTGGGCCGGCAATAATCGGAAATCCATAACAAGTAGACCGTTGACCGTAACACCGTAATTTTGGCCCGAAATTCGTAACAATTACGGAAAAATCGTAATGGTTGGTATCTATGCAGAGGAGAAGATTTTTTAGAAATCAACCAATCAGAAACAAGAATTGCCTGTGGCCACCATGTTTGCTAACCGATCGGGACAAAATTAGCAATCTTTATAGAGGACCTTCTATAGATGTTTCCTACCAAGTTTTGATTCAATTGCCTAAGCAGTTTCAGGAAAGAAGATTTTTAGAAATCGACCAATCAGAAACAAGAATGCCTTGTGGCAGCCATGTTTGTTAACAAATCGGGACGAAATGAGCACTCTTTATAGAGAACCTGCCTTAGATGCTTTCTACCAAATTTCAGTTCATTTGGGAAAGCAGTTTCAGAGGAGAAGATTGTTTAGAAATCAACCAATCAGAAACAAGAATGGCCTGTGGTGGCCATGTTTGTTAACGGATCGGGACGAAATGATCAATCTTTATAGAGGACCTTCCATAGATGCTTCCTACCAAGTTTCGGTTCATTTGGCCAAGCGGTTTCAGAGGAGAAGATTTTATATAAACAGCTGCGCCAAGAGCGCATGATACACCCGTCGTCAACATTCATACAATATTTGTAAAGACTTTCTTTCCCATAACTCTTGAATGAAAAATCTAAATTTCACCAAAAAGTATACAGACCGTAAGACTATCAATTCCAATAACTGTGCGAAGTTTGAAGTGAATTGGCCAAGGGGTTCTCAATTTACAGCGCGACATACGAAAAATCGCCTACAATTTGTTGAATAAAGTCCCATAACTCTGGAATGAAAAATCGAAATTTCACCAAAAAGTATACAGACCGTAAGACTATCAATTCCAATAACTGTGCGAAGTTTGAAGTGAATTGGCCAAGGGGTTCTCAATTTACAGTGCGACATACGAAAAATCGCCTACAATTTGATGAATAAAGTCCCATAACTCTGGAATGAAAAATCGAAATTTCACCAAAAAGTATACAGACCGTAAGACTATCAATTCCAATAACTGTGCGAAGTTTGAAGTGAATTGGCCAAGGGGTTCTCAATTTACAGTGCGACATACGAAAAATCGCCTACAATTTGATGAATAAAGTCCCATAACTCTGGAATGAAAATTCGAAATTTCACCATAAAGTATACAGACCGTAAGACCATCAATTCCAATAACTCTGTGAAATTTGAAGTGAATTGGCCAAGGGGTTCTTAAGTTAGAGCGTGACATGTGAAACGGACGGACAGACAGACATTGGTATACCATAATACGTCCCGTCTTAAAGACGGGCGTACAAAAAATCAGCCAATCAGAAACAAGAATTGCCTGTGGCAGCCATGTTTGTTAATGGACAGGGACAAAATGTGCAATCTTTAGAGAGGACCTTCTATAGATGCTTCCTACGAAGTTTCAGTTCATTTGGCCGAGGGGTTTCAGAGGAGAAGATTAAAATGTGAAAAGTTAACGGACGATGGACGCCAAGTGATGGCAAAAGTTCATATTGCCTTTGGCAAGGTGAGCTAAAAAAAGGTGCAGTAAACAAGTCCCTATGCATACTGCAACTTACTTGAAACAAAAGCAAAACAATTTTCATTTACATTTGACAACAACACTCCAATAATTGCAAGATTATTCTTCATCTTGATGTAGACATGTTTAGACTAAATATTCCAGTATTTTGTAATTATTGAAGTGATGTCAAATGAAAATGAAAATTTAACATAATAAAATTTACAACCCTGCTTACATAGGTATCCACTTAAATAATTCTACTGACACTCAACTACATGTACCAGGTGTTGCTTCACAATTTTTAATAAAAAAAAAGGATATGTTTTGTATTTGCCTTTGCGTTTCATTTGCACATGTGGAAAGAGAATTCTAATGGCTCTATTACACTGTATTCCCCAGTGTTGTACTTCAGAGTCATCAATCTTACGTCCCAGGATATGTAACACGTCATCCCTAGATACACCGGCCTCCATATCACCTCTCCATCTTACTATAGCTGAAAGTAAAATACAACAATATTAAAAAGTTTAGAAATTATATGTCTAACAGTCGCTATCTTACTGCTGACAGTACCACAGTCTATGCATATGGAATGAATAAAAAGACAGAGCAACCAGTAACCTTTGAAGAATTCAGTAATACATTTGTATAGATGTCATCATTCCCAACCCTCCTGTGCTTTTATGTGAATGGAACATCGTAGTATTGGAAGAAACAAAACATTTTTGTGGTTTACAGTACATTGGTTTCCTCATTTGGCTATTGCATTTGCACCGAGCTTGACCTAGATACTAACAAGGGCAACGCAAAGCGTGGCGTATCCCCTCACCTAAAAATTTGATCTGGTGACCTTGACCTTTGACCTTGAAAATCAATAGGGTTCCAGATTCTCTTAAGGACTAAGTATGTACCAAGTTTGGTCAAAATCCATTGAAGGATGTTGATTCTAGTGTTCACAAGGATGTTACGGAAGGACGGTAGCGTTACTATATCCCTTCGCAACTTTTTTGGCGAGGGGATAATAATTGTCATATCCAATGACTCACTTCGAACCTAGGCGGACCCTGACAACTCTCCTATTTTTACACCCCTCGAACCTAAAAAAAAACTAGATATGCCCCTGGTCATATACCAATAAGAATGGCAAATTTAACGAATAAGGCACCTTCCTTACTCCACTACCACATTATATATGTTAAGCTTTTAAATTTGGAGGGAGAGGGCAGTTGGTGATACTCTCCACTTACTGTGCAAGTGTTGTAATATTCTGTCCATATCTTGAGTCATATCTCGTAAAGGTGAAAAATCAACGTCATTTCCATCAGTGGCATTCTGGGAAGTCTCTTGTTCCTGTTGAACTTGTTCAATCAGAGCTACACCAAAGAAATATGTTGTTCCCTTGTCAAGGAATCAATACAATGTATATGCTTAAATCTAAAGTGTCTTCTCAAAAAGCATAAACAAAATTTCAGGATGTCGATCTCTCAACAATATCATCACTGTGAGAACAGGCGTTACTTTTAGTGAACGAGTGACCAAGTGGTAGCTGTTTAATGCCAAATGAATTTTTTGCAGATGTCATTGTTAAAACAAGCTATATTTGAATGAGATGATGATGTCTGCTTTGTACTATACCAACACGCTTAGTTGGATATTCATATTGCATGCTCACGGAAACAACAGTTCACGGATAGACATGTAGGTCCACACTGACACATTATCCTGAATCTGAACAAACATGTCTCACTCAGACATTGCTCTTACTCCTTAATGATGGATGTTTAGTGGACAAGCAGCCATTATCAATTTGATAGTCTTTGGATTAACACAACTGTGGCTCCAGTGAGAAAATGAGAAATTTTTCAGCTATATCATGGCGAGAACAAGTTACATTCGATGAGATGAAAACGATATCCGCTTTGTACTAGACCAACACAGTGAAATGCATTTTTATAGTGCTATTGGGTAGACATGTCGTTCCTCTCATACACATAATTCAGATTCCGAGTCAACCAGTCTTTGCTCTTTCTCATTAATGCTGCATGCTAAGCGGGGAAGCAAAACATACCAATTTTATAGTCTCTGGTTTGACCAGACCGGGGATCGAACCCACAATCTACCGCACTGGACTCAGTGGAGACGAGCATGCTAACCATTACATAACCGATGCAGTTCCATTGCTCAAACCCAGCATCTGCCACCCTTGAGGCAAGCATGTTAACTATTATTACTTTTAGATGGGATGAAGATGCGTCAATATCGTGGTTGTGATCGTATAACTTACATATTGTTTAAAATGGCACAAAACACCATAATGCAACCTAGAACCCTACATAACTTTTTTTCAAGGATATTTCTTAAATTTTCCTTTACGTTGTGCCAAGCTGTCAGGATACAATTCCCTCAGAGCTTTGTTACAAGCTGGTCCCCATGTAGAAATCTCTGGTTCATTAACCATCACACTGACCTTCTGTAGTAACAAGTCACGTGACACATTACCTCGTGGGTGGGCCACCAATATTTCTGAAATTATTAAAGTGATATTTAAGACAACATTTGAATGTCATGTCTAGCTAGAAGATTGTCAATTTGTTACCATTCAAAACACACAGTCGGATCAAGATTTTGATAGTATTTGGTACATCATACTCCTAATTTTAAATCAGTGTGTTGTATAAGGTAGTCATAAAAAAAATTCTTGAAATTTACAAAAATGTACTGCCTGTAAATATTAAAATATTGGTACACCTGAAAAAGTCCTCAAAACATATGCAGATTTTCTGTTCTGTATTTGTACTCCTACTAAAAAAAAATAGCCAATCAGAACACTGTATTAAATAAATACTTAGTTCTTAATTGATGATTTTGGAGGACGACCACAAAAATCACACTCGAAAGTTTTATGGCCCTGATATTTATGACAATGTTGCAATACAAGATTTTAGAATTCCAATCATAAAACATATTGTACCTGGAAGCAACTCCCCGATTCTCTGGACTTTCCATTGTTCTGTTTTACAGTCAGAGTATCCAGTTTCTGTGGGATAGTCTGTCTGATCTGGTTCGTGTTCCGTCTCAAAATGTACCCTGAAAAATCAAGTTATGAGGCATCAACAATGAAAGCACCATTGTTCTGTCTCAAAATGTACCCTGAAAAATCAAGTTAGAGGCATCAACAATGAAAGCACCATTGTTCTGTCTCAAAATGTACATTGTTCTGCTAATTTACCAAATTGTATTTTAATTTGACAAAGTAATTTTTTTTAAATATGACAGTGGAACAGGAACTGCTACCCTTCCTGAACACTCGAGTTCACCTCTGGTTTTTAGTGGGGTTCGTGTTGCTCAATCTTTAAGTTTTCTGTGTCATGCTTAGAGACCATTGTTTGTAATTTTGCCCTTTTTTCTTTTGGTCAATGTATGGTCTGTCCTTCTTTGATTTACATGTTCTGATTACCCTTTTGGCATCTTCACACTTTTCTTACAACGTATGACCTTACAACCTTATTTTTATTATTGTATTTATTTATTGTTTTTACAATGTACAACACACTTATAGCCTTACAATGTTTGTACTTTCGGTTTACACGAGCTAAAAAAAATATCTCCTTGAACATGTCAAATTTGAAAAATAACCTCAATGAGCAGAGGCACCTTATATGAATACTTTACCTGTACTCTGTGATGTCATTACACACAAATGGACAAAGTGAACACCTGTACATATACATGCTACTACGGTACAATTCACTCTCCACAGATTTAGAGATGTAATCTGTAAGACTAGGCTTCACAGCACTAGCTTCGGCAGATTTTTTAATTTCTTTATTGTCAATATTTTCAGATCTTTCACTCTCTTTATCTACAATGATATTTTGTTCTTCAGATTTAATTTGAGGAGATTCATTTTCCACAGAAGATTTGTCATTAATCTCACTTTTACGAGATTCATCCTTTTCAAGTGAATTAAGTTTTATGGGGGGAAATTGGGAACTTGATACTTGTATTTTAAACTTTGAATCAATGTCAACCTTTTCAGACAGCTTTGTTAGTTCTATATATTTTCTGGACACTTTGCTTGACGTTGGCTGCTGTACGATGTCAGAATCATCTGACCAATCATCTTCTTTCTTTGATTCTGCGTTTTTCAATCTGCTTACGACTTTTCTCTTCCGTCTGTTTGAAGAATGACCGTTATCATTTGAATCTATTGACATAGCATTTGTTTCCGTTTCCATCACAACTTCGAGTGCTTCCTTGGGTTGTCTTACTTGCTCAGCCTCAGCGATCATTACATTATCGTCATTAGAACTGCTATCATTCGTACCCTCTCTGGATTCTTTATTTGATTCAATATTATTCTCTTTAACATCTCCTTCACTAGTTATTGATTCATTAGATAACCTCTTATTTATGTAGTAGTTGATTTTTTCATCCAAAAATGACATAAAATGTCCTCTTTTACCGTACTTTTTAACTAAAGAGCTCTCATTGGGATTGTCCGTTTTAACACCGTCATTTTGTTCTGCTATCGTCACCTTAACTAAATGGGAGGAACCATTACAATGTTCAGTAAACATGACCTTCATCTGTGATTTCCAGTTACAAACTTGGCAAAAGTAAATAATGTTACCTCCCTCACGTATCAATTTTGTATATTTACCAAATTCTGAAGTTGAACATGGAACGAGATTGTTTGCTAAGCTCCCTGTTGGACTGGCATCCGATGCTATTTGATTTGTGAGTTTTAGAAGATTTGCAGAATCGTTTGGGGAGGATGGTGATATAGTTTGTTCGACTCCATGTGCAATGACAACATGAGGGTCTTGTTCAACTTCTTCTACATTTTTTGCTTTTTTTTGTCTTCTGTTGTTCTTTTCCTTTCTTCCTTTCTTCCGTTTTGGCACATCAATCCCATTTAACTCTACATGATCTGTTGTTATCTGCCAAGCAATTTCAAACTCATTTTCTTCTGAACTGTTCTCATCTTCACTCACAAAATCTGAATGCATGAGCTTCTTGTGAGACCATAAATCTTCCTTTGTACGAAATTTCAATTTGCAATTTCTGCATTTTTTCAAAGCGTCGCTATCCTGTAAATGAGTATAGTTCATGTGAGAAAGGAAACTTTCTTCCGACGTTAAAATCGATGGCAATGAAGTGCAAAGTTTACATTTGTACAATATTTCGGCAAATATTTTGACATTTTGAAATGAGTTCTCCAGCAAATTTTGTGGTTCTCGCTTTATTATTAAATCCATCTTATTTTAGCATAACAACTGGATCAATCCAATTTTCACTTGTTGTCAATTTAATGATAACTGTAAAGTTAAATTCCCTACAATAGAAAGAAAAAAAATAGTGTGAAGATTTATATTATAAAAGAAAAATGACAAATATTGAATTAATGCAGTAATGTACCGCATCTCATATAATTAGTTTAAAACTAGACAGAATGCAGGCCTAAACAAAGCAAACTATAACACATCAAAGATCCTTGCAACTCGACTAGATGAGTCCTGGTGTTTAATGCGACTTTCAACAATATTTCAGTTAAATTGGTGGAGGAAACAGGAGTACCCGGAGAAAACCACTGATCTATCACAAGTCATTGACAAACTTTATCTTATAATGCTGCATCGAGCACACTTCGCCTCAGCAGGATTCAAACTCACCATGTTAGTGGTGATTGGCACTGATAATTTGATTCGGATCAGTACATTCAAATTTCCATTTCGAGGACGGATAGTTAAGGAAATTCTTATAGAGATCTAACTGTATACATGTAGATGCATTTCCCTAATTTCTATCACATCCAAATGCAAGTAACTAAGATAAGTCGTTGTTGATAATCAGTATAAATTTCCTGTAAACATATGTAAGTTGGTTATTCAATCTAAGACAAAAAAAATTCATGGCATTACATTCTGAAATTTTTCTGATAAAAAATGCTTTAGGATTTAAAAATGGCACAGAATTTGATGCAAGTAAAAAAAAGTTGTCTTTACAAACTGACATTATATGGGGACTACGTATACCCATTATTTGTTACACTGAACTCAATCTGTGAATAAACTTTGATTCGATAAACGTAGCAAGTATTAACGATTTCTAATGCATTTTACGTGACTGAAAAGGCAACACAGATTATTAGTTGTCGCATATGCACCGGACTACAGCCATACTTGTTAACCCTCCCCCTTTGCACGGGAGTCTCTCGCGTAAGACTAGAGCCTTATCTCCCGAATGGACTGGGTCATAAATCTCCCGCACACACCTTTCCTCCCACACAATCTCCCCCCAACAAAAAAATTGTTTACTTTCTTCAGTCGCCATATTTGTTTACAATCGATCGGCTATTTCCGTCAATATGTTTCGTATCAATTTTTTTCGAGTTTCTCTAGACTTTCGGTTCAGGAATACGAAAATGATTGCTGTTTACGTAATCGAACAGATAACAACACCAGTTAGAAATGTACATTCTCGGTGAGTACTATTCAGATTTAGCTTTAAATAAGATTTGTTTCTGGCATTTTATAACGATGTCTCAATCAACAAAGAGAAGGTCGAATTCGGGAGAGATCTCCCCCCCTAGCAGTTCCCAGAGATTTAGGACAGCAAGTAGGTTAATTGCTTGATATTTAATGCCAACTTTAGCAGTATTTCAGTTATGCTACAACGTCGGCCTAGTCACAATCAGATGCACATTTCACACTAAGTCTGTGTTATAGTCTTTACAGGATAATAGAATTAAAGACATTAATTATTGTATTTTGGGTTTAAATTGTACCAGAGGAATAGAGCTTCAAGGTGCAGACTGAAGATTGGGTAAGTGAACAACCATATAAAAAATGTTTCAGAATATATGTGACAAAAGTTGCAAAAAACTAACGTTATGTTGTTTCATTCAAAATTTTACTATTTTCACCAGTTTATTGTAAAAAACTATAAGTGCCCTGATCTTAGTTTTTGCTATTTTATTAAAGAAAATTTTCTTATCTTTCTTTTGTAAGTTGTTGCAAGCAAATATGATGATTGGTTGCAGAGTTATGACAAAAATGCAAAGACCCCTGATCGTTATGAAATTTTCATTATCAATTTTAAGCTTGTTCAGAAGAAGAAACCAGAGGCTCTCAAGAGCCTGTATCGTTCACCTGGTTATAAAAAAAAACCAATTGGTCCTATGTAAAAACTATGTCCTGCAGTGGTAGTCATCTTGGAATTACGATCAACATAAAAAACACAAAGTTTGTAAAGGACCTTCCAATGATAGATGTACAGTTTAGGTTCAATCAGTGCAATAGCTTCAGAGAAGAATATATTTCTGTATTTTCCCCATATGGTCCTGTGTTAATACTATGACCTGTGGTGGCAGCCATCTTGGATTTCCGATCGGCATAAAAAACAGAAACTTTGTAGAGGACCTTCCAATGATCATTCCTGGGCAGTTTGGTTTCAACTGTCCAAGTGGTTTCAGAGAAGAAGCGTTTTGAAACATTTTTCCCATAGGGTCCAATGTTAAACTAAGTCCTGCCGTAGCTGCCATTTTGAATTTCATATCAGAACAAAAAACGTAAAGTTTGTAGAGGACCATCCAATGAACTTTCATGTACAGTTTGGCTTTAATAATATTTGTAGTTTCTGAGTAGAAGGCATTTGAACATTTTCCCATAGGGTCCAATGTTAATCTATGTATTGCGGTGGTGGCCATCTTGGATTTCCGATCGGCATAAAAAACACACACCTTGTAGAGGACCTTCCATTGATTCTTCCTGGGCAGTTTGGTTTCAATTATCCAAGTGGTTTCAGAGAAGAAGCGTTTTGAAACATTTTTTCCATAGGGTCCAATGTTAAACTAAGTCCTGCCGTAGCCGCCATTTTGAATTTCATATCGGAACAAAAAATGTAAAGTTTGTAGAGGACCATCCAATGAACATTCATGTACAGTTTGGCTTTAATAATATTTGTAGTTTCTGAGAAGAAGGCATTTGAACATTTTCCCATAGGGTCCAATGTTAATCTATGTATTGCGGTGGCAGCCATCTTGGATTTCCGATCGGCATAAAAAGCATAAAATTTGTAGAGGACCTTCCAATGATCATTCCTGGGCAGTTTGGTTTCAACTGTCCAAGTGGTTTCAGAGAAGAAGCGTTTTGAAACATTTTCCCCATAGGGTCCAATGTTAAACTAGGTCCTGTCGTAGCCGCCATTTTGAATTTCATATCGGAACAAAAAACGTAAAGTTTGTAGAGGACCATCCAATGAACATTCATGTACAGTTTGACTTTAATCATATTTGTAGTTTCTGAGAAGAAGGCATTTGAACATTTTCCCATAGGGTCCAATGTTAATCTATGTCCTGCGGTGGCAGCCATCTTGGATTTCCAATCGGCATAAAAAAACAGAAAATTTGTAGAGGACCTTCCAATGATCATTCCTGGGCAGTTTAGTTTCAACTGTCCAAGTGGTTTCAGAGAAGAAGCATTTTGAAACATTTTTCCCATAGGGTCCAATGTTAAACTAAGTCCTGCCGTAGCCGCCATTTTGAATTTCATACCGGAACAAAAAACGTAAAGTTTGTAGAGGACCATCTAATGAACATTCATGTATAGTTTGGCTTTAATCATATTTGTAGTTTCTGAGAAGAAGGCATTTGAATATTTTCCCATAGGGTCCAATGTTAATCTATGTCCTGCGGTGGCGGCCATATTGGATTTCCGATCGGCATAAAAAACAGAAACTTTGTAGAGGACCTTCCAATGATCATTCCTGGGCAGTTTGGTTTCAACTGTCCAAGTGGTTTCAGAGAAGAAGCGTTTTGAAACATTTTTCCCATAGGGTCCAATGTTAAACTAAGTCCTGCCGTAGCTGCCATTTTGAATTTCATATCAGAACAAAAAACGTAAAGTTTGTAGAGGACCATCCAATGAACATTCATGTACAGTTTGGCTTTAATAATATTTGTAGTTTCTGAGTAGAAGGCATTTGAACATTTTCCCATAGGGTCCAATGTTAATCTATGTATTGCGGTGGTGGCCATCTTGGATTTCCGATCGGCATAAAAAACACACACCTTGTAGAGGACCTTCCATTGATTATTCCTGGGCAGTTTGGTTTCAATTATCCAAGTGGTTTCAGAGAAGAAGCGTTTTGAAACATTTTTCCCATAGGGTCCAATGTTAAACTAAGTCCTGCCGTAGCCGCCATTTTGAATTTCATATCGGAACAAAAAATGTAAAGTTTGTAGAGGACCATCCAATGAACATTCATGTACAGTTTGGCTTTAATAATATTTGTAGTTTCTGAGAAGAAGGCATTTGAACATTTTCCCATAGGGTCCAATGTTAATCTATGTATTGCGGTGGCAGCCATCTTGGATTTCCGATCGGCATAAAAAGCATAAAATTTGTAGAGGACCTTCCAATGATCATTCCTGGGCAGTTTGGTTTCAACTG
Source organism: Bathymodiolus brooksi (assembly GCA_963680875.1). NCBI lineage: Eukaryota > Metazoa > Mollusca > Bivalvia > Mytilida > Modiolidae > Bathymodiolus > Bathymodiolus brooksi. The sequence goes on from OY804588.1 coordinate 47,748,208, forward strand.
TCCAAGTGGTTTCAGAGAAGAAGCGTTTTGAAACATTTTCCCCATAGGGTCCAATGTTAAACTAGGTCCTGTCGTAGCCGCCATTTTGAATTTCATATCGGAACAAAAAACGTAAAGTTTGTAGCGGACCATCCAATGAACATTCATGTACAGTTTGATTTTAATCATATTTGTAGTTTCTGAGAAGAAGGCATTTGAACATTTTCCCATAGGGTCCAATGTTAATCTATGTCCTGCGGTGGCAGCCATCTTGGATTTCCAATCGGCATAAAAAAACAGAAAATTTGTAGAGGACCTTCCAATGATCATTCCTGGGCAGTTTAGTTTCAACTGTCCAAGTGGTTTCAGAGAAGAAGCATTTTGAAACATTTTTCCCATAGGGTCCAATGTTAAACTAAGTCCTGCCGTAGCCGCCATTTTGAATTTCATACCGGAACAAAAAACGTAAAGTTTGTAGAGGACCATCTAATGAACATTCATGTATAGTTTGGCTTTAATCATATTTGTAGTTTCTGAGAAGAAGGCATTTGAATATTTTCCCATAGGGTCCAATGTTAATCTATGTCCTGCGGTGGCAGCCATCTTGGATTTCCGATCGGCATAAAAAACAGAAACTTTGTAGAGGACCTTCCAATGATCATTCCTGGGCAGTTTGGTTTCAACTGTCCAAGTGGTTTCAGAGAAGAAGCATTTTGAAACATTTTTCCCATAGGGTCCAATGTTAAACTAAGTCCTGCCGTAGCCGCCATTTTGAATTTCATATCGGAACAAAAAACCTTAAGATTGTAGAGGACCATCCAATGAACATTCATGTACAGTTTGGCTTTAATCATATTTGTAGTTTCTGAGAAGAAGGCATTTGAATATTTTCCCATAGGGTCCAATGTTAATCTATGTCCTGCGGTGGCAGCCATCTTGGATTTCCGATCGGCATAAAAAACAAAAAGTTTGTAGAGGACCTTCCAATGATCATTCCTGGGCAGTTTGGTTTCATCTGTCCAAGTGGTTTCAGAGAAGAAGCATTTTGAAACATTTTTCCCATAGGGTCCAATGTTAAACTAAGTCCTGCCGTAGCCGCCATTTTGAATTTCATATCGGAACAAAAAATGTAAAGTTTGTAGAGGACCATCCAATGAACATTCATGTACAGTTTGGCTTTAATCATATTTGTAGTTTCTGAGAAGAAGGCATTTGAACATTTTCCCATAGGGTCCAATGTTAATCTATGTATTGCGGTGGCGGCCATCTTGGATTTCCGATCGACATAAAAAACAGAAACTTTGTAGAGGACTTTCCAATGATCTTTCCTGGGCAGTTTGGTTTCAATTGTCCAAGTGGTTTCAGAGAAGAAGCGTTTTGAAACATTTTTCCCATAGGGTCCAATGTTAAACTAAGTCCTGCCGTAGCCGCCATTTTGAATTTCATACCGGAAAAAAAACCTTAAGATTGTAGAGGACCATCCAATGAACATTCATGTACAGTTTGGCTTTAATCATATTTGTAGTTTTTGAGAAGAAGACATTTGAATATTTTCCCATAGGGTCCAATGTTAATCTATGTCCTGCGGTGGTGGCCATCTTGGATTTCCGATCGGCATAAAAAACAGAAACTTTGTAGAGGACCTTCCAATGATCATTCCTGGGCAGTTTGGTTTCAACTGTCCAAGTGGTTTCAGAGAAGAAGCATTTTGAAACATTTTTCCCATAGGGTCCAATGTTAAACTAAGTCCTGCCGTAGCCGCCATTTTGAATTTCATATCGGAACAAACAACCTTAAGATTGTAGAGGACCATCCAATGAACATTCATGTACAGTTTGGCTTTAATCATATTTGTAGTTTCTGAGAAGAAGGCATTTGAATATTTTCCCATAGGGTCCAATGTTAATCTATGTCCTGCGGTGGCAGCCATCTTGGATTTCCAATCGGCATAAAAAACAGAAACTTTGTAGAGGACTTTCCAATGATCATTCCTGGGCAGTTTGGTTTCAACTGTCCAAGTGGTTTCAGAGAAGAAGCATTTTGAAACATTTTCCCCATAGGGTCCAATGTTAAACTAAGTCCTGCCGTAGCCGCCATTTTGAATTTCATATCGGAACAAAAAACCTTAAGATTGTAGAGGACCATCCAATGAACATTCATGTGCAGTTTGGCTTTAATCATATTTGTAGTTTCTGAGAAGAAGGCATTTGAACATTTTCCCATAGGGTCCAATGTTAATCTATGTCCTGCGATGGCGGCCATCTTGGATTTCCGATCGGCATAAAAAACAGTAACTTGGTAAAGGACATTCCAATGATCATTCCTGTACAGTTTAGGTTCAGTCAGTTCATTAGTTTCAGAGAAGAAGATCTTTGAAATTTCAGCCAATCAGAGCATATTATTGGCCTTGGCAGCCATATTGAATATCCGACTGGAACGAAAAACAGTAACTTTGTCTTTGTAGAGGACCATCCAAGGAACATTCCTGCTACGTTTGGTTCCAATCGGCCCAGTGGTTTCGGAGAAGAAACTTGAAATGTGAAAAGTTTACAGACGACGGACGCCAAGTGATGGCAATAGTTCACTAGGTGAACTAAAAAAAGAGAGAAAAATGAAGAAAATTGCATACATTAAGATGTTTTCTGTTTACTTACTCATGTCTTAACTGAGAATATCTCTCAAAATTAGGTTGGCAGAGCTTTTTTCTGAGTAAAATGGGTTATATTAGATTGCCGAATTTTGTTAGAAAAGTGTCTTGTCCGTAGACATGCATTATCTTAGTAAACTGAAAGTGTAATGACATTTCTGTTGCAATGCTGAGAACTTGTTATTGTGTAGATATGAAAACATGGTAAGACATCATTTTTACCATCACTACTATACACCAGTATTGGGCACAAAGTCCAAAATATCTTGTCCGTAGACATAATTTAAACTCTTATTCTAGGCAATTAATGGTCAATATGTTCTTTTAATCATAATCAGCTGCGCTGTACTCTTGAAATTAATGTATTTAATTAATGATCAGTCATTTTATTATCAGACTGAACTAAAATATACATGGCAATAATGGAAAATGTAAAAAAAAGTCATGACTTTTCAGTGGAAAAAACTAGATACCATTTAATTCTACTGCTCTATTTTTAGTTGTTTACTGACTTAAAATGTTGAATAAAACAAAGAAATGAACAAGTCTTTCTTAATCTTAAGTAGTATGTTGCAATTCCTGATTTAATAAATGAGAGAGTGGTGTCTACGGACAAGACACAGTATCAGATGATGTGTATAAAATCAACATGATGTTGGCTTAGGAATGGAAATACTATTAAAAATTATTAATTACTTCTAAAGTAATATAAGTATACATTTTTAAAAGGGTGTGGACATAACACATGACTTAATTCTCTCCCTTACTTTAAGGAATATAACTATTATAGATCAGCTGAAAGTTTTAACGAAACAATAAATTTCAAGCATTTTATAAACTATATGGTCAACAATATACAAGGCACATATAATGTTTAATGTAGCTACAAACTGGTGTGTACTTCTATAGTTTAGCATTTTCAACAAAATGTTACTGTAAAATTTATTTTCTAAGACTAAGAGAATGCATGTCTACAATTTACAAACAGAAATTTCTAACATTTTTTTGTTTGTTTCAGAAGAATTAGAAAAAAACATTGATTTAGGAGAGGGAAAAACCAAAAAAAAAAAAGGAAAGATCTCTACAAAGTCAATAAGAATGAAAAGATACAGGCAAAAACATAAAACCAATTCAGCAAAGTACGACAAAATGAAAAAAAAAAGATAGAGACGAAAACAGCCAAAAAGAAAGATCGAAGAAGAAAAAACGATTGAATGACAATCGAAAACTTCTAAATGATAGAATAAAATGGAAAATGCAGAAAAAGAACATACAGGAAAGCAAACAAAAAACCTTATGGCAATGAAAATAATATTAGCATGGACAAAACAAAACTGTTTCAAATAAAGGTAGTACTGTCAACAAGAACTGAATGCTAGGGAAAGAAAGAGGGAAAAGTGCTACACTAAAGACACAAAATTGGCATTTGGCATTAGAACTGAAGAAAACATACTTGAACAATCCTTCCAATGATCACAGAAATAGCACCACAGAAAATTCTCCAGGACATCAGAATGGAGGGCAACCAAAAAGGCCTAGAAGGCAATCCCCCTAGATGATCTATTGTGCTAACTAAATTAATCATCTCCCAAAGTATAAGGAAACATATGGAAGATACATGTAGAGGAGTTGTATTAAAACACGGAAGAGGTAATAAGACAGTATACAAGTGAGTGAAGCTCTAATGGAATCCGATAAAAGTAGTGTTCAAGAAGTGAAAAAAGGGATTCATGTAATCTGACTAGGAATAAAGTAAATGCCATGAAAGCCAGCTGATAAATACCACAAATGAGACTGAAGACATGAAAGAAATGGTGATGAAGAATCAGAATGGTGGAAATTTGAACCAAGAAAACATAGAAAGCACATAGTTAAAGAAGACATAAAAGAGAAGGCTTAAAATGTTTACCTGTAAGGTCAGATCAGTAGAGAAGTACCAAACAAAAAAGACACTGTGAACATGGATAATGGCCGAGTCAACAGATACATTATGACCATGACACTAGCAGAGTTTTTTGTAATTGTTCAAATTTGTGTTTTTTCAAGCTTAGCTACAACTACATTTGTAAAAATGATACTTATTCTTATTGTATCTTTGTTTAAGTAACATTTGAAACAATTCTGTTTGTTTTAATTGATGACAATATAAAAACATATTGTTAATAAAAAAAAAAACTCAGCATATCATTGTCCTGTCCGTAGACGTAGGATTACTCATATTATTTGAGACTTTTTTTCTACAAAAAACTATGCAAGTGATTATTATTTATGATAACAGAAATAGTCAACATTTCAAAATATACAACAAATTCATATACATGTATATTAAAAAGACTTTTATCTTATTTGTGCAGTACAGTTTGTATTTGAATTTACTATAAAAAAAATTCAAAGTCGAGTTACAACTTAAAAATTGAATTGTTTCTGGTTTGATGTTTATCCAATAAACATTTGAAACATTTATAATTGCTTTTATTCCTAACAGTATTAAAACTTACCGAATAGTTACATATAAGCCATTAAGGGAAAATGTCCTGTCCGTAGACAAAATTCAGTGAATAATGTACTCAAGTTTAAATTTCGATAAGTGTACAACCGTTCGCCCAAGAATAATAAACTATATATCAAATGAAAGGAATTTAAAAATCCTTTCCAGAAAAGTGAAGAATTTAGCACTTCAGACAAAATTGATTGAATTAGATTATTCCAAAGATACTTCATGCATCAAAATGTAGACAAGAACTTGACAAAATTCATATTTTTCAGCAAAAATTAATGTTGACCATGATGAAATGCACAATATTATTGAAACTATGTACCTCTATCACAGGGGCTTGTTACGATTTTTTTTCTTTTTCCGAGTACTCTAAAAACCACAAGGGAGGAATCTAAAATGTCAAATTTTCATACAACACTTTTTCAAAATAGTTTTGTATTGGTGTCTTGACCTCATTCGCCATAATATTGGTACTAAATTGAAGCTTAATAAATATATTTTTGATATTTCGATTCCTTTTTGTCATCATCTTTATCTATCTGCAACTTTAAAGCAATACTTCACAGAATTTGCACTGGCCTAATCCTCCCTCAATCATGTTTACATGTCAATACCGGCTGAATTCATACGTCACGTGTGATTTGATTGGTCGGTTATTTTTAGGTAAGGATTGCAAAGAATGTGTTGATTGGTCAGTGATTTTGCATTTTTTACCTAGCTAGAACACTGTTGTGACTGTGAAATGAATACGATCACAAGGAGTCAATGATATGTCCAGAAAAATAAACAGGAAGTTCGAAAATCCGCCCCCCTTTATTTTTTGGCTTGCAATACCGGTACCAGATTTCAAGTTGTTTGCATAGAACGGGATTTAAAACGATATATATTGTATTTATTACTTTCATCAGATCAAAATCTATCTAAAATAAACAATCATTTATACATGTATTAACTATATGAGAGGAAAAAATGAGAATTTCAGACTTTCAACTCATGTGCGACTCTTACGATAGTAAACTGGGGGTTAACAAATTACCTAAAAATAACCGACCAATCAAATCGCACGTATGAATTCAGCCCGTGTTGACATGTAAACATGATTGAAGGAGGATTAGGCCAATGCAAATTCTGTGAAGTATTGCTTTAAAGTTGCAGATAGGTAAAGATGATGACAAAAAGGAATCGAAATATCAAAAATATATTTATTAAGCTTCAATTTAGTACCAATATTATGGCGAATGAGGTCAAGACACCAATACAAAACTATTTTGAAAAAGTGGTGTATGAAAATTTGACATTTTAGATTCCTCCCTTGTGGTTTTTAGAGTACTCGGAAAAAAAATAAAAATCGTAACAAGCCCCTGTGCCTCTATGTTAATATTAACACACTTTAACACTACAACAGATAAAAAATAAAATTGAAAAGTCTTGTGAAAAAAAGATATGTACATGTAGCATGTTTTTTTCCCTCTAAAGTTTCAAATTCAAGATATTATTTCTGAGAAACTGTTTAACATACTGAAAATGTCTATGATTTTCATAAATTATAAACATTTGGGCCTCATAAAATGACATTATCAGTTGTGTGTAATGAACTTTAAAATTAACCCCTTGACCTTGTGAAACATGAAATGTGCATCCGATTGCTACTAGGCCGTATTCAGCAAATTGTAGGTATAATAGCTATAGACACAGTGATCAAACTACTATTGTCCTGAACATCTCCACAGCATATGTATATTAACTGTGCTATATAAACATCAAATATACCATAACAAATCCCCTCCTACACTTAAAATAGACATTTATATTTAATTTGGCGTTCAACCAGGGAGTCATTAAAGTTTTATTCCCTGAATAAAAAACAGCTGACATTCAATAACTACTCTCCCATTGATTCGGGTAGGATTATCAAACGTAAACAAATCCCCGCTATTTAATAATCGTTGTCACATCATCCATTCATTGATTTATTAATAACAAAAAATTAAAACCTTTTATCAAATTATTTCTATTCATCCTTACCTCAGACGTTAAAATCATTGCAGACATGTTACCCTGTCATTCTTTGTATTTAATGAGAAAGCGGCTGACACAGGTGGGCTGTCAAGACATGACCTTCCTAGGCGTCAGGGCCGACAATGGCAGCCGTCAGGAAACCATGTCAGTCTGTCGCGGTGTGACACCGGCATTTACGAAATAATCCCGAACTTTCTCAACCTTGTGCATGTTTGCAACAATTATGTTTTTCATTTTTCTATTAAGAGATATTTTCTTGGATTGCTTTTCATTTGCTTTTATTGGAAACTTCGTAAAGTGTGAAAGCACTTCATGCTTGTTTACAAAATATTGCAAAACTGTACTGTATTTGTATTACTTCCGCTAAAGGGAGTTAATTTGGCGGGAAATATAAATGTCTCAGTGCATGTGACCAACCACCGTTCTTGATCGTTCTTCTTGGGTCCCGTTTCTATGTGATAAATTGCGTTTTCTAATGCAAAAGTCTTAAGACAGTGGAAATCGATATATTGAATTAAACAATATATATATTTAAGTTATTTCATAACGGTATGTGTGAAGGGAAATCGGACTACCCAGAGACTAAAAAAAAAAAAACGGTTACAAGTAACTTAAATTATGTTTGTGTAATGTAATATGAAACAGGCACGGCCATGAATGCTCGCGAATCTGAAAATTATCTGGCAATTTCACGCTCATCCGGTGCATCAAAAAGTGTCGAGATTGTTTGGGCCGAGATAAATCGTTCCTTACGAAATCTCAAAAGTTAACTTCCGCGTAGAAACAAAAATTCTTGTCAGTATGTCCGAAGAGAATTAGTCAATTTAAAAATATTAATATAAGTAAAGCAAGCTAACAAAATGACTTTTATTACACACGGGTTCCGGGTTTCAGTGGTATCGGACGTACGAGAGAGGGTAGGAGACTTAGGATCACCTTTGCGCTTTATGTTAAGAAGATCTTCATTAGTTGAGTGTGTTAGTGTGTTACACGGAACGTGTTTACAATGCGCAGAATTTATTTTTATTCATCAGTATGTGCAGCCATGTTTGTCAAAAAATCACAAGTACACATTTTATACCATAAAGAGCTCGCTGACGTTCGCATATTACCGGGGTAAGAAATGCTACTTACCATTAGAAGTCAACTGATCCAAACTTTTTCCTATGAATCAGAATGCACTGTCGTTAAGTGTTTTAACCACATAACTTTTGCTTTTTATTAATTAAATGTTTAAAGTTCCAATTTGTTTAAGTAAACATCCTGAAAACTCCTCTGCCAGATGAACTGAGTGTATTACCGGTGTATCGGAATGTTCCATCAACAAATACGAAAATTCAGAATGGACAGGATACAGACAAAGAGTTAGTATGGAGCACAAAATATGCCACTATATATTCAGAGCAAAGGTATATAAAATTCTTCATATTTGATGAAAATATTGTTCCTTAACTATATTGAACGTTTTTTTTCTTGTTTTTGTTAATATTTTTTTGCTGGTTTTTTTCCCCCGTTTTTTTCCCCCTGGTTTTTTTCTGTGGTTGATGAATTTTATGTCTACAGTATAATTTCATCATTTTTTTAATTTGTCATGGGAAGTCTAACCCATATTTCGATTATATCATGTCCATTTAATCCACTTTGATCTTAATATAAACTTGTTTTCATTAGGTTCCTGTATATAGCCCTTAATGCTTTCCATACTTTTCTCCCGCGGTTTTCTATTATCCAGCGGACTTGCGCAACCAGAAAGGCACTACTTACAAAGACAACTGACAGACGATCATAACAAAGGCTCCGGTGATGATTTCTGTCTAGTATTTAAAATTATGGGGTGTGTTTTATGATGTGATGTATGCCATGGAATTCCAATATGTACCAATTTGATAAGAATAATGAAGAAAATCAAAACATACCAGTTATCTCTGCATTTTCGAAAATTAGAAAATCCCGATATACCCCGGAAATAGATTACACCGGTAATACATTACGATACCATATATATATTGCCTTATTCAATATTTGTGCTCGGAGTAGTAAAACAGTGTTATTAACTCCAGAGAATTATTTCTAAGGTAAAGAATATAGTCCATTGAATCACAGGCGCTCGTGGCACGGACTTACCACCCCCCTTTTTATTCTAACTTTCTGTTTACAAATTTATTTCTTTATTATTTCCTCTCTTTTTCCTTTTTTTATGTGTCGCCCTATATAGATCTATATAGGGCGACACATGCAATTTGATGTTAACATAAGATTGTATGAATATTGACACGAACAAGTTAAAATAAGGAAAAAGAGATGAAATAATAAAGAAATAAAGAAATTTTATTGAAAATAAATTTGTAAACAGAAAGTTAGAAAAAAAGGGGGTGGTAAGTCCGTGCCACGAGCGCCTGTGCATTGAATAGGTGGATTAATGAAGATTTAGGGATCCTGACCTAAAATATTTATTCTAGCATGCCCTCCTTCTTTGGCTTTGTTAACAAACGAGCGAGTTATCCATTCGGTATAATCTCATTAGCACATGCGCCGGTGAATGTGACAGACTTTTCCATTGGCAGCATAAATTGTAACCAATCTATTTTCTATCGTGTTTTTTTTTGGTCGCTCTACTACACGAACGACCCCCAAAAAAAGGATAGAAATTTAATAGGGAGCAAGTGTTAATTAGATTGAAATTGTAACCCGAATAATGCCGATAGAGGGTGCAGTAATATTCGAGTTACATAAATTGTGTGCGACATTTTCCGCAAGCGTAAATATAAATTATCGTCTTCCAATCACAGTATACTACCCAGGGGCGGATCCAGGATTTTGTGTTGGGGGGGGGGGGGGGGGGGGAACGAAAGTCGGCGAGGGGTCTGGGGACCGCTTAAGGTCTCCATCGGGTCCTGGTAGGGGGTCTCGGGGGACGAAGCCCCCCCCCCCCCCGGAAGCTCCTGGGTTTTGAGTATTTAGGAAGCTTTTCCGTCAACAATTTTGAAGCATTTTGTGAATGTGATGAAGCGTATTAAAACACATGAATCTTCTCCAAAAGGTTTCAAATAGTCTCTAAGCAGTGAGTGTAAATTAAAGGGAGATGTCACTTGAAATTATCTATCTGGAGCTGTGACACCCCTGATGTCCTTATCACGCGAGGTATTCATATACTCGGAACAGGTGCGGACACTTTGAACTCGGTGCAAGCTAGTTATTTTGAACGTTTTCATTGGCCAATTTTGAATTTTTGGACACTACAGACCGTGGAGCATGACGGCAACGGAACACGTAACAGCATGCTCCGCGGTCTGTAGTGTTCAAAACTGACAAATGAAAACGTTCAAAATAACTAGCTTGCACCGAGTTTCCGAATACCCGGCGTGCTATATTAGCCAATTTTGTCATGTTTCTCTGTTGAAAATGGGGTAATTTGTATTGAAGTGTTTGTAGAATGGATGGATTTTGATAAAATTAATGTCTAAGGGATTATAATATCACTTTGTTTTCTGATTAATCGTCGACTGCTTCAAAAGTTCAAAAGTAATTAGATAAACTAAACGGGCAATGCTACGGGTAAAAATATATAATGATTTATTACATTTAACAGCCGAATGAAAGAATGCTGATATATGCTTAATGGAGGGACGGAAGACCGCCCCCTCCCCCCTCTCTTTTTTTTCTTTTTTTAGTCTGGATCCGCCACTGCTACCATATTTGTACTCTTATACATATCAGAATCGAAATAAATCATGGAAGCCAGAATGTGTTGGAAGTTTTAACATGGAATGGGGAATATTAGTAAATTTTATCCCTCGCTTCTGGCTCGGGATAAAACACTAATATCCGCCAATCCATGTTAAAACTCCCAACACATTCTGGATTCCATGATTTATTTCTTAATTAATCTTTAATTTAACAGAAAAAGACATATTGATCAGCTTCCTTTAGGTTTTATGCTTGCTTCATGTACATGCGCAATCATTGGATATTTGGAAACAGTCGTGTTTGCATTTGTTGTTTTTCACGAGTTTTTGGAAAGGTCTCGCGTAAAATCTCATTTATATTCTTCTGCTACTATTACCAAATTGTATACTGACCAGTGCCGTCTTAAAGCATGGGCACATTGGGCAGTTGACCGTCACCGGGAGCCCCATGCTAATCTATGAATGTTGTGTACAGAATGTTTTTTAATATTTAAACACTGATTTTGTTGGAAGTACCAATACAATAAATATATGTTTAAGTTTATCGACCATTTACATTTTTATTCCTTTGAGTGGTTGTGTAGGTAGGGGCCTCAGTGCACTGTTTTGCCTGGGCCTATAATGCTGCTAAGATGGCCCTGATACTGACTGCCTTCACCAAGTTAACGAATATGTCAGGTTGCACATGACAAATGAAAAAGGTTAAAGTTATTTACAGATTTAATCAATCAGTATTTCATATAAGTGACAGGATATTTGAATGTTTTAACCGAACGACTCTTAACTGGGTTGTGACATCTGGTTCCAGTCAGATACCATATCAGTGAAAAAACGATTCTTGTCTTCATTTGCTATTTATATATCATGACAAGTCTTCAAGAATGCACCAATTCAAGGGTTGTAACATGCTAGTGTTAGTGACGAACATTGTAATCCTATGTTGATCAACTTCGCCTTTATTGTAACGGTCCAAGGCAGAACAAGCGTACTCAAGTTATATCTGGTTGAAAAAGTGATAAATTTTAGAAAAACTAGAAATGTTTGATTTCGAACGCTTTCTTTGGCGATATTGGGAGAGACTCGACTCATCAAAATGAAGCCCATGCGAATTATGTTAAAACATTCATTTCTCAAGCACAAAACGATAAAATTCCGACAAAAAATATGTTTTCTCTGAATATACAAGCCGATATCGTTCAACGAGCTCTAGTTTCATTGAAATCTGGCAAAGCGGTTGGTCTTGACGGAATTCCAAACGAGTTTCTAAAATTCGATGGTGATGTCATGATTACCTCTCTTACAAATCTGTTCATAACCATAAGTGATCTTGAACAGACCCCATCCTATTGGCAAAAAGGTATCATTATTCCGATTCATAAGTCCGCATCTATTTATGATCTAAATAACTATAGAGGTGTTACTCTGACCTCAAACGTGTACAAAATTTATGCAAGCATTATGGAAAATACTATTATGACTTTCCTCGAGGGTAAAAATGTACTCGGTGAAAGCCAGGGTGCCTTTAGAAAAAACAGACGTCCCGAGGACCACTTATTCACATTAAACGGTGTATGCTCCCAAAGAAAGTCATCTAAACTAAAAACTTATATAGCTTTCCTTGATCTATCAAAAGCATTTGATAGAGTTTGGCGTGACGGTCTTTTTTACTTATTGTGGAAAAATGAGGTACAGGGGAAAATATGGCGTCTCTTAAAAGAAATTTACAGTAATGTAGAGAACAAAGTAATTTTTGGATCGTATAAATCTGAATGGTTCGATCAAGACTTTGGAGTTAAACAGGGATGTATTATATCCCCTACTCTATTCTCAATTTTGATGAAGGACCTTTCAGATATGCTTGAAAAAGAGAACATAGGAGTCTCTTTTTCGTCCAAAATTATAAATGCCCTGATGTACGCCGATGATGTCGCTCTTATCGCAGAATCTGAATCCGACCTCCGGAAAATGTTAAAAATTTCCCATGATTTTACTTGTAAGTGGAATCTAAAATTTAACCACTCAAAATCGAAAGTTTTAGTGGTAGGTCAACGCATTGACAAAACAGGAAATGGTATTTCGGAAATGAAAAAATTGATGAAAGCGATAATTACAAATATCTAGGTGTATATTTGTCTAGAAATCTTAAGCCAACTCATCATATTCTTAAGTATCTAAAAGAAAATTTAGAAAATAAACTAAACGGTATGGTAAGGATCCTAGGAAAACACGGCGAGTTTAATAGGGTAGAATTCGGAAACGCTTTATGGACCTCAGTAATACGTCCATGTATTGCACATGGCTGTTCCATATGGCTTCCGTCGTCGGAAGCGCAGCGTAATTTACTACAAAGTATACAATACAAAGCGGCAAAAATTATTTTACGTACAAAAATTAATATTCCTATAAGTGCTCTATTATTAGAGTTAGGATGGGAACCAATCAATGCTTTTTTAGACAGGCAGAGAATTTCTTATTTTTCAAGATTCTCTGAACTAAATTCAACAAGACTGTGCAAGCAAACATTTGATGAACTATTTAGTAAAAATATAAAGGAATGGCCTTATTTTGATTACATACGATCTTTATTTGAGTCGGTTGGTCTAGATCATTTTATAAATGGAAGTTTTAATAAAGGTACATTCTATACATTTTTTGGTGAATTTACACGAAGAAAAGAACTTGACAATATAGATACGAAGTCAAGCTTGCATTTGTACAAAACGTTTAATATCACAAGTAGAACCCAAAAATATTTAATCAATATAAATGATTTTCGCGGTTCAAGGCTCAAACTTCTAGCAAGGACCAACTGCCTGCCAATAAACAGTACCTTATGTCGTATATGCAAATTCGCACTAATCCTCAATGTACAATATGTACAAACAATTATGAAGAAAATGTGAATGACGTGCTACTTGAATGTGAAGCATATACTAATTTGAGAAATGAGTTAAACTCGGACATAACAACCCTATTTTGTGGACAAAACGTAGATGCTGACTTCACTGGATTGCCGCCACATGGAAAAATGATGTTTTTAATCGGTGATTTGGGATATCATTTCTCTAATTTTATAGGAGATGAAATTGATAAACTATGTAAGAGGTTTTTGTGCAATATTTTTATGCTAAGGTCCCAAATCGCCGAATGACTAAGTGACATAATATATATTTTACTATAATATATGTTTTATAATATATATTTTACTATAATTGTATGTTTTATAATATATATTTTAATATAATTGTATGTTATTATATATATTTTTTTTTTTCTATCTAAAAATGTTAAATGATAATTCTCAATAGGGTTTTTGTTTGATATTTTACTAAGAAAATATTTAGGGAAATTTTATGTGATCTGTGTTTGTAACAGCTTTTTCTACAAATCAGTTTGTGTTTTACATGTACTAAATACGATCTTAACAGAAAGAGAGACATTTTAAACTGAAATTGTGTGACATTTCACTGTATATATTATTTTTAGTATGTACTGTATATAGTTTTATAATATGTAAGCATATCTTGGACGCGGCCACTGCTACCCCGGTGGTGGTTGCCCCCGTTGTAAAGGGGTAGTTTTTCCAAATAAATAAATATATATATATATATCAAATTTAGTGCGCACGACGCGTTTCTGTAATAACCTTCATCAGGTGCGCTAAAATCGAAAGATGGGAAAGCCAAATAATTTAAAGTTTTGGGAGCAATAAAACCAAAGGGCATTAACAGGATAACCAAAATCGACTAAGTTCACATATCCCTCTAAGGGAGGAGAACCTTAATTTTATTTATAATTAATTTATATAGGAACTGTAAATTTCACTTTTTTTTAATAAACCATGACAGTGCCGAAACACGTTAGTAATTTATTTCTCACATTTGATCCCTAGGCCTGTCTCTAAATGCTGCTTCAATTTGTAAATGGTTGTGATTTGATTTGATTTGATTTTTGGTGCTTAACGCCACTTTCAGCGATATTTCAGCTATATGGGCGACCAGTTTTAGTGGTGGAAGAAGCCGGAGTACCCGGAGAGAACACCGACTATAGGGGAGGCACAACTGGTAAACTTTATCACTTGCGGTTGCGAGTAGAGTGCCCCCTTTTTTGTAAATTACAAAGCCGGGCGCGAACCCACGCCGTATTGTGATAGGCTTGTATGAGTTGTTAGGTAATCCAACTACCTAACTCATTGAGCCACCCGGGCCCTTTAAATGGTTGTAGTGTTGTTGTTGTTTCTAATGTGTCTTATTGTTTAACCTTTAAGGGTTATGGTGTTTAACGCCACTTTCAACAGTATTTCAACTATATCGTGGCGGGACGAGTGAATAATTGCAGGGTTATGCATATAAATATGATCTGTGGATATTTTGATTTTTAGGAGATGGTTTAACATATGGAGTATATATATATATATATATATATATCTCAGTTGATGTGATATTCCAGAGCGTGTGGTTCTTAACATGATTTCCTTGATAGAGGGTTGTTGCTATAATAAGGAAGCTACTGAACCAAGGGTTCCTAGTGGTTAAGTTGAAGTAATTACTTCGAAAGTTTTAAAGTCGCCACCACTTTGCTAACGATGAGGGAATATCTACATCACAAATAACCACGGGATATGTCTGTCGTAATAACAATCAGGTCCTTTCCTCAGTCATGATTTATCATCCGGTTCGTAACAAGAGTAACACGATGTGTACCACTAGTGGAGCAGGACATGTTTACCCTTCAGGAGATCCTGAGTTCACCAGGTGTTTTTAGTAGGGTTCATGTGACTCAATCTTTAGTTTTCTGTGGATTGTTTGTTACACCATTGTTTTTCCTATTGTCCTTACTTTACCATTGTATTACCTGCCCTTGGATTTACGACTTCTGGTGACCACTTTGCCATTGTATTACCTGCCCTTGGATTTACGACTTCTGGTGACCACTTTGCCATTGTATTACCTGCCCTTGGATTTACGACTTATGATGACCACTTTGCCATTGTATTACCTGCCCTTGGATTTACGACTTCTGGTGACCACTTTGCCATTGTATTACCTGCCCTTGGATTTACGACTTCTGGTGACCACTTTGCAATTGTATTACCTGCCCTTGGATTTACGACTTCTGGTGACCACTTTGCCATTGTATTACCTGCCCTCGGATTTACGACTTCTGGTGACCACTTTGCCATTGTATTACCTGCCCTCGGATTTAAGACTTCTGGTGACCACTTTGCCATTGTATTACCTGCCCTTGGATTTACGACTTCTGGTGACCACTTTGCCATTGTATTACCTGCCCTTGGATTTACGACTTCTGATGACCACTTTGCCATTGTATTACCTGCCCTTGGATTTACGACTTCTGGTGACCACTTTGCCATTGTATTACCTGCCCTTGGATTTACGACTTCTGATGACCACTTTGCAATTGTATTACCTGCCCTTGGATTTACGACTTCTGGTGACCACTTTGCCATTGTATTACCTGCCCTTGGATTTACGACTTCTGATGACCACTTTGCCATTGTATTACCTGCCCTTGGATTTAAGACTTCTGGTGACCACTTTGCCATTGTATTACCTGCCCTTGGATTTACGACTTCTGGTGACCACTTTGGTATTTTCAAACTTTTATTTCACTGTTCAGTAACATGTTATTGACAATATCCTACTTATGG
The DNA here is from genome assembly GCA_963680875.1 of Bathymodiolus brooksi. Classification (NCBI taxonomy): domain Eukaryota; kingdom Metazoa; phylum Mollusca; class Bivalvia; order Mytilida; family Modiolidae; genus Bathymodiolus; species Bathymodiolus brooksi. The sequence goes on from OY804588.1 coordinate 47,764,707, forward strand.
TATGGTCAAATTATATCTAAATATTGTACCATTCTCTTCTCAAAACTACCTTTAATTACATGTATATGTGTTTTATTTATTATATCAAATCAGTGCAACTTGATGGTTTGGTGTGATTCCATTATGCTTGTAAATGTACATACATGTGTGATTTTGGTGGGCGAGTACTGAGTAGAGCAACAAAATATTTTATTCTATTCTACTATCATTTATATGATGGAAATGCAAATCAGGGCTTGGGAAAGGCAAAACTTGGAATTGGCTAAACAGGAATGGATGCCAACATCCCCCCTCTCGATACTGGATCTACAGGGGAATTCAGATATAAAAAAAACCCTGCAGATTCACTTCCACTCAAAAAGACCACACACTATCACAAAACTAGACAATGATATGCAATCAGTGCTAATTACAAGTACCAATTAATCTGAGAGTTTGATTCCAATCCTGCTTATAATGAGGTGTACTTGATATCTATGTGATAAAGTTTGTCAATGATTTGTGGCAGGTGGGTTGTTTGATTTTGGGTACTACAGTTCCCAGCATAAATAAAACCTACCACCATGATATAAGATCATATTGCATATTCATGTTCTTCAATAACACTTGTTTGAACAGTTAAAAAAGGAGTTTTGTCTAAAGTGTTCTGTTTCCTTTATTGCGTCAAGCAATGAACCGTGAAAATTTGTACTGATGAGTCCTTTTGCGAGTGGCATTTCTTCTGTTTATAAATGAAATCTATATTCTTCATTTGTTGAATGGTCCTTCCCTTTTATACTTCACTGTCTTCAGTCTTATACAACTTAATACAAGCTTGGCCATTCCCTAGTGATGAATGAATCGCTGAATGACACAAACCGACAACATTTCTAGTATATATAGTGCCCATTGGTGCAAACAAGGATTTGTATAGTAAAAAGGCCTTTCTACTACCGTATTTAAATCCTTGGTGCAAAGGTAAAAACTTAGACTAGTTGCAAGCTTTCACATTTGTTGGTTGACGACCAATTTTTGAAAGTTCTGTTTTTGAAAAATGCTTCTCTATTACTCCTTTCAATTTGATAATGTAATTCATATTTAAACAAGTGCTTCTCAAGTGGGTAAAATAGTCACAGGCAGGTTGTATTTGTGGTCTGTTGTACATGTAGGAAGTCACTCATTTAAGTTAAGAAGAGTTTGAAGATAACAAAGTTGTAATCAGAATCCGGGTGCGAACTCAGGTGCTCCGGAAGGATAAGCAGTTCCTGCTCCACTAGTGGCACCCCGTTCATTAATGATAAAATGAGCAAGACCAATAATATTGAAAACGAATTTCAAATGGTCTATGCATTTCCATCTAAATGACGTATTACTATATTGTACCTTCATGAGAACTAATTTACAGTCTTGTGATCGGTAGCTTCTTAATCCTAGCAAAGTAGGAAACCCTCTGTCTATCTAGATTATCATTTATCGTTTCCCATCCCAATTCGAAGAATAAAGCTGATTTAGGGATGTGTACATATTATTGTTTAGAATCAACTTGGCGACCTTATATTGCCACAATTCTAATGATACTATACTTGCATTGGAAGATGGTATGCAAACTGCACAGCCATGGGTAATTGATGGACGAATAATAGATTTCCATAAAGCATCACCAAAAAAAATACGATTGAAGGAACCATGCTCACCTAATAGCTTAATAATATAACTATACTTTTTCTCAAAATAGCTGTTTATGTGGTAGCTAAATACCCGCCATCTGAGAAAATATACTGCTAGATATTTATGTTCATTGGTTTCCTACCTTTGTCTATCACCATTACCTTAGATTTGTTTTAATTAAATTTGAGATTCCACTTTATTGCAAATTCTGCAGTAATATTTATTTGTGACTAGACGATGGGGGTTTACATGAGAAAAAATTGAGTACGATAGCAGAATATAATGTAGCGTTCTTTCTTCACTTTTCTATCTATAAGCCCAAACAAGTCAGCAATTTTCAAGAAGAAAACATATTTGCTTTATAAAAGCGGAAATTGTAACGTTTGAGATCAGAAATATTTTGGATACGAGCTTTGCTATATATTCTTGTGCGTGTTATTATGCAGCACTGAGAAAAATAATATGAACACTGTTCGGATTGGTTAAAGAGACCCCTTAACTCTTTATTTGCAGTGTACAGGAATGTTTAGCTACAACATAAGAAAAGTTTCATTAAAAGACACAAAACAAACAACGAACAAAACAAAAAACAAAAGTGATGACAAAAATATTAAAAGATTAGCACTGTTAAACTGAATTTGAAATAAATTATCACGGTTTACAAAATGAAAAAAACATCCCTGTTGTCTTCAATTTTGCTTGCCAATGAAGGATGTTTTTTCAAAGCACCTCTAGGCACATCCGGTTATTGTATTGTCCGATCCAGATTTGTATGATAGGTGGGGTTAAAAATACGTAAGAGTCATTGGATTTGACGGTTGTGGGAAGCATCTAAGTCAAAATCGATATAAATTAGATGAACAGCACGGTGCAAATTGCAATAGTTAAATGAGAAAGGAAATACTCTGAAAACCATGAAGAAAAAGAATGCTTTGTGTCCTATAATACTACGATGTTCCATTCACTTGAGGCTGGGAATGATGACGTGACAGTGACGTACCTTCCATTCAGGTAACTGGCAGTTGCCATCGTAAAAACATCAACAACAAAAATGTGCTTCATTTTTCCTATTTCTAAAAAATCCGACATGCTCAGTAGTAATGGTGGAACCAGATATGTATTGTAATTTGATCGAAATAGGCCATAGCTACTCGTTTAATAAAAAAGGTGTTTTCTTTACTTAAAATATCGGTGGCTTCTGGAGGGCTGCGCACACCCTGGCCGCTGCCTCCGTAATATTTAACCCCAAGCCACGCCCATTCATATACTATTGTATACTGAATGGTAATCTGTGTTTGTCCTACTTATAAACTTGGTCATCTATATAGGACAAAAACCGATAGCCTAATATTGATAAGATTTTACTTCATATTATCAAAAAAGACACCATTTGCACAATCTTATGATTAAATATAATCTTGATCAGTTGTTTGTGGAGTGTTAGTCCAGTCTATATACGCCAGAAAAGGCGTGACCTAGAACAAATTGCAACAGAAGGTTTCTTGGGCTCATCTTGAAGTTGGGAGTGTCCTCATTAACATATTAAAAGTCGCCGCAAATCCCAAGTTGCCTTCTTGCAATTTTTGGGGTAAAAACAAGGGATTTTGAAAAAAAATCGCTGAAAACTGGAAATTTCACATGTTCACTCTACTTTGCAGAATATTACCAACTTCTCTAAAAATATCTTGTTATTATTGAATATTCTTTCATACAAAATAAAAAAAATTATGCATATTCTCCCCAGGTGGCTAATTTTTTGGTAAAATTTCATTAAAAAAAAAAATGCTGAAAACTGAAATTTTGAAAAAAATATATTTTCTGTGGCAGAATAAATTAAATCATGACTGTTTCGGTACAGATTAATAAAGAATGTTTTGAAATATAATTAAATGTCAATTGTTAACAATCAGTTGGTGTTTGTTTAATGAAAAAAAAATAGAAACATCTTATTTTCCTTCCCTAGATTAACGACATTATGTGATAAAGTTTGTCAGTGACTTGTGACAGGTCGGTGGTTTTCTCCGGGTACTCCGGTTTCCTCCACCAATAAAACTGACAGCGACTATATAACTGAAATATTGTTGAAAGTGGGGCTAAACAAAATAAACATACATACATACATACATACATACATACATACATAGATGAACGAAAATGGAAAATTTCAAAATTCACCAAAAATCCCCACCAAAAAAATTAAATGAAAGTTCTGATATCGTATAAGTTAGCAATACATGTATCTTTCAAATATCAACATTAGGCATCAACTGTCGATCTCGTTTCTTATAAATTGACTAATTTCGGTCAGATGTTCGTCATTCAGGACATCGTCGATTGTTGCTTTGTCCTCTATGATTCCTTTGTATAAGCCTATAACTGTTTCAAATTTTGTCTTCATAGACCGTTTATTCTGGTCAACATTTGATTCCTCACTTCCATTCCTTGAAGACGTGTTATCATCATGTTCATGCAGTATAGGAATATCGATCATGTTCGACAGCATGATTATGTTAAGAGCGCAGTCGACAATAAGATGTCCTCGAACAGCTCTGGAAACAGCTTTCACTGTCATCATGTGTTATATTGTATTGGAAGAATAAATGTTTTCAAGAATTTCAAATAGTCCGGACGACTGCATAATATGACCTATACATCCAAGAAAACTAATTTGTGTATGGAAGCCCCCGAGTCGTAAGACTATTGCTTTCAGTGGGCTGTCATGCGATTCACTTTGAATTATTGTCAGAGCCTTTCAGTAGAGGGGCTGGTCGAATGTGATAGTTGGTGTAACGTCAAGACGCGTTGTTTCTTTACAAATAAACAGAAGAGTGGAATAAATGCATGATAGATCGGATGGGTTCATATCTATCATTGGCAGGCAGCAGATAGATGACTGTCCGGGAAAAGATCCTTCTTGTAATGTTTGCATGAATCCGTACCAGCTTAGCTTCGGTGACTGTAGCGGCCATGATATCTTCAGTAGTGTATCAAAACTTTCTGTTCGGTCTTTCCACTTGAACGATCTTAATTTCTTTAGAAACAGCGATGGTATTTCACTAGGTGACTTGTAAAATTTGATTTCAATCTTTCCAGATTTCAAAATTTCTTCAACAGTTGCATTGATTCTCGGAATAGGATCTGTGAAATAAATAGCAGGGGTGACCGTTGGTATCATTCCCATTCCATGGAATGTATCATGTCCATCGATTGACCGTAAATTATGGTCTACGTTGTCTGCAGAGAACTGAATGTTGCTGTCCGCGACTTCTGTTGATAAATATGACCTCATTGATACTGCTGCGCTTTACTCAAATTTTAAAACTTCGTGGTAAGATGAACTGAATCCAAGATTGTATAGAACGTCAACCAAATACTTTGAGGCAAAATGGTGGTGTAATTGAATACCAAGCCCAATCTGAAGCGGTGAAATAAACACTTTGGGTCTAACAGCTTGCATGATTGCTTGACCGATGGAAGAAACTTTAATAGCAGAGTTCTTTCCTTTACACAGAGTATCCATGAAAGTTCTTAATGAATCCGGAAGAAACTCATGATTCGCCGTTGCTGATGACAATGTATTGGGGTCAGGATACATCTCTTTGTTTGTAGGAACACTTTTAATGTCATTTAATATAAGTTTTGCTGCCGTTTCAACTATCCTCCTTTTCCTTTCACTGAGATCTTCCTCTTTAGGCTGACGATAAAATTCATGCAATATCTCTGATGCTGTCGTTTTGAAGGTAACCACATCCGACTTACCGTTGATTTCGGATATTACCACTGCAGAGCCAAAGTGTTTGATTAGTCTCTTCTTCATATAGGTAGTACTGTATGGTTCATGGTTGCAAATTTCTGTCATCTTTAATACTAGATCGGATATAGTAATTTGTTTGTCATCATTCTCCTCTAAATAATTCATTGTTTTCAAAAAAGCTTCTGTCTGTGTCATATTTTGTGGTCTTCCTTTGGCAGACTTCTGAATTTTTACATCCGGTTCTTGCATTTGCTTAGGTATTTGTCTGCCAGTTCTAAAGTTAGTACTGCACTTCTGATGATACACTGCATCAACTGCCGGAAGGTCTCGACCAAATTCTATTCTTGCCAGTACTTCTCGTCCCCATTTGTCATTTCGTTCAGTACATGCTGCCTTAATTGCTGTTTGAAAGTCAAATGTTCTTACTTGGAAACAATCCAAACCTCTTTTCTTGCCCTCTATTTTTACCAGCCGAGTACAAAATAAACAGTGATCTTTAAAAGATATGTCGTAAGAAAACAAAAATTTATCAGTCATTAACTTGCGTTCCATAGATTTTTTTTTCGTCCGCATCTACCTATTATAGAAATCCGCGAATTTAAGTGCTAATTCGATCAAACACGTGAATAAATATCTCTGTCTAATATATAATAACACATTTTTACACAAAATTTAGCAGAAAGTAATTTAAAAAGGCTTTACAAAGCTCTTTTTGGGTTGAGAATGGTGCATTATGGGAATTACGTCTGCTAAATTTGAATGTCATAGATATTGACCTGTTTGTTCACTTTTCATGGGTGTTTTGGTAAAATTGAACATACTTGTTGTAGTAACTTCATAGAAATATATTATATTAGTATTACGCTTACCTAGATATGGATGATAATTCCCGTTTTCATTGCTTTCCGTCTGAGTTGTATTTTCCGGAAAATCTCTGATTCGGCTATGGAGGATCCGTAGTGACAAAACGATAGAAGTAAAAAGTGCTAATTTTTTATCTTAATTTCTGTCTTTAATACATAAAATTTTCATGACGATTTTTTATTGGTTACTCTATGGGTTAAAGTGAAAATGCTGGCGTATTTATAATTTCTGTTGCAATTTGTTTTGGGTCTACTGGTCTATTGTCCCATCAGAGACGCCATATGTTTTATGAAGTCAAAATGGTTGACCGGAACTAACCAATAAGTTGACCAGAAATTATCATTATCAGTATGACGTCATTTGCAATTTTCTTATCCGGCTGTACGTCAAATGAAATCAACTTTGACATACGAAAATGTTAGATGGTATATATACATGAGAACTGATTGAATTGTTCACATTAGTTTCGGAAAACCATATCATTGAATACTCAGTCTTTATCGTTTTAATCCTATGCTTGAAAATCTCGGTTGCCTCTTTGTCTCGTAACTGTGTATTGAATCCTAAAGGGTATGTATATTTTGATTCAGTAGTTTTAAGAGTTTCAACACAAAAGTCAAAGAATAAATAATTAATTATTAACTACAAAACATTTTGAGTGTGTTTTTTTCTATTGTCTGCAATGTATTTCTAACTTTAACACAGAAACAATAGAAGACCAAGGTATTAACTACATGCCGAAGGTAGAATAATCAAGTTCAAAGTGAAATACGAATTTTGAAAAAATAATACACTATAAAAAAAAAAGGTCAAAAACAAAAGGCACTCTCCATACACAAAAGTCAAAGAATAAATAATTAATTATTAACTACAAAACATTTTGAGTGTGTTTTTTTCTATTGTCTGCAATGTATTTCTAACTTGAACACAGAAACAATAGAAGACCAAGGTATTAACTACATGCCGAAGGTAGAATAATCAAGTTCAAAGTGAAATACGAATTTTGAAAAAATAATACAATATAAAAAAAAAAGTCAAAAACAAAAGGCACTCTCCAAACACGTTACATTACCAGGCTTTCCGAATTACAGCCTGACAACCCCCATCGAGACCCCCCTATCCTCCACCGGGGACGCACTGAGCAGCTCTGTGGGTATTGTCCGTGGGAACCTTCGCCAGTACACAATATTGACAATTTATGTCTTGTACAAAAAATATTTTGTTCATACCCATAGCATCAGATAATAATTCATGGGGTAGGGTTAGGGTTATGGTGCTTAACGCCACTTTCAACACTATTTCATATAAATTCATGACACAGTATTAACTGCATATATTTTAGATTACTACCAGCAGGAGAATCTCAATACATGGTACCCCCATCATCTTGTATACATGGTACGATAGACGACGTACCCCAGTGGCACGCTAGAATTAATGTTTAATCAATACGCACATTTCTCGCTGTGTTTAACAGACGACCCTGCTACAGGAGGTGCAACTTCCATGACATTTTTTGATAATACGCTTGGCAGTCGTACACCACTACCCAATCTAACAAAAGGTAACTTAAAACATTTTTATGGGGGACTGGGGACTTTTTTTTCCATTTACATCAAATGTTTCAAATGACGATTAAATCATACAGACGATGATAAAAAAAAATTGTGAAATATACATAATATTTGAGCTGAACTAGCTGACAACGTGATTTCTATTGAATGTTTAAAACAAGTCTGATCGGCTAAACCGTTGCTTAATATCATTATATTTTTAGTTTTCTGTTTTGTGTTTTTTGCTTGTTTGTCTTCGTTCTTTGTCTTGTGATCAGGAATGTACATGTTTCTTACCTGTTGTCCCTTATTTATAATGTTAAGTATAAAATTGGCAAAAGAACAAGATCGCGAGAACACTCGCTTCGATGCACAATAAATTGGTAACAGCTGAAAATTATGAGAAGCAAAAGTCATTCAATAAATTGTAAATGGTGGGAGGGGGTAGGTGTATATAATGGTAATTTCAGGAATAGTTATGTTTTTTGTGGAGGAAACCAGTAGAACGACGATAATACCACCAGACTACCGGAAGTCACTGGATTACCGGATGTCGTTGACAAACGTTTTCATATAAAGTTAAATCGAGTACACCTCACCACAGTCGAGGTCGACCTCACAATCCAGCTGCGATATATAGGTACATATTACATAGGTAGTCGATGTAAACAAAACTACAGTACGATGACCACGACGACTTGTCTAATGTTGCTCACCCAGTTATATACGAGGATTGGCATTGTACACACATGTAGGAAATACTTGTATGACCGCATCATTTCACTACGATCGGATATTTGTGTACATATTATAGGAAACATTTGAAGATACCAAAGGCATAATCAGAAGTCGTCAATCGAAGAAACACATACATTACTAATACAATGGTCAAACGAAAAAGGACAAAGGGACGAACAACGAACTACAAAACATTACACAGAAAACTAGTTTAACCCCGCCATTTTGTTGTATTAAAATACATGAACCAAGCCTGGAAAATGAGCAGTCATGTCTATTGAATTTTGGAACTGTTCTGACAGTGTGGTATTTTTAGTTTTCATTTTATTACAAAATTTATTATTTAATGTAAATAAACGTTAGAGAATTCCGAAGGGGCAATGAAAAATTGACACTCCAGAGAAACTGACAAGACGAAGAAAAACAAAACAAAAACACAACACAAAATTGGTGGACACCACTATACACAAACAAACACAAATAACATAAATAGAACATGAGCCCTCCTACAAACAACTGGAGGTAAAGACAAACGGACACCACTATACACAAACAAACACAAATAACATAAATAGAACATGAGCCCTCCTACAAACAACTGGAGGTAAAGACAAACGGACACCACTATACACAAACAAACACAAATAACATAAATAGAACAAGAGCCCTCCTACAAACAACTGGAGGTAAAGACCAACGGACACCACTATACACAAACAAACACAAATAACATAAATAGAACATGAGCCCTCCTACAAACAACTGGAGGTAAAGACAAACGGACACCACTATACACAAACAAACACAAATAACATAAATAGAACATGAGCCCTCCTACAAACAACTGGAGGTAAAGACAAACGGACACCACTATACACAAACAAACACAAATAACATAAATAGAACAAGAGCCCTCCTACAAACAACTGGAGGTAAAGACCAACGGACACCACTATACACAAACAAACACAAATAACATAAATAGAACATGAGCCCTCCTACAAACAACTGGAGATAAAGACGAACGGACACCACTATACACAAACAAACACAAATAACATAAATAGAACACGAGCCCTCCTACAAACAACTGGAGATAAAGACGAACGGACACCACTATACACAAACAAACACAAATAACATAAATAGAACATGAGCCCTCCTACAAACAACTGGAGATAAAGACGAACCGAACATCTTTTGTATGCAGAAATCGTAAAGGACATCACAACACAGAACTCAGAACGTAAGTCTTTAACAACTCAACTGATTTTTCTTTGCTTCGGATAATTTCAATCTTTAGATTTTATTTGAAAAGTGTTACAATATTGACTGCATGTTTTCCTTTAATTTTGCAGTAAACCAATGCTACCGTAGTCATGGCAACAAATTTGTATTGGTAGTGAAACTAGACAAAAACAGGCGAAACCTGGGAGGATTCACGTTTGATCTAAAGATATGATAAAGACATGAGATGGAACTGAACGTTTTCTTTATTTCTGTAAATAAATCTTTTGGAACAATACTTTAAAAACAAAATATATCTCAAATGACTGTTGTGATATAATATATGATTGTTGACACACGACCGTTGTGATAAACATAACTGTTATATATGACTGTTGTGATATATATGATTGTTGTAATGTGCATGACTATTGTGTTATGCATTTATGGCTGTTGTGATATACGTATTGTCATCTTCACTACTAATGCATTTCTAAGGTGAATAAATTTTGAAGTATTGCAACATACTGTTGTACATGCAGTGGTATCTTGAACTAAAAAATAGACTTGGTTAATTGAAGTTCCAGAAGCTAAAAATGCAACTAAAAACAAAATGAAACGATGATAACATTTTAATTATGAAAGAAAGTTTAAACAGCGATGGTCAACAATTCCAACAAATTACCACTCATCTTAACTCACTGAACACAAACATAAGGCCACGACATATGACGTAGGAAATCCAGGTCCTGTCTTGGGATAGGCAAAGACAATGTTGCGGGGTTAAACAGAATAATTAGATCACAATCCTCCCCTATTGCCCTATTGATATGTATTTCTGCAGTGTTGTAGAATGAAAGCAGAGTACCCAATTCAGAAAATGATTGTTAAGCATATCAGCACGCACACATATATGTACACACATAATGGGAATATAATATTACACCCTATTAATGATTAATAATAATATAAATTACATCTGTTCTGAAATTTCAGTCTCTAAATGCATTTAAAGAAATAGTTTCACATTGTCAACATCATAATTAGATACACTGATTAGATAATTCTTAGACATTTTGAAAAGATGACTTCAACATAAAAAAGTTTGAAAATACCAAAGGGGTAACAAGAAATCGTAATTGGGGGACAGACAATAAAATGACCAACAGGACAAACAATAGTCAGCACAATACTTCACAGAAAACTAAACACTAAGCAACACGAACCCCACTAAAACAAGGGGTGAACTCGTGTGCCACGGCTAATTAGACAATATAGGCATGGTGACTTTTTATATGAGATTATTTGGATGAGGTTAAGAAACAGGGGTACTGCGAGGCTCTGCCAAGCAGTCTCCCTATAAAAAAAATAATTAAAATTCGTATTCCCCGTCATGGGCCCCATTTAAAAAATGCTTTATACAGGACATTGTCCAATATAAAGCAAAAGTTCCAAAAAGGGGCGTGGCCTAAATGCTTTAAATACAGGACTTTGTCCAGTATAAAGCAAAAGTTTATACGACCCCCTTTGTCAATGCTGTAAAGTTACCAATTGCAGTATAATACTCCTCTAATGGCACCCATCGTGTTAGTCTTGTTATGTAACCTTCCTTATACAATCATGTCTAGAAATACTGGACTTCGTGACCTTATGCTTCCAGTGTTTCGTTTATCCAACATTTAACATGACTATTCCGTTCAGAGGTAACTGTTTTCTCACAATAATATAAAATAGATAATAAAATACCAGTCTCCCTTCTCTTCATTGCTCTACAAGAATATTACTGGAAACGAGGGATATTACATATCTTCTTTTATTATATGACTTCAGATGCTGTCTTTTCTGATTGGCTGACGTCCCTAGTAACATTCTTTGATAAAATGTTTTATTATATGACTTCAGATAATGTCTTTTCTGATTGGCTGACGTCCCTAGTAACGTTCTTTGATAAAACGTTATATTCAACGCGCAAAAAGTCAGGAGAGTTGAACATAATATTCCAACGCATCTCCAGACACCTTAAAATAGAAATTGTGTTTCCTAATTATCGTAAAAATAGTAGCCAATCATCATCGGGTTAAGTTTTGTCATCAGATGCGTTCTTACTATCTACTTTCGGTACACAATTAAATTAATAATGGCAGACGTTGGGCAGACAGAGGTGTCTGAGGTACAAAGTCGGCGCTGTTTGGTGTTAATTCAAATTTGATTTAATGTCATATAATAAAACAGTTAATGACTTTCAATTTCGGTGAATACAAGGATTGATCAACCCATGGAACATGATATTCACCTCGGATGCCTCGGTGAATATCATGTTCCATGGGTTGATCAAATCTTGTATTCACCTCATCGAAAGTCATCAATTGTATAGTATACAACTATACTGTTTTTATCGGTTAAACTGCACCCCATTTTTGTGCGTGTCCCAAACCAAGACTTGGATTTCCAACGTCAAATGTGGTCGTGTTGTGTTCAGTGGGTTAAGTTAAGAGATGATTGTTTGCTTTTTTGAAATTCGTGGAATATAAAAACGAATACACATGTGTTGCCTTTAAGTTTATTAATAAACACAACAAAGGGGAATAACTATGGACATCTAGCCTGTGTATCCAAGTTATGGTAAACTTGATTGGGAAGTCTTCTCTTTACCTGTCTGGATGCAATGATACTGTAATAATCTGCATTGGTATACCTTTTAACAAAATAAACATAAATTTTACTTCTATAAAACAAGAATTAAAAGAAATATTATAAAAAAAGAAAAATTTAAATTATGTAAATTGTAACAAGACAAAATATGATAGCAACTTCAAAATCACAATCAAAATGAAACGAAAAAAAGAAATACAACACTGTGGGAACAGTTCACAAAAGTACTTTTACAAATCGAAGAAATAGACCGAGGCAAACTTGGGTGCTTTGGAAGGATAAGCAGTTCCTGTGCCTCTGGTAGCTATCCTATTTATTTGGCTTTATCACTCATAGGTTATCACAAACAGAAAATATAATACTGACACTATGCCAACAAAAACTTACGTGATCCATTTGTTTGAAGTGGATCTTGTATCAATGGAATGGTAACTGTTGACGCAAATTTTATCCACAGATCGAACATACATTACATAAGTATGTGGATTAAATCCATCTAACACAAGAGTGTCACCAATAGTTCCAACATCTGGGTAATACTAAAAAATAAAACTCAATTATATGGGCAGATGAGGTAGAAACTAGTAAAGAAAATAAAAATATATATATATATAATTTAGTGCGCACGACGCGTTTCTGGAATAACCTTCATTAGGTACGCCCCAAATCTAAAAGATTGGAAAGCCAAAAAATTTAAAGTGTTTGGGAGCAATAAAACCCAAGGGCCTAAACAGGATAGCAAAAATCGGCTAAGGCCACCAATGCCTGGTGCCTAGGTTCGATAACTGCCTGTGTAACTTTCTGTAATTTACCTCTTCTAATCGAACTAACTTTATTTAATGGGTAACATAATTGACAAAATAAATTGAATATTGAGTCAGTTCCTATTATATTAAGCTACCTGTGTCAATTTGCAATGGTTTGAGGTGGGAGATCGCTGTTCGTTTTGTTGATATTGGTGGAATGGTTGACTATCCACTTTCCTTTCACAAAACTGTGGTGGCATTAAACCAATCAATGGAATAAGTTCCCAATAACAACCCTCTTCTCTTGATCTTCAAGATCTAGATCTATATCTACAACAAACAGAAATAACCAAACACCTGCACAGATTAGCTTCAACTAAATATATGATAGAGTTTGTTTTCACTTACCTGGTATTGTTTTTCTGTGTTCATTTCTTGTAATTCTGTATTTTAGATTGCTATACTCACTGACAATGTGACAGCATCGTCATCCTGTTACACCACAACGCCAGTGTATAGCACCGTGTTTTTGTAAGAAACCTCTATAGATTGTTACACTCACTGAGCATGTGACAGCATCGTCATCTGCTACGCCAAAACGCCAGTGCAGGTACCATGGTTCTGTAACTAAGACGCAGAGATTGATATACTCACTGTTCATGTGACACCATCATGCATGTCACAGTGTTTCTGTAAGAAACAACCATAGAATGTAAGAAATGCCGATAGAATGTTATGCTCACTGACCACGTGACAGCATGGTCATCTGTTATAGCACAACGCCAGCACAGAGGATCGTGTTTCTGTAAGAAACACCTATAGATTGTTATACTCACTGACCATGTGACACCATCGTCATCTGTTATAATACAATGCCAGTGCAGGGTATCATGTTTCTGTAAGCAACACGCAGAGATTGTGTTATACTCACTGACCATGTGACAGCATCGTCGTCTGTTACACCACAACGCCAGTGCATGGCACCGTGTCGCACGTTTTGACATTGAAGAATAAAGAACTACTATAGATACAAAAACAACAACATTATAGACAAAGTTAAAATTAGGTCTTTCCGCTATCTTATTTAGGCCCTTTGGTTTTCAATTTTCCTAAAGATTTCAAAATTATTTGGCTTTCCAACATTTCGGTTTTGAGCGTACGTGATAAATGTTATTCAAGAAACGCGTTATATGCACTAAATTAGATATCTATGCTTTATTAAGCCACAAATAACATGGCAAAATCTCGGACAACAAAACAGGAAGCATAATCAGATGCTCCGGGGGTTATAATCTCACTTGGCATCTCTCATCCCATTCTATATTCGGTTCGTTTCACAGATATGACATATTTTCCTTTGCTACAATACTTTAGTGATCATGAAATAGAGACGTTTAAAAAGCAACTATGTTCACGTCTTTAGTGCTTTTCGAACCAGAAGATTGCATAGGTTAAGATATTTGAGAGACACCTATTGAAGGAACCAGCGACAGCCAACGTACACTACAAAGTTGCATGTTTTTCAATTTACTGCTTCTGGTTACCCCATTGCTACTGGTTACCTCTTTTACTTCTGATTACCCCATTGCTACTGGTTACCTCTTTTACTTCTGGTTTCCACATTGCTACTGGTTACCTCTTTTACTTCTGGTTACCTCTTTTACTTCAATCGTAACTACTCGGCCATTCTCGCTATCCTGAAATAACCTCGTATGCATTAGGCGTATACATCGCACTACTTTTTATATGTCAGTTACATGAAAGTTTGATAAAGTTATATTTTAAACAATTTTCTATATTTCAATTAAAGTTTTAATTAGTTTTGCATGATTAGATTTTACTTAGTATGTCTTCCATATTGGATTTTCGTGGACTATATTTTTGTGCGGCTTAACTTAACTTAACTTCCGGCAAACAATTTAAGAAGAATTTCTACTATGTACGTACGATGTTATTTGCAGGGTAGCGAGAATGGCCGAGTAGTTACGATTGTCTTTTACTTCTGGTTACCCCATTGCTACTGGTTACCTCTTTTACTTCTGGTTACCCCATTACTACTGGTTACCTCTTTTACTTCTGGTTACCCCATTACTACTGGTTACCTCTTTTACTTCTGGTTACCCCATTACTACTGGTTACCTCTTTTACTTCTGGTTACCCCTTAGGTATCTTGAAACTCTTCATTTATAGTTTTAATAAACTGAATGCTTTTACTTATTTTTTTTATCATAATTGTAGCGTGTTGCTTTTATTTATTTTTTTATTATTTTATTTTTACATTCAGGCATCCATTTTAATTTCTATTAATAACATTACAGGTTTTTTTATCGTTTCCTCATATCTGTATTGCCTTTGTCGATTCAATTATCAAGAGGGGGATCCCATAAACCGGCTTTACACCGCCACATTTTTGTGTCTGTCTCAAACTAAGGACTAGATTTCCATTGTCATATTTCGTGATCTTTGTTATGATCAATGAGTAGAAATGAGATGTGATCGTTCATTTTGTTGATACGAGTATTAGTGGAATTGTTGACCATTAATGTTTAACCTTTTTTTCTTTTCATTACTGCAGATATTCAGTGTATTGGTCCTGATGTGTGTGGTTGTTCTATTAACTGCCACCAAGGCACGTGTTGGAATGGACAGTGTGAATGCTTTGAGGGTTATACTGGGTCAGATTGTTCTCATTATAATCCAAATATGTACGTATTTCCAAAAAAAAAAACTATATCTGCATGAGAAATATTATGAGCTTATTTTCACTTCTATAAGAATTGAAAACGTGCGCTCTATAAGAATATTTCAGATAGGGAGTCTTCGCCTGATTCGTTTTGCATGATACCTGTTCTAACGACATATATCTAGAAGCCAACGTGAAACGTAATATTAGGAACAAGGAAAACAAGATTTAATTTCAATCTATGTTGGGGTATGGACCGCTTAATGCTCTATTTCAGCCATGCTGATCAATGAAATGTTCATGGTGACTCTGAAAAGATCAGAATAATAGTATGCTCCATTCCTGTTTTTATGGAATTTCTTGTTAAATAAAAGTAAAGTCTGTAAAATGTAACATAAGGAGGAAAAAGAAAACATATACTTTAAACAAAAGTAAAAAATGGAAATTCTTTTCTCCTGGGGGAAAATATTGGAATTTAAAATCAGGAGAAAAGGAACAAACTATTACCACTGTACTATATAGGTCTAAGTATCAAATGTATACAGGCGCTTGATGTTTACTAGTAATTTCACTTTCTAGTATGCTACCAACTTGTATCTTCCATTATCAGTGAACTATTATTGTTTTATTCCCAGAATGGCAAATAAAGGTGTTGCTATGGGGATAAACCTTGGCGGGTTGACATACTACTCATCAGAATTAAAGTTTGTTGACATTGCAAAGCAATCTCAATCTTGGATAACAACTAGAACTTCTGGACCACATGCACACGAATGGGACACACATGAACAAAATGTCATTAATTGGAGAGCTGATGGTTATCCTGCTTCACTCCCAGGTATGATCTAATCAGTCCCATTCCGTCAAAGTTCTGTATACATGTATTATTAAATTGAACATGCATGCATAGAGATATGAATAATCATTTTTAGTGTAATATAATGTGAATGCAAAGAAGGTAATGATTATTGTTGTGCCATGAAACATTCTTATCTCTATTTACACAACTTATTTTATATTATGCTGAAAATCAACCAATATAAATAAGAATGGAACTGATTATTCTGCGTATAAGCATTTTTTATATGATGATGGATTACACAAAATATTTAGAACACAGTGTCTATGGACAAGTTCAATAGAGAATTAACTAAGCAAGACATTAGCCATACGGTGGATTTCGTGTCACCCCCCCCCCCTCCCCCCCCTCCCTCCAAGTCAATCAGAAACAGTAAATCGAAGGACAGGAATCACATTAGCCAAAAGAAAAAGGACAAACAATGATCCAAGAATACTAAACAATAAACTAATAATTGAGCTACACTAGCCATACTAAAACCTAGGGAATTAGGGTATTAATTACTACATTTTTACTAATAACATCTGAATTGATTTGTTATGTATTCTTTATTCTAATATGAGGTCTATAAAACGGCACACACGATATTACTCAACAACTCTATATTTAGCGCAAGTGCGGTACACAACAAATCTGGCTGTTCCATGTGACTCCCGCTGTGAAATTACCGTGACGACCGAGTGTAAACAAACAAAACACCGGCATATAACGTATTTTTAAAGTCCTTCAATGTCAAAACGTGCGACAGAGAATCATCAGTCTGCACCACAGTGCCGTCTTTGTTAACTGATTTTTTTAATTGTAAACTTCTCGTGGAGTTAGCAGAAACACTGTCCACCGTGAGAATAAAGCTGACCACCATGATATAGCTAAAATTTGATGAAAATGGCGTTAAACACCAACCATCAATGTGAACAACATATCCATAGAATGAAATAATGACAGAACATTATGATAACTCACTATGTGGACACTGACAATTCCAGACACATTTGTGTTGTGTCACCGACCATTTCCATCCATTATCACATTTACATGTATTATCTGAAACAGACAAATAACTCAATAACTAGTGTAGCTATGACTATAATGGCGTTGAAGGTACTGCGTTTTACAATAGAGTTTTGTTGTTATTCTGTTAACCTTTCCTCTTTCATGATTCATCACAGGATTTATAATAGATGTACAAGACGGATGGCAAAATGCTTGCAAGTAAAATATGCCATAGACATATATAAAACGAAATGATTCTCCTGTTATAAACATGTAAAATGTCATGAAATCCTACTAGTGTACCTGACCGCTCCGCCTATGCCCATGTCAGGTTTTTAGTTGGGTTCGTGTTACCTGACCGCTGCGCCTAAGCCCATGTCAGGTTTTTAGTTGGGTTCGTGTTACCTGACCGCTGCACCTAAGCCCATGTCAGGTTTTTAGTTGGGTTCGTGTTACTCAATCTTTAGTTTCTGTGTTTTGTCGACCATTGTTTGTCCGTTTACTATTTTTCTTTTGGCCATTGTATTGTAAGTCATTGTGGCTCCTGATTATTATTTTTCTTTTGGCCATTGTATTGTAAGTTATTGTGGCTTCCGATTACTATTTTTGTTTTGGCCATTGTATTGTAAGTCATTGTGGCTTCTGATTACTATTTTTCTTTTGGCCATTGTATTGTAAGTCATTGTCGCTTCTGATTACTATTTTACTTTTGGCCATTGTATTGTAAGTCATTGTGGCTTCTGATTACTATTTTTCTTTTGGCCATTGTATTGTAAGTCATTGTGGCTTCTGATTACTATTTTTCTTTTGGCCATTGTATTGTAAGTCATTGTGGCTTCTGATTACTATTTTTCTTTTGGCCATTGTATTGTAAGTCATTGTGGCTTCTGCTTACTATTTTTCTTTTGGCCATTGTATTGTAAGTCATTGTGGCTTCTGCTTACTATTTTTCTTTTGGCCATTGTATTGTAAGTCATTGTGGCTTCTGATTACTATTTTCTTTTGGCCATTGTATTGTAAGTCATTTTGGCTTCTGATTACTATTTTTCTTTTGGCCATTGTATTGTAAGTCATTGTGGCTTCTGATTACTATTTTTCTTTTGGCCATTGTATTGTAAGTCATTGTGGCTTCTGATTACTATTTTCCTTTTGACCATTGCATTGTAAGTCATTGTGGCTTCTGATTACTATTTTACTTTTGGCCATTGTATTGTAAGTCATTGTGGCTTCTGATTACTATTTTTCTTTTGGCCATTGTATTGTAAGTCATTGTGGCTTCTGATTACTATTTTCTTTTGGCCATTGTATTGTAAGTCATTTTGGCTTCTGATTACTATTTTTCTTTTGGCCATTGTATTGTAAGTCATTGTGGCTTCTGATTACTATTTTTCTTTTGGCCATTGTATTGTAAGTCATTGTGGCTTCTGATTACTATTTTCCTTTTGACCATTGCATTGTAAGTCATTGTGGCTTCTGATTACTATTTTACTTTTGGCCATTGTATTGTAAGTCATTGTGGCTTCTGATTACTATTTTTCTTTTGGCCATTGTATTGTAAGTCATTGTGGCTTCTGATTACTATTTTTCTTTTGGCCATTGTATTGTAAGTCATTGTGGCTTCTGATTACTATTTTTGTTTTGGCCATTGTATTGTAAGTCATTGTGGCTTCTGATTACTATTGTTATTTTGGCCATTGTATTGTAAGTCATTGTGGCTTCTGATTGCTATTTTTCTTTTGGCCATTGCATTGTAAATCATTGTGGCTTCTGATTACTATTTTCCTTTTGGCCATTGTATTGTAAGTCATTGTGGCTTCTGATTACTATTTTTCTTTTGGCCATTGTATTGTAAGTCATTGTGGCTTCTGATTACTATTTTTCTTTTGGCCATTGTATTGTAAGTCATTGTGGCTTCTGATTACTATTTTTCTTTTGGCCATTGTATTGTAAGTCATTGTGGCTTCTGATTACTATTTTTCTTTTGGTCATGGTATTGTAAGTCATTGTGGCTTCTGATTATTATTTTTCTTTTTGGCCATTGTATTGTATGTCATTGTGGCTTCTGATTACTATTTTTCTTTTGGCCATTGTATTGTAAGTCATTGTGGCTTCTGATTACTATTTTTCTTTTGGCCATTGTATTGTAAGTCATTGTGGCTTCTGATTATTATTTTTCTTTTTGGCCATTGTATTGTATGTCATTGTGGCTTCTGATTACTATTTTTCTTTTGGCCATTGTATTGTAAGTCATTGTGGCTTCTGATTACTATTTTTTTTGGCCATTGTATTGTAAGTTATTGTGGCTTCTGATTACTATTTTTCTTTTGGTCATTGTATTGTAAGTCATTGTGGCTTCTGATTGCTATTTTTCTTTTGGCCATTGTATTGTAAATCATTGTGGCTTCTGATTACTATTTTCCTTTTGGCCATTGTATTGTAAGTCATTGTGGCTTCTGATTACTATTTTTCTTTTGGCCATTGTATTGTAAGTCATTGTGGCTTCTGATTACTATTTTTCTTTTGGCCATTGTATTGTAAGTCATTGTGGCTTCTGATTACTATTTTCCTTTTGACCATTGTATTGTAAGTCATTGTGGCTTCTGATTACTATTTTTCTTTTGGCCATTGTATTGTAAGTCATTGTGGCTTCTGATTACTATTTTCCTTTTGGCCATTGTATTGTAAGTCATTGTGGCTTCTGATTACTATTTTTCTTTTGGCCATTGTATTGTAAGTCATTGTGGCTTCTGATTACTATTTTTCTTTTGGTCATTGTATTGTAAGTCATTGTGGCTTCTGATTATTATTTTTCTTTTTGGCCATTGTATTGTATGTCATTGTGGTTTCTGATTACTATTTTTCTTTTGGCCAGGCCATTGTATTGTAAGTCACTGTGGCTTCTGATTACTATTTTTATTTCTTCAGTATTTCATACATAGTCGATATTTTAAGGTTACACACTCTGATCGGTGGAATACATATTAAAACGTCGTGAACTTTTCTACAACGTTCGATGAATATATTTCCTTCTATGCTTGGCCGCTTGACTAATTCTCGTCCTCGACTATCACTTGCCTGGTAACCCTAACGGGAACAGTACCTTTCGTCATTTAGGAAAAAACAATTTAACTTTGGTGGTGTGTGATGGTGTTCATGTTTCTTTAAATAAATAATCTGACCCTGCACTTTCCAACAATAATTTTTTGTAAAAGTTAAAGAAAATTACCGATTTTTCATGTAAGTATTTAATTTTTTTTCGTGTTGCTGGCTCCGGGAAAAAACGATAACTCCCTAAAAGTCAAATAGGTGGCGCCTTGGTACATTGTCAACTCCATGGCGGTTTAATTTAAGCCTACCTGACTGACATGTTCCGTGACCACTACATCCACAGTCTACCGCGCAGTCACTTCCGGTAAATCCTTCATAACACCAGCATGTCCCATCGTTATTACAGTGACCATTCCAGTGGCACTTGTTATTACAATGAGTGGCCGATATACTGTCTCTAATAAAATGTTAGAGAATTTCATTGATAACATTCGATATCTCGCTATTTTTTGCATTCGATAGGAGATGAAATACATGTATTAAGGATATACATCTGTATATATTCTGTATAAAAAACTGTTACTATAAAAATAACACAATAATTTCTATACATGGCGTGATTGATTGATTAAGTATTGCTTAACGTCCAGTGAGTAGTACAAACTTGTATTTCAGCTTTATTCATGCGTGACGAGAACAAGTTTACAAACGGTAAAATGTGACGCTGTGAAAGAACTGTAGACAGGCGTTTTGAAAGAGATGATAAGTAGTCAGAAAATGTTGGCTTGCAACGGGTCATCAGCGATCATTCCTTACAAACTAATTATCATTAAGAGCTGCTAATGGTTGTCTATTAACTACAAGGATAGAGCGAGGGATTCTTCAAACATGAGACACTCGCACTCATGCACGCACCGTCTTAAGGGTAAGTTATGTACACATGAATGTGATTTGCTCCGTACAACCAACGGAGACCCCTTTATGAAGTGGTTGAACTTCAAAGCGAGGAGACATAAGGACCTATTGCTGTATATACCCCGGGATTCCCATAGGGTTCAACATTGTATGTAAGAGCGCTACCGTTATTATGATATATAAAGCTTACAATTAACGTCGGTTTGTGAATTAAATTGTCCCAGTATTGTTAAAAATGCTGTTATAATGACAACCGGAACCTTTTAACCGTAATGGAAGCGGGTGGTTTGACGCCGTAAAATCTGATTCAACCGTCCATTTCTTTGGAAATGTCTGTACCAAGTCAGGGCCATTGCGGTTTTCCCAGTTTTCCGGTTGTTGACTGATTTTGTCTGTTTGTTGACTTATGGGTTTTGACTTTCCCTTTGGAAGATTGCTCGGTTTTCGGTAATTTTGTTATTACCCTTATTTATGGTGCTTAGCATAATTATAGCGTGGTGATAATTTTATTAGTCCCAAGTCCTACCTTATAGCAGAACACAATAATATTATGACAAACAATTGCATTATCCTTCCACACAATAATAATGCCTTTCTAGCTGATAAGATTGGAATGATGTACTTAAAGTTCTTACCGACTTTATGTATGTCTATATTTATATCAGTGCCAACCAATACACGATAAAAACATAGATAACTAATTTAGTGCGTACCGGACGTACCCCTAGAATAACCTTCATCAGGTACGCTCAAACTTTTAGGACTGGAAAGTGAAATAATTTCAAAGTATTTGAGGGCAAGAAAGGCAAATGGTCTGGACAGGATAGCCAAAACCGGCTAAGGTAACATGCCTAATTATAGGAGGAAAGCATTGGTTTTTAATAACAACTACATTATTTAGGAACTGTAAATGTAATGTACCAGTAATTCTTATCAGAACTAATGTTCTCCTAACTCAGATATAGGTGACCTTAGCCCATTTGGGACCTCCTCAATATATAGGCAGGAATAAAACATTGCAATCATATTTTACTTTAACTGCGTCGATAGGCGTCCATACCTTCAAGGGGAGATAATCCAGATAATCGAAACATGAAGGGTTCTTTATTTCGACATTTTCACACAAACAAGTAGACAAATTAGAATATATATAACCGTATTCTATGATAACCCTCACATGAGGTGCAAAGGTCCTCTACTTCACATGTGCTTGAGGACAGGATATATGGGCTATCCTTATGGTCCCAATATGGAGGCGTGATTTACATTGGAATAAAATACATATTTTTCTCTTATTTATCCTTTCTCTAACTATTTTTGCTTGGAATATATACGGGATTTACTGACAGACACAATCTAGGATTTTCGCAGAGAAAAATACATATTTTATTCTAATGTAAAACACGCCTCCATTCTCTGTCTTCTACTTCAGTTTAGTTTAAACATATTTTATTTGCATAAAAGTTGCAAATGGGATTGGACACAAGTTATGACAACATTAGTGAAGTCCTTTCCCTTCAGTGGAATACAATGCTGTGTCAACAATAATTCCACCTTCAAAAGAAATATTCCAGTTTCAGGAATTAAATCCAAGATATAAATTTGACACTTTCTGCAATGACTACCACACAGATATGTGTCTCAAAAGTGAATTGACCAAAGCAAAGCATCAAGACAAAATAGTACGGCCTAAAATAGATTGACCATTGACAAAGTAAAAAAAACACATATAAAGAATTGTCACACCTGAGTAAACTAGCAGTATTAAATAACATATAAGATCTTCTAATGACCAATTCACAGTGAAACTGCCATGCATGCGCTTGCTATCCAAAACTGAATATTGCCATTGCAGTTTCACTATGGAGGTTGGTCACCGAGAATGTGAATGCCTGGAAATTTACCTTTCGGAAAGCTTTGCACCCAATACCCATTCATGTACAGTTTCACTCTCCCTGTTCACTTATTTCTAAACAGTATGTTTTAATATACTTTTCCACAAATTGTCATATACATTTGTATTAAAATGGCCCTCTATGGTCCTCTTTGGATCCCACAGCAACCAAAACATAACGTTTGCAGATGACCATCCAAGGAACATTCCAGTAGTTTATTCAAGAAAAGTTTCAAGATACCAAAGGGATAATCAGAATCCGTAAATTGAAGAACAGACAATCATGACAATGGCCAAAAGAAAAAGGACAAACAACGATCTACAAAACATACACATAAAACTAAAGATCGAGTAACACGAGCCCCACTAAAAACCGGGGTGAACACAAGCGCCCCGGAAGGGTAGGCGGTTCCTGCTCCACTAGTGGCACCCGTCGTGTTAATCTAGTTACAAACCCGGGGATAAGTCATGAATCAGGAAAAGAGTATGAAGTGCTTACAACAAGTAGAACATATCCGCGGTCATTTGTGACACAGATATTACATAACAGTCAACCAAGTCATGGTGGCGATCGTAAAACTTTCGAAGTGATCACTTCAATTTAACCAAGAGGTACCCTTGGTTCAGTAGCTTCCTTGTTAGCAGCAACCCTATATCAAAGAAATCCTGATAGGAACCACAAACTCTGGAATATTGTATCAACAGAGAGATATATACTCCATATGCAGGTGCTGCTGGAATGTTGCTACATATAAATGGAACGTTCACAATGGGAAAATTGAAATCATCTCTTTTGTCGTAAAGTTTCGTTCATAACTGCCCCTCACTGTCAATTTCGAGGTGTAGGTCAAGGTATGAAGCAGACCTATCTGTATCTGTGGTATCCTTAATTTCAAGCTCAATGGATGCGATCAACGAAATCACCAAACCTAGAACTATTTAGTGAAAGGACACATCTATATAGTGGAATGTGAAATTAATGGATCAGGCTAGCTTCTTTTTGTTTTTCTTGAGAAGCCCCTATATGAAGTATGCCTCATATGAATAAAGGAACAAGTCGGCGAGAAGAGGAGCACAGTTTGTACCCATAGGTATGCCGACTGTCTGTTGAAAAACATGTATGCCAAACATAATAAATATGTTGTCAATTAAAAACTCGAGCATGTTCAATGGATTCATAGAACATATAAAATCTAATGAAATCAAAAATGGTGATGATGACTGATGACAATAAACAATAGTTGACATGGTTCTTTGTACCATGGAGTATTAAATTACTTGGATATATGACACAAAACTAAAACTGTAAAACAATGTTGGTATCATACATTATTACAGCTGTGATTAAAGATGTGTTGTATTCAGTCTTTGGGAGAGTGAACTAGTGTTTGCTGTTGAAAGCCTCTATGATTATTTTTTTACACGTTCACAGGTTAAAGGTTTTGTTTCTATTATCTCCCCTTTAATTGCCTGTACTAAGCTAGGAAAATGAGTGATCACACATATGTGTGCTAGGGGTATCAAGTCTATGTGTGCTAGGGGTATCAAGTCTATGTGTGCTAGGGGTATCAAGTTTATGTGTGCTAGGGGTATCAAGTCTATGTATGCTAGGGGTATCAAGTCTATGTGTGCTAGGGGTATCAAGTCTATGTGTGCTAGGGGTATCAAGTTTATGTGTGCTAGGGGTATCAAGTTTATGTGTGCTAGGGGTATCAAGTCTATGTGTGCTAGGGGTATCAAGTCTATGTGTGCTAGGGGTATCAAGTTTATGTGTGCTAGGGGTATCAAGTTTATGTGTGCTAGGGGTATCAAGTTTATGTGTGCTAGGGGTATCAAGTTTGCTTCTGTTTCTATCATTTTTCAATTAAATTTTTGAACTTAGCAATCTGTGCCAAAAACATTTTGACAAACTAGTCCGAACAGTATTTTAGAAGAATTTTTTCTATTTGATTAAGTAAATTTTATGCAATTTTTACTAGCCTGAACCAATTTTTACTAGCCTGAACCAATTTTTACTAGCCCGAACCAATTTTTACTAGACAGGGGCATAATACTAGTGGTTTTTGGTGCAGACTGCTTAGTGGTGTGGTATTTTTTATTTTTCATTTTATTTTATGTGTAACACCAGTATCACAGATATATTGTAGTCAGAGAAAGTTTATAATGGTAAATAACATCATTTGCTAGTTCTTTGAGCAGAATTATGATGTCATTGCTGAAGTAGGTATTTCAAAGTTTTTTTACTGTAAAAATTAAAAAAGAATAACTAACTACCAATGAGTATTATTATAACATTTTGTAAATTTTAAAGCTTTTATTATTTTTCACTTGTCCCATTGGTCCAGCAATGGACAACAATCACTAGTCTGAACCAAACTTTTACTTGTCCCTAATCGTCAAATTCGAGATCTTCCAGATTGTTATGATAATTTTGTCTTCCTATTTCGCAATTCTACATCAAAATAATGCAATTAAATAATATTAAAAAAAATTAACAATAAGATTTCTTGAGAGGTATATTGTATACAGTTTTAAAAGAAACACAACTGCACATTCAGAATACACCAACTTGCTTGTCATGTAATAAGTTGGAAAAGGAGCCATAATTCCAATAGAACTCATTCATTAGAGAAATGTCCTTTTATACTAGACATCAGATAAAATATGAAGTAGTTTTGTCAACAGATAAAAGACTAGTTGCTTACACAATCTTAAGTACGTGTATCTTCTACAAAAGTGAAAAGGGGTGGTAACTCTTACATGATTGGTCTGTTTGAAAAATTGTTAGAATATTATGTGCTTGCTGGTATACTACCAACACATCATACTAAAGTTAATAAGTGCCATCAAAAGATCAAAGAATAATTGCCTACACAAGAATGTGACTATACAAACATACCAAAATCACCATTTAAGAAATTGGCAAAGGGGCCATTACTCCTACGGAACTCTTCCTCTTGGTAAATCACAGCAACATGTGTATGTTCATATCATACCAAGATACCATAACAAATATGAACTACATGTAGTTTCATTTGACCTGTATATTTTCTTTTCATTGCTGTTTGTTTGATGGTGTTTAATGCCACTTTCAACAATATTTCAATTATATCGTGGCGGTCAGTTTTATTGGTGGAGGAAACCGGAGGACCCGGAGGAAAGAACCAACCTGTCGCAAGTCACTGACAAATTTTATCACATAATGTTGTACACCTTGCCTTGATCGAGATTCGAACTCACAACATCAGTGGTGATAGGCACTGAAGGCATAGGTAGTTGTAAATCCAACTAAAATATGATCACGGCCACGATGGCCCCCTCTTTTTATTGCCATTGTGTGTTTAAACTAAATATTGAAGACTATCAGATGGAGCTTTGAAATATCCAAGGTTAGAGGGCTGTTACAACTTAATTCCAGACATGAGTAAGTGTTGGAAGACATAACTAATGATTTTGAGAATAAGAACTTACAGTAATTTGCTACCTAGTAGGGTTCCCCACTTACATCTGTGTACTTACTACAGAATATATCTGTAGAATGTTTTTCCCCACTTACATATGTGTACTTACTACAGAATATATCTGTAGAATTTTCGATTCGTTTATGTTTACAGCTGATTAACTTCTGTCAGCATACAAACAAAACCAGATAAAAACTATGATTGAGCTTATTTTAATTGGCACCTCCATGGAAAATAGCAAAAAAATAATAATAAGCAATAAAAGCATGACTGAATATTGTTGAATTGCTGCATCCGTGGAAACTAGCCATTTTTATTATCCATTGCACACCAAAAATTTAACTGTCATCTCAAAGAAAACTAGTCATTTTTATGCTTCACTGTACATAAAAAAACTTCAAAATCGTTTTATTGTCATCTTCATGGAAACTAGTCATTTTTATGCTTCATTGCATTGTACTACATAAAAAAAAACTTAATTGAATGTTGTTTAATTGTCATCTCCATGAGAACAAGTCATTTTCATGCTCCATTGAATGTAAACAACATGATTGAACATTGTTTCAACTGTTATCACCACGGAAACTAGTCATCTATATTATCCACTGCACATCAAATCTTCATGCTGGAGTGATGTGGTTATACTGGGAATAGATACCATACACAACAACTGACTTGTTCTCATGTTTGGTCTGGGAGACTCTGTTTCATTTTCTGTACAATATCGGTGATGTAGGATTTTATCAGAGTTTCGTTACTTCTAGTTAAAAAGTACGTAAATTCTACATCTAAAAAACAGAAGATAAAATGTTAAAATACGGATCAATAATTGATTGATTGATTGTTGCTTAACATCAAGTCGGCAGGATTACAACTACTGTGAATTCACTTTTATTCAGTGAATACTACCATGATTTTTGTTGTTATCAAACCATAAATTTGAATTAAACATATTTTATTGTTCAAAATATTAGCAAATAGGATTGGGAACAAATGAGGACAACAATTTTTAAAGCCCACTCCCTACAATTTACAACACATTATATACATGACAGCAACCATGCAATGAAATATTTCAATTTGCATAAAGATGTATAAACAAACAAGCAAAAATGGAGAAAGAATCAAACAAAGAAACATGGTACTTATTAGTAAAAGAAAGAAATAAAGGGGAAAAAAGAGTTGAGACTTGCATAATTAACCAAATACATTGCTATTTTTATTAGAAAAACCATGCAAAGAATATCCTTTTCTTGATCTATTGAAAGTTCTGTTTTTCCATATAAAATGATATTCTAATCTATTTCGCCATAAATTCTTAGAATTAAAAATAAATTTACTCTATCATTAAAGTCATATGCAACAAGAGAAGTGATGAGAAAGAATTAACATATAAACAAACATCTAAATATCTGTTCATCCCAGAAAATTGACACCAAAAAACCATGAATTCAAATATCAATGAACGTCTAAATATTCGTTCATCCACGAAAATTTATAACAAAAATAAACAAGGGCAACACAAAGCGTGGCATATCCCCTCGCCTAAAAATTAGACCCTGTGACCTTGACCTTTGACCTTGAAAATCAATAGGGTTCCAGATTCTCTTAAGGTCTAAGTATGTACCAAGTTTGGTCAAAATCCATTGAAGGATGTTGATTCTAGAGTGTTCACAAGGATGTTATGCAGTAAAAATTTGATCCGGTGACATTGACCTTTGACCTTGAAAATCAATAGGGTTCCAGACTCTCATAAGGACTAAGTATGTACCATGTTTGGTCAAAATCCATTGAAGGATCTTGATTCTAGAGTGTTCACAAGGATGTTATGCGGAAAAAAATTGACCCGGTGACCTTGACCTTTGACCTTGAAAATCAATAGGGTTCCAGACTCTCCTAAGGACTAAGTATGTACCAAGTTTGGTCAAAATCCATTAAAGGATGTTGATCCTAGAGTGTTCACAAGGATGTTACGGAAGGACGGACGGTAGCGTTACTATATCCCTTCGCAACTTCGTTGGCGAGGGGATAATAAAACATAAGTATATTCTTGATGAGAACAAGTCAATAAACAATAAATCAAGTATGTAAAAAGTTGGCAACAGCATGGGACTAGGGAAAGATGATTTTATTGAGAGTATTCATTGTTCCTACTATTGTACTATCTATATTTATGATGTCATTCATTTTTGTGACATCATGGTGAATTTATAAGTGTAAGAAAATCTGGGCAGGTTTTTTATGGTTTGTTTATATCTGCATTTCCATTGGAGATCCAATTATCAAGATGGGGGGGTTGGGATCCCATTAACTGTTGTGGTCTTTTATATGTTCAACGATCTGAGGTGAGACATGGTTGTTGATATTGTTGATATTGGTAGAATTGTTGACCGTCACTCCTAAAACATTATAATGTACATAGCCTTCTCAATATATTACAGGAAAGGATGTGGTAAAGTATGGCTAAATTCTATAAAACATAATTACCTGCCAATAAAGATAGTATGGGTACAGTCTCTAACAAAACACTATTTGAATTATCATCCTTTACACAGTTGTTATCCACTAGGTAGCAGCAGTGTTCTAACAGGAAGTTGGATACTCCTGTGTACTTGTAACAGATTAACATCTGAAGTTGATCCTTGTGACCAGGTTGTGGCAGGAATCCTATCTGAAATGAAAAAAAAATTAGACAAATACATGTACTAAATAAGTGTTGTTGGGCTTTTTATCTTACACAACAGAGTAAGTAAGTATTCTTCTATATTTCACCCCTCTCAATTTTTTATTTAATTGTCAAACCTGTTCTAATCCCAAATATGCAAGAAATATTTGCCTCTGAGTGTTAAGGAAAAAAACAATCAATCTATTCTATATTTCACAGCCTTTATTATGGTGTCGTATAAAACACTGTATGAACTTGCTCCTTATTCCTTGATATCAATCCTGTTTAATTAGTAACTCTTAATATTTGTTCAAACAGTGTCTGAAATTTTTGAAGTCCTCATTTGAAATAAACGTGTACAATATATTTTAACATTAAACTTTGACCTAAAAATGAATATGAATAATCTTATTACACACAGATATACAAAACATTGCAAATTATCTTTCAAACCTTCTTTCAGCTAAAAGGTAAGGGCCCCGGTGGCTCAATGAGTTGAGTAGTTGGATTACCTAACAACTCATACAAGCCTATCACCAATACAGCGTAGGTTTGCGGCCGGCTTTGTAAATTATAAAATAGGATGCACTCGACTCGCAGCCGCAAGTGATAAAGTTTAGAATTTGCATGCCCATGGTCGGTGGTTCTCTCCAGGTACTCCGGCTTCTTCCAGCACTAAAACTGGTCCACATAATATAGCTGAAATATTGCTGAAAGTGGCATTAAACACCAAAAATCAATCAATCAATCAATCATTCAACTAAAAGGAAAGGTTTGGGATCATAAAACAAGTTTAACTCTGCCACTTTTTATTGAAAGGCCCGTACCAAGAAAGTGGTCATGTTTATGTGTGTTAGAGGTATAGAATTCACCTCTGTTTCTACGGTTTTGCGATTACATTTTGGAACTGTTCTGACGGTGCGGTATTTTTTGCTTTTCATTTTATTGCATAGAACAAAAAAAGGTTTATGAAAGAAAAACCAGACAATGTTTACGTGACCTTCTTCTTATTTGAATCTATATTTATCAAACATTAATTGATAGGTGTTTATTACCAACCGAAGAATATTTCAGCTACAATCATGATGAGAACATGGGGCAAAATTATCAGAACAGCTATCAATTAGTATAAATATAATTATCAAAAGTAAGACGGGGCCATCATGGTCGTGATCGTATGGTAATTGGATTTACAACTACCTTTGCAATCAGTGCCTACCACCACTAAAATTGTGAATTCGAACCCCTCTCATGGTGAGGTGTACTCGATACAACATTATGTGATAAAGTTTGTCAGTGACTTGCAACAGCTCAGTGGTTTTCTCCGGTTTCCTAATCCATTAAAACTGAATGCCACGATCGCGATATAGCTGAAATATTGTTGAAATTGGCATTAAACACCATAAACCAAACCAAAAGTAAGACAGGATTTTATTCTCATGTCGACTTAAATTTACAGACACAATTCTATGCAGAATACTACCAAATTAGTATTTGAACTTTGAACCATGAAAAATAAAGACATGACTTCTTACCTTTTCAAAGCATGAACTCAGGATATACACGACTCCTGCTGTAAACCTGGTTAAACAAGTTGTCATCTGCATCAACACTGTGTTTCCCTTCCTCATGACCTATAAAATAATAGTACATTGTACTTCTACAATTATACCTCCTTTACAGAAGATTTCAGCTCTTCTTTATCTACAAGTGTTAATGTTGGTAAATCTTTGTATCACCTTTGTTTGAAATTATCACTACATAAAAAATATATGAGCCATTTTACACCTTTCAAGAGTTACATCTCTCTTTCATCAGTGCAATTTCAACATTGAATTTATTTGATTTTGACAATTTAAGTAATATAAGTGTTGTCAGAATATACCATGGAACAGACAACATGGAACCATACTATATCCTGAATAAAGAAGGGCACAAAAAAAAACCTAAGCAAAAAATAAATACAAAACATATATATTTACCTAAAATTAAAAACAATAGCTCTAAATTCATCTAAAAAATACAGTTTTCTTTTTATCTCCATGTAAATAAATATATACAAAGAGTTTTCTATCTAACCAAAATAAACAAATAAATACAAAAAAATGTACCTAAATACCAACAGTTTTCTGTATATCTAAATAAATAAAATAAATACAAACAGTATTTACCTATATAATTTTGCTTTAAACATTAATTATACTAACTTTAAGGATTTTGATAAGATATTTCAGTAGAGTTTGCTGACAATCAACGTCCGTTTCACTGACTGTTTGTAACAGTTCCATAATGACAAGGATACCGTCCTCATTACAGTGATCTTCTATATCTGTTATATATGACACCTATAATACAACACATTGAAAGAGTGAATTACTGATTGTTGTTTAACATCAAGTCACCAGTTTTTCTGCTATATCATGCAGGAACAAGTTACATTTCATGAGGTCCACTTTGTACTAGACGCTTTGTTGGAATTTTATAGTGCTAGCTCACTGAAACAACAGGCCGCAAGTAGACATGTCAGCCCACTCGGACATATTATCCTTATTCCAAGCCAATCAGCCTCTGCTCGTTACTCCTCAATGGTGCATGTTTAGCAGAGAAGTAACAAATACAAATATTATACTCTTTAGTTTGACCTGACCAAAAGTCTAACCCCTGATCTACACTACTCGAGGCAAGTATGCTAAACGTTATGGAATATCTGTGTCACAAATGACCACGGATATGTCGTAAATACGTCCCGGTCCTTTCCTCATTCATGACTTATCACCGGTTTTGTAACTAGATTAACATGATGGGTGCCACTAGTGGAGCAGGAACTGTTTACCCTTCCGGAGCACCTGAGTTCAGTTTTTAGTGGGGTTCATGTTACTCGATCTTTAGTTTTATGTGTATGCTTTGTAGATCGTTGTTTGTCCTTTTGTCCTTTTTCTTTTCGTCATTGTGTTGTCTGTTCTTCTCCAATTTATGGATTCTGATTATCACTTTGTTATATTCAAACTCTTCTTACACCATTGGCCTTTATATATAAGTGTAAGGAAAACTGCCAGATTGCAAAGGCCGGTACAATACAATTTTATTTATCAATAAGATATATTTTACAGACACCTACTGCTATGGGATAACATGAAGTAACATTTTATTCTGTTCTTAGTAGCTTCCATCTTAATACATTCTGGATACCTCAAATTCTCTGAGGTTCATTTATATAATGAATAATTAAATTGTCATTAACCAATACAATTTCTCAAATTTTGTCAATAGAGCACTTTATTAAACTATCATCAAAAGATCTTACGTTTTCTATATAATCTTTTTGTTTAATTTCTTCATCATGGAATTTAGCAGACAACATGATGGTCACATGGCATGGGAAGTCAGAAACTGATTGGTCAAACAGGATATCTAATGATGATAGGATGGGAGAAGTGTTACTGCCTGGTATAAGCATGTCCTTGTCAGAACAGTCTTCCTGAAATACATCATAAATTCAAAAAATGTTACTATCAATGGATTAAAGATATGGTTTACAGTATTCCCTCTCATATAAGGACGGTCCCACCAAAGGCCACTTCTCTTATCAGGACAGATTTCATATGTTATAGTAACAAGAACTATCTTTAAAAAAAGATGCATAATGAAGCACAAATATTATATTCTTCTACGAACAGTATTTCACTGAAATAACCTAAACAAATTGGTTTTATAGGATTTGATAAGATATGTAAAACCTTGCATCCTACTTAATGTGCAAGGAATCGTTAATTTTTAGTAAGTGTCCATCTTGGTCTGAGGACAGGACTGCCAGACAAAATTGTGAAAGGGGATCACCTAGGGATTATTTTAGCAAAGCTTGGATCCAATTGGCCCAGTAGTTTCAGAGGAAATTTTTTTTAAATTTCATCCCCCCTTTTTCTATTTTTAGCAACGGTGGCCATTTTGGTTGGAGGTCTGGATTGCCGGACACAATTTTGAAAGGGGATCATCCAAGGACTATCTAAGCAAAGTTTAGTTCCAATTGACCCAGTAGTTTCAGAGATGAAGATTTTTTAAATTTCATCCCCCCTTTTTTTATTTTTGGCAACAGCAGCCATGTTGGTTGGAGGTCAGGACTGTCGGACACAATTTTGGAAGTGGATTGCCACAGGACCATTCCACCAAAGTTTGGTCTTAATTGGCCAAGTGGTTTCAGGGGAGAAGATTTTTTAGTAATTGTGGATGGACGGATGATGGACGCAGTGATGACAAAAGCTAACATCACCCTTTGGGTCAGGTGAGCTAAAAGGGGGGGGGGGTGTGCATATTATTTCCTATCCATGGTAAAATCTCAAAAAAATTCATGGCTTCAACAATAACTTCTTAATATGTAAAAGATGAAATAGCACTTTGCTCAGAATTTAATACCTCCAGTCACTCAGCTGAAGATTACATAATACATTGAAAATAAAACTTTACAACATATAATAATTGGGTTAAAGAGAATATCGCTTAAATTTAAAGTCTAATACAGATATACAATTAAAAGTAATCATATTATCAGTTATACTCCAACTCCCTTTGTCTGTGCAGGGCGTAGGACGACGGATGCAACCAATCAGCAAACTACTAAATGACTTGCCTATTACAAGTGCTTTAAATCCGACTTGCTTATTCAGTGTTTTCACAACAAATTTTGATAGGGGGAGATTTTAGAATTATAGATGGAGAGAAAATTCGACCGAGAGTCATTAGGCCCCAGTGGATTCAAGGTAAAGCCCTGGTAGGGGGTGAAGGAGGAAAGCACCCCAGCCGATTTGAATTTTTACTTGCTTTTGAGGGGGTTTCCTAGCTTTAAAATTGTTTCTTTTTGCTCAAATTTACACTGACTAACTTTGAGAAAAAGAAAAATGTAATAAACCTTTTTTTCACTTTCAGACAGGATTTTTTCAGGTCAAAGACAAATGTATAAGTTTGGCAGAAATAAACTTGATCATCCAGAAAAGAAATATGGACTTCCCCTATGATAATGTACTATTGAAAATAAAGATTTGACAATATTGGTGTTTGTTTCATTTCCTTGACATAGTCTGAAGTTATATCAACATTCAGATTATTTGCATTTCTTGAATAACTAAAATAGCATCATTATAGGAATTTCTTATCTTAAAGCTTATATTATCATATTAAATGCACATTTAAAGAATATACTTGTTAGTTTGCTATTCTTTTCTATATTCTTACTGTAATTTTTCTCTTAATATTTTGAAATAAAGTATGCATTTTTTAGTTTTTTTAATAACAGAGAAGAACTTTCAAAAGCAAGTAATATTCAAGAATCTGATTGTTAATGTAACCACAAACCAGTATCAATACAAAATGAAGAATGAAAGTAGTCAAAGACTCATACATTTCAATAAACTTTTATTTTGTTGAAAATATACAATCACAAATGACACAAACCCCCATAAAATATTTTAAGGGGGACCTCATGTACTTCAGAATGGGATCAACAGTTCCTTATATTCTTGACACCTGTGGATAGCCTATAGTTTGATAGACTAGAGACCTTTTATATCCCATGTCTTCAAACTAAAAATCAAAATAATTTTCAGGCAGGGAACTCTTGAAAATGACTGGACATCAAACATCAGAACTTGAAAGGAATGTGGCATCTTACACCCCAACTAGCCCAGTCCCCGAAATGAACATTTGAATTTATTGGTCCGAATCAAATTCCTGCACTTATTTTTATATAGTTCTAAATAAAAACTGAAAATAATTACTGGTCTGAACAAAGTTTTACTGGTCTTGGGACGGAGGACTGGTATGATGCTCATCGTATATTCGTAAGGACCCCCCTTTTCTCCATACTGATGCAACTTTACAAGATCAAACCCTGCTTACTTTGATAGAAAGCATAAAAGTGGGTTAGATTTCCTTCACTCTTTCAATCTATTACATCAAATTATTTTAATCACCGTTTTTCTTTTTTGGACAAAAGTCCAAAATTGATTTCTGCTGCTTCGTCGTGTTATCAATGTCATTCGGACCAAAGCTAGTCGACCTCCAATCTTTCGTTGGAATGATTAAACTTTTATTTATTATTCCTACTGTCAATCGTAATGTTTTAACATATTTTCACTTCTTCAGCCTTCATTCATAGCATATTTATCCTTTGAAGTAAACGAAATCCGGAAGTAATTGAAATCTCATAAATGGGACGAGGATTTGGGGTCGAAAGAAAAAAATGGCCATCGACTCGTTTCTTTTTAATACAAGTGTTTTAAATCCGTTCTCCGAACTCTTACCAAATTTGTATTATTCTCCAATCAAAAAGTTAGAAAATATTTTCATCTTTAAAATTGTTAGGCAAAAGCGTCCATAGTTACAAAAGTAGGTCAAAAGCGATCGTATACGACTTTGTCAATTTTTTTTTTACTAAAGTGTTACCCTTAAGAGAGGCCATCCTTCTTAAAGTTCAATTTTTTGTTGCAAAATGGGTGTCCTTATAAGAGAGGGACTATATTACATGAACCATCTATTCATAGTTAGATGTTTGTAGGATCTTTATTGTATTAAGCAGTGATCCATTAACATCTAACAACATCCTGTATCAGGTCAGGTCATAGGTCATATTTGGAAAGACCAATTTGTAAGTATTGAACAGCAGAGTAGATTTACAATAGTGTAAAAACCTTTAGAGTACCTGAGTCATGACATGACAGGATTTGTTACAGGATGTTGTTCCTAATCTTATCAAAATTATTTGCAGATTTAAACTTTCACATGTTTTAAATCTCAGCAAAAGTTTTGAAGCTTAATAGCATAAAATGTATTGGTCATGGTAATATCATACTGTGGTTCATTTTGGAATTTGGCCTACGTCTTTGTAATAGAAAGCTTCCCGTAAAATATTATCAAAATCTAATCATTAAAAAAATAAAGGTATTTCATTTTAAATTACTGAAGTCACAGTCAACCACTGGATATTTCTGGGGCTGTCGTGGTCATGATCATATTGTTAATAACTACTTGTGCAATCAGTGCCTATCACCACTAACGATGTGAGTTCGAACCACGCTCAGGCGAGGTGAACTCAATACAACATTATATGATAAAGTTTGTCAGTGACTTGCGACAGGTCGTGGTTTTCTCTGTGTACTCCGGTTTCCTCCACCAATAAAACTGAACGCCACGATATAACTGAAATATTGTTGAAAGTGGCGTTAAACACCATAAAACCAAAACCAAACCAAAATCTGGATATTCCCTAACTAATACATACCTTCCAGTTTTTCTTTATTTCTTGCATCAGCTCAATTAATTTACCATGACAAAATCTGGAACTTTTTATTTCAGTAACTGGTGTTCCTACTGTACATGACCAATCTCTAACAGCTTCTTCTATTGGTGGTTGTGAGTTCTTGGTAGAATAAAAACAAAGGCTAAAGTTTCATTATTGTGAAGGTGATATCATATTTAAAAATAGCTCAAAACCATGAGATCAACAGAGTATCAATTTGGTGGATTTCGTAGTACTATTTATCCATGAATCAAATTTACTACTGGAATATTTTTTGATCAAGCTTATGAAAACCACCAACAATACTAATGAATATATCCAGGGAAAATTTGAAGATAAATCTAACATATGGTTTAATAACAAAAGTGATGTCTTTTCTTGACACTTAGTAAATTCTCTCATAATAAATGATGACACCCCTTCAACTCCATCATATGGAGAATATACATGTTTTTATATCTCAGTTAGTTAGTTCTTCCCATATTTAAATGGAGGGTTGGCATCCCATTAAGTGGCTTAATCCTGCCACATTTTTGTTCCTGTCCCCAGCCAGGACCTGGATTTCAACCAAATATGTTGTGACCTTGTCGCAAAACCAAAACTGTATGTTATGAGATACAGAATGGTAAAAAGGAAATAGAGAAAACAGATGAAATCATAACACAAGTACATGCATTTGTCGACTTCCTTTCAAAAAAAAAAAAATCATGAATGCCTTACTTCCCACACTCTAAAAATGAAAGGGGCCGCTGTGATCGCATGGTAGTTGGATCTATAACTTTCAATGCAATCAGTGCCTATCACCACTAATGTTGTGAGTTAGAATCCCTCTCAGGCGAGGTGAACTCGATACAACATTATGTGATAAATTTTGTCAGTGACTTGCGACAGGTTGGCAGTTTTCTCCGGGTTCCTCCACCAGTAAAACTGACGGACATTATATAACTGAAATATTGTTGAAAGTGGCGTTAAGAACCATAAACCTCTTAAAATGACTTATCTAATAGAGAAAACATTGTTGATTAACATACCTCAAACCATTCTACAAGGTGATGGTCAATGTCATATGTATTATACTGGAGCACTTTTTGTTCCCATGGTAATCTCTGTACTTTAACTCTATCATTGTAAGTGCCTTCATTCCTCTTTGTCTCCTTCTGAGCACGGCACCTGAGCTCTCTGTGCTGTTTCTGTCAACAAATATTGAACGTGTATTACCAGATTTAGCTACAATAATTAAAACTCTGATTCCATAGAGCTGTCGAACTTTATTATGCACATAAAAAATAAACAATCAAGCAAATGACATCCATAGAATGTATTTACCCCCACTGGATTCTGAAAGGATACCCGGCCATATTAAATATTTTTTATATAAACATCTGAACAAATTAATAAAAAAAAATACATGTATACCAACGCCACACATTTACACACAAGTACACAAAGTGTCTTTAGCTTAACCTAAAGAACAAAAATACAAATAAATTGTTGCTAGCTAGAAAATCTTATTCTAACTGTTGGGTTGAATATTATATGTATATATATACAGTTGACTCTCATTGTCTCGAACTCGGTTGACTCGAATTTCCGTTCGAGTCAAATTTTTATCGAAGTCCCGAACTTCGTTGTGTATAAATATATATAATTTGACTCCTGTTGAGTCGAATTCGAATGAGTCGAAATTTCGGTTGTCTCGAATAAAAGTTTTGGTCCCGAGATGTAGAAAGCCATATTATTTACATTCGTCAAGTCGAATTTACCTGTCAAAACATGTGTATTACCTTGGGATTAAAATCGGATCACAGGTGAAATATCCGGTCATTGACTTTGACATTTTTATCTTAGGTTATTTCACATGCTTATTTCACAATCTGTCAAATTAATTAGTGATAATATTTGAATTGGCTTGGTATTATGACACAGGTTAGATGTGTACAATCAAAAATTATCGATTCATAATAAGTGCGCTTGGGTCGGCATACATCAATGATTATGAAAAGTACACAAAAGAAGTGTTTTATCTATTGAATTGTTTGTCGGAAATTAATTTTGATTAAAGAAGAATAGTTTTCTTCTACACTTTATTGAATAATAAAAACACACAATTTATTGTAAATAAACAGTATTGCACAAAGAAAAATATGTCATGATGGGTGAAGTTTAATGACAATGCAACAGCTGAAAAACATAAACAAAACAGATAAACATATTCATACACACAAAAAAAGATATCTAGAAGTTATCAGTCGTTCCACAAGATTCAAAGAATTTAAGAGAGAAAAAAACAGCAACAAAAACATTGAATATGTTTAAAATCATTCCGAGAATAGGGACATGCGGTGCTGGTTTTAGCTCTTCAAAATTTTGCTAGAGTTGTCTCCCTTTCATCGTTAAACAAACTACACTTCCGGTATTTTCGTAGCCCCTCTTGAGTCGAACTACGGTTGACTCAAATTTTGTCCATGGTCTCATCGAATTCGAGATAACGAGAGTTAACTGTATATATATATATGTCATGGTCTTTTTTTGTGTTCAATGATTTGAGGTGAGAGGTGTTTTTTCTTTGTGTTGCTGTTGGTGGAATTGTTGACCACCATTGTGAAAAAAAAATGTTCATTATACCTGTGGAATAGTTATCTTCATATAAGCAGGTATTGACTGGACTTGGTATTTGTTGAAGAATATCTCTGTACAGTAATTCTTCTTATTTTTGACGTGCTCCATGAACTCCTCCGACATATTATTGTAAAAAATTAGATTATTCTCGATGGTCTCCTGCTGTAACGCGGTAAAATAGTGGCAGCACTGAATGTGTTGATCAATGAAGTCAGCAGGTATATCTTCTCTACTGAATACACATGTTATATTGTTAAAGTCTGTAGTGTCTGTAAAAATATAGCAATACAATATTAGACAACAAATCTACCATGGGTCCTTTCCTCATTCATGGACTTATCACCGGGTTTGTAACTAGAGTAACACCATGGGTGCCACCAGTGGAGCAGGAACTGCTTAGCCTTCCGGAGCACCTGAGTTCACCCCCAGTTTTTAGTGGGGTTCGTGTTACTCGATCTTTAGTTTTAAGTGTATGTTTTGTTGATCGTTGTTTGTCCTTTTGTACTTTTTCTTTTGGCTATTGTGTTGCCTGTTCTTCTTCAATATACAGATTCTGATTACCCCTTTGGTATCTTCAAACTCATTTTCCTACTAGTAGCCCCTGGCTGTATGATATATCCTTGTCAAAAAAAAAGAATTAAATTAAAAGTGATAAAGAACATCATATGATCATAGCATACCAGGGGGAGTCTCACCTGGTTATTCATGAACGGTTTGGGTTCTAGCAAGATTGTAGAGTAGTCCCTCTCTTATAAAGCCACTCCCAAGTTTGTTCTATTTGGTCCATGAATACATGTCAGATGTTTGTATGTCACAAGTTTATAGGTATCGTCACTACTTTTTTCATTTTCTGAAGTACTACATTTGGGTAAATGTTTTGTTTGAATCTATCTTAAGCATTAAAACTTACTCATGTATCTATGACAAAGTTTTTCTATTTGTTCCCGTCTTTCACTGATACCTTTAAATCCTAGACATATCAGATAAACCTCTGAGTTTCCACTCTTACTTGTAGCAGGTTTAAATACGGTAACCTAGAAATAAAAATAAAAATATCAATTGATTGAATGATTGATTGATATTTCACATCATGTGAATATCATTTCAATTATATTCGGGATGAGATAAAAAAAAACTAGAGGCTTCCAGGAGCCTGTAATCGCTCACCTGGTTTTAATATGACATCTAAAGTTGATAGAAAATGGGGGTGTTACACATAATTTTGAAAGTGGGCCACCAAAAGATCATCTCAACTCAAATTTCTGAGCAACAGATTTTGATGTGATTTTTTTTTCTCATAATATTCCTAAACGGAATAAACTGACTGAAAAAATCTCACAGAAAAACCCATAGTGTATGCTAATCTACTAATTGTCATGTAGCTGCAGTTAAAATTTCAGTTCATTTTGATGTGTAATAAAGCAGAAATTGATAACTAAAGAAATTTCTATTTTTAGTAACAGCAGCCATTTTGAATGGAGGGTGGGGCTGTCAGACACAACATAGAAAGGGGACCACCCCAGCCAAATTTGCTTTAATTTAGTTTAGCAGTTTCAGAGGAGAAGATTTAAATGTGATCTTTTATCAAAATATGTCTAATTTGTATAATCGGTATAGTCCTTTTGACCAGCCTAAAACGGGACTAAAAAATTAATTAAAAATCAACAGTTCAACTTATTGATTTGTTTTCTTCACACATTTACTCATATATCATCTACCTACTCTGACAGATAATTTCAGAATTTTGACACTATTTTCCAAAAAGTTGCCCATTAGGTCTCTATGTTAAATATTTGTACCAAATGTGGATATGTGCAGAGGGAGTTAGTATGCTTGTTGTTACCAACTTCCAGTGTAAACAATAACAACAACACATGTGATTTTATTTACATTTCACTGTCATGTGATTACCTAATTTGAATATGTCACCAGAACCCAAGCATGCATGAGATGTTCATTTCACTTTCACCAAGTGACAATTTTGATTCGGCTTCAAAATAATCAAACACTTTTAGTATTAAATCCTGTTTTTCATCTGAAGTTTTGAGAGGCATGACTATCCTTTCTATATAAGTATTGGTAGAGTTCTAAATAAGGGCAGATCATTTTTAATTTATAAATATTAATTTATGAAAAGACAAAAAAAATGTTGTTTTTTTCTACCTTTATTTTATATTTTTTCTATTATATTTAAAAAAAATATATATTAATTACTTGTTTTTTTTATTATGCTTAAATAACATACATACAACTTGTTTTCATTTTCTAAAAGTATACACAAAGCATGCAAAGCATGGGCTATTTACATGGTATATCTGGTCAATACACATAGGCTTACTTTATAACCATGTTCTTTGAGTTCAAATACTGGGCTTTAGAAAACACCAAAACAAAAGTGATTTTATTTAGAATTTAAAGAAAAAGATTTAAAATTCAAAGGCTTGCATTTATACTTTTTACTTTTAAATTTCTAAAATGATTTCCAATAAAATGTAAAAAGTTAAACTTTGGGTGAAATGAACATCTCATGCATGCTTGGGTTCTGGTGACATATTCAAATTAGGTAATCACATGACAGTGAAATGTAAATAAAATCACATGTGTTGTTGTTATTGTTTACACTGGAAGTTGGTAACAACAAGCATACTAACTCCCTCTGCACATATCCACATTTGGTACAAATATTTAACATAGAGACCTAATGGGCAACTTTTTGGAAAATAGTGTCAAAATTCTGAAATTATTTGTCAGAGTAGGTAGATGATATATGAGTAAATGTGTGAAGAAAACAAATCAATAAGTTGAACTGTTGATTTTCAATTAATTTGTTAGTCCTGTTTTAGACTGGTCAAACGGACTATATAAATTGGTTGAAAGAAAATTTTCACAGAAAAACCCAGAATATTTGTTAATCTACTCATTGTCATGTAGCTGCAGTATAAATTTGAGCTCATTTTGACTTATACTAGAGCAGCAATGGGCAATTGAAGAAATTTCTATTTTTAGTAACAGCAGCCATCTTGAATGGAGAGTGGAGCTGTCGGACACAATTTTGAAATGGGACTACCCAAGGACTATCCCAGCCAAATCTGGTTTATTTTGGTTCAGCGGTTTCAGAGGAGAAGATTTAAATGTGATCTTTTATCAAAATATGCCTAATTTGCATAATCTGTAAAAATCGGCTGAAAGAAAAATTTCACAGAAAAACCTGGAATAAATGTTAAACTACTCCTTGCTATGTAGCTGCAGTAAAAAATTTGAGCTCATTTTGACTTAAACTAAAGCAGCAATGGACAATTGAAGAAATTTCTATTTTTAGTAACAGCAGCCATCTTTAATGGAGGGCAGAGTTGTCGGACACAATTTGGAAAGGGACCCACCCAGGGACCATCCCTGCCAGGTTAGGTTTAATTTGGTTCAGCGGTTTCAGAGGAGAAGATTTAAATGTGAAAGTTTACGACGTACGACGGACGCCAAGTGATGGCAACAGCTCACATGGCCTTTGGCCAGGTGAGCTAAAAAAGAGTAAGCATATACAGTAGGTTCAATAAAGATATGTCTACAATATGTATGATGGTTGGAGGTTTTAATTACCATATTTGTATGAGCAGTTCTCTCAGAAAAATTACAAATATGAAAAGTTAGAGAAGATGCCAGATGATGCATGGAAAGTACTATTATTGCAAAAGCTTACATGATCCTCAGCCAGGTGAGCTTAAAATTATAAATTACTGATACAGTAGACCCTTACAATGCCACCCCTTCTGCAATGAAAAAATGGCCTTATAAGAGGGTTGGATTCTCTCCAGGAAGTCAATTTAGTAGTATTTTACTATCTCATTGCATCTGCAATCTGTCCTGCTAAGAGGAAGGGCCTTTGTTGAGAGAGGCCTTATAAAAGTGGGGCTACTGTAACAGATAAGGTTGAATATATTGTTTTATATCAGGCCATGAACAGCCACTGGTAGTGAGCTAATACTCCTGTAATGTATTTATAAATACAAGGAGTGTAACGTTCTCCAGTTACATGGCACCAATCTACTTTATGTCCAGTGATTGGAAAAGCTTACATGGTCCTCAACCAGGTGAGTTAAAACTAATAAATGACTGATAGATAACTTACCTCTGTAAACAAACAATTAAGTAAGTATAACAAAC
Organism: Bathymodiolus brooksi; assembly: GCA_963680875.1. Classification (NCBI taxonomy): domain Eukaryota; kingdom Metazoa; phylum Mollusca; class Bivalvia; order Mytilida; family Modiolidae; genus Bathymodiolus; species Bathymodiolus brooksi. The sequence goes on from OY804588.1 coordinate 47,808,471, forward strand.
AAACTGAGTCACACTCAAACATTGTAAATTTCTTCAGTACTAAATTGCCTCCTGGGGACAGTATCAAAATAGCTGCCAACACTTCACAGTAGTGTAACTTTGAGACGACTGTTTCTTGTTCTGCTGGGTTGCTCTGGCAATCAATGCTTCCGTCTGCTGTCACCTGTATAATATAAAAAATGTTTGCAATACAATTTCTTTCTTTATTGTTCTGGATTCAGCTGTATTAAAAAAAATTAAAAAATAATCTCCAATATCTGTCTGATACAACTCATTGCACTCTCAGAAATGTTGCTGGTGAAAAGTTGCAAATCCCAAAGGCAAAAACTGAAGTTTTCTAAGAAAACTTTTACATACTCTGGACTAAAGCTATGGTATGAACTTCCTCTCATAATACATTTACAGCAAAAGTTAAAAGTCTCACTTTAAATAGTTACCATTAAATGTTTCTTCATTTTTTTGTGTATATTTAATACAATATTTTGATTCTTGTGTATTACTTTTACATAGACTGTATTTTTACAATGTATGTTTTAATATAGATTAGTTATTAACTAACAGTGTATAAACCCTCTATAAATAAAGAATTATTATAATTATATTAACATCTTTAAATCATCATTATGTTGTCTTTAACCATTAACAAATGACTGTCTATGTGGTGTAGTGGTTAGTGTGCTCACCTCAACATGGGTTCAATCACAGGTCAAACTCAAGACTTTAAAATTAGTATTGGTTGCTTCTCTACTAAGCAAACAACAATAGGAAGTATGACCAGAAGCTGGTTGGTTGGAAAATTAAATTGTCATTAACTTTGATACCACCCAATCAATTTTGGGCAACACTAAGTAAAGCCTCCCCCAAAGACTTACATACCAATATTCCAAAAGTATTAATTTGGTTAAATATTTACAAGGGTTAGGTTTAGGGTTATGGAGTTTAATGCCACTTTCAATAATTTTTCATCTATATCATGGAGTTCAGTTTTATTGGTGGAGGAAACCGGAGTATCTGGAGAAAACTACCGGCTTTTCTCAAGTCACTGAACAACTTTATTACATAATGTTGTATCAAGTACACTTCGACATGAGCTGGATTGGAACTCAAAACTTTAGTGATGATAGGCAATGATTGCATAGGTAGTTGTAAATCCAACTACCATATGATCACGACCATGATAGCTCCAATATTTACAAGTATGAGGTACAAATTTTGATAATATAGGTAATAAAAGCAAAGAAATAAATGACTCCAATACAAACCAGATGAATCGGTCTCATCCCTGTTGTTCTCTTAAGTATCTGTTGTAAATTCAGCCATGACATGAGGTCACCATCATCATTTATTCCAAATTCCCAGTTACCATAACTACCTCTAACAAATCTATCATCATCAATCATCTCACTCGGACTGTTTCCCTCGTAGTATGGATTTAATGTGGATCCAAGCCAACTCCATTCTCCTTTATAACCTGTAAATTTAACAAAACGCATTCACATTTACTACACAATTTATAACCAGCATGTTAAAAATGATAAGGAATACGAAAAGGTTTTGCAAATGGGAAAGATATGAAAACAACCATGGTTTCAATACAATCTAATAAAAATGAGATCTCTGTACTTGCTCCTTGTTTTCTGTTAGTTATTTACTAGTCACAGCATGGGAGATCTACATTTTCCCCTTTATGGTTAACATCAGGGGTCAAAACACATACATTCTGTGTCTATCGGGTGTGTTCCAAAACGCACATGCTTGTCTTGTCTGCTGGATTTTGAAGAAGAGTCAGTGATTGGTCAAGTTATAATACATTGATGTTGACCCCTAACATGACTCCTAAATGAGTGATTATAAGATCTCCCAAGTGGCAACTAGTAAACAACTGATAGAAAATAGGGAGCAAGTGTGGAGATCTAATGTTAATTAGATTAGAAATCAGTAACAACATAACAAGTGTGGAGATCTAATGTTAATTAGATTAGAAATCAGTAACAACATAACAAGTGTGGAGATCTAATGTTAATTAGATTAGAAATCAGTAACAACATAACAAGTGTGGAGATCTAATGTTAATTAGATTAGAAATCAGTAACAACATAACAAGTGTGGAGATCTAATGTTAATTAGATTAGAAATCAGTAACAACATAACAAGTGTGGAGATCTAATGTTAATTAGATTAGAAATCAGTAACAACATAACAGCACTAAAATTTACCTTTTAGCAAAAAATAGCTGGATTTATAAAGATTATGACATATAAGATATAACTACTGTTTAGTTGATATTGCATCCATTGTCAATTGTCCTTAGAAATGATGACCTGTTACTCTCTTCTCAATTTGCAATCCTTTTCCTTTAAAACATTGTAATTTGATTGGCTGTAAAACATGGAGTTAGATATAATAAACATGTTTTAAAATGACTAATGAATAATTGAGGACAAGTAGGGCTTCTCTGTCCGTTGACCCACGATGGCACGAGTGGAGAGTATCAAAGCATGATCAGCCATGCGTTACCTATGAATAAAACTTATTTGGTCAGCTGAGTACACCATTCTTACCAGAATACAGATAATGGTTCAAGCTGGTCACAAATGCTCCTGGTGCCTCACATAAATGTACAGAATTCAAAATATCACTTTTAACATTAAAAATGTCATATGTTGAGACAATCTCATAAAATTTACACCAGGCTTGGGTACAGAGTTCAGGACGAATTGTTTGACGAAGTTCAGTGTTGATGTTTCCTGCCAGGTTCATAAAAGTTGTGTGTTCGTGCCATTTCACGATGTCTTTGTCACTTAATTTGTCTTTCAAACTATTCAATGTGGATTTCAATTTCATCAACTCTGAAATTTCCCAATAGTCATAAAATTTCTCAAAATCTAGTGGAAGCTCCCAAACGTTTTCCTTTGGCTTTGAATATACAAATTTCTTTTCAAACAAATCATTAACTTTCTGTCTTGAAACTGGATCTATCTGCCATTCAACTGATGAATTAGAAATCTTTCTTTTTCTTCTGCCTGCCATCATCTATATATGTAAATACACTATCCTGGAAAGAAAACAAAAGCACAAATTTGATTAAGATATATCTATGCATACCAGAGTAACATCATTGTTTAGAGGCATTATGATTATTTATCTCGCTATGATATATTATAGTGAGAAATCAGAGTATGGAGGGAAAAGAATTACCTAATTTCCATTACTTACTTATTCTATCAAATAAGGTTGTAAGGGGCCTCAGTGGCAGAGTAGTTCAGGTCAAGTGTTAGAGGTTTCCTGTATTGGAATAGTATTAGAGATACAGCAAATCTATTAAAAGACTTCAGATAGAAAATTTTCTGAGGAATTCAATGGAAATCAAGGAGTTACACAGGGTACCATTTGATATAACAGCTTTCTCCTGCACCAGATGTATTACTGCAATTGTGTTAACTCGAAAATGGTAATAAATCTCTTGGATTCTTAAATTACAACCTGCAAGTATCAAACACTGAAATTAAATCTAGCGCATACCAAGCACAAAGCATATACAGCTACGGTGTATGGAATCCACACACAAATGGACATAAAAAGAAAATAGAAATGGGCCAGAGACAAGAGTCTAACATACATTAACCACTTATCCCAACACTAGAAGTGTAACCAATATGATTAACATACTAGCAAGGTTCACTATCATTAAGCTTATGAGTCGTACCTCAAAACAAGACATCTAAAAATTTTTTTATCAACTGCCATATTGCTACACATGCATTCCATCAAACTTCCTTTTGCCAGATACCAGAAAAGAAAACACCATTCAAAAACTTACCAACAAATACACACATCTGAAGATATACTTTTTGGAAGATGGAAAACTGGAGAGTAAATAGCTGATCAGTAGCTGAGTAATTTAAGGGTGTAGGCCTGGGGTATGGGAGATAACTCTATTTTGCTGAGCAATTTAAGCAGGCCTGTTTAATGACCTGATTACCGCCATATTGGACGTTTTCCGAAAAAGTAATATTTACGGACCGAAGGGGAAAAAAATCAGAATTACCAAAATATGAGGTTTGCAAATATATATAGATGATATTACGTTATGTAGAAATGATTTATCTTTACATTTATATAAATTATATATACGATTATTGATCCGTTAAGCTGTTATCCAAGTGTTTTGTGCAATATTTACATGTAAAAATGCCATTTTATATTAACAGATTTGTTAATATCAAATAATATCAAAATAAGGCACAATTAATAATCTTATTTTATCCGAAATGTACATACGTTAATACTAGTTTTAAATACAATCGAATATGCTTAATTTGTTCAGAATATTGGTAATCAAAGGAATTAATTGGTGTGTGTTCATATGCTGCATCAATTTTGTTTATTTTAATTGTCAGCCATATTGTTTGTTTATTGTTACTTTAGACACGCCTACCTTATGTTTATGTAAAGTTTATAGTAAGCACGAGTATATCATCATGTTATCGTTTTGGCTATTAAAAACATAATACAGATGATTATGTACTATTCACACAAAAACACATCACTTTGAATGACATTATTGTAATCTTTGTTGATAATTATGATTTTTCTCTTGCATTTGATTTATTGCAATAATAACTTTGCACAAATAAAGTCTGTCTGATTTACAATTTCACCCAACACTTTTAAATAATAAAAATTCATGTATAGTTTTAGCATCCCTTCTTAGACAGTTTTATAGGTTTAAAATTATCTTTGTGTTGTGTCTAAATAGATGAATGGTACCTGTATTTTGTGTAGGGATATATGTTACTCTACTCAGACAATTATTTTATACTAACTTAAAACTTTTCTAAACCTCAGTTTTATGTTTTAATTTTTTTCAAATGTTGAAATTAACAAATATTAACTACCAAAACCCTGTTAGACAGACAGACCCACTATTGTCATCTGTTTCTATTAATATTATCTATTTATCCTGCAATGGTAGTTCCATTTAATAATTTTTGAAATAGGAAAACTACCTCATAGTATTATGGGATTTCATTTTAAAATTCAAATTTGGATTTTATATCAATAATCTTTTGTACTGGTGATTGTAAAACAAGAAACAAAACATGAAGACTGTGTACATTGTATGTTATTTGTGCTAAAAATGATTAAATAATATTTTGTACACAATACCAAAAAAAATATTTTTATTAATGATATCTTCGTCTGGTTGCATCTACCTAATTAATTAAAACATCACAAACATTTCTTAATAAACAATATTTTATTATTTTTTGGATAAGATAAAAATATCTTTAGATAAGTGACGTTTGAAAGACATTGTAGAACCCTTGAACTCTAATAAAGTCAAGATCATGCTCATTCAATTACTAGTAAATTCTATTCTGCAAGAGACAACATTCATTAATATTTATGCAAATAACCCTTTTATTTTATAACAGAATTGTAGAATTGATGAAGATATTATACATTGTCAATATTTTTTTTTCAGACAAAATTGTAGAACTCTGTCCAAAATGATGAATGATCCAGGATGAAGACTTTAGCATTGATATGACAATGTTAGATGGATTTTAATTTCAAAACATTCCATTATGGAAAGCTGGGGCATACTGTACATGTACCATTCACTGGTTGTTGGGAAAATTAAAGAATTTATTTGTGATAATGCATTTATATCGTATTAGCTGGTACACTTTACAGTATTATGAAAATTTTCATTTACCCTGAAAACATTCATGGGAATAATATATGTGTATTTCAAAGAGCTGTGAAAACAAACATTTTATTGAGTAAAATCTGACAAAAGATAAATTTAGCTTAAACTGTTTGTTTTTATTACCATTGTCCCTGGAATTGCTACAAACAAGAAATATTATATCTAAATGTACTCTGTCAAGTGTACTCCATGTATACTTTTAATGGGATAGTGTCTGCAATTTGAGGCAGTTTTTTGGGATTATTTTTTTTACAGAAAAAAATTAATCTGTATCTGTTGAAAATTGTACGACATTGTAATAGTAATAATTAGGGTTAGTTTTATGGTGTTTAACACCACTTTCAACATTAGTTCAGTGATATCGAGGCAGTCAGTTTTATTGGTGGAGGAATCCGGAGAAAACAACCTGTCGGAATTCACTGACAAACTTGATCACATAATGCTGTATAAATTATTTATGTAAACAAGAACCATTTCTGAACCATTTAGTTGTGACATCATTTGGAGGACTGTTTATAAACCATTAATTTATGACATCATTAAAATGGTCATTCCCATTAGCATATTTTGCCAAATAAATGGAAATTCAATGGAGTTTCAAGTAAAAGCCAATGGTTTTTAAATTTAGTTACAATGGTTTTACATATGTAATTTAAATTAAAGACAAAAAGTTTTTCAATGGATATTAATTTTTTTTTTAATTGGGTTTTCTATGGAGTTTCAATTGAAAAAAAAAATCCTAGAAGGCAATCACCACAGGGAAAACTTCTTTTTTTTTCTTTTCTTTTTTAAACATTTGACAGAAATCATAACTGGAATGTTCCTCTGATGGTCCTTTACAAAATGTGTGTGTTTTTGTGTCAATCAGAAATCCAAGATGGTAGACACCACAGGACATAACTTTAACATAGAACCATATTGGAATATTAAATAAATTATTATTTTCATATACTCGAAAGATTCAATCTAAATAGTGTTGATCTGAAATCGAAGTTGGCTTACTCCACATGATATTGCCTAACTATACTAGGAATATGAATGTAAAGGTTATTCTAAAAAACTGAAAACTTGCTTGAACACAAACAGTGCATGTATAACCAAGTAAAAGAGAAAGGTGTAAAGATGATGGTCTTGTCAGAATATATTAAATAGCAAATAAAAAAAATTAGATATTACTGAAGTAGAGAGACTTAACCCACCATTGAGACAATAAATAAGTTAGCTATTACTTAAGTAGAAAAACTTCATCCACCCTTGAGACAATCAATAAGTTTGCTATTAGTTAAATAGAAAGACTTAATCCACCATTTACAGTAAATATGATAATACCACAGACCCTCAATTTCAAGGTAAACAGTTAAAAAAAGTGCATTTGTCTGTAATTTGTAGTTGAACAATAAATTTATTAGTTAGATTTTATGGTGAGTGATTGTTGTTTATGCTTATATTGCAAATGAAAATTTGGTACAAATACATAGCTATATCCAACAAAAATTCGTTAGAAACTGATGATATCAACTAAATTATGATTTCTTTTATACTTTGAAAGATGATACAGCTTATTTTGTGCAGCTTGTTATTTAAAATAATGTGTGAAATCTTATACACAAAAAACATTTGATGTCATTGAAATGCTTGCTTGTGTTGGGTAGTATTTTGTACTACATCATGGCATACGAATATTTCTTTGAATCAATTATAAAGAAAATAATAATTCTATTAAGACATATTTAAAGTATTGTTACAGGTACATCAAAGATTAATTGCTATTTTTAATGTACAAGGGTTGTTAGCTTGGGTCTTTAATTGGGTGTTTAATTGGAATTAAACTTTATAATGATTTCCTAAATAACCTCTTAAATTATTAATTAAACTTTAATACATTGCAAAATTAAGGATTCTATCTATCGAAATGAATAATATTTCTTTATTATTAATTTATGCCGATATATCCTTAATTTAAACGCCTAATAACAAAAATGTGATGTACTTTATTTCCGTTACAACTTTCATTTGATCTGTAAAAAAAGGGGGATCATAATTTTTTTTTAATATATCCTTAATTTAAACAGCTACTAACAAAAATGTGATGTACTTAATTTCCGTTACAACTTTCATTTGATCTGTAAAAAAAAGGGGGATCATAATTTTTTTTTTATTAACACAATGCAAAGATATCGTATATCTTTTTTTATTTTATATTCTAATAAAATATAATTTTTTTTTACCAACAAATATTCCTAGGTTACAACTTTTATTAGTTTCCATCATGAAAAGTGCCAAAAACGTCATTAAAAACTATTTTTTCAACAATTTTTTTTTCTATTTTACAATATATTATATATTTCTACAAAATATATCCAAGTTTCAGGAAAAAAGCTTCATAAATAACTATTTAATCACGAATTATTGATTTTGGACCCAGTATTTTACTGTTCTTTCCACGTTTCAACTTTTATTCACCTTTGTCACGTAGCAGAACTCCCACATACCCGTGCATTATATTTTATTTTTGACTAACAAAAGTATTGACCTCTGACGGGTCACAAATCAGGTTAACATGCATACAAAATATTTGTTAACATATTAATCATATGATCAATATATTAATAACGACCAATCGCAATATACAGGAAGTACGGAAAGTTTCTTAGGTATGATCATTGTGACAACAGACAAGCATAGAAACATTCCGAAAAGAAAGACGCCATGTTATCACCATCTCTCTACTACACGTTAAACTCCCCTCTCTATGATCTCCCCTGATTTAAGGGTGTAAGCCTGGGGTATGGGAGATAACTCTATTTTGCTGATTAATTTAAATAGACCTTTTGCACATTCCTGATTTGATTCTGAAATTTCATGTTTTTATCCTTTTTCTACACAAATTATTTTCCACGATGACGGGCAAACTGGTACCCAATGGTAAGGACAACAAATCTTGAGTATGTATTTTTTTTATATTTGTAGATATTTGAACCTTGTTAAAAATCAGAGGACAACTTTATAGAAAATAGAAAATTCACAACTTGTCAAAACATTGAAATTGGGGGTGCGATTTTGATAAATGTGGGGGCGGTATTGACAGGGGGCGATTTTGCAGTGGGGCTATTTGACTTGCATTCGTTTTAACGTCAACAATCACAATCAATCGCTATCTCACAAACGATGGCGACGAATTTGACATATATTTCATGATTTGTAGTTATTGTTTGAATGTAGCCAAAATGATGATTATTTACAATGTGTGGAGTGGATCATTGTGAAGCATTTAATGATTGATATCGATGTTTTGTTTCTTCATCTTTCAGTGTCTGGTTCCGTTGATTACAAAATTTACAGAAATTTTAAACCAGTCATGAGTCTTGAATAAAATAGGGAATACAACTGGACCAACTTGAAAATCCGGGAATTATACTTTTCATTAGTAGATTAGATTAGATTAAATCATTAGTACTGGCATGAATCTATTTCCATTAATACAATCAAGGATTTGTATAGTCGAATTCTACTATACAAATCCTTGATACAATATACTTTATTTAGTTTCAATTTATTTACATATCCGCACAATGAATCAATGAAAATATTTAAATTGTGTGTGACAAAATCAGTCAAGGACGTCATAAAATGTACCACTCTCCCCTCGAATTATATGTCAAGTTCATTCAGTTAATGCTGGGAGGTAAATGGAATCAGAGTGGGAAAACTGCCCATATACTTTTATTGTATCCCCCAAGATATCAGGTGCCAGACGCGGGTACAGGGTGTGACGGAACAGAAGTTCCTCTATAATATTTATTCCTAAGAAAATTGATTATGTAATAAAAGTTCCAAAAGGAATTTATTTTATGTAATACATGTTCCACTGACATAATAAAAATACCAGTACAATGGAACATGTATTACATAAAATAATTTCCTATCCGGAACTTACACTCCGACAAAAGTTAAGCACCACCCTATATTTTTATCGATATATTTTTTTACATCAATACTGTTAAAACAATAAAATAGATATCACCATTTTTCTTACACTTCTTAAAAGACTACACCAAGGGCTCTAAAATTACCAATCTACGAAGTATTTATCATCCTGAAAGACGTGACTATGACGTGGCAAAAATGGGGTATAAAAAAGGCGTTGGAAAAACGTAAAACCAGTTTGTCTTTGATGGAAGTTTTTAACATTGCATTAAAATGCAGAGTCTTCAGACTTTTAAAAACTTTTAAATGCATCTATTGTGCGTATGTGCAAGGCATAAAAATCAATAACGAGTATATCCACCGTGTTTATTGTGAAGTTCTGTAACACGCCTCGTCATGCTTCGCAAAAGACGCCTAAGCCGTTATTGGGGGAACTGTTGCCACCCCTGTAAGATAGCAGTTCTTAATTCGTCAATATTTTGACATTTTGGATTGCGTTGCTTAAATTTTCGGCCAATAAAGTCCCATACATGCATGCTCTATAGGGTTCATGTCTGGCGACATCGCAGGCCATGGAATTGTCTGAACAGCCTCTTGCTGTAAACAATGTTGTACAATTCGGGCTCTATGTGGCCTAGCGTTGTCGTCCATGAACATTGGCCTGTCAGCCAACGCATGATTGTCGAAATGGGGGACTTCGCGTGGAACGAGCACATTGTCACGGTATTTTTGGCCTGTCAGATTACCATCAAGAACGTACAAGTCCAACTTACAGTCAAAGGAAAAACAACCCCGGACAGTTACACCCCCACCCCCAAAAGCAGTTGTGCCCAAAATGTGGTTGTCCTGAAATGAAGTGTTTCGTTAGCGCCAAACCCTTGCACAACCGTCGGTAGGGCGTAACAAAAAACGACTTTCATCAGACCAGTGGACCCGTCTCCATGTGCGAATAGTCCACCCCAAATGATCATGTGACCAGTCAAATCGAGCATGGCGATGACGTAATGTCAACTGTGGACGTTTTATGGGTCGTCGCGCTCGCATTCCCTGGCGTCTGATTATAGTGCGTGTGCTAATGTGGCCTCCAAACGCTAAATTACCACGAAGTGCATCAGCTGTACTGAACGGCCGTTTCCGCGCCCGTCTGGATATGAGCCGGTCCTCTCTCGGCGTCGTTTTGCGAGGTCTACCTGCACGTGGACGGTCAGTAACATTCCCCGTTTGACGAAAACGCTGCATCAGTCGTACAATGATGGAATGGTTAACCCTGAAGTGGTCTGCCACCCTTCTATGGCTAAAACCACCGTTATGCATGCCAACAGCTTGCCACCTTTCTGGTATGGTTAATTTTGGCCGCACCATACCAAACCAATAGAAAATGAAACTTAAAACTTTACTAAAAATAAATCAGCTTTCGTTCGCAAACGCAAATGTTGAAAAGTACACGTGGCACTTTACACACCCTGGCATATACACATAAATAAAAATCGATCAATAGCCTGTTTCACAGGTAAGTAGGTATGTGTGTACAGGTAACGAAAATAGCAAACCAATTTGAAATAAGTTCATTATTAGAAAATATATTATTGAAACAAGTCAGGTGGTGCTTAACTTTTGTCGGACTGTATATAATAAATTTTCTTAGAAACAAATATTATAAGGAACAAATATTACATAAAATATTTTCCGATCCAGAAATAAATTGTCTGAGGAACAAACATTGTGGAAGGTTAAGAGTGTTAGTCATATAAAACCTTGAAAATTATGAAAATTATCTTTTCTTTATAAACTTGGCATTCAGAGAGACCATTATAACTAATTATTTAAATAAAATCACAAATTATTTAACAAAACACCATTTAATATATATTTTTTTCCAAGAATAAACACAAAGTTATCTAAGTCTTAATATTTATTCTGGTATGTACAAGTATTATATAATATAATATTTTATTCTGTTATCTGATAAACATAAGTGTTAGAATATATTGTTTGGACATATAATTTGAGTTTTATTTCTTGTTGTTACAATTAAGTATTGTATAATTTTATTTTGGTAGGTACAAGTATTATATAATATTTATTCTGCTATGTACAAGTATTATATAATATTTATTCTGCTGGGTACAAGTATTATATAATATTTATTCTGCTAGGTACAAGTATTATATACTATTTATTCTGCTATGTACAAGTATTATATAATATTTATTCTGCTAGGTACAAGTATTATATAATATTTATTCTGCTATGTACAAGTATTATATAATATTTATTCTGCTAGGTACAAGTATTATATACTATTTATTCTGCTGGGTACAAGTATTATATAATATTTATTCTGCTAGGTACAAGTATTATATAATATTTATTCTGCTAGGTACAAGTATTATATAATATTTATTCTGCTAGATACAAGTATTATATACTGTTTATTCTGCTAGGTACAAGTATTATATAATATTTATTCTGCTAGGTACAAGTATTATATAATATTTATTCTGCTATGTACAAGTATTATTTTATATTTATTCTGCCAGGTATTATAAATGTTGTATGTGGTCTATTTGAGTAGAAGAGAATCGACTGTGCAGTTTTTCTTTACCCTTTGTATATATATAAGGTTGGGTTCCCATTGTTCGGTTAACCCCGCCACAAGTTTGTACCTGTCGCAAGCCAGGAACTGGATTTCCAAATCATATGTCGTGGTCTTTTTTTTATGTTCAATGAGTTGAGGTGAGAAGTGATTATTCGTGGAATTTCTGACCATCACTGTTTAAACCACGCCCACTCGAAACGAAAAATATATCAAAGTCATTGGTAGCCACCGTAAAACTTTCGAAGTGATGACTTCAACAAGGAACCTTTCGTTCAGTAGTAGACATCATGACAGGAACCACAAGCTCTGGAATTTCGTATCAAATGAGAGATATATATATACTCCATATACAGGTGCTACATATATATTAAAAGTTCACAATCACATCTCTTGTAAAGTTTCGTTCTTAACGGGACCTCACTTTTAATTTTTATGTCCCTATTAAATGAATCTTTATTTCAAGCTCAATGGGATAGATGCAATCAATATAATCACCAAACTAGGAATTACTTAGTGAAAGGATATCATCTATATTGTGGAACCTGAATTTAAAGCAGCGGGCTAATTTATTTTTGCTTTTTGTTGAGAATCATCTGCATGAACTCTGCCACATACGAAAAAAGAAACAAGGCGACGGGAAGAGGACCACAGTTGTTAACCCAGGAAATATTCGTCCACCAGACATAACAAATATGTGTTTTTTTTCTCACAAAATTGTCCCTTCCTAACACAAGGTATTTATATCTGTGTTGGCCATTCCTTTTTATGAAACAAAGTTGAACTAATTCTTTTTATCTGTGTTTTAGATTTTAGTGGAGAATAGTCATTTAAATGTATATATAGTACATAACACCATTGGAAGACATAATAAGGACACAATGGTCCTGACTCCATGTTGACCCAAAGCCTACTTGACCATACCTTCTAACACGAAATCGTGTCGCGATCTTGAAATAGTTAGAATTGTTGTGTATTAAAGTTGTAGGGTTCGATTTCCTCTTGTGATACAACTTGCGGCAGATCGGTGGTTTCTCTGGAAACACTGGTTTCCTGGGACGACAAATATAACTGAAACATTGTTCAACACCCGTAACAGCAATTGTAGCCCTCAAATATCTGAATGAACCAATCAAATGAGCATTCAATTTTATAATTAGATATTTGTTTTATCTCTTTTTTTAGTGATACAGTAACATCTAACGACATTCATTATTGGGTCACGGTAGGGTTTATATTGTCATCCGACCAATCAGCGATGAGCCTACAAACTCCCGAGGTATTAAAACACAGCACACGCGGACAGCTGTTGTCCGATTGGTCAATATATTGAACTTTCTTGCATATGATTAGACGGTCAAATATGAATGAAAGGTTTTCTGACATTTCCCCACGCGGGATATTGTTAGATGTAAGTGTATCGCAAAAAAAAACCCAACAAATAAAACGGGAAAAAAAACCAAACAAATATATAATTGTAAATAGTTTGGTGAGCATTTGATTATTTGGTTGGTTTATGTCGTTTAACGCCTCTTTCAATGATATTTCAGTTATATTATCGTGGCGGTCAGTTTAATTGGTGGAAGAAACCGGAGTACCCGTAGAAAACCACCGACCTGTCTCAAGTCACGTGAGCATTTGAAGATAAGAACACGTGATATTAGAATGTTGTACTTGTTATTATTATAGAGAAAAAAACATTCTGAAATCAATTTATAAGTTTATTATTTTGAATTGCCAAATTTGTTAAATGAGTTTTGTCTTTCTGTAGAGCGAAATACTTCACCATATGATGTAAGTACAGAAAACGGCGAACAATCAGTAATTGGTTTCGCTGTAAGGATACCATCTGAATGACGAGTATTTGGACGTATGCTGAAATCGTAAGGTCGAAATCGCGGCGAGTGGGTCACGTGTCTGTCGCCATGAGGTATGTCATCGATTATTGGATATGGTGATCGAAATGGAGTGAATCTATGGACATTCTTTAACTGTCTGTAAGCTGATCCACTTGTTACTGATGCATCAGGATGAAATCGAGTTTGTAGATATGACATCAATCGAACACACCTTTCGTCGTTCACTTTCAAACCTTCCACATCAGTCATGTATCTAAGGATTTCACGGATACAGTCGTTGTAACCAGTTTGATAATGATGCATAAAATCTGTCCAGATATCAGAGCTGAACCAGTCACCTGAGAAAAAAATAAAACAATGGTGTGATTTAGCATCAATGAATGGCAAATAGAAGTTTGCACTGCGGGTGTCACTAGTGGAGCAGGGCCTGCTTACCCTTCCAGAGCACCTGAGTTCACCCCCTTTTTTGTGTTTGTGTTTCCCTGTAGCGTTTTGTAGATCATTGTTTTTCTTTTTGTCCTTTTTGCTTTCGCCATTGTATTGTCTGTCCTTCTTCAATTTGGGGCCGTCATGGTCGTGATCGTATTGTTGTTGCATTTACAACTACCTGTGTAATCAGTGCCTATCACCACCAACGGTGTGTTCGAATCCCGCCTAGGCGAGGTGTCCTCGGTACAATATTGTGTGATAAAGTTTGTCAGTGACTTGCGGCAGATCGGTGGTTTTCTCCGGTTTCCTCCACCAATAAAACTGACCGCCACGATATAACTGAAATATTGTTGAAAGTGGCGTTAAACCCCATAACCCTAAACCCCGCCACTTTCTTCAATTTACGGCTTCTGAATAAAACAGAGCAGATCGGCATTTCACTGGCAAAGACGACCCGAAACAATATTTTTTCGGAATTAAATTATGAAAACATATATTTTTTAAATACACACAATTCATTTTAATACAGGAAAAACCTCCACGCTTCGACGAGCAACGTATTGGAGAGAGTTCACATTTATCATTGATCTAGCTAGCTATATATATAATCTCGTCACGATATATTGTCCAGATAATACAGTCGTGGGTGTGTGTAAACAACTGCCATATTAAGTTTGAACCATTTATATATTCGGGAATAATACCATAGCTTGAATCTTTTAATCTGTAATAATAGTTTTGCCAATAATACAAAAAAATATATTGCACATGGAATTCAATCTTGCATCACGTTTTTTCTTTGCCCCCATCTCTCCGTTTCTGAATTTTTTTTAAGGGAACGACCTATAAGTTCAAGGAAGGCGATTATGTTTTTTTCCTGAGAATAAATCTATCGCCAAATTTTATAGAAAAAATATCTGGACTAGAAAGATATAAAAAGGTCAATTATCTCTGACCCTGCAGTTTTCAACGATAATGTTTTTGGTAAAAACCCTCCCCCCAATGTCCAAAAAATAAATAATCTGATATTTGCTTTGTGGGAAAAATATTTATGGTTCATAGAAAAAGCAAAGCCCCCCTAAAAAAACGGTCCCTAACCACTGAATGCCAGTTTAATTCAAGGTTCAAAGACAACCGTAACCATATCTTTTAAGCAGTAACTTTGAGGACAAATTTATATCATATCATATGGTTTTATTTAGGGACGGACCATTTAACTTCCAGGGGGGGGGGGGGGGGGGGGTATGGTTTTTTTCTAAAAAAATAATCTGATTCAGAGTTTTTGTCATATAACCTAATGCTAAATTCTGGAAAAAAAATTCGCGCTTTGCGCAATAAAAAAAATTAATATTCTAACTCTCGTGTTGTCCGAAAAAAAAATTTCTGAACGAAACAAAAAACCATACCCCCCCTGCAAGTTAAATGGTCAATCCCTTAAAGAACAAATAATCTAAATTTGTTTTGTGACAAAATATAAATTATACAAATTATCATAATTAGAAATTAATATTGTTTACATTTACTTAAATTACATCATTTTTGGCACTCGGCCATAAATCATTCAAATTACTGCAATTAGATTCAAATTTGACACAAGCACGCTTCCGTTATGCATATTCAATGAAGTTGCACTTTAAACGGGATGCGCTTTGTTTGTTAAAGGTAGAGGAATTATTTTTATCTTCCGCTAACTTTTGATATGGTGTAATGTATCGATTTTTTTTTCACGTTGTGTTACATTTAATAACCACACGTTATACGGGAATTAGCAAACAAGTAACGCACGTGCTGCATAGTAGCAAGGAACACGCAATGCACGTGCGTGGCATGGGAATAGTTGCAGCTCACAATTACTTTCGTACACTGGTTAAATGTATTGGATGTGAAAGGATTTTATACGGATATGCTGTCATTCTCACGTGCACAGAACGAGACCGGCACGTGTCTATTATATAAAATAATATTATTTGGCATGAAGTTTAAGAAATCTGTTAACAATCTGATCCCATCTGCCATGTTTGTCACATATCGAACTATGTCATTGTTATCAGAACTTTTTGACAATTTTGTAATATTTTAGCAGTTCGGTGTTTTAGTATATGCCCAACTCAAAGATAATACAGAAAAATAGCTAATAGAAATTGGTACCACTATGGTTCGACCTTCATATTCATAGACTTATGGTATGGATATTCTATTCATCTACGCATCCAAATAAACGCAGAACTATAATTATATTAAAATGTGTGTTATAACTACTCGCACAGACAGGACGGACCTTAGCAGGTTCGGGCCCAATTGTTCTCTGTAAAACACCCAGTGTTGTAGTATATACTTGAACAGCCGAGAATAGATAACTCCAGCGCTCCAATTGGGAGCAATTGGCTTAAGGCCGGTCCTGTGCACAATTCTTGAACGAAATGACTCAAATTGCCTAGGTATATATCGGTCAATCTCCGACAGCTTTCACAATTGTGATGGTAAGCAAATGTGTTCTATTATTATTACAGAAAAACAACAATCTTCAGTGACAATAAAAAATGATATGCCTTGTTCATGTTAAATTATGTACAAATGTACGTGTATATTTCATTGAAAGGTTTATTAAAAAAAAAAACGTTAATGGATACATTGAAAATGACTAAAAAATGATCTATCAATCTCACAGAGATATATTCAAACATCCATTTCATTGGCGAGGCAGGGATAATCGTATGTACCTAGCTGATATCCGTCCTGATAATTACAAAAAAGTAAATTGCTGTGACCACACTGAGACAATGTTTTAAAATATTCACGAAATTCATATATACATCTAAATGCATGAGGTGAAATTCAGCAAAAATCGTGTGGCGTGAAACTTTTTTTAATATATCAAAATGCAATTGTTTGTGTATTTCCCTAGCTGCGGGAACCATAGCCCTTATAGTCTTTTTGTGATCATAGGTTATATAGTATCCGAAAGGCCCGACCTCAGTTGGAATCGGAATTCCACATGTTTACAAACGGATGAAAAGGATCATTAGAGCTACGGTTCCGTAGTTATGTATTTGCCTTGAATATTAATTAAATCATGTTAACATAATAAAATAAAGTATACCGTTTTGTAGCCTGATGCCTGTCTCTGTTGCTTGTATAGCTCTTAAATATTCCACAGTCATTTCTAAAATTTCAGCTTTCTCCAGCTTTCCAGACGCCTGTAAAAGAACCGGGAGTATCATTAAACTATAAGTCAATTCAATAATTTCTCACCACCTCATTTAATTTCCTTATCTCTAACTCGTGTATGTCGTTTCCACGGATATCTCGAATTAAAGGTTGGATTGTTCATAGTAGTTATTAGCTTAATTTAATAAAACTCGGATTAATTCAGTCGTATAGCCGGATAAATATATGAGTTTACATACATTGTGCGCAAAAATAAATTTTAAGAGTATGAGCTATAGAAACAGGAAGAAAGACGAGAGTAATGTGATACTTTCTACCGTTTCGAAGCGAGTACAGATGCAATTTATATTCGCGGACATTGTACGTATATTGCGTTTATTCTAAAATGTTCATAACTTTGTCAAATTAATTAGTAAAACAAAAACACACATAATACACCTTCAGGCTACGCCTTATGCTTGTCTTTTAACATTCGCTCTTCATGAGGAGCAAGGTACCAGGATATATGAGTAACATGGCGGGTGGGAACTGCTTACCCTTCGCGAGCACCTGAGTTCACCCCGTTTTTTTGTGTTGTCCTATTATGTGTCTTTACGTTCTAAGTTCCGTGTTGTGATGTTCGTTGCGAGTTCCGCATAAAAACGATGTTCGGTTCGTCTTTACCTCCAGTTGTGTCATGTGACATTTACGTTATTTGTGTTTGCTTGCGTATATTGGTATCCAACACATATTGTGTTGTGGTATTGTTCTGTTAGTCTTGGTCCTGTGTGCCCTATGTTGCTAGTTTCTCTGGATTGTTCATTTTTGATTGCCCCTTCGGTGTTTTCTGACCTTTATTTATGCAGTCAGTTGGTGTCCACCATCAAAATGCCAGGTAAAATAGTCAAGAATGTCAAAACTGAACTATTTCATGATCAAAATAGAAAACAATATCATTCATATCTAGTACTATAATGATTTGGAAGTATTATTATACAAAATTAATTAATTCTAATGTAGAAATGGCTTGTGAAACGCCTTGGTTTGTACTTGCATGTTTTGAGAAAGCAGTGGGCACAGTCTGACTGAGTTCTGAAAGACATATGTTTATTCTGTCTCGTCTTCTCTTCTCAATCACTTTATGAGACACTTGGTCCTGAAAAATCACATATTTACTGTATTTATATGTCCCTGCTGAACCTGTCTAAACCACAACGGTGGTGTAATGGTTAGTGTGTTCGTCTGAAAGACTATGAAGTTGGTAGTTTTTGATTTCCTGTTAATCACACGACATGAAGGAGGAAGAGCAAATACTGGTTGGCCCGAAATCGGGATATTGTGCGCGAGTGGAGCGACATCTCTATCCGTGGATTGTTGCTTCAGTAAAGATCCAACTAAGCGTGTTGATCTAGTTCAAAGCGGACATTATAACCATCTAATGGAAATGTAACTTGCTTTCGCTATAATGTAGCTAAAAAATGAAACCATGAGTAGAATATGTAACATGTTAAGCTTCTCTTGTTGTCAACAATTTAAATGTCAAAAACATACACTGTACATGAGAATGCTAAAGGTAACCACTCTTATATTACAAAATATCTCCCTAGAAATAATTATAACTGACCAGTGTGGTTGGTGAGAGAATGTCAAATTTATAATGGATTCGGATCAGAAAGGCGGTATAGCTAGTTTTCATTGTATCCAACCATTTTAGTCAATAAAATACACGATATATTTAAAGACCAAATTTGTAACGTACATACAAAATCCAGTATGAAATTAAAAACAATGGGTTCCTATCATAGATTAAATTTAAAATATGAAGTCTTTTATTCACACCAATTTCATTATATAATGTAGAATACGTGTTCGTGGTTTGAATTTGACCTTAACCAGATTGGAAAAACACTCGCAAGAACTAGAAATACAATGTTAAATGAGACAAAAAAGTAAATCAAATATTCCTATTAACCGAAAACTAAACTGACTATGTGTTAAATTGTATTTTGTTACTTTAAAAAAAAAAATTATGATAAATTTATATATTAAACATTATAATTTTACAAACTAAATACAAAAGCAAATTATTGATGCCCCTCTTCACAATCTTTTTAACGTGTATAAACATAACTTACCGATTTGCTCAATTCTTCTTTCTCCATCCCGCAATATTTGTATCTGTAAATTGACGACTTCCGAATTTAATGGTTAAAATTCTGGTGAATAAATGGCTGCCTTCTCTTCTGGTATCTTGTGTTATAATGTTATGGGATCTGTTTAATTAATACAGTTTTTAGTAAGATTATCCCACATGCAATTATGCGATATTAGCACGTGCACCGAAAGATATTTACAATGTTAAAATCACAGAATCCCCTCCTTGTTATACAAATGTTACTGAAAACAACCCTTGACCACGGAGGGCCTCGTGTCTTTCCTGTTCATGCACGTGAGAGATGGTAACAGACGACAGATTCGGCACGTGCCAGCCAAACCAGACGACAATATGGACACGTGAGTAACCTAATGGGTTCGCGTGTTCAGATGATCTCAAACACTTCAAGGCATGGTTGATAACATGGCCGATGGAGGGTTTAATCAATATACAGTATGATTAATTGAAAAAATACTGTAACAGCTGAATTATATATTGATTGATTGGTGTTTAACGCCAACATTAGCAATATTTCATACTACCAGTGTAACATAATTATCTTTTTTGTGTATGTGGCAGCCCAGAACGCAGTTATATATTAATCTCTCATTCATATGACTTCACAGCTTTCAGGAATGACGGTGTAATATTTGCAAACTATTGGAATTAATTTGCAAATTTAATGTGGAATGTGTTTATTTTAATTTTATTTTGCTTGTTCGTAAATTTCTACCCAAATTTTTTTTAACTGGTTGATCTTCACTACGTTTAATTCAATGGGCTTAGATTACACATATGAAGTGCTCATTATTGAGTTTGAAAATACCAACAAAAAGGGTAATCAGAAGCCGTAAATCGAAAAAGGACAGACAAATAAAAAAGGCCAGAAGAGAAAGGACAAAAGGATAAAATATTATGTACAAAATACTACACAGAAAACTAAAGATTGAGTTACACGAACCATTATGTACAAAATACTACACAGAAAACTAAAGATTGAGTTACACGAACCCAACTAAAACCGAGATGCGCAAAAATGGCAAGCAATTCCCATTTCACTAATTGCTCCCATCGTATTACTATAGTTACAAACCCGGTGATAAGTCATGACCGAGGAAAGGACCAGATTGTGATTACGACAAACGGAACATATTCTTGGTTATTGGTGACACAGATATTCCGGAACGGTTAACCAAGTCATGGTGAGCGGTCATGTTATATGTGTATTGGTGACCGGTCATGTTATATGTGTATTGGGAGTGTCGCGTTTGCCTCTGTTTCTACGATTTTTCTATTGGAGTTTAGAATTATTGTGACGATGTGATATATTTTGTTTTTAATTTTATTATCATTTATTATGAACACATATTTGGGGATAAGAAACGTTTGGAGATAAACCAAGGATATTACCGATAATTGGTGCATTGTTAGGTGGAAGGACGGATGAGAGTTGTCAAGGCATTTGGAGTATTTCTCACTTGATTCGATATTCCTGAGCTTAATGTTCCTATCATTATTTCCGGGTTTGTGGGTTGCTGCAGACATAACATGACCTCTCGCCAATACACATATAACATGACCGCTCACCAATACACATATAGCATGACCTATCACATGCCTGCCTTGGTGGAAAAAGTGGCGGGGTTAAATATATATTATTTTATACATTTTTGTACAAATGTGAAACAGTACAAAACATCAAAAGTAGAAGTACAATATATTTTGTCTCTTTCTAATTTTTTCTATTGGATTTCGGAACAGTTTCGACAGTGTGGTACTTTTGTTTTCATTTAATTTAGTGCTATTAAACAGAGAGACACGCGTACATCTCTTGTTAAAGTTTAAGATCAATGGAGGATATTATAACCCAAAACGCAACAACGCAGAAGCTGAATACGACAGAAGCCGGCGTAAACCATGAACAGGGTAGTGGGACCAAACCAGTCGGATGCATCTCAGCACTTCAGACGCTGTGATACCCAACGGCCAAGCAGAATAAAACAAAAACAGCTTCGTTTCGCATTTTATAATTCAATATCAAAAGTGTACTGATTAATAATGTATTGCATTACATATCATTGATTTCCAAATCAATTTAAGTAAACGTTAGAGAATATCGAAGGGACAATCAAAAATGGACAATCCAGATACATTGGCAACATATGGTGCACAAGACGAGGACAAACAAAACAAAAACACAACACAATATGTGTTGGACACCAATATAGCAAACAAACACAAATAACGTAAACAAGACACTACAAACAACACTGGGGGTAAAGACGATTAGATGTACATTATATCTTTTTGTCTTTATTTATTTCATTTGGGGATCCACTTTGTTATAGATATTTAGATTAATTATGATAGATATTAGAAAAAAACAACCTTGAATCTTGAACCATTGTGAGAGACATCAGACATAAATCCCCTGTAACAATATGTCTTTTTTTTTACTTAAAGTAATAAATTTCGATTAAAATCTACTTTGTCAGATAATTAAATATATTATATATCACCCAATCAACGATGACCACAACATCTATTGCCGCTAGTATAAAACGGATTTAAATCTTGGTTTTAAATATAATCATGGATTGGTCCCTGGTTGGTTGTCTGTTGGCACTAGTCAGAATCACTGTCGGTTCAGAATGTCCGCATTTAGATGACAGTTTACTGAGCTGGACTGACACAACAGCGTGGGACAAGGGCCAGGTATGTGGATAGTTATCTTTGTACATTATAAACTCCCCTATGCTCAGTGTGCATAGTACAGTGAGCAAGTGAGTGAGTGAGTTAGTGAGTTAGTGATTGCCAAGTGAGCAATTTCTCAGTTACATCAATGTATATCATAACGAGAACAAGTTACTCTTTGGCGAGATGAAGATGTCCGCTTGGTACTAGACGAACAGATTCGACTGCATTTTCATAGTGCTAGCACAATGAAACAACAATTCACTGGTATAGATGTTGCTCCACTCGAACATGTTAGTTTGTCAGTGATTTTCTCCGGGTTCTCCAGTTTCCTCCACCAATAAAACTGACTGCCACGATATAGCTAAAATATTGTTGAATGTGGCGTTAAACATCATAACAAGTACCCGTATCGTGCACAATGACAATTATACCACCAAATACTACTTTCATAACCATCACAAGTTAAATACTATTCTGATACAAAATAAAAACGTAGATATCTAATTTAGTGGACACGACGCGATTTTGGAATAATCTTCATTAGGTATACTCAGTCAAATAATTAGAAAACCAAAAAATTAAAAAAGTCTTTGAGAGGAAGTAAACCAAAGGGCTTAAATGATATATCCAGGATCGACTAAAGTTAACTATGCCCGATGGAGATTGACCTTAGTCTTAATAATTACATTTTAGGAACAGTAAATTCAAACATAAATTTATCTTAAAATAACATCGGAGTTTATATATAATCTACCAGCGGAGGCATAGGCTCCGTATAGTAATAAGTATTCTCTAATTCTTGTTAAATTTTCACACTTCTCAACCCGTGTGAGAAGAAATCGATAATCACCGTGTGGATCACTTTGTTCTCAGTCGCTGATTGGTCAATTACGCAATTATGTCTTGGGTGAGATAAGAATTTCACGCTACTTTTCCCGTAAAAATGTTACGTTTCGCAAAATGTCATTGTATCAATAAAATCGTTTAATTAATTGTAACTAACCGTAATTAACCGTACCATCACCAAGAACCCCTCATCTGGAATCTTGTCCCTTCTCCATCATTGCTTCAAAAACATTCCTTAAGGGAATACGATACAGTATGGATTGCCAATTGATTTGTTCATGAAAATTCGTGATTTGGTCAATTTCGACATGCTCTTTCCAAATATGCAAAGAAAAATATACCTTCGTGACTTAGTTTTCGAGATATTTACGATCGAATTTCGACCATTTTTCGACAAATTTTTAAAATACGGATTTTTATAGCGGTAAAGAAAATATCACAATTTCAAAACGGTAAAAGATAATTGCATCCGGTTTTTTGCAATAGCTTCCTATATGATAATTTCGTTCAAAGATGATGAACATGTACATTGCCAATAATAGATTAAGTAGTCCAAAAATTCTACTTATTTGTGGAATATGGATTATTTAGTGGTTTCTTCATGAATAAATTTGCATGTAGAAAAAAAATGACAATTGATATTTTCTTAATATTTTGTCATGATATTCTTGCAATGATTTTATTTAGAATTTTAACAAAAAGTAATGGGGTACATGTGCTTGTTTTTTAGCTACAGAACAAAAACCGTGCATTTTTCATGACAAACCTAGACATCGTCAATTTCGGCGCCAAATTACCCTACACACTGATTCTCAATACAAGGATTCAAAGGCATTTCCTAAAAGACAAAAAATGAAGTGCATGATATTGGTGTTTTTTCTCCTTTTCTGAAAAGCAGAATACTGAAATATTAAGACAAGAAAAGTTTTTATATCATATCTTAAGGAATAAAATGATTCAACATATGAAGATTCGTTGTAATTTTATTAAAAATAGAACACAAAAATGTACGTTATTGTTTATATCACACCGATCGGAGTCCATTATGCATAAACAAGCTTCTGATTAAAAATGTTTAAGTACCCTTTTCTTATATTTGTATATAAACTGCATCTGTTACAAGCCAGAAAATTGAAAATAAATATTTTCTCTTTATTTTTTTCTTCATTTTCCATTGAATGATTTTTTCAATTATTAAATAAAAGTTATTCCGTTAATTCCGATCGTCTTCTTTTTCGCATAGAGCATTACTTTTAATTTCTATAGCATGAATACGTTAAATTTTATCAAGAATAATATATACTTTCTTTTCTGAATACTTTATCTCATTAAATTATAATTTACCTAAATATGTTTGTCCTTTCCAAGTAACATGCTAACATGTAACGTACAATACAAAAATTGAGCAATTTTTATGAAGAGCCAAAAAATCATATTTTCTTCATTGACTTATTTTAGAATATTTCTTATGTGAAAATATGATCAGTTTTACTAATTATTTTCATGACTCAAAGTAACAAGAAATTAAAATATGAGGATTTCAATATTCAGTAACGTACATATCAAATCATTCCAAAAACGATAATTCCAGAGGAATAATAGAGAATGCTTATATTAATGTATTAAAACTACAATAAAAACGTCAACAAAAACAGAATAACCACAAGACAATGGTTATTTAGAGGGAATGGTGTCACATCAGTATAATTTCGGTAACGTTCATTTCAATTGTTCAACTGAGAAATTTGTCAAATATGTCTTTGTCCTCCGTCCGGAGTTGAAGCATTCTCCCACTTCTCCCACTTAGGAATGGTTCGGCGACAATGCTCAAAACGTCTTTTGACGGGATCCACAAGACATCTCCATGCATTGGCCACTGAAATTTGTTCTTTTTGTTTTCCATAAAAGAAATTTCTATTTCTCCATCATCTGGATCGACGTTCAAGACTTTGCCGACGTAACACCTTTGTAAGTATGTTGCTATGACATACTGATCCTTTTCTACTCTAATTTGTACATCGTTGTTCTCTATTACACCTCGGTCCTCTATAACACTGGGGTCCTCTGTTACACCTGGGTCATTGCCTGGATTGACTCCGGCCACCTTTCCTAGCCCTTCTTTTCTCCATCCATCACAGATGCCGCCTTCTAAGCAGACGTTACAGTAGCAGCTTGTTTCCCTAACAAAAACCTCTGATTTCCCCATGCCTGAAACTACATGTAGTTTGAAAGTTCCTTTCACTGGCTTCACATCTCTCACTTTTAGAATGTTATCCATACTTTTACATTCTTCTGTAGAAACGAAGATGAATGTCACCGCTTTCATATTTGAAGAAGTTGCCCATTTAAAAAAGTCATGGGCGTCTTGAATGACATTCTTCTGACATCGTACAGCTTCGTCGGCCATTCTTTTTGTTGTACCACCGAGGCCATCGCATGGCCCTTTCCCGTGGCCAACTTCAAAATAATTCCAACGAGCCCCAACACCATACAACTCCCTGTGGTTTGCTACTGTAAAGAAACATTGGCGATTGCGATATTGGCTGGTTGGTCCATCTGTCCAATAGTGAATAAATGAGAGTTCCGGTGACAATAACTTCAACTCGGGAATCAGCTTATCAATAAATGCATGCACTGTACTTGGAGAGTGAGACATTTCATCTGACACAACGACATAACTCTTGTGCTGAGTTTCTCCATTTTTCTTATAATACACTACAACCGGGTGAAGAGTTACTCCGGTTTGGTTCCAATATGCCGTTTGTATTTCTTCTACACTCTTACATGAGTAATTTTCGGCAAAATCCATTTGTACTAGAAGATGATTAGTAGGCAAATTCTCTTTCAATCTTTTGATTTCCTCGTATTGTTTGTAGACTCTGTTTACGTGACCCTTGAACTCAGCTGTTTGATCTGCCAGAAAATCAATGAAATCTTGTCTGTCCTTCTCAATCTCAACAATTCGTGTGACATATTTTTTCTTTTCCTTCTCTATAACTTCGATCTTCTTCCATTGAGAAAATTTAACAAGCGCTGGCAATTTGTTCTTCAGATCTTTTGAATCCAAGGCTTCCTCTTTTGCAAATGATTCAGGATTGGCAGATACATCTATTCCTTCTTTTCTTAAGGACTTCAAAGTTAGCGCTATGTTTTGGTGCTTAGTACATAAGCACGTACTTCTACTGATAAAGTTGGTCGTCAGGATGTGAGTTGGGCGCATACGACAGAAAGTTGCACGGGACAGTTTAACTGTCGGGTTTTCTGCGACAAATTTCATGTACAAATTTGCCATATAGTCTGTCAGTACCCGTGTTTGCTTTTTCGTGTTGTCTGACATTTTCACATCTGATTTTCCCGGATTGCACCTACTGTTGTCATCACGTTCTAGAAAGTCATTTACCTCCTTTGAGTATACGTTTTGTGCTCTTTTTCTAGTATGAACTCTCACCGACTCAAATTTGCTTCTTCTTAAGGATCCTAGGTTTTTCCTTGGTATACCGGTTTGGCTACTCAACCATTTTATGCCTCGATATTTCTTGACGATTTTCCCTGACACTATGCTACTCAACGTAAATACTTCTCCTTTTCTTTTCCCTTTTATTTCTTGATGAGCAGTTTTAATCTCTTCAATGACTGCACTACCTAGAATTAAATGCCTTCGTACTTGTTGACTCTGTTCTCTTGTTAGCTTTGCTTCTTTCATCAGCTTAGTGGTTTTACTTCTCGGGGAATCTGACTGTCTTTTTCTCATCCTCTCCAATCGTTTTTGGAGTGTCTTAGTTCTTTTGGTAAGTTGATGATTGTCCTTCTTAAGTTTACTTATATTCCTGTGAGCCGTCGAGAGAGCCCTACTTATTCTGACACGAGATGCGTTCTTCTTCCGAGGGTGAAAGTTAAAACGAACTTGGAGAGAGTTGTTCAAACTCGATGATACACTTTCATAACCACTTGTTGGAAGAGCCTCATTTTCTAGCGATTCGTTTTCCAGATCTTGGCGATTTTGGTCGTCTTTTTTCTTTTGGCGCCATGTGCGTAGATATTCACTATTCTTTTCATTTCGCTTGACCCTTTCAGTTCGTGACAATTCGCTACTTGGAGTGTAATAAGTCATTCTCCTTTGTCTCTCTTTAGCTAGGTAAGATTCACCTTCCTTCTGCTTTTTCTTCTCCCGGTATGCCTTTTGGATTTCAGCTCTACTCTTCCCCATGACCTGAAAATATAAAACAAATGTTTACTTCTATATTTCCACACATTTCAGCTAAGACACTTTATTTTGAAGCCAATTGAAATGTACGTTACCATTCATTATAAGCGCTTTGTAAGAAGCCTAGATGAATTGTTATTAAATGTATTTGTCGTTAGATATTTACAATAAATAAAATCAGGATACAAGTTGCTATTCAACACAAACAACATAGTAAATAAAGGTAATAACAAAATTACCGAACTCCGAACAATCTTACAACTGACTGGTGTAAACAGATTTAATAACAGTTGTGTTGTTGTAGTGTCTTTGATGTTTTCAAACACGTTTATTTTGAGTGCTTTTTGCATTTTGTTACACTTCTAATATTTTAAATTACCGGACAGATATCCTATTAGGCAAACGTTGTACTTTTTTGTCTCTGATGTTTTATGAATTCAACAATTTAATGCGTGGAAGTTCTAAAATGTACGTTACATAAAATAACGTACATTTCATTAGATATGTGGCGGGAATTTATACACTATGTATTGTGCACACGTAATTACACATATACATTATATGCTTTGACTTCTACTGTATTCAGATAATTATGGTTATTGTTCATAAGATGTGTTTTATTTCAAATAATATGTATGAAAAGAATATACCATAGTTACATACCTATCCTGCTACAGGAATCTGCTTATATTCAATTGTATTCCTCTTTTTTTCGTTTTTGTTGCGTCCAATCTTCATACGTTCCCTCCTGTAAACTTTGTTCGAAAGTAATATCCGAATACGGAGACGTGGTTATTGATTCCGGATTTTGCAATATCGTACATTTCAGTAACGTACATTTTTTAAGTTATTCATATTTCCACCAAAAGATGAAAACTTTGAATTGAAGCAAAACATTAATAAACATTTAGTTCATATATACTTTGGCTTTTCTGCACATTTTTCTTTTCCTAATACAGATACGCATTTCGGAGAAAATAGCCATATCGTACATTTCATTCTTATCCATACTTTTGGGAGTCCGGATAATTCTTTGTAATTTTTATGGAACTTAGAAAAGAAAATAACCAGTTATTTTGCTTTGGTTTCATTAAACCATACTGACGCAAATTACACAATATTTAACACGCAAATAGATATATATAGCATTGCATACGAGATAGAGTTTGGAAAACGCTCTCTCAGTTTTAGCAAATGAGATTCTGCGACAGTGATATCAGGCATAACAATTCAAAAAATATCCATGAAAAAAGAATGCAGATAAGTAAGAATAAGTAAGTTATGGTCAAGGTCTTCCGACAAAAGTTTTAAAAAGTAAATAGAATGTCAAGTTTAAGTCGTGATAGATCATTTTCTAGTGCGAGACTCACGCTGTGACAGTAACGAACATTTCATTTCAGATGTTTTTGGAGACCGACAAATTGTCATTTATTCCAGCAGACCAATAATTTTCTCATATTTAATGCACAACTATAAGACCAATTCATAGATTATATAAGGCAGCTATATTTATTTCATATATAGTAGCTTTTGAATGGGTGACCTTAATTGAACCGTTATATTGAGAATGGGTGTACAATGTATTTTAATAGGTAAAACGTCGTGGAGTCTTTCCCGCCGTTTTCCTTGGATTGGATGAAAGGGCAACGCAACCGGAGATTGAAATAAATGAAAGAGAACGACTATAGTTGTACAGCGAATAGATACGTAACTGCCGAACCCATGCAAACGTTCTTGCTCAATGTTCATTAGATTTAACGGTGTATCACAACCGTCACACGCGTTTATTTGCTCTGCTAGTGTTTTTAGTTCAACTATTCGTCTCCCATCCTGCCAGCATATATCTTTATAATCAGTTCCAGGGTTTGTGTCTGTCTGGTCTACCTCTGTCTCACCAACATTCCTATCCAACTCTTTCAAGTGCTCTGAACATTTTTTCCAACGGCGTATTTCTCCTTCTTTTAAAAACGGCATTTATGATTATTCGGCTTGAAGCAGGTGCTTTCAAATTTTTACGCAATCGGCTTTTTATGACGTCGATGCAACTTCCGCGGAAAATGTCACGCTCGTTACTGTGACGTCGCAAAAACAACATGCGGTATTCGGCAAAGTAATTATCTGCCCTTGCTACTGTATCATATTCCCTTAACGGGTGTGACGTCAATTGAAGTATACGTCAGTGACGTCATTGGACGTCGATTTGAGAAAGTGAAAAACGGCCATATATTTTGTTAAATTAGTGAGAAAAAGAATCAAACAAATTTTTAGTGGTTCATTAGAGAAACAATCTCTAACATTGTTTCCCTTTTATTACGATAATTTCTCAAATCTCGATAGTTAAATTTTTACATTTTAAAGTTCTCGGTAAACCTCGAACTTTAAAATGTGAAAATTTAACTATCTTGATTTGAGAAATTATCGTAATAAACGTTAACGGGAAACAATGTTAGAGACTATATTTATATATACCATGGATCTTACGAATTAACTTATTTAAACCAACGAATCCGAAGGATGAGTTGGTTTAAATAAGTTCATGAGTAAGATCCATGGTATATATGGTTTGTAACAGAAATTACATGATTGACAGATCTATGACGTCAAAATCATGGAATAACAGATCTTGTAACATAGATACGCATTTTTCCTTTGATGTTTTTATGCAATAATCAACTTAAAAATAGTGAACTTTTATAAACCATGGTCTAACATGAAGATCTTGATGTTATTCCGTGATTTTGACGTCATAGGTTTGTTATTCCATGATTTTGACGTCATATGATCTGTTATTTCATGATTTTGACGTCATAGATCTGTCAATCATGTAATTTCTGTTACAAACCATATATAACATGGATCTTACGAATGACTCATCCTTCGGATTCGTTGGTTTAGATAAGTTAATTCGTAAGATCCATGGTATATATATAATACTTATGACGTCAAAATCATGGAATAATAGACCTATGACGTCAAAATCATGGAATAACATCAAGATCTTCATGTTAGACCATGGTTTGTAAAAGTCCACTATGCTTAAGTTGATTACTGCATAAAACATCAAAGGAAAAATGCGTATTTATGTTACAAATAAGTATATCTAATTTAGTGCGCAAGGAACGTTTCTGTAATAATTACCATCAGATACGCTCGTAGTCGAAAATTGGAAAGACAAACAATTAAAAAAGGTTTTTGAAGCAAATACACTGTAATTCGAAGGGTTAACACAGACATCCAAAATCATCTAATGTAATATATGACTGAAGGAGGTTGGTTTTAGTGTTGATGAATTACATTATATAGAAACTGTAATTTTCAAACATGAATATATCTTATAAAATATATGAGTGCCGAAACACTGAATACTGGGAGGATGATAGCATCGATGTTTATATGTAGTCTACCAGCAGAGATATCCACTTAGTAATAGTAATAAAAACGTAATATCTAACTTAGTACACAAGACGCGTTTCTGGAATTACCGTCTGCTTCGCTCATAGTCAAAAGATGTGTGAGCCTAATAGTTAAAAAGTGTTTTTGAAGCAAGTAAGGGGCATAAACAGGACAGTCAAAATCGGCTATGGGTACATATGCTGGAAGAAATTTGACTTTAATTTTAATGAATTGCATATTTAGGAACTAAATTTAAAACATAAAGACATCTAATAAAACATGTCAGTGCCGAAGCACCGACTACTGGGCGTATGATACCCTCGGGGATTAATAGTCCACCAACGATAGTAATATAAACGTAGATATCAAATTCAGTGTACACGACGCATTTCCATCGATAAGCTTATAGTCAAAAGATTGAAAAGAAAATGATTATAGCATTGATACGCTTATAGTCAAAAGATTGAAAAGAAAATGATTATAGCATTGATACGCTTATAGTCAAAAGATTGAAAAGAAAATGATTATAGCATTGATACGCTTATAGTCAAAAGATTGAAAAGAAAATGATTATAGCATTGATACGCTTATAGTCAAAAGATTGAAAAGAAAATGATTATAGCATTGCTACGCTTATAGTCAAAAGATTGAAAAGAAAATGATTATAGCATTGATACGCTTATAGTCAAAAGATTGAAAAGAAAATGATTATAGCATTGATACGCTTATAGTCAAAAGATTGAAAAGAAAATGATTATAGCATTGATACACTTATAGTCAAAAGATTGAAAAGAAAATGATTATAGCATTGATACGCTTATAGTCAAAAGATTGAAAAGAAAATGATTATAGCATTGATACGCTTATAGTCAAAAGATTGAAAAGAAAATGATTATAGCATTGATACGCTTATAGTCAAAAGATTGAAAAGAAAATGATTATAGCATTGATACGCTTATAGTCAAAAGATTGAAAAGAAAATGATTATAGCATTGATACGCTTATAGTCAAAAGATTGAAAAGAAAATGATTATAGCATTGATACGCTTATAGTCAAAAGATTGAAAAGAATATGATTATAGCATTAATACGCTTATAGTCAAAAGATTGAAAAGAATATGATTATAGCATTAATACGCTTATAGTCAAAAGACTGAAAAGAAAATGATTATAACATTGATACGCTTATAGTCAAAAGATTGAAAAGAAAATGATTATAGCATTGATACGCTTATAGTCAAAAGATTGAAAAGAATATGATTATAGCATTGATACGTTTATAGTCAAAAGATTGAAAAGAAAATGATTATAGCATTGATACGCTTATAGTCAAAAGATTGAAAAGAAAATGATTATAGCATTGATACGCTTATAGTCAAAAAATTGAAAAGAAAATGATTATAGCATTGATACGCTTATAGTCAAAAGATTGAAAAGAAAATGATTATAGCATTGATACACTTATAGTCAAAAGATTGAAAAGAATATGATTATAGCATTGATACGCTTATAGTCAAAAGATTGAAAAGAAAATGATTATAGCATCGATACCTTATAGTCAAAAGATTGAAAAGAATATGATTATAGCATTGATACGCTTATAGTCAAAAGATTGAAAAGAATATGATTATAGCATTGATACGCTTATAGTCAAAAGATTGAAAAGAATATGATTATAGCATTGATACACTTATAGTCAAAAGATTGAAAAGAAAATGATTATAGCATTGATACGCTTATAGTCAAAAGATTGAAAAGAAAATGATTATAGCATTGATACGCTTATAGTCAAAAGATTGAAAAGAAAATGATTATAGCATTGATACGCTTATAGTCAAAAGATTGAAAAGAAAATGATTATAGCATTGATACGCTTATAGTCAAAAGATTGAAAAGAAAATGATTATAGCATTGCTACGCTTATAGTCAAAAGATTGAAAAGAAAATGATTATAGCATTGATACGCTTATAGTCAAAAGATTGAAAAGAAAATGATTATAGCATTGATACGCTTATAGTCAAAAGATTGAAAAGAAAATGATTATAGCATTGATACACTTATAGTCAAAAGATTGAAAAGAAAATGATTATAGCATTGATACGCTTATAGTCAAAAGATTGAAAAGAAAATGATTATAGCATTGATACGCTTATAGTCAAAAGATTGAAAAGAAAATGATTATAGCATTGATACGCTTATAGTCAAAAGATTGAAAAGAAAATGATTATAGCATTGATACGCTTATAGTCAAAAGATTGAAAAGAAAATGATTATAGCATTGATACGCTTATAGTCAAAAGATTGAAAAGAAAATGATTATAGCATTGATACGCTTATAGTCAAAAGATTGAAAAGAATATGATTATAGCATTGATACACTTATAGTCAAAAGATTGAAAAGAAAATGATTATAGCATTGATACGCTTATAGTCAAAAGATTGAAAAGAAAATGATTATAGCATTGATACGCTTATAGTCAAAAGATTGAAAAGAAAATGATTATAGCATTGATACGCTTATAGTCAAAAGATTGAAAAGAAAATGATTATAGCATTGATACGCTTATAGTCAAAAGATTGAAAAGAAAATGATTATAGCATTGCTACGCTTATAGTCAAAAGATTGAAAAGAAAATGATTATAGCATTGATACGCTTATAGTCAAAAGATTGAAAAGAAAATGATTATAGCATTGATACGCTTATAGTCAAAAGATTGAAAAGAAAATGATTATAGCATTGATACACTTATAGTCAAAAGATTGAAAAGAAAATGATTATAGCATTGATACGCTTATAGTCAAAAGATTGAAAAGAAAATGATTATAGCATTGATACGCTTATAGTCAAAAGATTGAAAAGAAAATGATTATAGCATTGATACGCTTATAGTCAAAAGATTGAAAAGAAAATGATTATAGCATTGATACGCTTATAGTCAAAAGATTGAAAAGAAAATGATTATAGCATTGATACGCTTATAGTCAAAAGATTGAAAAGAAAATGATTATAGCATTGATACGCTTATAGTCAAAAGATTGAAAAGAATATGATTATAGCATTAATACGCTTATAGTCAAAAGATTGAAAAGAATATGATTATAGCATTAATACGCTTATAGTCAAAAGACTGAAAAGAAAATGATTATAGCATTGATACGCTTATAGTCAAAAGATTGAAAAGAAAATGATTATAGCATTGATACGCTTATAGTCAAAAGATTGAAAAGAATATGATTATAGCATTGATACGTTTATAGTCAAAAGATTGAAAAGAAAATGATTATAGCATTGATACGCTTATAGTCAAAAGATTGAAAAGAAAATGATTATAGCATTGATACGCTTATAGTCAAAAAATTGAAAAGAAAATGATTATAGCATTGATACGCTTATAGTCAAAAGATTGAAAAGAAAATGATTATAGCATTGATACGCTTATAGTCAAAAGATTGAAAAGAATATGATTATAGCATTGATACGCTTACAGTCAAAAGATTGAAAAGAATATGATTCTAGCATTGATACGCTTATAGTCAAAAGATTGAAAAGAAAATGATTATAGCATTGATACACTTATAGTCAAAAGATTGAAAAGAAAATGATTATAGCATTGATACGCTTATAGTCAAAAGATTGA
Organism: Bathymodiolus brooksi; assembly: GCA_963680875.1. Lineage (NCBI taxonomy): Eukaryota > Metazoa > Mollusca > Bivalvia > Mytilida > Modiolidae > Bathymodiolus > Bathymodiolus brooksi. Next base: position 47,843,080 of record OY804588.1, read on the forward strand.
AAAGAAAATGATTATAGCATTGATACGCTTATAGTCAAAAGATTGAAAAGAATATGATTATAGCATTAATACGCTTATAGTCAAAAGACTGAAAAGAAAATGATTATAGCATTGATACGCTTATAGTCAAAAGATTGAAAAGAAAATGATTATAGCATTGATACGCTTATAGTCAAAAGATTGAAAAGAAAATGATTATAGCATTGATACACTTATAGTCAAAAGATTGAAAAGAAAATGATTATAGCATTGATACGCTTATAGTCAAAAGATTGAAAAGAAAATGATTATAGCATTGATACGCTTATAGTCAAAAGATTGAAAAGAAAATGATTATAGCATTGATACGCTTATAGTCAAAAGATTGAAAAGAAAATGATTATAGCATTGATACGCTTATAGTCAAAAGATTGAAAAGAAAATGATTATAGCATTGATACGCTTATAGTCAAAAGATTGAAAAGAAAATGATTATAGCATTGATACGCTTATAGTCAAAAGATTGAAAAGAATATGATTATAGCATTAATACGCTTATAGTCAAAAGATTGAAAAGAATATGATTATAGCATTAATACGCTTATAGTCAAAAGACTGAAAAGAAAATGATTATAACATTGATACGCTTATAGTCAAAAGATTGAAAAGAAAATGATTATAGCATTGATACGCTTATAGTCAAAAGATTGAAAAGAATATGATTATAGCATTGATACGTTTATAGTCAAAAGATTGAAAAGAAAATGATTATAGCATTGATACGCTTATAGTCAAAAGATTGAAAAGAAAATGATTATAGCATTGATACGCTTATAGTCAAAAAATTGAAAAGAAAATGATTATAGCATTGATACGCTTATAGTCAAAAGATTGAAAAGAAAATGATTATAGCATTGATACGCTTATAGTCAAAAGATTGAAAAGAATATGATTATAGCATTGATACGCTTACAGTCAAAAGATTGAAAACAATATGATTCTAGCATTGATACGCTTATAGTCAAAAGATTGAAAAGAAAATGATTATAGCATTGATACACTTATAGTCAAAAGATTGAAAAGAAAATGATTATAGCATTGATACGCTTATAGTCAAAAGATTGAAAAGAAAATGATTATAGCATTGATACGCTTATAGTCAAAAGATTGAAAAGAATATGATTATAGCATTAATACGCTTATAGTCAAAAGACTGAAAAGAAAATGATTATAGCATTGATACGCTTATAGTCAAAAGATTGAAAAGAAAATGATTATAGCATTGATACGCTTATAGTCAAAAGATTGAAAAGAATATGATTATAGCATTGATACGCTTATAGTCAAAAGATTGAAAAGAAAATGATCATAGCATTGATACGCTTATAGTCAAAAGATTGAAAAGAAAATGATTATAGCATTGATACGCTTATAGTCAAAAAATTGAAAAGAAAATGATTATAGCATTGATACGCTTATAGTCAAAAGATTGAAAAGAAAATGATTATAGCATTGATACGCTTATAGTCAAAAGATTGAAAAGAAAATGATTATAGCATTGATACGCTTACAGTCAAAAGATTGAAAAGAATATGATTATAGCATTGATACGCTTACAGTCAAAAGATTGAAAAGAAAATGATCATAGCATTGATACGCTTATAGTCAAAAGATTGAAAAGAAAATGATTATAGCATTGATACACTTATAGTTAAAAGATTGAAAAGAAAATGATTATAGCATTGATACACTTATAGTCAAAAGATTGAAAAGAATATGATTATAGCATTGATACGCTTATAGTCAAAAGATTGAAAAGAAAATGATTATAGCATCGATACCTTATAGTCAAAAGATTGAAAAGAATATGATTATAGCATTGATACGCTTATAGTCAAAAGATTGAAAAGAATATGATTATAGCATTGATACGCTTATAGTCAAAAGATTGAAAAGAATATGATTATAGCATTGATACACTTATAGTCAAAAGATTGAAAAGAAAATGATTATAGCATTGATACGCTTATAGTCAAAAGATTGAAAAGAAAATGATTATAGCATTGATACGCTTATAGTCAAAAGATTGAAAAGAAAATGATTATAGCATTGATACGCTTATAGTCAAAAGATTGAAAAGAAAATGATTATAGCATTGATACGCTTATAGTCAAAAGATTGAAAAGAAAATGATTATAGCATTGCTACGCTTATAGTCAAAAGATTGAAAAGAAAATGATTATAGCATTGATACGCTTATAGTCAAAAGATTGAAAAGAAAATGATTATAGCATTGATACGCTTATAGTCAAAAGATTGAAAAGAAAATGATTATAGCATTGATACACTTATAGTCAAAAGATTGAAAAGAAAATGATTATAGCATTGATACGCTTATAGTCAAAAGATTGAAAAGAAAATGATTATAGCATTGATACGCTTATAGTCAAAAGATTGAAAAGAAAATGATTATAGCATTGATACGCTTATAGTCAAAAGATTGAAAAGAAAATGATTATAGCATTGATACGCTTATAGTCAAAAGATTGAAAAGAAAATGATTATAGCATTGATACGCTTATAGTCAAAAGATTGAAAAGAAAATGATTATAGCATTGATACGCTTATAGTCAAAAGATTGAAAAGAATATGATTATAGCATTAATACGCTTATAGTCAAAAGATTGAAAAGAATATGATTATAGCATTAATACGCTTATAGTCAAAAGACTGAAAAGAAAATGATTATAACATTGATACGCTTATAGTCAAAAGATTGAAAAGAAAATGATTATAGCATTGATACGCTTATAGTCAAAAGATTGAAAAGAATATGATTATAGCATTGATACGTTTATAGTCAAAAGATTGAAAAGAAAATGATTATAGCATTGATACGCTTATAGTCAAAAGATTGAAAAGAAAATGATTATAGCATTGATACGCTTATAGTCAAAAAATTGAAAAGAAAATGATTATAGCATTGATACGCTTATAGTCAAAAGATTGAAAAGAAAATGATTATAGCATTGATACGCTTATAGTCAAAAGATTGAAAAGAATATGATTATAGCATTGATACGCTTACAGTCAAAAGATTGAAAAGAATATGATTCTAGCATTGATACGCTTATAGTCAAAAGATTGAAAAGAAAATGATTATAGCATTGATACACTTATAGTCAAAAGATTGAAAAGAAAATGATTATAGCATTGATACGCTTATAGTCAAAAGATTGAAAAGAAAATGATTATAGCATTGATACGCTTATAGTCAAAAGATTGAAAAGAATATGATTATAGCATTAATACGCTTATAGTCAAAAGACTGAAAAGAAAATGATTATAGCATTGATACGCTTATAGTCAAAAGATTGAAAAGAAAATGATTATAGCATTGATACGCTTATAGTCAAAAGATTGAAAAGAATATGATTATAGCATTGATACGCTTATAGTCAAAAGATTGAAAAGAAAATGATTATAGCATTGATACGCTTATAGTCAAAAGATTGAAAAGAAAATGATTATAGCATTGATACGCTTATAGTCAAAAAATTGAAAAGAAAATGATTATAGCATTGATACGCTTATAGTCAAAAGATTGAAAAGAAAATGATTATAGCATTGATACGCTTATAGTCAAAAGATTGAAAAGAAAATGATTATAGCATTGATACGCTTACAGTCAAAAGATTGAAAAGAATATGATTATAGCATTGATACGCTTACAGTCAAAAGATTGAAAAGAAAATGATCATAGCATTGATACGCTTATAGTCAAAAGATTGAAAAGAAAATGATTATAGCATTGATACACTTATAGTTAAAAGATTGAAAAGAAAATGATTATAGCATTGATACGCTTATAGTCAAACAATTGAAAAGAAAATGATTATAGCATTGATACGCTTATAGTCAAAAGATTGAAAAGAAAATGATTATAGCATTGATACGCTTATAGTCAAAAGATTGAAAAGAAAATGATTATAGCATCGATAAGCTTATAGTCAAAAGATTGAAAAGAAAATGATCATAGCATTGATACGCTTATAGTCAAAAGATTGAAAAGAAAATGATTATAGCATTGATACGCTTATAGTCAAAAGATTGAAAAGAAAATGATTATAGCATTGATACGCTTATAGTCAAAAAATTGAAAAGAAAATGATTATAGCATTGATACGCTTATAGTCAAAAGATTGAAAAGAAAATGATTATAGCATTGATACGCTTATAGTCAAAAGATTGAAAAGAAAATGATTATAGCATTGCTACGCTTATAGTCAAACAATTGAAAAGAAAATGATTATAGCATTGATACGCTTATAGTCAAAAGATTGAAAAGAAAATGATTATAGCATTGATACGCTTATAGTCAAAAGATTGAAAAGAAAATGATTATAGCATCGATAAGCTTATAGTCAAAAGATTGAAAAGAAAATGATCATAGCATTGATACGCTTATAGTCAAAAGATTGAAAAGAAAATGATTATAGCATTGATACGCTTATAGTCAAAAGATTGAAAAGAAAATGATTATAGCATTGATACGCTTATAGTCAAAAAATTGAAAAGAAAATGATTATAGCATTGATACGCTTATAGTCAAAAGATTGAAAAGAAAATGATTATAGCATTGATACGCTTATAGTCAAAAGATTGAAAAGAATATGATTATAGCATTGATACGCTTACAGTCAAAAGATTGAAAAGAATATGATTATAGCATTGATACGCTTATAGTCAAAAGATTGAAAAGAAAATGATTATAGCATTGATACGCTTATAGTCAAAAGATTGAAAAGAAAATGATTATAGCATTGATACACTTATAGTTAAAAGATTGAAAAGAAAATGATTATAGCATTGATACACTTATAGTCAAAAGATTGAAAAGAAAATGATCATAGCATTGATACGCTTATAGTCAAAAGATTGAAAAGAAAATGATCATAGCATTGATACGCTTAGTCAAAAGATTGAAAAGAAAATGATTATAGCATTGATACGCTTATAGTCAAAAGATTGAAAAGAAAATGATTATAGCATCGATACCTTATAGTCAAAAGATTGAAAAGAATATGATTATAGCATTGATACGCTTATAGTCAAAAGATTGAAAAGAATATGATTATAGCATTGATACGCTTATAGTCAAAAGATTGAAAAGAATATGATTATAGCATTGATACACTTATAGTCAAAAGATTGAAAAGAAAATGATTATAGCATTGATACGCTTACAGTCAAAAGATTGAAAAGAATATGATTATAGCATTGATACGCTTATAGTCAAAAGATTGAAAAGAAAATGATTATAGCATTGATACGCTTACAGTCAAAAGATTGAAAAGAATATGATTATAGCATTGATACGCTTACAGTCAAAAGATTGAAAAGAAAATGATCATAGCATTGATACGCTTATAGTCAAAAGATTGAAAAGAAAATGATTATAGCATTGATACGCTTACAGTCAAAAGATTGAAAAGAAAATGATTATAGCATTGATACGCTTATAGTCAAAAGATTGAAAAGAAAATGATTATAGCATTGATACGCTTATAGTCAAAAGATTGAAAAGAAAATGATTATAGCATTGCTACGCTTATAGTCAAACAATTGAAAAGAAAATGATTATAGCATTGATACGCTTATAGTCAAAAGATTGAAAAGAAAATGATTATAGCATTGATACGCTTATAGTCAAAAGATTGAAAAGAAAATGATTATGACATCGATAAGCTTATAGTCAAAAGATTGAAAAGAAAATGATCATAGCATTGATATGCTTATAGTCAAAAAATTGAAAAGAAAATGATTATAGCATTGATACGCTTATAGTCAAAAGATTGAAAAGAAAATGATTATAGCATTGATTCACTTATAGTTAAAAGATTGAAAAGAAAATGATCATAGCATTGATACACTTATAGTCAAAAGATTGAAAAGAAAATGATCATAGCATTGATACGCTTATAGTCAAAAGATTGAAAAGAAAATGATCATAGCATTAATACGCTTAGTCAAAAGATTGAAAAAAAATTTATTATAGCATTGATACGCTTATAGTCAAAAGATTGAAAAGAAAATGATTATAGCATTGATACGCTTATAGTCAAAAGATTGAAAAGAAAATGATTATAGCATTGATACGCTTATAGTCAAAAAATTGAAAAGAATATGATTATAGCATTGATACGCTTATAGTCAAAAGATTGAAAAGAAAATGATTATAGCATTGATACGCTTATAGTCAAAAGATTGAAAAGAAAATGATTATAGCATTGATACACTTATAGTTAAAAGATTGAAAAGAAAATGATTATAGCATTGATACACTTATAGTCAAAAGATTGAAAAGAAAATGATCATAGCATTGATACGCTTATAGTCAAAAGATTGAAAAGAAAATGATCATAGCATTGATACGCTTAGTCAAAAGATTGAAAAGAAAATGATTATAGCATTGATACGCTTATAGTCAAAAGATTGAAATGAAAATGATTATAGCATCGATACCTTATAGTCAAAAGATTGAAAAGAATATGATTATAGCATTGATACGCTTATAGTCAAAAGATTGAAAAGAAAATGATTAAAGCATCGATACCTTATAGTCAAAAGATTGAAAAGAATATGATTATAGCATTGATACGCTTATAGTCAAAAGATTGAAAAGAATATGATTATAGCATTGATACGCTTATAGTCAAAAGATTGAAAAGAATATGATTATAGCATTGATACGCTAAAAGTCAAAAGATTGAAAAGAAAATGATTATAGCATTGATACGCTTATAGTCAAAAGATTGAAAAGAAAATGATTTTAGTATTGATACACTTATAGTCAAAAGATTGAAAAGAAAATGATTATAGCATTGATACACTTATAGTCAAAAGATAGAAAAGAAAATGATTATAGCATTGATACATTTATAGTCAAAAGATAGAAAAGAAAATGATTATAGCATTGATTCGTTGATATAGGCTTTTTATGTATTTGTTTAATATAAGAAGATACATGATATCTGTATGATGAATGGTTTAGTTTTATAATCTTTGCATTGACAGGACCCTTGATCGAATTCACAATTTAGTTCTCTATAGGCAGGGGTTATGGTTATGGTGTTTAACGCCACTTTCAACAATATTTCAGTTATATCGTGGCGGTTAGATTTATTGGTGGAGGAAACCGGAGTACCCGGAGAAAACCACCGATCTGTCGCAAGTCACTGACAAAAACTTTATCACATAATGTTATATCGAGTACACATCGCCTGAGCGGGGTTCGAACTCACAACGATCTATTGGCGAATATGGTCAATGTAAGCCAAGTACATCACAAGGACAAAACAAAAATTCTTCAAAGATTTGAGAAAACAGTGAAATTCAATAATAAAAGTAATGAAATGTATAGATAAATAGATAAATCCGAATAATCGTCTGAGATTAATTGATAAATGTTTAGTTCCGGTTGGATAGTTTGATTAAATAAATATAAAATTTGCGTACATTCCCATATTCCTTACCCTTTCTTGACCTTGATATAAACATGATATTATCTTAACCCCGTTTCTTTAATTTCTTTGTAAGATTAGCGTATCTTTATTAGATCATAAGTAAATAGTATTGATGTCCGCGAGCTGATGTACCGAGTAGGATGAAACGGTCAAACGTACTGGATTTTTGATACCCCGCACTGAAAGATTGGGAATATATAGGGATAGTCTTGTCCGTTACGTTCGTCCTTCCGTTAGTCCGTCACAATTTAGTTTGCAGGAGATAAATTGAATACATCTGCACCAAAATGCTCTGAAATGTTAACGCAATATAATGATCCAGAAAATACAAGTTTAGGTTCCAGTGTGACGATTTTGAGTTTTACCGTGTTGTTCGTTTTTCTTTTATTAAACATTGACAAACATATTTTGCTACTCATAACAGTTTTAGATTAATGTTTTTGTTTTCTTGTTTTTCTCTTATTTCCCCTGTTTGCATCAATTCATGACTCTTTTGTTTACCCCTTATTTCTAATACTATGTTGTATTTGTTTTGCTGTCATTATATAGTATGCGTATTGTACATGTAAGGAGAGGACTTAATATAAGTTGCAATAACTTGTGTCCGATCCTATTGCTTAATTTATTGCAATATAATAGTATTACATACACTATACCATGTTATCAAAGTTTTATTTCACAAGTGTTTGATCATAAAACCTGCATCAATAATGTTGATGGACTTTGATGGAAGTTGATCAATCAGAATGTGACTCTGAAAAATTTATCAATGAATGAGTGAGTGATTGTTGTTTAATTTCAAAAGAGCAATTTTTTCAGCTACATGTATATCATTGCGAGAATGAATTACAATCGATGAGATGATGTGCCCTTTTTACAAGACCAACACACTTAATTGAATTTTTATAGTCCTAGCTTATTGAAATAACAGTCCGCGGATAGATATGTCCCTCCACTCGGAGAGGTTATTCTGATTCCGACTCCGAGCCAACAAGTCTTTGCTCTTACTCCTTAATGTTGCGTGCTTACCAGAGAAGCTATAAATATTAATATTATAGTCTTTGGTTTGACTCGACCGACAATCTACCACACTCGAGGACAGCACGCTAATCATAACACCTGCAATGCTGTACAGGAACGAAAAAAAAACCAAATGAATTTGCGCAAAAATGTAAAAAATAAACTGGACAAATGAATAAATAGGAGAAATAATTGAATTTTACAGAAGAGACGTTAGTTATTTGGACTACATGTACATCTTTAGTTTAAGAACCGAGTGGTGATTCAACACTCTAATTATAACTTTGAATGGTGTATCTGCAATTGTCTCACACTTGTTACGTAAGGCCAAAAAAAAAAATATATGTGTGTTTACTGTCACATGTCAAAAAAATCTAGGGTCGGTCGGTCGGGATTAATTTTTTTTTTTTTTTTTTTTTTATTATCGACAAAACCGGAAATAGTCGTTCCCGGTTCCGGAATCCGATTCCGGTATTTAATTTTCGAAAATTCCGGTAAAATGACGAATTATGCAGTTTTTCTACCTTCTTTGCTCTCAATTTCGACAAAAAGCTGGCAGTTGAATAAATAAAACATTGCTGCTGGTTAAACAACAAAAATGGTTATCCGAATTCTGTGTAAAAATGCATAGGGTCGCTAGCAAAAATTAGGGTAGATCGGGTGACCGTAAACACACATATTTTTTTTTTGGCCTAATGTTTTTTTCTAGAATATTCTAGTAACAGAAAGAAACTTTAATGAAATAGCAAAAATTACTTACAATCACAAAATCAAATGTATACGTCTACAACTGGCATGAATGTTCACAGTTAAATCCCATGGAATAAATGTCCTTTTCCATTCCGGTAATAGTTCGATTGATTTCCCATGAAATTGGATTCCTGTTGAATTATAATATCCTTTGGTTCCAATTCATAAAATGTCCTTATTGTCCCTTGGAATTGTCTATAGTTCAAGTCACGTGACTTCACTGAAGTAAATATATCAAAATACAATGTTATAAATTCCAATTGTTTTATAAATCCCAAAATTGCTGACTGACTGCTCTCTAATTTGTTCACCCTTATATAGGTATGCAGAAACATCTAGAATGTTCAGGTATGACCCCTATTTTTCTGTCCGTATTAAAAACTCAAGGTCAAATATTTAAACTTATAAACATCTTTTTCTATTTATGGCAACATATTTTCACTGATGATGTAATATTATCTTTATCTTTGTCAAAAAAAAAATTCTCCATGAACAAATAATACATCAAGTTTATTACATACGCATTACACAATACATTTGTTCCGTTTGTCATAATCATAATCCTCATTCATGACTTATCATCATATTTGTAACAAGATTAACATGATGGGTGGCACATGTCGATCAGGAACTGCCTATCCTACCGGAGCACCTGAGTCCACCACCGGATTTTAGTGAGGTTCGTGTTGCTGAATATTTAGTTTTCTGTGTAATGTTGAGTAGATCATTGTTTGGTCTTTTGTCCTTTTATGTTGTCTGTCCTTCTTCGATTTGTGGCGTCTGATTACTCTATTGGTATCTTCAACAAATTCTTTCTGATAATAAGAAAATAGAAAATGTACAAATATCTAATTGAAGTGTCTGTACCAAGCCTTGAAAAAGAGCGTACCTGTATATGTGTTCTATGGGTATCGAGATTACCTCTGTTTCTACAATTACATGTAGGTTTGGGAATTTTTCAGATAGTGCGATATATTTTTGTTTTTCATTTTATCTTTATAAATTAGATTCCACAGGAAGGAAATAGTGCTACTCTCACAGGAAAAGTCCTTCTCGATACCCAACCACCAAGTTTGTTAAGTCTGACGATAGCCAAAGGAGCTAGGCTTGTATTTGACCCCAACACTAACGTCCATTTAAAGGTACAAGCAATATATGTGGACGGTGAACTTCATATTGGATCGGAGTCCTGTCCATTCTTATCTGATGCGCATATTACATTCTACGGTAAGTACAGTTAAACCGGTGTTAGTGACCATCTCTATTCAGCAATAACTTTTATTGTGCCACCTTAATTTCTCTTCATAGTACATTTCATATTAATTAAACCTGTAATTACTTACTATCTGTCTTATACAACCATATTTCAATGTTCTCACGGAAGGTTACATAAGACTGTTTTACTTTACATGTAATCTAAATTGTATTAGATCTGCGTATGAGTCGAATTTTGAAATAAATTTCACCAATAGCAACAAAACGAACCACCACATTTCACCTTAAGCCTTTGAATATAAAAAAAAAGACCACGGCACAATAATATAGCGTTGGAAATCGATAGTTTGGTTTGGAACAGGTATAAACTTGTGGCGGAGTTAAACCGGATAATGAGATACCAAATCTCCTCCATTTGATAATTTGATAATTGAATCTCAAACGACAATGCAGATATAAACTAACAATAAAAAAGGTATTCGATTTATAATGTTACTCCATTTGAACAACTTATGGGGTAAGGGGGCTATGCTGTTTAACGGCACTTTCAACAATATTTCAGCTATATCGTGGCGGTCAGTTTTATTGGTGGAGGAAACCAGAGTACCCGGAGAAAACCACCGACCCATCACAAGCCACTGACAAACTTTATCACATAATGTTGAATAAAGTACACCTCGCCTGGATGGGATTCGAACTCACAACGTTAGTGGTAATTGGCAATGATGGCATTGGTAGTTATACATACAACTACATTACGATCACGACCACAACGGCCCCAAGCAACTTGTATTATATTGACAACATAGATGATATATATAGGTATCATATCAAGTCGTACCTATACATCAGACTGGAACAAATATTACATTATATCTATTCAATTAGAGAAAACTCATCTGTGGTATAATTATTTGCGTACTCGCCTAGAGTGAGTTAGATCGTGAGTTCTATGCCAGGTCTCGTCAAACCAAAGACTTATACAATCGGTATTTGTTGCTTCTCCGTTAATATGTCCGATCAAGTGGAACGACATGTCTAGGGATGGACTGTTTAAGAGAGTTAGTACTGAAACAATTAAACTAAGCGTGTTGTTTTAGTAAAAGGCGCACATCATTATCATCTCATCAATTGTAACTTGTTCTCGCCATGACATACTTGTAGCTAAAACAAAATTGGTTATTAAACAACAATCACTCGCTCTCTCTACAGAAAAAATACGATATTTATTCCTAATGAATTAAACAATTTAGAATAGTTATTGATCATCAAAGAAGAAAACACATGGAGTTGTTTCTAATAAATAATGCAAGGGAAACAAATATTAGATGGAACAAATGAACATACATGTTATAATCTACTAAAACAAAACAATTCTTATGTAGGCAATGTGGACGAAGATAAAGTTTTATTGGTACGAGCCGGTGGAACTCTGGAAATTCATGGATCCAAAAAGTTACCGTGGACCAAACTAGGAAATACAGCACCAAAACTAGAGAACAGTCCTGGGTTTAAAGCTGTTGTAAAGGTATGTGAATGAGACTTTAAAGGACTTTAAAGGGAGGCAAAAACTTACATGATATGTCTGGAAAAACGTCACCTAAACATTATAAGAAGAGCTTGAAGATATCAAAGGGGTAAACAGAATCCGTAAATCAAAGGACAGACAACACAATGGCAAAAAGAAGAAGGACAAAAGGACAAACAACGATTTACAAAACATACATATAAAACTAAAGATCGAGTAACACGTATCCTACTAAAAACCGGGGGCGAACTCAGGTGCTCCGGAAGTGTATGCAGTTCATGGGAAATTTACGACATGTCAAACTTACAAATATCTAAAACACGATTGCACTGTTTGCTAAAATTAAAAAAAGAGACCAAATTATTATTACACTGTATGTCAAGATTTACAAAGTAACACTATTATACAATATGTCATAGAAAATTTGCAAAGAAACCAAGATGGAGAACATTACTGGACGAGAGAATTAGGTACTGCAATGCACAACCGATAGCATATACATGACCGCGCACTTTCCTGACCGATTTAGAACAAACATAAGAAAGCTCAGCAGGTAAAACAAATGAAAGGGGTACCAGAAAACATATTATTAGGCCAAGGACTTGAATAACACTGAAGTTTATTTCTTCTCTTTGTAAGTACTCAAAATAAGACCATTGCGTAATAAAGGATTCTAATTAAAAACTTTCTTAATTTAAACTATATTTTACCTCTCCTTTAGAAAATCATCGTGGGGGCCGTCGTGGTAATGATCGTAATGTAGTTGGAGTTACAACTACCTTTGAAATCAGTGCCTATCACCACTGAAGTTGTGAGTTCGAATCCCGTTCAGGCGATGTGTACTCGATACAACATTATGTAATAAAGTTTGTCAGTGACTTGCGGCAGGTCGGTGGTTTTCTACGGGTACTCCGATTTCCTCCACCAATAACTGACCGCCATGATGTAACTTAAATATTATTGTAAGTGACGTTAAACACCGTAACCATAACCCTGAAAATCATTGTCAAACCTTTTTGTGAATATTTTTTGCAGGATGTAGCCAACATCAAACGCTGTCAAAGAAGTCTAATACTTTACCAAGTAAACGCTAGCAGTGGTGAGGTTGAGGCTGCTACTAAGTTTGATTTCGATATAGGCCGGCTAAAATATGACAAGACTGTAAAGGATTTTGTACAAGCTCTCATTGGTAAAGCAAAACTTCTAAATTCTACTTTGATTTGATAAGAGAACGACCATTTAACTTGAAGGGGGGGGGGGGGGGGGGGGGGTTATGGTTTTTTTCTAAACAAATATTCTGATTCCCAATGTTGCTGAAAAAAATATTCTGATTTTGGTGGAGGAAAAAAAAAAATCTGATTCAGAGTTTTTACATATAACCTAATGTTAAATTCTGGAAAAAAATTTCGCGCTTCGAGCGACAAAAAAAATAAATGTTCTAACTCTTGTGTTCCCCCCCCCCCCCCCTCCCCTTCAAGTTAAATGGTCGGTCCCTAAGACGTTACATACTTCTTTACTACATGAACAATGTCGTTATTAAGATCAAAAGAGGTACAGGAGGCGAATACGCTAAGCATTACTCTACCTGGTGGGTTTTTTTCCTGTGCTTAATCTAATGTGCATTAAATTTAGATAATTACTACGACAGAATCAGTGGACATCAACATATATGCTATAATTACTTCGATACATATCTTTTCTTTTTGGGGTTTAGTTTGATCATTGAATTGAGATCCACAAAAATTAACACCCTACGATGTAAAACAGTTCCAAACATAAATATTACAACAAAATAATCATAGACAAATAATGGTAAAGAAAATATTACATAAAAACGAATTTCACTAAAACTGAGAGTGAAGGTGATTGCAAATCGGAGATGTTCTTTTTTCGTCTTCAAAAAAGAAAAACAAAACGAAACAACAAAAAATTATAAAATAGATTGCAAGCAATATTAATAATAAGTAACTCTTTATTTGTTACAGATATACCAGATGGGAGAATTGTGGGACTGGCCATTAGGAAGACATTGTTTAATCCAAAGAGAAAATACGACTACTCTCCTATATTTAAAGCTATTGAACTTCTTGTTCATGATTCCAAAAAGACTTCTCCTCTACGGAATGTCAATCCAGGCAGTGCATACGCAATGCTGACAGTAAAAGGTAATGTTCTCTTTATATCTACTGATAATAAAACGAAAAAAAAAAAAAAAAAATACCACACTATCGTAACAATTCCACAAGCCAAATGTTAAAATCATAGAAAGAGGAAAAATTGATACACCTAACACACAAATACATGACTTTCTGCCTTGATACACCTAACACACAAATACATGACTTTCTGCCTTGATACACCTAACACACAAATACATGACTTTCTGCCTTGATACACCTAACACACAAATACATGACTTTCTGCCTTGATACACCTAACACACAAATACATGACTTTCTGCCTTGATACACCTAACACACAAATACATGACTTTCTGCCTTGATACACCTAACACACAAATACATGACTTTCTGCCTTGATACACCTAACACACAAATACATGACTTTCTGCCTTGATACACCTAACACACAAATACATGACTTTCTGCCTTGATACACCTAACACACAAATACATGACTTTCTGCCTTGATACACCTAACACACAAATACATGACTTTCTGCCTTGATACACCTAACACACAAATACATGACTTTCTGCCTTGATACACCTAACACACAAATACATGACTTTCTGCCTTGATACACCTAACACACAAATACATGACTTTCTGCCTTGATACACCTAACACACAAATACATGACTTTCTGCCTTGATACACCTAACACACAAATACATGACTTTCTGCCTTGATACACCTAACACACAAATACATGACTTTCTGCCTTGATACACCTAACACACAAATACATGACTTTCTGCCTTGATACACCTAACACACAAATACATGACTTTCTGCCTTGATACACCTAACACACAAATACATGACTTTCTGCCTTGATACACCTAACACACAAATACATGACTTTCTGCCTTGATACACCTAACACATAAATACATGACTTTCTGCCTTGATACACCTAACACACAAATACATGACTTTCTGCCTTGATACACCTAACACACAAATACATCACTTTCTGCCTTGATACACCTAACACACAAATACATGACTTTCTGCCTTGATACACCTAACACACAAATACATGACTTTCTGCCTTGATACACTTAACACACAAATACATGACTTTCTGCCTTGATACACTTAACACACACATACATGACTTTCTGCCTTGATACACTTAACACACAAATGCATGACTTTCTGCCTTGATACACTTAACACACACATACATGACATTCTGCCTTGATACACCTAACACACAAATACATGACTTTCTGCCTTGATACACCTAACTCACAAATACATGACTTTTTGCCTTGATACAACCTAACACACAAATACATGACTTTCTGCCTTGATACAACCACTATAATAAATAAATAAAGTGGCGGGGTTAAACTGGTAATACATGTTTAATATTGGAATTATTGTTCTCTTCATTTTGTCTTATTGAGAAAAAGAATTTATAAATAACTCCATACTATCATGAAATTTTGCTTTTGTACTAAAAATAACGACCAATCAAAGCATCTTATCGAATAAATACAATGTTTTAGTTAGACGACTGTAGAGTATAGCAACGGAGATCGTAATCGAAAATATAATGTTTAAAGTCAGTATATGCAATGCTCTATTTTACGGTAGGTTAATATATGAAGAAAGTTTGAAGATATCAAAGGGGTAATCCGAATTCGTATATCGAAGAAGGACAGACAACATAATGGCCAAAAAGAAAAAGGACAAAAGGACAAGCAACGATCTACAAAACATACACATTAAACTAAAGATCGAGTAACACGAACCCCACTGAAAACCGGGGGTGAACTCAGATGCTCTGGAAGGGTAAGCAGTGCCTGTAGCTCTCGCGGAAATGTGTTCACCTTTCTTTATTATACCTCATTAATATGTATTGCTTAATACGCGTTTCCTATTGGCTCTTTTAGATCTCGTGACCTGCGATTATTTTTGACAGTATGACCTGTGATGGAGTCATTATTGATCATGAGATACAAATGTAGATATGATCTAGCAATATTGACTCCATCCAAAAACAGAATGTCCGCTTTCATCGTTTGAATTTCAAAAAGCACGCTTGTCATCATGGGTTCAGTCCAAGTTCTATCAAAATAGACTAAAATTGGTATTTAATGGTTCTCCAATAAACTTGCAGCATTAAGAGAAAAGAGCTATACATGTAATACAACAATTAATTACTCTTCGTAAGGTCAATAACAGGAAACTGTTGACTCGGTTATCTGACCTGACCAGACCTCGGCATTTGGACTCGGACCCACATTTCCTACTATTGACATCACAAAGAGTAATTAATAGTATAATATTTACCGGGCGTCTGTCAAGTATTGATTTGAAGTATAATTGTCTGTTACGTTGACATGTCTATGACGTGGCACTACATCATATGTTACCTTATTTTATATAGAAATTAGTCTTACAATTGTTGTAGTGTCGTCTGTAAGTGTAAGGCAAGACATATCTTTCACAATATTCGTCGTTAGCCAAAATATATCTTCTGTTGTTTTAATAGACAGTGTTTGTGCTTTTACCAAGACCAAGTTTAAGTCGTAAATCCAGTGTCTGATAATTGCTCGCAAATATAACCCATGTATTCAATATACCTATCTACTCCAAACAAAACAATGTCTCCAAGGGTGTCCGATTAAGCCATGTCTTACTGTTATGGGTTCCCTTAAAAATTAAATTTTGCATCATTTTTTCTTTTAATTTCAGGAGATCCAAAGCAAACTATTGAAGTTTTTGAAGCAGACGTTAAGAAATTCCACACAGTAACTGCACAAGGAACGTTTGGTAAATTTGGTATCCTCCTGGACAGTCATGTGCACTCTGGAGGCGGAACGTGTAACAACTATGTTCAACTTGGTGTATACTTAGACGATAACCTAAGACCTACGATTAATCTTCTAGATAACGTCAATAGCTGGAATATAGGTAAAATATATATCTTATTGTGTAAGTCATATGCATTTTGTAGAATAAAAATGGAGATATCTGATTTAGTACTCACGACGCCTCAGGTTCAATCACATTTAAAAGATGGCAGCACTAAATAATATATAAATATTGATATGTAATTTTATTGCATATCATTTTCATTTTAAGTTGTTGTTATAATTATTAACGACATACCGAGATTTAATTGTGACCATGACTGAGAAAATGTGATGAGATGAAACAAAATCACAAGTTGAGTTTTTCTTGCAAGTACTAATAATATTATGTGATAATGTGAACATTTTATGGGGATATGTGAAGCAGATTTTAAGATATAGCCGATTTCCTTTTCATAGATCGATATTGCAAATATCTGAAAGCAGGACAATAATGCAAGGTAAATATATGTACATGGATCGGTATTTTTATTCTAAAGCGACTGCCCCAGGTCCACATCAAAGTTATATATTTGTTGGTAGTAACATGTAGATTATTATGAATGAAAAATATGAAAGGAATGCAAAAAATAAAAAAAAATTAAAAATAATAAAAGATCAACATCAACTTTCAGATTAATTTATTTTTATCGTCATATTTACAACCATCAATTCATCAGGACGCTCTTTGCATGTGCTCGTTTCTTGAAAGTGACAACATCAACTTTACAATGTCAGAGTGAACAAAAGTAAATGTCACATCTGGCACCATTTTGTCAATCGTGGTCACATTAATAAAGCTTGTGGCGTCATTGTAAAAGCTAAATAAAATCAAAATTATCTTTTCAATATACAAAAAAATGTACATACATGTATATTGATTGATAAGTAGTTGTTTGTTGTCATAGCAACAGTACATATTCATAGGTTATTTTACATGTTTTATTTTGTGATAATTTGAAGTTTATTTTTATTCGGCGATCATCTGCTAACTATGTATATGATGGGTATGGTAAGTTTTTTCTCAAAATTATGCATTATCGCTGTGACAGTTTGACTATTTTTAAGGAGTTAATGCCCTTTTTGACTATTTTTAAGGAGTTATTGCCCTTTTTGACTATTTTTAAGGAGTTATTGCCCTTTTTGACTTGGAATATTTCATCAAAAAATCAAAACGGTTATAAGCACAACACCTCCTACATTTTAAATGAAATTTCCTCAGAACGTTGCAAGTATGATTATTACCTTTATCAAGATATGCATGCAGTTTGCATTGATCAGTGATTTTTGAAGAAGTTATTGTCCTTTTTATTTTTGCTCTTGTGTCAAAAATAACCTTGAATTATATTTAGGTTTCCAACTATTGAGGACTACTATGTAATTAATTATAAATAGTGATGAAACTTTAAACTTTATTTTCTTCAAATCAAATGTTTGTTTTCTTTAGCATCTTTTTCACTTTGTTTTCTTCAAATATTATTTGAATATAAAGATATCTTTGGATTATCTATTTTGATTCAATTTAACCTTTGGCTATATATATGATAACAGAGTTGATGAAATAAGAAATAAATTTAAAATAAACATTATCTTGAATGCATTGAACTGACATAATCAAAGTATTATTGTTGTTTATTTAAATTATTGAAATTATAGTAAAAAGGTAAAGAATTTGTAATAAATATCTAATTTAGCCTGCAAGACGCGTTTTCTGAAATAAATGTCATCAGTTTCACGATCCCATTTGATCTTGTATTCACCTTGAATTACCCCATGTTTGCTTATTTGAATAAAATATGTTTTACACTAAGTTAGAGTAAATGCGCACGTTAACAAAACTAAATAAATTATTCCATGATAATTAAAATTAATAGTTTGATCCATTAGCATATACCATGATACGTCATAGTTAACTCAACTTATCTGCTAATTGGAAGTAATATAATTTGTCCCTTGGACTTCCACACAAAGAAGTTCGACTGTATTTGTTAAGTGCCAGTTAGAATCTCCCTCAGGCACAGGCGACCTTAGCTGATTTGGATATCATGTTAATGCCCGTTTGTTTTAACTGCTCTTTAAGACTTTTATAGCATTTGGCTTTCTTTTGACTATGAGCATAACTGATAAAGATTATTCCAGCAACGCGTCATCCACAATGACTTAGATAGATATATACGTTTTTATTTTCGTATCTTCATTTGGGGGAGGGGGGGGGGGGGGGGAGTTGTTAGGTCGTTGGATCTAACAGCTCATACAAGCCTATCACCAATACGGCGTGGGTTCGCGCCCAGCTTTATAATTTACAAAAAAGGGTGCACTCGACTCGCAGCCGCAAGTGATAAAGTTTACCAGTTGCTTGCTCAGGGTCGGTGGTTCTCTCCGGGTACTCCGGCTTCCCCCGCCACTAAAACTGGTTGCCATGATATAGCTGAAATACTGCTGAAAGTGGTGTTAAAACACCAAAAATCAATCAAATAATTTTGTGACGTTTCCGTTAATATACATTCTTGTGTATTCAGAGTTCAATCAATCAGTTGCCAAGGACACTTTTAATGTGAAATTGTACTTATATGATAATGTTCTTAAATACATATACGTGTATAAAGCTAGAAATTTCTGAATGTTTGATTATAACAATCTTCACTTTTACTTATATTCGCTTAGATTTTGTGATGACCATCACTATTTCTCAGAGTAAATCATCTCTAATGGCTAAGTGCCATGAATAGTGCATTATAAGATGACAGTTTTGAATTGCATGCTCTCCCTCTCGGAATATTAGAGAGTTCGTGGTGTTCAAGAGTTCTGATGTTCTATTGGTTGCCTTACTATTTTTAGTTTTCTGTGTTTTGTTTTTGTTTTGTGTGTCTTGGTTCTGTGTCATGTATCCTATGTTGCCTGTTTTGTGTGTCTTGGTTCTGTGTCATGTATCCTATGTTGCCTGTTTTGTGTGTCTTGGTTCTGTGTCATGTATCCTATGTTGCCTGCTTTGTGTGTCCTGGTTCTGTGTCATGTATCCTATGTTGCCTGTTTTGTATGTCTTGGTTCTGTGTCATGTGTCTTGGTTCTGTGTCATGTATCCTATGTTGTCTGTTTTGTGTGTCTTGGTTCTGTGTCATGTATCCTATGTTGCCTGTTTTGTGTGTCTTGGTTCTGTGTCATGTATCCTATGTTGCCTGTTTTGTGTGTCTTGGTTCTGTGTCATGTATCCTATGTTGCCTGCTTTGTGTGTCCTGGTTCTGTGTCATGTATCCTATGTTGCCTGTTTTGTATGTCTTGGTTCTGTGTCATGTGTCTTGGTTCTGTGTCATGTATCCTATGTTGCCTGTTTTGTGTGTCTTGGTTCTGTGTCATGTATCCTGTGTTGCCTGTTTTGTGTGTCTTGGTTCTGTGTCATGTATCCTATGTTGCCTGTTTTGTGTGTCTTGGTTCTGTGTCCTGTATCCTATGTTGCCTGTTTTGTGTGTCTTGGTTCTGTGTCATGTATCCTATGTTGCCTGTTTTGTGTGTCTTGGTTCTGTGTCATGTATCCTATGTTGCCTGTTTTGTGTGTCCCGGTTCTGTGTCATGTATCCTATGTTGCCTGTTTTGTGTGTCTTGGTTCTGTGTCATGTATCCTACGTTGCCTGTTTTGTATGTCTTGGTTCTGTGTCATGTATCCTATGTTGCCTGTTTTGTGTGTCCTGGTTCTGTGTCATGTATCCTATGTTGCCTGTTTTGTGTGTCTTGGTTCTGTGTCATGTATCCTATGTTGTCTGTTTTGTGTGTCTTGGTTCTGTATCATGTATCCTATGTTGCCTGTTTTGTGTGTCTTGGTTCTGTGTCATGTATCCTATGTTGCCTGTTTTGTGTGCCTTGGTTCTGTGTCATGTATCCTATGCTGCCTGTTTTGTGTGTCTTGGTTCTGTTTCATGTATCCTATGTTGCCTGTTTTGTGTGTCTTGGTTCTGTGTCATGTATCCTATGTTGCCTGTTTTGTGTGTCTTGGTTCTGTGTCATGTATCCTATGTTGCCTGCTTTGTGTGTCTTGGTTCTGTGTCATGCGCTATGTTGCCTGTTTTGTGTGTCCTGGTTCTGTGTCATGTATCCTATGTTGCCTGTTTTGTGTGTCTTGGTTCTGTGTCATGTATCCTATGTTGTCTGTTTTGTGTGTCTTGGTTCTGTGTCATGTATCCTATGTTGTCTGTTTTGTGTGTCTTGGTTCTGTGTCATGTATCCTATGTTGCCTGTTTTGTGTGTCTTGGTTCTGTGTCATGTATCCTATGTTGCCTGTTTTGTGTGTCCTGGTTCTGTGTCCTGTATCCTATGTTGCCTGTTGTGTGTGTCTTGGTTCTGTGTCATGTATCCTATGTTGCCTGTTTTGTGCGTCTTGGTTCTGTGTCATGTATTCTATGTTGCCTGTTTTGTGTGTCCTGGTTCTGTGTCATGTATCCTATGTTGCCTGTTTTGTGTGTCTTGGTTCTGTTTCATGTATCCTATGTTGCCTGTTTTGTGTGTCCTGGTTCTGTGTCATGTGCCTGTGTCATGTGCCTATGTCCATGGATTGTCTATCCTAACGTTTATTTATAAAACCAGTCATATGTCAACATCTGTCAACATGCAAACATGACAATATGTCTACCTTTTCATACTTATTCAGGGGACATCTTGGTAATGGCGTCAACTGACTTCAACTATAATCAAGCCGAAGAAGTGACCATCATTGAAAAAATAGGAACCCACAAAGTCCGTCTGGCAAGTACGTATAAACATTACTAAATACATAGTTATTGTTTCAGTTTAATTTCATATTTTTTTTAGCTAAGTACATGCACGCTGATGATTTCGACGCATTATTGGAATTCTCGGATTCAAAGATACATCACATTATTTTATTTACAAATCATGATCAGTTATCAGCATTAATGATATGAAGATAAAGTTTGGAGTGAGGCCAAGCGTAATCTACATATACTTCAATACGGATAACATTGCTTGATATATATCAAAAGAAATTAAATTTGATAATTAAATTCACCTATGGTCCTTGTTGACACTCAATCAATTATATATTTTTATTGTATGAAAATAAGTCTCAAATATTCCAGTGAGATAGAGGTAAAATCCCGAGGATACCTGCTGACTTCAGCTCTTTCAATTATCAAATGTCTGGATGTTAGATAGTAAATCATTGGTGTTTGGTGTTGTATCATTCATTTATACCGTCAATTAACCTTAGCAATCGAGCTGAATATCGAGGCTCAAACCTTTGTCACATGTAATAGGACATGTGATTAAACGTCAATGACCTTAAACACTACGTC
The DNA here is from genome assembly GCA_963680875.1 of Bathymodiolus brooksi. Lineage (NCBI taxonomy): Eukaryota > Metazoa > Mollusca > Bivalvia > Mytilida > Modiolidae > Bathymodiolus > Bathymodiolus brooksi. The sequence continues at coordinate 47,865,452 of OY804588.1, forward strand.
ACCAAGGCACTTGAACTTCCGATTATTACTTGAAAATACTAAAAATGTGGATTTAGTTGTCTTTAATCCCATCTCAGTGAGAAATGAAAGTCGTTTGTCTCCAATTGATATACTATAAGAATGTTCGTTTACTGATTGAGTTTAAAAGATTGACCGAATATGTAATTTGTTGTTTTCTATGAGAGTTCGAATTATGTTCAACGACAATCAGACGGTGTTGTATTTAATGTGTTATACAATTAAGCCACACAAAAAATAATAATCCATACTGTCGCATATACTTTCATAACACAATGTTGTTCAATCTTTAGTCTTCTGTGTAGTGCTTTGTAGATCAATGTTTGTCATTTGGTCTATTGCATTGTGAGTTCTCTTTTGATTTACGACTTCTAATTAATCCTTTGATGTATTCAAACGTTTCTTACAATAGAATGAATTTGTGCAGTATCAAATAAAATGAACGATAATGATAAATACTACCACTAAGATCAAATACCTTTTCAGAACCGTTGAAGTTTACTCATTACGGAGAGATGTACAAAGGTGTTGATATGAGAGGAGAGGTTGGATTACTTACCAGAAATATCAAGTTTGACTCAGAGGAAGCCGAATCCAGCGACACATATGGAGGACACATCAAGGTACAGAAATGTATATACAACATATATTAAAGATAGAGTGGTTCACGTATATACAACATGTATTAAAGATAGAGTGGTTCACGTATATACAACATGTATTAAAGATAGAGTGGTTCACGTATATACAACATGTATTAAAGATAGAGTGGTTCACGTATATACAACATGTATTAAAGATAGAGTGGTTCACGTATATACAACATGTATTAAAGATAGGGTGGTTCACGTATATACAACATGTATTAAAGATAGAGTGGTTCACGTATATACAACATGTATTAAAGATAGAGTGGTTCACGTATATACAACATGTATTAAAGATAGAGTGGTTCACGTATATACAACATGTATTAAAGATAGAGTGGTTCACGTATATACAACATGTATTAAAGATAGGGTGGTTCACGTATATACAACATGTATTAAAGATAGAGTGGTTCACGTATATACAACATGAATTAAAGATAGAGTGGTTCACGTATATACAACATGTATTAAAGATAGAGTGGTTCACGTATATACAACATGTATTAAAGATAGAGTGGTTCACGTATATACAACATGTATTAAAGATAGAGTGGTTCACGTATATACAACATGTATTAAAGATAGAGTGGTTCACGTATATACAACATGTATTAAAGATAGAGTGGTTCACGTATATACAACATGAATTAAAGATAGAGTGGTTCACGTATATACAACATGTATTAAAGATAGAGTGGTTCACGTATATACAACATGTATTAAAGATAGAGTGGTTCACGTATATACAACATGTATTAAAGATAGAGTGGTTCACGTATATACAACATGTATTAAAGATAGAGTGGTTCACGTATATACAACATGTATTAAAGATAGAGTGGTTCACGTATATACAACATGTATTAAAGATAGAGTGGTTCACGTATATACAACATGTATTAAAGATAGAGTGGTTCACGTATATACAACATGTATTAAAGATAGAGTGGTTCACGTATATACAACATGTATTAAAGATAGAGTGGTTCACGTATATACAACATGTATTAAAGATAGAGTGGTTCACATATTGACATAAAATGAAAACCAACAAATACCACACTGTCAGAACAGTTTCAAAACCAAATATCAAAATCGGAGAAGTAAAATAAATACCCCTAACACAGAAATACATGACAACTCATTTACCTGACTTGGTACAGGCACTCAAATAAAACGTGGTGTGATTAAATTAGGTTTACATCGTATGGGTCCAAGACTACAAAGAAATACGACTTAAAAAGTATTATTGCTCTGAAATTAAAAGGCATCAAGGTGTATATCATAAAAATGTATTGCTTGGATAAGACATCTCTTAATGTTTTACAAAATAAGTTTAATTCCTGACAATATTAATCGTATCTGTTCAAGAAGTTACCGCTTTTTCACCTCTTATGTCTTTCTCCAATAGATTGCTGAAACATTGAATAGATGATAATTATCATATCATTTTGATCACACTTCAGTCATGTATTTGTGTGTTAAGGGCATCGATTTGACACTATATTGCTACGATACAACAAATTAATCGTCTGACATGAAAAGAAAGAATCTACTCACCTTGAAAATATGCTAAGTAACAAAGCTAACATTTTCGGTAACTTCTTGATAATTCTTGAAGTGTTTTTCGAAAGACAGATGGCATTCCCATTGGTACAAAATGTGCTCCTCCTACCGCTGACTTGTTAGTTGCATTATTTTCTATTTCAGGTTTTGAAAGATTTTGCAAGGGTACACATTGAAGGGGCTGAACTTGAAAATCTGGGACAACAGGAAGTACTAGGTAAGTAGGGTTAGGGTTATGGTTACCCAGAGAAAACCACCGAACTGTCGTAAGTCACTGACAAACTTTATCACATAATGTTGTATCAAGTACAATCCATCTTGAGCGTTAATCAAACTCGCAACGTTAGTGGTGATATGCACTGATTGCATTGTTAGTTGTAAATGCAAATACCATATACTCACGACCCCAATGGTCCCTACTTTGTAAGTAGAATGAAACTTATCTCAATCAAAACTGATTGAGAACATTGTTTTGTTCACTAATTCATATGTTTCGGATTCGTCTTGATTTTGCAAAGACGTCAGACATTGAAATTAACTTAGAAGTTCGACTTACACAATATTTCAGGCTTGCAGACACTGAATGGTCAAAAGCATTGGGAATCTTCCAATTTTCCCTATATATTTCATATAAAACTACTATATTTAAAAACAGGACGGCCACAACCGAGTAAGGTAGCCTATGCAGTATTTACGAACAAGCTGCATATATGTAAAAAGAAGAAAACAATTAATCAAAATTTGCAATTTCTACGGCTCTTGACTATTGCAACAAATGAATTTTAAATTTTATGTTTTTCTAAAAATTTACAGGAGCTTATTCAGTGCACTTTCACATGTGTGAAGACGTGGACAGAGACGAAGACACGAGACCATGGATAAGACAAAATTCAATCCATCATTCCAACAGCAGATGTGTCACAGTTCATGGCACACATGGACTTATAGTAAGCCTAATTAATATTTCTCCTATTTGTACAAGTCACATTTTGGTTGCATAAAAATCTGCATTTTATATCATTTCTTTTCACTTTGGATGAAATAAAAATGTATTCGTGTGCTTAATGGACAGATCTATTGCTGTTTATAGCCACTTCAACAGTATTCCAGCTATATCGTGGAGGTAAGTTTTATTTCTGAAGAGAACTAGAGTACCCAGAGAAAACCACTAACTTGAGGCAAGTCACTAACAAACTTGATCATCTAAAGCTATAGACTACATAATACCATGATTCGGAATGAAACTCAAAACTTTATTAGTGATATATACCGAACGCATAGATTTTTATCCATCTGACATACATCCGCAGTCATGATTGCTGTCCCCGAAGAATTAAAGAAGTTAGAAGGTTGTCATTTGGTTGTTCTGCTTTAGTTGACTTTGATATTAGACCTCGTATTTATTTTCAATTGATTTTAGTTTTCTTTTTGTATTATTAAATTATTATCGTTAGAAATACACAATATAACCTCAAATTCAATAATTTTGAACCTATGAAAACGCACATATCTAATTTAGTGCACACGACACGTTTCTGGAATAACCTTCATCAGGTACGATCATAATCAAAAGATTGGAATAACCTTCATCAGGTACGATCAAAATCAAAAGATTGGAATAACCCTCATCAGGTACGATCAAAGTCAAAAGATTGGAATAACCCTCATCAGGTACGCTCAAAATCAAAAGATTGGAATAACCTTCATCAGGTATGATCAAAGTCAAAAGATTGGAATAACCTTCATCAGGTACGATCAAAATCAAAAGATTGGAATAACCTTCATCAGGTACGATCAAAATCAAAAGATTGGAATAACCTTCATCAGGTACGATCAAAATCAACAGATTGGAATAACCTTCATCAGGTACGATCAAAATCAAAAGATTGGAATAACCTTCATAAGGTACACTCATAGTCAAAAGATTGGAATAACCTTCATCAGGTACGCTCAAAATCAAAAGATTGGAATAACCTTCATCAGGTACACTCATAGTCAAAAGATTGGAATAACCTTCATCAGGTACGATCAAAATCAGAAGATTGGAATAACCTTCACCAGGTACGATCAAAATCAAAAGATTGGAATAACCTTCATCAGGTACACTCATAGTCAAAAGATTGGAATAACCTTCATCAGGTACGATCAAAATCAGAAGATTGGAATAACCTTCATCAGGTACGATCAAAATCAAAAGATTGGAATAACCTTCATCAAGTACGATAAAAATCAAAAGATTGGAATAACCCTCATCAGGTACGATCAAAGTCAAAAGATTGGAATAACCTTCATCAGGTACGATCAAAATCAAAAGATTGGAATAACCTTCATCAGGTACGATCAAAATCAAAAGATTGGAATAACCTTCATCAGGTACGATCAAAATCAAAAGAATGGAATAACCTTCATCAGGTACACTCATAGTCAAAAGATTGGAATAACCTTCATCAGGTACGCTCAAAATCGAAAGTTTGGAAAGCCAAATAATTGAGAAAAAAATTGGGAGCTAGTAAGCCAAAGGTACTAAACAGAATAGCAAAAATTGGTCACCAATGTCTGAGGGAGGAGAACCTTAGTTTTTATAATGATATTACAGACAAGCAATTACAATACCTTGTAACATGTAACAAGCAATTTTATTGATGTCTTTTGAAATAAATAATTATATGTGTTGGATGGTATCGATTTTGCATTTTTCTACAATTTTTCTATAGGAGTTTTTTATTGTTCCGATGGTGAGGTATTTTTGATTCTATGCAATTTATTATGTAACAAGCAATTTCATTCGTCAGTTGCATTTACAGGTCAAAGTAAATTCTACGCGCCGTCAGGTAAACTAAATTTGCAACAGTAAAACCGACGATTTACGGTGGCAACACTTCAAATACAATACAGTTATTCTCTAATTTTTCACTTTATAGGTAACCGAAAATGTTTGTTACGGAACACTTGGACATTCATATTTCCTGGAAGACGGTGGCGAGAAGAGAACAATATTAGATGGGAATCTTGGATTAGGAACACATAAGCCACCAAAAGGAAAGGGCTTGATTCATACAGACACTGAGTATGTATTTCAGTGAGAGATATGATAAGCATGAGTCTGATAAGTTTTATATAATTTGATATAGCTTGCATAAAAAGTATATATATTAACTGTAATGACGATGGAAGGAAATATTTTTTTATTTGTGAATTTGAGGTTTACCAAATAGATAATAATTTTTTTTAAGGCTGTCCAGGGAACACAGCGACATGAATAAACATTCGATATGATTTTATTAATATTAACACGAATTGGAATGAAGTCAACGTTTTTGTATATTTTGTCCTTTTTCTTTTGGCCGTTGTTTTGTCTGTTCTTCGTTGATTTTTCGTCTTATTACCCCTTTGGTATCTTCAAACTCTTCTTAAAATCGTTACATTTTATTATCACATATTTTATTGAAATAACTCCGAATTTGCATGTGTAATAAAAGCATAATTTGCGGCGTGTTATTTGCCTCCGGAGCAATAACATTTTACGAGGGCAATAACACCTCTTTGTGAAGGGCAATAACATGTTATCTGCCCTGGCAAAATATGTGATAAATAGATTAATACATGGCCTTTTTCATATTGCCCTTGTTATCAGCCCTCGACTAATATCGTCCCTCGGGGCCGATATCAAGGTCTTGTGCTGATAACAAGGGCAATATGAAAAAGGCCATGTATTAATCTATAAATATAATTATAAGATGTTGGTCTTTGTTTCCCAGACTCAAATGTTAGATTGGACCACAAATGAAGATTTTAGAATCTAATTAATTGTAATCAATAAATTCTCCATAAATGATATTTGTGAAACCTTGAATGAAATTTGACATTTCTCATGTAGTATTTATTATGTTATTGTTAATATTCTGCAATGAACTACATTTGTATACCATTTATAATCCTTATTGTAACATAAATAAGCATTTTTCCTTTGATGTTTTTATGCAGTAATCAACTTAAAAATAGTGAATTTTTACAAACCATGGTCTAACATGAAGATCTTGATGTTATTCCATGATTTTGACGTCATATGATCTGTTATTCCATGATTTTGACGTCATAGATCTGTCAATCATGTCATTTCTGTTACAAACCATATATACCATGGATCTTACTCATGAACTTATTTAAACCAACTCATCCTTCGGATTCGTTGGTTTAAATAAGTTAATTCGTAAGATCCATGGTATATATAATACTTGACACTTCACCTTGTAACAAATAAGTAACATTACAATAAACGTAAGATAATACTGAAGGAGCAATCAAAAATGGACAATCCATAGAAACTGGCAACATAGCGAAGACAAGCAAAAGAAAAACACAACATACTATGCGTTGGACACCACTATACACAAACAAATACAAATACGTAAATAAGACATGATAACATAATAATATTGTAATTTATCTTTCCATTTGCAGTTGTCCAACAACGTTCTGGGTTACTAATCCAATAACATATATGAGAAACAACGTAGCAGCCGGAAGTCATGTAAGTTATTTGTTTGTATCACTACTGTGTGTAAATAGTGTTACCATATAATATACTCAATAGAAGAAATGAAATGTATTTGAAAAATACATGTAGCAATTGTTGTGCTCAATAGTTCTGCTTCTATTACATGACATATTTTGTACATCTTTAACCAACGGACATATTTGGCATGCAAACAAATGTGCAAGAAGCATCGATTTTGAGCGGGATCCGATCTCACTGTAGTGGTGATAGCCACTGATTGCATATAGGTAGTTGGTTGTAAATCCAACTATCAACCTACATCCAAAAGTTTAATCTAACTTTCAAGCTAACAGTCAATTTCCGATCATGTCTTTGTACTGTTCATGCTTATGTTGTGATTTCAATGTGTGCTCTTTAAGAATTTCAATGAATCTGTACATATTTTTGTACATGTATTTATATATCCTACATATTAATACTATAAAAGAAATTTGATATGACTTTATTTGATATGACTTTATTTGATATGACTTTATTTGATATGACTTTATTTGAGATGACTTTATTTGATATGACTTTATTTGATATGACTTTATTTGAGATGACTTTATTTGAGATGACTTTATTTGATATGACTTTATTTGATATGACTTTATTTGAGATGACTTTATTTGATATGTGTTTTAGTGTAGAGGATACTGGTATAACTTCCCTGACATTCCTCTAGGACCGTCAGCTGATCAAAACTTTATGTTAGAATTTGAAGCTCGTTTTACAGCCATTAAGGAGTTCGAAAACAACGTTGCACATTCCAGCGGAGGAGGGGTGAGATATTTAATGATTTAAACACCTATGATAATGCCGTTAACTTACTAAATGTCTGTGTCTGTATCCATATCATCTTCGCTAGCCAAGGGTTACGATCCGCTCCTCTCCTCTCCAGAGGAGCGGATCGTAACCCTTGGCTAGCGAAGATGTATCCATATGTGTATCTAAATCTTTACTCATCATACAGTCGTCCTAGTTTTAGAACATTAAAAAAAGCAGTAATCAGAAGCCATAAATCAAAGAGGGGCAGACAGTACAAAGGCCAAAAGAAAATAATTTAATTTGATTTGAATACTGCAATCTGATTGGCTAATCCGCCTGGAGAAAATTTTGGCTATGCTTGATAAACTGGGTTGGTATTGTGACGTCACCAACGTGGTCATCCGCCAACGACAAATTCAAATAGTCACATGAAATAATCGTAATAAAAATCGAGGAATCATTAAATTTTGTTGTAAAAATTAAATTATAAGGAATATTTGAAATTGTTGAACAGGTTATACTTATACTTAAGTATAACCTGGTTTGGGTCAGTTTACGCTTTTCATAAACCGCTTCGCTTCAGGTTATATCGTATAACAATTTCAAATATTCCTTAAAAAGACAAAAAAACAAAAAACAAAAAACAAACATTTTATAATGATACAATTTAATTATTATATGTTTTTGTTCATGCATATTTTGTTTGTTTCAATGGTAAAAATAAAACCATTACAGACCGCTGTTTAATAGCGATTGAAAAATAAAAGTTACAGAAAAGCGAAGGGGCAATCAAGAATGGCCAATCCAGAGAAACTGACAACATCTGACACATAAGACACAGGACGAATATAAACAAAGCACAAAAAACATAACAGAACACAGAAAATTAAAAAGATGAGCAACATGGACCCCATCGAGAACATGGGATGAACTCAGGTGCTTGCGAAAGGTATGCAGTTCCTGCCTCTTATAATATTCTACTTTTCTGGTATTTTAGTCGGGTCTGTTCATTGATAATATTTTACAACCAAACGGAGTGTCTCAGGGTTATAATAAATACCGACCAGTGAAGGATCCCGTCAAAAACAATTGCATGGAGGATGACTCGAATTGTGAGAATGAATGTGTTTACCTGAATAGATTTACAGGTAAGTAGAGGACTCATACATGTACATAGATATGGAAGAAAAATTGTAGGTTTCAAGGGAACACGAGATTCCAAAATATATACATGATATATGGTGTCTATGTGTACGGCAAAGACAAAATACCAATTAAAAGGAATCGAACAAAATCTAAGAATACGGATAGTGAAAATGACTCTAGTGAAATATAAAATTAAACAGAATTAAAGAATCGGCCGCCACGAACACCCACAAAAACACCCAAAAGTAACAAGGTGCTGTGATACATCCTTTGTTTCCTACTATACTGCTGTGACTGAAGCTTCAGATTACTCGAATAAACAGATGAAACATGATGATCGACAACATTTCTGTGAAAGTAAACATAAACATATATGTTTTGTAGGAGTATTTACACAGACTATCTATTATTTTATCTATAAATAAACGTTAGAGAAAACCGGGGCAATCCAGAGACATTAATTGGCAACACAAGACACAGGACGAAGACAAGCAAAATGTAAAAAAACATGACACAACATAGAAAATTAATAAGATGAGCAACATGGACCCCATCAAACACAGGGGGTGAACCCATGTGCTAATCGAAATGTAAGCAGTTCCTGCTTCTCATAGGACACCCGCCGTGTTACTCATATATAGTCAAGTCCGATAAAAGTTTTGTCGGAAAGTAAACATCTACATTAAAAAGAAAACAAATTAATTGAATAGAATTAGAATTCATGTATTTCGAGATCAATATTTAGCTTGAATTTGAAATTTAGAATGAAAAAAAAATAGTGCTTTTGAAAGGCCCAGAGGCTACTTGTTTTAGAATCTATCCTATTCGATTTTACTCTCATTGTTGCTCACTTTCGTTTATATTACTACATAGATACAGAACAGAAATCGTTAGTTATCTTGACTTTAGCTCGATATCAATTGATCTATTTAGAAAGATAATAAAGTAATTAAAACCTTATATTCCCTCTCGTGCTTCCCTTCATGAAAAGGTGTATTCGCAATATACATATTTCGCTGAGGATTACATGTCTGTTTTATCTCTGTCGCCAATTGTTATAATGTTAGATGTAGTCTATGTCAGTATATGTCAATGTATGTATTTTTTGTAAATAACGGAGACGGCAACCTGAATTGTATAATTTGTACCTAGTTTGTCTTAATAAATATGTTTCAACTATAAGGTAATAACACATTTATTGAAAGCATCATACCTTTTCTACCTGCAGGATACAAAAATGCACCTTCTAATGTGTGGGTTAGGGGAGGTTGTATGAAAATAACACAATCATCGTAAGTATATGTATATCAAGCCATCAACAAAAGCAGCTATAAATTACATGTTGACTAATACCAGTCTCTTCTTGACTTATCCTGAGAACAGATGACTAGACGAACAGAGAGTACCAGCGTCAGAAGCGGTTTTCGATTAAAGAGAAAATACGAGCTAAAAACAATGGATAATATATGAGTAACACTGTGGGTATCTTATAAGAAGCTGGAACTGCTTACCTTTCGTGGGCACCTGGGTCCACCCCGGGATTTTTGGAGGGATCCGTTTGGCCCATCTTTTTTAGGTTTCTGTGTTGTGTATTTTGTTTTATTTGCCTTTGGTCTGTGCTCTGTGTACACTACGTTACCCGTTTCTCTTGATTGTCCATTCTTGATTGCCACTTCTATTTTCTCTAACGTTTATTAACAGGGAACAATGTATATCTCAAGACAACGTGGAATGACAATTTAATACAGTTTGGTAAAAGTTCTTTAGATTTGTTAATGATCCGTTGTGTAAAGTATTAAGTATGATCAATTTGTTGATAAAAACCGAAATGCTTTATAATATATAAGTAAACGTTAGAGAAATCCGAAGAGGGAATCGAAAATTGACAATCTTGAGAAACGGGCAAAATTTGGCACAAAACACGCATACACGCACACACACACAAGGTGAGCAACACGGACCCCACCGAAAAACGGGTGAACCCAGGTACTGGCGTAAGGTAAGCAGTTCCTATTTCATATAGGAAACTCGTCGTGGTACTCATAGTCAAGTTTGCCAACGGTCTTATCGGTGAAAGGGGAAAGAAAAATATATGTTTAAGTAAAAAGAACCATTGTCTATTGAGAAATGACTATTTCATAACGGTTAATCTGTTCGTGGTGACAACCGTAGAATGTTTGTAGCGATGTCTTCAACCTAGTAGGAACAACGTCTTGAGTGTGTGTCTGAATTGTATGCTAATTGAGGTTAGGGTTATGGTGTTTAACGCCACTTTCAACAATATTTCTGTTTAATCGTGGCGGTCAGTTTTATTAGTGGAGGAAATCGGAGTACCCAGAGAAAACCACCGATCTGCCGACTGACAAACTTTTATCGCCTTATGTTGTACACCTCGTCTGAGCGAAATTCGAACTCAAAACATTAGTGGTGATATGCAATGATTGCATAGATAGTTGTACATCCAACTACCATACGATCACGACCACGACGGCCCCTGCTAATCGGATATGTACTTTGGTCAGTATATTTTATAACATTAAATAAGATATCTTTCCTCATTCATGACAAGTTTATCACCGGGGTTGTAACTCGATTAACATGACGGGTGCCACTAGTGGTGCAGGAACCACTTACCCTTATGATGCCCCTGAGTTCACCCCCGGTTCGTATAATTAGTGGCGTTCATGTTACTCTGGCTTTAGTTTTATATGTATGTTTTGTAGATCGTTGTTTGTCCTTTTGTACTTTTTCTTTTGGCCATTGAATTGTCTGTTCTTCTTCAATTTACGGATTCTGATTACCCCTTTGGTATCTTCAAACTCTTCTTATCTATATATTTTCAATTTATTACAGGATGTCAGATGCACAACTTGGAGTACAGCTGTTAAGGTAAGACAGTTTTTTTCACGTGACCTTGAACCTTGAGTTGGTCAGTTGCCAAGTGTGCATAATGGTATGGTTTGGTTTATAGTGTTTAACGCCACTTTCAAACAATTTTCAGTTATATTGTGGTGGTCAGTTTTATTAGTGGAGGAAACCGGAGTACCATGAGAAAACCACCGACCTGTCGCAAGTCACTGAAAAACATTATCACATAATGTTGTATCGAGAACACCTCGCCATGAACGGGGTTCGAACTCTGTCTCAAATACAGAAAACAAATGTTTTGCTAATATATAATTATCTACATAGAGGAATATAGATAATTTGTACACAAAATTTGTTGTTGTTGATAATTGTAAATACATCATTTATACGAATATTATTGTACAAATGGTATAAGGTTTTTACATGAAATTATTTAAAAAAGGAAATGAAATATTTCCTGGCAAAATCTCATAACAAAATACAAAAAATTACCCATGATATCCCTAGAAAGAAAATGTCGATAGTGTATATAGTGTTCATGACTCGTTTCTGAAATAACGTTTTCGGGTGCTCTCATCTAGTCAACAGATTGGAAAGCCAAATTATCTAAAAGTGCATGTAAACCAAAGAGCCTAAACAGGATACTGAGTATTTTTTTCGTCAGATTTTATGAAGAATAAACAGAATAAAAGATTTTTCACAATAAATCATTTATTAAGGAGTGTATTTATCCCAAGGTAAAATCAAAATTGTATACTACAATTATATTTCACTGTGAAGGAGCTTTATTCAATAATGACAAATGAAATAAACGTTAGAGAATACCAAAGGGGCAATCACAAAAAAAAAAAACACACAAAAAAAAAAACCACAACACAAGACACATAATAGGACAACACAAAAGTACTAAAAAGATGACCAACACACATCCCACACAAAAAAACAACAACAAAAAAACAGGGTGTGAACACAGGTGCTCGCGAAGGGTAAGCAGTATATCCGACAAAATAATACAATTATGACTTAGAAGTGAATCTTGTATATTTATACTTTTCTTATTTAAGTGATGATGATCAATCTGAGCAGTTTGTAGAAAGAAGTATAATTATTGGCGATTCTCCAAACTACGGTGAACCAGAACCATACCTTACAGAGGAAAGTTCAATTCAGAGGTCATTCCCGTTTGGTATAGCTCCGTAAGTACTGTGGACAGATTGCATGTTCGTGCGCTACTAATAATTTATGAAACATTTAAGCCTTCTTTGATGGTATTTATATACTAATTGACCCAATGTTGTTTCAGAAATGACTTTTAGATGACGATAGTGTGCAGTCAGACCTGCACATGCGGTCACCTCTATTAAGCAGTCACCTACATTAAATGGTCACCTTTTTCTTGTCCTGTCATATAAAATTGCATATTAATTGAACCCCTTTTAAGAGGTCACCTGTCTTAAAAGATAACTTTTTCTTTGTCTCAAATGTGACTTCTTAATACAGGGTTGACTGTATATTGTTAGGTTATTAGACGAATATTGGTAAATATTGTCCCTTAAGCAGAATATTATATTGACCAAGCTTATGAGTGTAATTAATATTCTGTTAATTAGTATTCATTAGCACTTTTTATTGTATAGGAGGACTTTTAAAATGATGACAGAACCATTTCAACCTTTCGACGACGTCTTGATTTGTACTAGTGTGGATGTTAATTTTAGTTATAGTGAGTGATTGTTGTTTAACACCAACTCAGCGATTTTTCAGCTTATATCACGGCGAGAAAAAGTTATTTTTCAATGAGATGATGATGAGGTCTGCTTTGTACTAGTCCAACACCCTTAGTTGGATTTTTTTGAAGTGCTAGCTCACTGAAACAACAGTCCGCGGATAGACATATCATCCAACTCGGGCCCATTATCGTTATTCCGAGCAAACCAATATTTGCTCTTTCTCGTTAAAGTTGCATGCGTAGAGGAGAAGCAATACATATCATCTGTTTGATTGTCTTTAGTTTGACCCGATCAGGGGTTGAACCCATGATCTACCTTTAGTTATATAGTAGATATAATTATACTGCTATTCAATGAATGCTGTTATTAGAATTGTAAATCCTTTTGATATCCGCCATCTATGAAAATAAAATCATATTTACAATTTTATGTGGTGATCAATTAAAATCCTGGAGAATGTACATTTTTGCGCATTTTGATTGATTGATTGATTTATTTATTGTGTTTAACGCCACTTTCAGCAATATTTCAGCTATATCATGGCGACCAGCTTTAGTGGTATAGAACTTTATCACTTGCGGCTGCGAGTCGAGTGAACCCTTTTTTGTAATTTGCAAAGCCGGGCGTGAACCCACGCCGTATTGGTGATACGCTTGTATGAGTTGTTTGGTAATCCAACTACCTAACTCATTGAGCCACCCGGGCCCTCACATTTTGATAGAAGTATTAACTGTTTAATAAAATTTTCAGTCTAAAAAGAGCTTTGATGAGAAGCGGCATAGAATTTTTACACAAACCAATGTATGCGTTTGATGTATGGTTTGGAGATTTTCAAAACAATGAGCATTATAAAATGGGAGCTCTTGGTTGGCGCCAAAACAACAGAGGTTCCGGTTCACCAAGGTCATCTGTAAAGGGCCTGAAATTCGGATTTTCAGACGTAAGTTGTACTAAAAAATATATACCCTAAATTACAAATGGATTTTTCAACACCCAACAGTTTCTCTATGTAGAAAATATAATTATACAAGATCACCAAAACTTGGAGCTTTAATTAGTGTGATAAAACATCAAGTATAAATAAACATTAGAGAATATCGAAAGGGCAATCAAAAAGGAGTCAGGTCATTATTCCGACAGCCCATTGCTCCGACGGCCCATTATTCCGACAGCCCATTGCTCCGACAGCCCATTTCTCCGACAACCCATTATTCCGTCAAAAATGGTCAACAGTAGTATAATTATCTTAAAACCTGTTGTTTTTCTTCTATACCTAACGGAAGACTGACTTTAATCTTTATACTCATTGGGCGGATTGTTTCTGTATTAAACAAAAGGGTAAACATGGGGTCAAAGTCAAATGTCATGGTGCTAGCAGATTCCTTACATCATGACGACATGAGAAATGTCAGTACCAATTTCGGATGGTCTAACACTTCTACATTTTGGATTTAATCATGAAAAGTTTACACCGCCACCGTTACGCGAGATGACACAAAAATTATTGGAGGGGGGGGGGGGATTTATTATTTTATTTTCTTGCCCTGATTTTTACCGAAAAAACAATCTGTCCGGACGAAAATCCCAGCCCCGCCCCCGTCCGTCCATATACCGTGTAACCCTTCAAAATCGTCCAAAGTATTTTTTTTATTAAACTTTACACACCATATGTAGATGTGCATGAAATAATTATAAAGGTTTGTTCTGACATTAACGGTTGTATTTAGGATAGAGAGCCATTGTTAGTGAGCTAGTCTAGTTTGATCCTGGATCTAGAGAAAAAAAATGCCTTTACCGTACATTATGATTAATACAATAAACAAATTCTATAAACTCCAGGAGGGGGGCTAAAATTAAATAATAAAGATTTGATTTTAAGCAAAATTCGGTTGTTGTCGGGAGTATCACGTCTAAACTCCCACAATTTGTTACCGGAGATACACTACCTTATGCTGTTCAACCGTATTGCGTTTTCTAATACGTTTTAGATACATTGTAAACCGATGGATGCCTCCTTCACATGTACATTTAATGCCCATTAAATGCGCATCACATGCTCTAAGAGCTTCACACCTATGACAAGGAGTTTTCAGTTGGCATAAGTTACGACTATAATAATACTATATTTTGCATGCAGAGAAAATGTAAATATTTTCACGTAAATAATGGAAATCGCAAACGTTTTGACGTACGTGTGAAGGCATTAACCATGTTGGATGCGCATTCAATTCGCATCATGAAACGTACAAATGTACGTCGGAATGCAGAATAAATGAACGTGTGTGGAAGCGGCATAATGCATATGGAAGGCGTTCTATTAGCCGCATATTTTGGTTGCCAATCGTGCTTCAACAGAAGTGATCGATGTATTTATTGACCTGAGCAAGGGAACTGTCTACCTATCTTCGGAGCTTTTTCCATTCTTCTGCATGTATATTGTGCTCCCTTTCTCTCCTTTTCTACTATATACGTCCTTCTTCAATTCTTAACTCTCCTCGCTTCCATGCGTATTGCTATCTTCCGTCATTTTGTCTTTCTCATGCTTCTCCCGGTTTACACTTTTTTCCTTCACTCCTCTTTTCTGGTTCCTTTGTGCAGTGTGCACAACTTTTTCTTCAATTTTTAACTTTCCCCATACCAGGTCGGTCGATCATAATTGCCTTGAACGGGGATGTACAGCCTAGGATAAAAGCTCCTTTTCCTTTCCAGAACATTCTGTCTAGGCCATGGTCCGTCAAAATTAGCCTGACCGACGGAACATCCTGTTGGACTACACCTGGTTAAACCATGGATTTGTGGATTGAGTTCTATTTTGCATTATCGGAAAAATGGGCCGTCGGAGTAATGGGTTGTCGGAGTAATGGGCTGTCGGAGTTATGGGCTGTCGGAATAATGCTACGCACCCAATCAAAAATAGACAATCCAAAGAAACAAACTGGCAACAAGACGAAGACAAACAAAGCAAAAACACAACACAATATGTGTTAGACTCCACCATAGCAAACAAAAATAATAACATAAATAATACACGAGCCCTCCTACAAACACGTGGAGGTGAAGACGAACATCGTTTTTATACGCAAATCGTAATGGACATCATAACACGAACTCAGAACGTAAAGACACTATTCTAGGTCTTCATATTAATCTAATAATTTACCAATTTGTGTGAAAATAGGCATTATTTTCTTAAAAGGTAAAACCATTAAGCTATTATGGTTGTCCAGCAAGAAATATACCAAGCCAATAGTGCATTAAATAATTATAAAAAAAATATAGAAAATATAGGTGACTGTACATTTTGGGGTGATTTTTTTCTTCTTCTAAGCGTCTATTAATATATGCATCTAGATAAAATCAAATGTTTACTCACTTTGAAATTAATGGCTCATTTAGAGATAGGTTTGGTTTGGTTTTATGGTGTTTAACGCCACTTCCAACAATATTTCAGTTATATCGTGGCGGTCAGTTTTATTGGTGGAGGAAACAGGAGGTCCGGGGGAAAACCACAGACCTGTCGCAAGTCAATGACAAACTTTATCAACATTACATTGCACACCTCGCCTTGATCAGGATTTGAACCCACAACATCAGTGACGATAGGCACTGATTGCATAGGTAGTTGTACATCCAACTACCATACGATCACGGCCACGAAGGCCTCTAGAGATAGGTGTACTGCATATGCTTACACGTTTGTAATTAGTTGGAATATGCAATAAAAATACAATTAATTTATGCTTTGTTTATATTTTTCAAAAGCCAGACGAGGGAAATCGGGTAAACGATTATCACCCCGATGATGTGTGGTATACAAACGCAGACGGAGATGATGTATCTAATATCAGAGACATAGACGGTTCAGTTGTGGGTCTTGATCCGGCAACATGTGATAAAACATATACTATTGTCAAGGCAGCACCGTTACACTTGACTAAGGAGTGTCAAGTGAGAGACAACTGGCAAATGGCCTGGTGTTGTCATAATTATGGACAGGTATGTTGCGATGAACACACACTTCCCGCTCCTTTCCTCGTTCATGACTTATGACCGGGTTTGTAACTAGATTAACACGACGTGTGTCACTAGTGGAGTAGGAACTGCCTACCCTTCCGAAGCACCTGAATTCACCCCCGGTTTTTAGTGGGGTTCTTGTTACTCAATCTTTAGTTTTATATGTATGTCTTGTTGATCGTTATTTGTCCTTTTGTACTTTTTCTTTTGGCCATTGTGTTGTCTGTTCTTCGATATACAGATTCTGATTGCCCCTGTGGTATCTTCAAACTCGTCTTAAGGTATGCAGTAAAACCTGTATTAAGAGGTCACATTTGGGACAAAGAAAAAGTGGTCTTTCAAGACAGATGACCTCCTAAAAGAGGTTCAATTCATACAAATTTTTCAATGATTGGACAAGAAAAAGGTGACCTTTAAATACAGGTGACTGCTTAATAGAGGTGACTTCATGTGTAGATTTGACTGTATTTGTAATAAAATTCAAAATAAACGTCACTAAATTGCAAGGTTATGGAAGTTCCGTAAATATCACAATTGTAATAACTATTTCTAACATCTACAGAAAAAACCAGGCGTTGACATGGCAAAATGATTTATATTATCACTCGAGATTCAAGGATGGATAAATATTCATTATTGAACGAAGAAAAATCAATATCGAACGAGGCCGTATGCTGAGGTCAATATTGGTTCCCTATATGGTTGACCAATACAAAGGACAATTATTTTATTACATAATACTAGTAGGTAATATAAATGAAAGTGAATTGAAGTCAATATAATTGTTAATTAAACAATATCAGAATTAATAGAATGTCACATGACAGGATATAATTACGAATTTAACATCTATATGTAATAAATATGTTTAAAAAAATATTAGAGAAAAATGAAGGGGCAATCAAGGATGGATATTCGAGAGACACGGGCAACATTGTGCAAAAACTCAGAACGAAAACGAACAAAACAAAAAAACCCACTAAAACACAACAAAGAAGGCTAAAGCGATGAACAACATAGACACCACCAAAACAAGTGAGGTGTACCAAAGTGCTCATGAAGGGTAAACTGTTCCAGCTTGTTACAAGACACACAGTTACTAACATAGTAAGTCCTGTAAACATTTTGTCAATGACAGAGGAAAGAAAATATATTTAAAATCTTTGTTTTCAATATTTCTATGAATTTTTTTCTCTCCAGATAATAATTTTGGATAACGACGGCAAAGATAATCCTATGAGGATAGTTACCTTAACTAGAGATGATGATTATCTAAATCTGAGATATGATTCTGATGATAACAATAATGCTCCATTCCTGACTATTCTTGGTGGGGAATATAGTTACACAGCTTTCTTTAACAAGAAAATGCCAGCTAAAATAGGCCTTAATGCTAATGCTGTTACGAAGTAAGTTAATTGGCAGGGTATTTGCTAGAGGTGTTTAATGCCACTTCTATTAATATATCAGTTATATCGTCGTAGTCAGTTTTATTGTTGGAGGAAACTTGGGTAACCAGAAAAACCCACAGATCCTCCGCAAGTAATTTTGAGAAACTTTATCACATATTGTTCTTAAAAAGAGTTGCACTCTTTGTTTCATTCATCAATACAAAATAGTGGCAAATGCATGGCATATTTCTTAAAGTTGTTTTTAAACTTCCCAGAAACTGTTTAATTTATTAAACTTAAACTTGCATGATTGATTATAAACAAATAGAAAATATTCATGTGAATGTTTCCATATCATAAGATCGATTCATAGTATCAAAATTAGAAGTAATCAAAAGAGTATCGGGGCGTGAACCCATGTTAGTGATGACAGGATTTACGCTGAAACGTTAATGACATTAACCTATCCACCAAGAGCCCTCTGATTTTCATATATTAGAAAAATTACCAATTTACCTAATAAGAAACTCTTGCATGCAAATGCGTTGAAATATCAGATGATCTTTCTTCCTTCTACATGTACCTTTTCCCTAGAGTGTCTATATTTTCATTGTCCAATTATCCAATTATGTACATTACAGCTCAGAGTATCTACGACTTGGATTGTGTATTCCTCCTAATGCAGAGTTTGACTTAAAGACGTTTCAACCTCGTGGATTTAATGGTATCAAAAATTGGAAACGTGTAGATAGTTTATCAGCTTTAGATTCAGATACTTCTGGAGGAAAATACTTCTATCATAATGAGTCAGGGTAAGTCAAGTAAAATACTTCTATCATACTGAGTCAGGGTAAGTCAAGTAAAATACTTCTATCATACTGAGTCAGGGTAAGTCAAGTAAAATACTTCTGTCATACTGAGTCAGGGTAAGTCAAGTAAAATATTTCTATCATACTGAGTCAGGGTAAGTCAAGTAAAATACTTCTATCATACTGAGTCAGGGTAAGTCAAGTAAAATACTACTATCATACTGAATCAGGGTAAGTCAAGTAAAATACTTCTATCATACTGAGTCAGGCTAAGTCAAGTAAAATACTTCTATCATACTGAGTCAGGGTAAGTCAAGTAAAATACTACTATCATACTGAATCAGGGTAAGTCAAGTAAAATACTTCTATCATACTGAGTCAGGGCAAGTCAAGTAAAATACTTCTATCATACTGAGTCAGGGTAAGTCAAGTAAAATACTTCCATCATACTGAGTCAGGGTAAGTCAAGTAAAATACTACTATCATACTGAATCAGGGTAAGTCAAGTAAAATACTTCTATCATACTGAGTCAGGGTAAGTCAAGTAAAATACTTCTATCATATTGATTCAGGGTAAGTCAAGTAAAATACTTCTATCATACTGAGTCAGTGTAAGTCAAGTAAAATACTTCTATCATACTGAGTCAGGGTAAGTCAAGTAAAATACTTCTATCATACTGAGTCAGGGTAAGTCAAGTAAAATACTTCTATCATACTGAGTCAGGGTAAGTCAAGTAAAATACTTCTATCATACTGAGTCAGGGTAAGTCAAGTAAAATACTTCTGTCATACTGAGTCAGGGCAAGTCAAGTAAAATACTTCTATCATACTGAGTCAGGGCAAGTCAAGTAAAATACTTCTGTCATACTGAGTCAGGGCAAGTCTAGTAAAATACTTCTATCATACTGAGTCAGGGTAAGTCAAGTAAAATACTTCTGTCATACTGAGTCAGGGCAAGTCAAGTAAAATACTTCTATCATACTGAGTCAGGGCAAGTCAAGTAAAATACTTCTGTCATACTGAGTCAGGGTAAGTCAAGTAAAATACTACTATCATACTGAATCAGGGTAAGTCAAGTAAAATACTTCTATCATACTGAGTCAGGGTAAGTCCAGTAAAATACTTCTATCATACTGATTCAGGGTAAGTCAAGTAAATTACTTCTATCATACTGAATCAGGGTAAGTCCAGTAAAATACTTCTATCATACTGAGTCAGGGTAAGTCAAGTAAAATACTTCTATCATACTGAGTCAGGGTAAGTCCAGTAAAATACTTCTATCATAATGAGTCAGGGTAAGTCAAGTAAAATACTTCTATCATACTGAATCAGGGTAAGTCCAGTAAAATACTTCTATCATAATGAGTCAGGGTAAGTCAAGTAAAATACTTCTATCATACTGAGTCAGGGTAAGTCCAGTAAAATACTTCTATCATACTGATTCAGGGTAAGTCAAGTAAATTACTTCTATCATACTGAATCAGGGTAAGTCCAGTAAAATACTTCTATCATACTGAGTCAGGGTAAGTCAAGTAAAATACTTCTATCATACTGAATCAGGGTAAGTCCAGTAAAATACTTCTATCATACTGATTCAGGGTAAGTCAAGTAAATTACTTCTATCATACTGAATCAGGGTAAGTCCAGTAAAATACTTCTGTCATACTGAGTCAGGGTAAGTCAAGTAAAATACTTCTATCATACTGAATCAGGGTAAGTCAAGTAAAATACTTCTATCATACTGAGTCAGGGTAAGTCAAGTAAAATACTTCTATCATACTGAGTCAGGGTAAGTCAAGTAAAATACTTCTATCATACTGAATCAGGGTAAGTCCAGTAAAATACTTCTATCATAATGAGTCAGGGTAAGTCAAGTAAAATACTTCTATCATACTGAGTCAGGGTAAGTCCAGTAAAATACTTCTATCATACTGATTCAGGGTAAGTCAAGTAAATTACTTCTATCATACTGAATCAGGGTAAGTCCAGTAAAATACTTCTATCATACTGAGTCAGGGTAAGACAAGTAAAATACTTCTATCATACTGAGTCAGGGTAAGTCAAGTAAAATACTTCTATCATACTGAGTCAGGGCAAGTCAAGTAAAATACTTCTATCATACTGAGTCAGGGCAAGTCAAGTAAAATACTTCTGTCATACTGAGTCAGGGTAAGTCAAGTAAAATACTACTATCATACTGAATCAGGGTAAGTCAAGTAAAATACTTCTATCATACTGAGTCAGGCTAAGTCAAGTAAAATACTTCTATCATACTGAGTCAGGGTAAGTCCAGTAAAATACTTCTATCATACTGATTCAGGGTAAGTCAAGTAAATTACTTCTATCATACTGAATCAGGGTAAGTCCAGTAAAATACTTCTATCATAATGAGTCAGGGTAAGTCAAGTAAAATACTTCTATCATACTGAGTCAGGGTAAGTCCAGTAAAATACTTCTATCATACTGAGTCAGGGTAAGTCAAGTAAAATACTTCTATCATACTGAGTCAGGGTAAGTCCAGTAAAATACTTCTATCATACTGAGTCACGGTAAGTCAAGTAAAATACTTCTATCACACTGAGTCAGGGTAAGTCCAGTAAAATACTTCTATCATACTGAGTCAGGGAAAGTCAAGTAAAATACTTCTATCATACTGAATCAGGGTAAGTCAAGTAAAATACTTCTATCACACTGAGTCACGGTAAGTCAAGTAAAATAATTCTATCACACTGAGTCAGGGTAAGTCCAGTAAAATACTTCTATCATACTGAGTCAGGGTAAGTCCAGTAAAATACTTCTATCATACTGAGTCAGGGTAAGTCAAGTAAAATACTTCTATCACACTGAGTCAGGGTAAGTCAAGTAAAATACTTCTATCACACTGAGTCAGGGTAAGTCCAGTAAAATACTTCTATCATACTGAGTCAGGGTAAGTCCAGTAAAATACTTCTATCATACTGAGTCAGGGTAAGTCCAGTAAAATACTTCTATCATACTGAATCAGGGTAAGTCAAGTAAAATACTTCTATCACACTGAGTCACGGTAAGTCAAGTAAAATACTTCTATCACACTGAGTCAGGGTAAGTCCAGTAAAATACTTCTATCATACTGAGTCAGGGTAAGTCCAGTAAAATACTTCTATCACACTGAGTCAGGGTAAGTCCAGTAAAATACTTCTATCATACTGAGTCAGGGTAAGTCCAGTAAAATACTTCTATCATACTGAGTCAGGGTAAGTCCAGTAAAATACTTCTATCATACTGAGTCAGGGTAAGTCAAGTAAAATACTTCTATCACACTGAGTCAGGGTAAGTCAAGTAAAATACTTCTATCACACTGAGTCAGGGTAAGTCCAGTAAAATACTTCTATCATACTGAGTCAGGGTAAGTCCAGTAAAATACTTCTATCATACTGAGTCAGGGTAAGTCCAGTAAAATACTTCTATCATACTGAGTCAGGGTAAGTCAAGTAAAATACTTCTATCATACTGAGTCAGGGTAAGTCAAGTAAAATACTTCTATCATACTGAATCAGGGTAAGTCAAGTAAAATACTTCTATCATACTGAGTCAGGGTAAGTCAAGTAAAATACTTCTGTCATACTGAGTCAGCGTAAGTCAAGTAAAATACCACTATCATGCTGAGTCAGGGTAAGTCAAGTAAAATACTTCTATCATACAGTCAGGGTAAGTCAAGTAATATACTTCTATCATAATCAGGGTAAGTCAAGTAATATACTTCTATCATACAGTCAGGGCAAGTCAAGTAAAATACTTCTATCATACTGATTCAGGGTAAGCTAATGTTAAATTCTAATATTCCAAGTAAAATACTTCTATCATACTGAGTCATGGTAAGCTAATTCTAATATTCCAAGTACAATAAAAAAAAAAAAAAGATTTCTCCAAATTATTCATAGTAATTGTATTTCTATGACAATGAAAACAAGCTTGAACTTTGGGTTAGAATTATGGTGTTAGAAGAGTTTGAAGATGCCAAAGGGGCAATCAGAATCCGTATATCGAAGAGGAACAGACAACACAATGGCCAAAAGAAAAAGTACAAAAGGACAGACTGATGCTCTGGTCCAGCAGCCTAAAATAAAAGTCCAGCTTTACATTTTTTTTTAAAGAAAAATCAAATTGACAAAAACTTCAAAGAACAAAATTGATTATTATAAGATCATAAAGATGTGGAAAGGAGTTATAGTTTAGTAGTTTGGTTTTATGGTGTTTAACGCCACTTTCATCAATATTTCAGTTATATCGTGGTGGTCAGTTTTATTGGTGGAGGAAACCGGAGTACGGAGTACCTGCAGAAAACCACCAACCTGTCGCATGTCACTGACATACTTTAGCACATAATGTTGTATCGAGTACAACTAGGCATGAGCGAGATTCGAAATGACAACTGCTTGAATTCTGGTTTTGATATTCGGTCGATAACTATCCAATACACAAAAAATGATTATTTGAATAATAATAATAATGCATATTCCGAGCATCTAGTTGTATCAAGTACCCTCCATGGCCAGTAATCATAATTCAGCTCAACTAAATTTAGCGTATGATCACTGTCCAGACTATCCTCTATTAGAAATGCAATGAATGCATAAAATTCAATCCTTTTTGTTGATCTTATGAAAACTAAATGGTTATACATAATATTATATTTATTCAGGTATTTTGCAACACTATTGAGGAATGCTAATGACTTTGAGGAAGGTGAATTCTCTGAAAATCCTAGAAATAGAAAAATATTTTTTGAGATAAGCATCACAAAGGGAGATCGGAAGAAAGTTAACTGCCTTGCGAATGCTCACAAAGCGCTAGGTGGACTATCTCCTAAAAAGGTAAAATGCTAGTATAGTTTATATTCAACATAATTGATAAACTCCTGTGAACATAAGAAATAATAAACCCGCTTTCATGCATGTTCTTCCACAGGCACATTAGAGAATGCAATGGTGAGCGTAGAGAAGTTTGAAGCCGTAAATCGAAGGACAGACAATACAATGACCACAAGAAAAAACAACAAAAGGACAAACAATAAAATACAAAACACTACACAGAAAACTAAAAATTAAGCAACACGAATCCCACAAAATCCGGGAGTTAACTTGTGTGTTCCAGAAGGTAAAGCACTAGCAGATATAACATGATGTCCGACACAATGATGATAGTATATGCACAATTTCGTCGCCCGTATATTGTTTTCTTGTTGATTGCATCTGAGAAATGAAAATATATACACCAAATAACATTAAAGCCACAAAGATGCCCAGATGTAGCTCCACTGCAATCTATGAACCGGTTCAGACTCATTTTAGGGTATAAGTTATGCAACTGTGACTTTGAAATGCAGAACAGCAATAACAGTACTCTGTTCAGTTCCTTTAATTTGTGTCTAAGTGTAAATTAATTAATCATTTCGAGAAGACGTTTATAAACAATAAATAAGTTGGGAAAACGTGGCCCTGTTTTTTCCCTATTAGTGTATGTTTAGGAAAGTAAAAATTGTTTAGATAGCATTTAGCTAATATGATGTTTAATTTGTCTTGAGCAACTATGCAACTATCGGATGTTCCTATCAGATGTTGAGCCACGATTCGGAGAAATTATACCCCGGAATATCCTCCGGTGTTCAAGGTATATTATGCTATCATGCACAACAGGTGGACCACATTTTTACTTCTTGTTATCCAAGGAAACATATATTCATTGGCACCACATCATACATTTCTATAATCATTTTCAATGGGTGTACTTGTATTTATAAAAGGAATCGTTAAGTGTATCACTACTTAAAGCATTAAACCATTCTGGATGAAGCATAATCCCTACAAGAGCTAACAAGTTATGAGTTTTCATGCTTCATTGATTAAGATCAGTGATCAATTGCCATTTTATGAAGTAATTTATCTGTCGCTTCAGCGCCATTGATGTTGTTTGTTAAATGCCATAAAAAATTTAATATACACTCATTCATAGCCATTTTCAAGTTATTTGTGATATTCCCAGTATATTAGCTATCTGCAATGATCTATTAACTCATAGGTTGATAATATTATTCTTACTAAATTCCAGACAGGTAATCTGGTTTAGCCTCATCATCAGTTTAGATAACATTAAGCGTTGCTGTGATGTTTTAATATTTACTGGCATATTTTTTATCAATTTTTAATTCTAATACATTTTTACTATTTAATCTTTTTACATTATTGTCTTAACTTCTACAAAAATCAGGATTTATTATGTTTTCTTTAAAATAATTTTTTGACAGTCAACCAAAAGAAATCTGATATCGATGTTAAGACAACTTCTTCATGACAATTATCATAAACGGGCAGAATCTAAAACAGCAAAAAAAGACACAAGGGTACTTCCGATGGACTCCATAGATCCACCAGTAGTATGTATATATAGTAAATAAGACTTCTGTTTTTGTTTAAAATGTATCCTTAAGCTTTATCCACTGTTTGTTTGTTTATTTGGTTGTTGCTTAATGAGTGGTATTTCAGCTATATAGAGACAGTTTAGAGGCAATGATTTGTGCAGGTGAAAGGTTGGCACTGGCATTGACCTATGTGGTTTGATTGTCACAAGTAGCTGATCTGAGACAGTGAATAGTCACACAATTATCCTTTACAATGGGCCACCATCAATCCCTCCAACTAAATAAACATTATCCTTTACAATGGGCCACCATCGATCCCTCCAACTAAATAAACATTATCCTTTACAATGGGTCACCATCGATCCCTCCAACTAAATAAACATTATCCTTTACAATGGGCCACCATCAATCCCTCCAACTAAATAAACATTATCCTTTACAATGGGCTACCATCGATCCCTCCAACTAAATAAACATTATCCTTTACAATGGGTCACCATCGATCCCTCCAACTAAATAAACATTATCCTTTACAATGGGCCACCATCAATCCCTCCAACTAAATAAACATTATCCTTTACAATGGGCCACCATCAATCCCTCCAACTAAATAAACATTATCCTTTACAATAGGCCACCATCGATCCCTCCAACTAAATAAACATTATCCTTTACAATGGGCCACCATCAATCCCTCCAACTAAATAAACATTATCCTTTACAATGGGCCACCATCGATCCCTCGAACTAAATAAGTATTATCCTTTACAATGGGCCACCATCAATCCCTCCAACTAAATAAACATTATCCTTTACAATGGGCTACCATCGATCCCTCCAACTAAATAAACATTATCCTTTACAATGGGCCACCATCAATCCCTCCAACTAAATAAACATTATCCTTTACAATGGGCCACCATCGATCCCTCCAACTAAATAAGTATTATCCTTTACAATGGGCCACCATCAATCCCTCCAACTAAATAAACATTATCCTTTACAATGGGCTACCATCGATCCCTCCAACTAAATAAACATTATCCTTTACAATGGGCCACCATCAATCCCTCCAACTAAATAAACATTATCCTTTACAATGGGTCACCATTGATCCCTCCAACTAAATAAACATTATCCTTTACAATGGGCCACCATCAATCCCTCCAACTAAATAAACATTATCCTTTACAATGGGCCACCATCGATCCCTCCTCCAACTAAATAAACATTATCCTTTACAATGGGCCACCATCAATCCCTCCAACTAAATAAACATTATCCTTTACAATGGGCCACCATCGATCCCTCGAACTAAATAAGTATTATCCTTTACAATGGGCCACCATCAATCCCTCCAACTAAATAAACATTATCCTTTACAATGGGCCACCATCGATCCCTCCAACTAAATAAGTATTATCCTTTACAATGGGCCACCATCAATCCCTCCAACTAAATAAACATTATCCTTTACAATGGGCTACCATCGATCCCTCCAACTAAATAAACATTATCCTTTACAATGGGCCACCATCAATCCCTCCAACTAAATAAACATTATCCTTTACAATGGGTCACCATTGATCCCTCCAACTAAATAAACATTATCCTTTACAATGGGCCACCATCAATCCCTCCAACTAAATAAACATTATCCTTTACAATGGGCCACCATCGATCCCTCCTCCAACTAAATAAACATTATCCTTTACAATGGGCCACCATCAATCCCTCCAACTAAATAAACATTATCCTTTACAATGGGCCACCATCGATCCCTCGAACTAAATAAGTATTATCCTTTACAATGGGCCACCATCAATCCCTCCAACTAAATAAACATTATCTTTTACAATGGGCTACCATCGATCCCTCCAACTAAATAAACATTATCCTTTACAATGGGCCACCATCGATCCCTCCAACTAAATAAACATTATCCTTTACAATGGGCCACCATCGATCCCTCCAACTAAATAAACATTATCCTTTACAATGGGCCACCATCGATCCCTCCAACTAAATAAACATTATCCTTTACAATGGGCCACCATCAATCCCTCCAACTAAATAAACATTATCCTTTACAATGGGCCACCATCCAACTAAATAAAGCATCAGAGAAAAAAAGGTGCAATCAAGAATGGACAATACATAGACACAGAAGGAAGACAACAAATTAAACAATAAACACAATACAGAAAACATTGCTGCTAAAGTTGTGTTACAGTGCCATGTGGCATTATCCAAATATGAGGCACTCATTTACACTCTGTCCTTGAGACAGTTACATATTAATAACATTGACAGACACCCCTTTCACAGGGTCTGTATCCCAAAGCTGACAAATTATGTACATGTCCTATTTCTATACCACATTCGGGTGGGGTCAATCCAGTGTATAATCATAATGACTACACCAACCCAAAAACATTGTCTGATTTAACATATGTCTGCAATATAAATGTTAGAAATTATATATAGAAACATAAAAAAATAATTGTCTAAATGTTTTACCCCGAAGTAAATATATCTCAATAATGTATATGTATAAAATTGAACATGCAGAATATACACAGCTTTTGCTGTTATGTTGCCATATTTATTTACATCACATAACATAAAATAGTTTGCTTACGTTTTCTCCACATTACGACCTTCTAAGAAAGAGCCGAGTGATTTTATCATTGCAATAAATACATTTTGTGTTTATATTGAATAACTCGATGTATATTTGTTTCCTCACAGGAATGGGGAGCTGGTTCAAACCATGTGCCAAGGACTATAGAATAAAGAGAATAGATACCAACAAACACCACTTATTTGTCAAAAGTCATAGTAAAATAAAAGATTACTACTGCATGTAATACAAAATGTCATTATGCCTTAGATAAATCTCATTAAATAAACATTAGAGAATACTAAAGGGGGCAATCAAAAAAGGACAATCCAGAGAAACTGGCAAGACGAAGATAAACAAAACAAAAACACAACACAATATGTGTTGGAAAACACTATGCGTAAAATTAGAGGGCCGTCGTGATGTGATCGTATGATAATTGGATTTACAACCACCAATGCATTCACAGCCTATCACCACTAACATTGTGAGATCGAATCCCACTCGGGTGAGGTGTACTTGATACAACATTATGTGATAAAGTTTGTCAGTGAATTGTGGCAAGTCAGTGGTTTTCTTATATTAGGGTACTCCGGTTTCCTCCACCAATAAAAAATTACCACCACAATATAACTGAAGTATTGTTGAAAGTGGCGATAAACACCATAAAGCAAGCATTAAAATTAGAGGTTTGTTTTAATTGTTTTGGAGTTATACTAACATCTAACAAAACCCTGTTTGGGGGTAATGCTATTAAACATGTCGGTCATCTTTGGGTGCAACAAGTGGAGTAGGAACCGATTGGTCAATTAAACATGCTAATTAGCTTTATTATAATTAATGTCCAATAAGTTTTTACAATTTCAATTACTGAATGCAAAACTTACAACCCATATGAATAATAACAATCAAAAGAACATTTCTCTATTGTTTTATTAAAATTAAGAAGGGCTAATACCTTCCACTTTTGTCTGAAAACCAAATTCTCAGACATACAAGTATTAAGTAATACTCATGGTTTAATTTGCATTCTCACTAAATCAGAATTAACAGTGCTTGGAAAATCATTGAAAACTACAATTGCAGCAGATGTTTGTCACTAAATGACTTTAAGACACCATCTTTAATCAAAACAAATGTATGCAGTATCATTTAATGTTCAATATACTGCCCTCTTATTGTACTAAATGCATCATAGAAGTCCAATAACTTTCTTATTCTCCACACCAATGTTTTTCAACATGTTTTTTTCTGAGCGATAATGACTTCTTGACAAGTAATCGCTAATTACAGGATGAACCCTTGTGAATCTAGAACACAAGATAATTACCATCATCTAATTTTCTTTTCTTCAACAACAGCCTCATCCCAAG
Source organism: Bathymodiolus brooksi (assembly GCA_963680875.1). Lineage (NCBI taxonomy): Eukaryota > Metazoa > Mollusca > Bivalvia > Mytilida > Modiolidae > Bathymodiolus > Bathymodiolus brooksi. Next base: position 47,895,345 of record OY804588.1, read on the forward strand.
GTCCATGTATATTGCTACAAAAAAAAACCAAACAGTTCTATAATCTAAAATTTCAGTCAATAAGCTATAATGTAAATCGGTATAAATTCAAAATGATGCTCATGGGTACAATTTTGCAAACATTCACTTGAACGGAGGATAGGGGACTAGCTGAATTTTAATGTGTTCATTTTAAGAACTAAAGAATTTTACAAACATTCACTTGGACTGAGGATAGGAGACTAGCTGTTTCTGTTCATTTTAAGAACTAATGGTTTATTTATGATTAGAGATCTAACAATGAGTAATTCAAATTTTCATGAAATTTTTTACCACGAGTGAAGTAATGTGGAGCAAAGGGTAAAATGCATGAATAAATTAGACCTACTCATGGTCAAATTGTAGATAAACTTAATTTTTGTCAATGACTTGTGCCAGGCTGGTAGTTTTTATCATTGGTACTTCAATTTCCTTAACCAATAAAACAAACCAACATGATATAACTGAAATATTGCTTCAAGTGGGGTTAAACATCCTCCTATTCTATATTTCTTATTTTTCGTGTTAAGAATAATTTGAATTTGAATATATAAGCTGTTATGAAATATGAGTCAAGTAGAACAACGAATCTGAATTGTAGCCTCCAAATAGGTTTGTGTATATACATACTTTTTTAAAGGCTGCATACTGACCAACCAGGCTGGACAAATGAAGGTAATAAACAGAAATAATACTATATATAAAATGGCTGCTACTGTAGAAAATGTCCATAGTAACATGCTGGTGAGGATCATGAGCAGGAATGTTAGCCATGCTTGTGACTTTGGTATATGTTTCTACAAGGAAAAAATAAAAATTTATTCATCTATAAATGATTTAAAAAATAAAAATCTAGATATCTAATATAGTGTGCATGATGTGATTCTGGCAAAATCCTCATCAGGTATGTTCAAAGCAAGAAGATTGAAAAGCAAATAATTCAGAGGTAAACCAAAGGGCTAACAGGATAGCCAAAATAGTACCACGGAAAAGATTGAATAATAATTCATGTAAATCATATTCGACTAAAATACAACATCTTTACATGTTTGGTATGATCTGATTCTGATGAGAACTCTAGGTGACTGGACAAACACAAATTAAGGCATGGAAAAACTGATTAATTTGAAAGAAAAATTCAAACTGAAATACTATTATAATATGAATGTCTGCTCTCTGTATATTTACTACTTGCATGCTTGATTTTCATCCTATGAGAACTCTAGTAGTTAGGACAAAATGTAGAAGTTTTATGTTTTAATATCAAATACAAAATGTATATATAAAGGGTTACGCTGGAAGCTGCCATGATTCGCTTGATTGCAGAATTTTTTTTACAATGGGTTCCTCCTGCACCACTTTTACTGGAAATGATAATTGTCAATTGTCCAGCAAAGCATACCACCAGGTAAAATTTCTTTGGAAAAAGTGCAAGGAGGAATTAAATTAGGAAATTACAGAAAAACAATTTAAATCTGTACTGTCTTAAACTAAAGAAAAAAATGGATGTTGGTGTTCAGGTTACAAATTTCATTGTATTTCACTCCCATAACATCATATTTACACTAAGATTTCATTGTATTTCACTCCCATAACATCATATTTACCCTAAGATTTCATTGTATTTCACTCCCATAACATCATATTTACCCTAAGATTTCATTGTATTTCACTCCCATAACATCATATTTACCCTAAGATTTCATTGTATTTCACTCCCATAACATCATATTTACCCTAAGATTTCATTGTATTTCACTCCCATAACATCATATTTACCCTAAGATTTCATTGTATTTCACTCCCATAACATCATATTTACCCTAAGATTTCATTGTATTTCACTCCCATAACATCATATTTACCCTAAGATTTCATTGTATTTCACTCCCATAACATCATATTTACCCTAAGATTTCATTGTATTTCACTCCCATAACATCATATTTACCCTAAGATTTCATTGTATTTCACTCCCATAACATCATATTTACCCTAAGATTTCATTGTATTTCACTCCCATAACATCATATTTACCCTAAGATTTCATTGTATTTCACTCCCATAACATCATATTTACCCTAAGATTTCATTGTATTTCACTCCCATACCATCATATTTACCCTAAGATTTCTTCTCAACATTGGCCATAACCCAAATATTTCTATAGAAAATGTCACAGTTGAAAATGAATGCCATGTTGTATGTAGTCTTGATGCCAAACAAACTGACGCAAACAACCCAGCATTTAATGATAGGGCTTCTGATACTCTGAAAATATCAACAACAACCCAGCATTTAATGATAGGGCTTCTGATACTCTGAAAATATCAACAAGTATTATACATATAGAATAACAGCAGATTTGAAGGTCGAGACAGACATTATCACTAGTATCGTAGCGAGTCTGATAGGACGAGTTGTGATAATAGTGATAGTTGTATGCTGAGATCTCCAAAGCTGACGTCATTGTTTTATCTGTAAAGTCATAATGTGTTTGACATCACACTGACAGATAATTTTCAGTTCCAGTACCAGTCAGTTTGTTGTTATTGACAACTATCACTACCAGTACCAGTCAGTTTGTTGTTACTGACAACTATCACTACCAGTACCAGTCAGTTTGTTGTTACTGACAACTACCACTACAGTGAGATCAAAGAGAAAATATCAAAATTACAGATAAAATGTGTTAAAATGTATTTTTGAAGTTATCAATATCTGTGTAATCATATACTTGTACCGGTAATTATATACAGGGATTTTGTAAATGTGTCTATGTGAGATAAGTAACTATAGATGTATCTATTCCTTATTACCGACGAAGACGGTTGTGCTGTCGAAAATTTTTGCAATACTTTGTTTAAATGTATTCCTTATTAGATATCAATTTCAGTCATGGACGTAAACCTGTATCACACCCTTTCAACAACTGCAGTCTATGATGTCTCTAAATCTTCCAAAAACAATGTAGTCATTTGTAAATATTTGATGAGATATTTATTTGCAGAAAGGAGCATAATAGATACTAAATAGTTAACTAAGCATTCATTGACTCTGCTATTGCAATTGTATTGTACTGTTCATGTTGTCATTCATTTTGGTGATATTATGTGGTCTTTTTGAGTAGAAGCGAATCTGTGCATGTTTTTTATCGTTTATGTTTATATATGTGTAAGACTCAGATCGACGTCCAGTCTCTAATCGACGTCCAATTCTCAAATCCATGTTCGATTTCTACGTCACAGACATCTTGTACATCAGATCTATGTCCTTTTTTTTTAAATTCTCAAATCGGCGTCCAATTTTCTCAAATCGATGTCCAATGACGTCACTGACGTATACTTTAAATGACGCCACACCCGTTAGGTCAGGTTTATAAGACTTTTTAACCCTAACCATAAAATGCTAAGAAAACAACAAAAAAAACAAAACAAAAAACAACATTAAATAACGGGTTAAAAAAACCAAAACAAAACTGTCATTACAATTTGCAGTATGCCGCTTTTTTCTATTTTTTGTCCGGAATACTACTATTAAAATAGCAAAATGAGCATTATAGCATATATTTATAGGCTGCACAAATATTAAAAATCAAACATGGAATAGAACATGAAAATTTGCATAAAAACTGCTTGAAAGAATTCACTGCTTAACTATTTTGAATTTTGGACTTTCAACGCCATTCAATGTCGTACCGGTATTAGATTTTGCTTTCAAACTTGTTTAAATAAGAGGGTCACTGATGAACTTTTTTATTAGAAAATTTTGCGGGTAAGGTGCACTGAATTTATGCTTGCCAGTTGGAATTTTGAACGTTTTGCATTCATTTGATATAATATGCAATTCAGATGATGTACAAACTTGACCCACATCCATCATGTGACAAGGTAAAAGTAGATACAGATCTTCACTCTGAAAAAGACGTTGATTTGATAGAAATAAATCGGCCATAGATCTGAGAATACCCTTAAATCGGACAGTGAATTGAGATAATGATGTCAGAGGATGCCGATTTGAGGAGTGGAAATCGATCTGAGTCTATCATATGTATTGCTATTGGAGACCCAGTTATCAGGAGGGAACAGTTGAGATCACATTAACAGTTTCAACCCTGTCCACATTTTTATGCATGTCCAAAGCCAGGACCTGAATTTTCAATGTCTTATATTGTGGGTTTTTATTGTGTTCAGTGAGTTATCGTTAGAGGTAATCGTTCATTTTGTTGATGGAATTGTTCACCATCTCTTTTCATGAAGAAGTAATGATTACCACTAAACTGCAACCTAGATGCTGTTTCACACTCATTAATGAGTTTGAATTATGCTCAGTGTTGAACATTCTTATTGTGACATGTAGAACAGTATAAAGTGTAAGTTGGTAAGGGAAATGTGTTCGATGGGATGAATTCAGGATTGGTATGTGTTGGGAAGGGGTATAGCACAGATACCCATCTGTTTTTCTAAATCCATTGACTTACAATGCTGCATATGCTTCTGAATGGTGAAAAACAAAGTTGCCTAGAAATCTGGTATTTTGTGTTTGTGGTTGGAGGGAATATAGTACTGATCCCTGTCTGTTTTCTAAATCTATTGACTTACAATGCTCCATTTGCTCCATAATGGTGGAAAACAAGGTTGCCTAACAACATCATGGTTGTCATGGCATAAATGGTATCTGTTGATACAGTTTCTGTCAATGAAACAAGAACTGGTGATAATCCATAGCTAAATCCAGCAAACACAAAAGCTGTCTTAAGATCATCTAAAACTAAAGAAGAAATTTACATCAGTCTTTCTGCATGAAAAAATAATTTGAAGATACCATAGGGACAACATAACAGCCAAATGAAGATACCACAGGGACAACATAACAGCCAAATGAAGATACCACAGGGACAACATAACAGCCAAATGAAGATACCACAGGGACAACATAACAGCCAACTGATCTACAAAACACTACTCAGAAAAGTAAAGATTGAGCAACAGAACCTCACTAAAAACAGAGGTGAACTCAGATGCTATGGAAGGGTTGTGCTTGCATTAGAACATTTTAATGGCCAATAGGTATAGCAACAAACTTGGTTTAATAGTCTTCCAACTTTTTTATAATAATACTTTTTCCACTAGTTGTGGAACCATCATGGCCGCAATCATTTGGTAGTTGCAAGCAATGCCTATCGCCATTAAAGTTGTGACTTTAATTGCCGGCGGTGACATGGTGTACTTCATACAATTTTATGTGATAAGTTTGTCAGTGACTTGATGCAGCAGGTCAGTGGTTTTATCTGGGTACTCTGGCAGACTCTACTAATAATACTGGCTGCTGGAATATACAGGGTAGCTGAAATATTGTAGAAAGTGGCATTAAACACACTTTACCAAACCCAACCCTTATTTTTTTTCCAAGAGGTATGCTGATTCACTAAACTCCAATACTAAACATCTTTAACATATATATGAGTGAGAATTTACACAAAACAATTTAACCATTAATTTTTTTTACAGAATCGTTGAGAAAGGCGTAAATTGATGGTGAATATTTAACTACAGTAGTCTTCCTCTTATAAAAGCATCCCTTTTGTAGTGAAAAATTGGCTTTATAAGAGGGGTGGCATATCTTGAGGTGGAAAATTTAGTAGTACAAATGTATTTTACTATTGAAATCTGCATTGAGTGGGTGAGTGATTGTTGTTTATTGCCAACTCAGCAATTTTTCAGCTATATCATGGTGATAACAGGTTAATTTTCAATGAGATGATGATGATTAGGTCCGCATTGTACTAGACTAACACGCTTAGTTGGATTTTTATAGTGCTAGCTCACTGAAACAACAGTCTGCAGATAGACCTGTTGCCCCACTCTGACACATTATCCTGATTTTGAGCCAACCAGTCTTTGCTCATTCTCCTTAATGCTGTGTGCTTAGCGGAGAAGCAACAAATATCAATTTTATAGCCTTTGGTTTTACCCGATCGGGGCTCGAACCATGATCTATCGCACTCGACGCAAGCATGCTAACCATTACACCACTGATGTGGTTGAAATCTGGATTGATAAAATGGGTAGCCTTTGATGGGAGTGGCCTTATAAAAGGGGGACAACAGCAAGATGCATCATTGGTTTTGATTGACACATACATGTTCTATTGGATGTTTTGTCCTGGTACCAGTAATCTATGTACACTTTCAACAGGTAACCAGCAAGTGTCAACGTTGTTGCTATGGTGAAGAGTGTGTGTGGTGATAACCATCCCTTTTCCATGTAAACATATGCCACAACAAACAAGCCTAAACTGCAACAAAAATAATTACGGTAGATATATTGTACAATACAAATGGTATTTCATACCTGTACCAGTATACAATGATAACTACATTATTCTACCTCTTAGTCCACCCCTTCTTCAATAAAAAGGTGGCGTTATAAGAAAGGGTGGTCTCTCTTGAGGGGACAATTTAGTAGTATTTTACTACATTAGTGCATCTTAAATCTGGTATGACAAGAGTGGTGGCCTCTCTTGAGGGGTACAATGCAGCCTGATAAGAGGAGTGGTCTTTGGTGGGAGACTACTGTATACTTGTTCTTTATTCATGATAAAGTATACATCTTGTATAATTTCAAGAGTCCATCCATGTAATATTTAAGACAGAACAGAAGACTATTCAGAGAGGAGCAATAGCACTTTACAGAACAAAACAATAATTGGTGACATGTTTCTAGGGCAATGGAACCTTAGTCATTTAAAACAAAACTGTTAAATACTGTAAATTCAGAAATTATTGCGTGCATTTAATTGCGATTCCTCAACCGCTGACAAAAATACGAGGTTTAATTATTGCGACGCGCCAAGATAAAGAAAAAAAAAATCGATGTAAATTTTTATCTATACGTGCGTTTTCGTTTTCTTATTTGTATGTCGTTAATCCCCTTGCAAGCCACGTGTCATGTTTACCTTTAATTAAAGTAGATACACATGTCCCTTTGTACACACATTTTTCACGTGAATGAGAATCTAGAAAGGTTTCCACATGTTGGTAATATATTATCGATCAAAGCGTGCTTTTGGGAATCTAGAAATTTTTGTAACAGGTGAACTTTAGTCACGTGCCGAATCGACAGTAATTGAACATCTGAAGGCTTGGTTCTCGGCTTGGGTGATATAAAGGTTAATGAAATTTCAAAGAAAGATCAATTGAAGTGTACAAAATAAATTGGTAAACAAAAACAGCAGTTTAAAAGAATTATGGCTTGTATGAATCTTTTATCGGAACAAGCTCAGTTTTACAAACAAATTTTAGTCAGCTTTTTTTCAAAGTGATATTTTAAAATAAAATATTGCTCAATTAACTATACAGTAATTAGAAATTATAGTGTAAATGTTTGATCTTATGAACACTGACATTATTCATCTTAATATGATCTTTGTAAAGTTTAAGCTTATGAATATGATACATGTATTTTTATACCAGCTCTGTGAATTCGATAATCACTGACTTGTTACTAGTGCTTGTTATCTTTTTAATTTTTAGTTCATGTACATGTAAATGTTTGTAAACTTTAGTGCTATGCTGTCAATATAATAAAAATATTTTAAACATAACTTTGTTTTATTACCTGATACCATACGACAAGGAATGTAAGGTAGTTGAAAATATTGTAGTTTCTCATCTGCATCTAGCCTCTTTAAAAATAAAATAAAATGAAAATCGGGCATTTATTAACACAGTTTTTATATATTTGTAATTAGATCGATGAGAAACTAAAATATTTTTGATCTACCCTTACGACGAAAAAACCTCGAATGAAACAGTATCTTGACCATCTCATTAACAGTTACTGTTTTTTTATTCCAGATACTTCCATCTTGAAATGTAGAAACCTTTGCCATTTGCAATCTATATATAGAAAACAAGTTTACTTATATTTCACAAACTGACCATCACAATTCCCTCTCACTAAATATTCTGTATAACATATATGTGAATAAAAAATTGTGTCAATGGGGCACATATTTATCCATAGATTAAACATTACATTATAAACTAGATAAACTTCTTTGTAAAATTTCAACTTCACAGGATGAATACATAATGAAGGGTTATGGTTAGGTTTATGGTGTTTAATGCCACTTTCAACAATATTTCAGTTATATCATGGCAGGCAGTTTTATTGGTGAAGGAAAGCTGAGTACCCAGAGAAAACCACCGACCTGCCACAAGTCACTGACAAACTTTATCACATAACTTTGTATTGAGTACATCTCACCTGACTGGGATTCAAACTCACAATGTTAGTGGTGATAGGCACTGATTGAATAGGTAATTATAGAACCAACTACCATATGATCACGAACATGACAACCTCCAATTCATAATGAAATACTAGTATGATACAAACCTACTAATGTGTTGAGTTACTTCCACTGATTGTTCACAGACTGTCCAATAATCATATTTCCTGGTATGTACTGAAAATATGTACCAATAATGATTTATATTTTTGCCAAGATAAATATAAATGTACATTTTATATACATTATTTTATTTTAATATTAAGTCATCCAATGTCCCTTCCTATCTTATCTTAATAATCTTCTCATAATCAATTGTGTTCTTTGAAGTTTTGTCAATTAAGGTTTTCTTTAAAAAAAAAAAGATCATGTAAAGCTGGACTTTTTTTTAGGCTGTTGCACCAGAGCATCAGTCTGTCACCCAACAGGAACAAATTATTCTGATTTAAAGACAAAAAATCCATCGAATTCTTAATCCTTAATGATGTGTGCTTACAAGATGAGTGATATAAACCATTTTAAAAGTTTTTTTTCTGCATGAATCAAGTGGTGGTGAAAGTCATGATCTTTCCCAGTATAACAGTATAAACTATTGTTTTCTCCTAATTCTAATGTTGTGATATATGTATTAATCAATTTCATTCAGACTGACTATAACGAAAACGGAACCGAGTCATGCAATATTTTGGAAAGTCTTATCATGAAGATGAGAATGCGATTTTGACATGTTCAACACAACGATTATAGCATTGTATTTTATTCTAACAAAAGTACTATGGCTGTTTTGCTAGAGGGTGGGAATAACCTTATTCTTGAGTCAAACACCCTTTTTTCTATGGCATAATATTTGCGCCAAAAATAAATATTTATGGCTAGAGATATTCACATCACGTTTTTTGCCACCGATTATACAATACATATACATTGTATTTCGGTATAAATGAAAGTCTTATGACACTATGACTAGCCTGTCTAATGCTCACTTCTAAGGTTGCACCTGCTCTTAATACATGATTAACAGGAAATTTGGAAACAAAAAATAGTTACATGTTCCTTTCAGTGTCCCTACATTACATTGTATTTGGGTCTTAGCAAAAGTCTTATGAAGCTATGACAAGCCTATCTATCGGTCGCTTAATATTTAAGTTAGACGTTCTAAACAGGAACCGGTTACTAAAACTAGTAAAACTAAAACTAAAGTAAAAAAAAAAAAAGTTCACTATGTTTTCGTAAATTTTTGTGTGAAAATTCATTAGACTTCTTATCAGAAAAATATCTTACAATTTTTTTCCAATTCATCAAGAAAAGATGAATCCACGTAATTGTCAGGAACATTTTGATCCTCGTACAAAATTTTTCTCCATCGTTTTCTCCAGTGTTTTCTCTTTGGGACGTCTGCCATTTTTAAGTCATGTGACCTGTAATTTTTAGAGAAGCGTTCGGAGTTATGCTTGTATTGAATGTTCGTTCTATATTAAATAATAACATTTAAATTAAATAATAGGTGCTAATAAATGTCTTCAACAGAACGGAAATTAAAAGGAAATTATGGAATATGAAAAAATATTGATAGAAAATGTGAATTAATTTGCTGTAAACCAATTAACGTGGTCGAACGCACTTGAGGTTACCAAGGCATTTTAACAACAATATGGCGGCTGGTGAATGACAACTTTCTAGACTTTCTTTGTAAAGGAGCAGTTTTAACAATATCATTTTTCTATTCTATTTTAAACGTTAACAAAAATGCCTCCTAAAAAGAAAAAGAGTGGAAAGAAGGGGAAGAAAAGTGCCAAAAAATCAGGGCGTGGATCAGCGAAACCTCAAGGAGAGTCGTTGAATGAACTTTCTAAGGAATATTATCTGATTCAAATAAGAGATTTGGAAAATAGACTTGTCAGGTTAGTCTATTATCAGATTGTTCTTACTGCCACGATATTTCAGAAAACAAACAAATTGCATTAACACACCACACACGCCACAACGACACAAATGACGTGTATTGACATTGACGTCATTGTTAGGGTGGTCAAGCCAAAAATTGAAATGCTAATAAATCATCCAATTATAGTTTAATATGACAGTACATACAAAATGGGAAATGGGAAATTTTGGTACAAAAATTATTAAAATCGGTTGAGCTGTTCAAAAATTGTATTGATGTAATCTTCGTGTGTTTTAAGAAAATTAAGTGCTTGCAAGTTCAGTTGTAAACATACCAAATTCAAGTAAAAGTAAGTAAAAACAAGTTTTGACTACCTAATTAAAATATTTTTTGTTGATTAATAATTGAGCAACATATAAATGTGTTGTAGCATTTTTTTATTTTCTTTTATATGAATTTCTCATGAAGGTAGCATCGTGTTATCGGTTTTCGTGCTATTATCGATTTTCCAATATAGCGATTGACAGTGTTAACCCTTCATTCATATGACGATTGAAATTTTCAAAGAATGGCTAGTTAAATATTTCTTTGTACATAAGATTGTTTTTAAAGCCATTCTTGTATTTTAATATACTCTCGATTATCTGGCAACTTTTGTTGTCAGTAAAATGGCGTCATCTGTTTTCGTGTGAAGTAATAACAAGGCCGATATACGGGATGGAAACGAATATAAAATCCGAAAATGGCTGGTTTTAAAATTTCATGGTTCTGGCCATCTACCAAATCATACTACATCTAAATAAAATAACAGAATGTTTGAAAATGACCACTTTCAAAATTGTGTTTACTTGAGATGTTTTTTTTAGTGCTGAAACCACAATGCACTGCAAAGTGACATATATTTTATATAAGAAATAGGCACATTTCAGTCAGCTCTTTTGTTTACAAGTACGAACAGTGACCCCATGACAGTTACATGACAGGAAGAGCCGGTGTCTGAGAGGCAGACGACATAGTTAAATTTTATATACCCCTTCTGGATTTTTTTTCAGCTACTTTATAAATGAAGTAAATTTTTAGCATTACAAAAAGTATGGTTCAGTAGGTAGGTTCACTGTTTTTGGTACTTACGTCTTTAAAAGCAAACTTTAACATCTTTTACAGATGTCACGCTGTAGTCTTGTTTATGTTCCATAAATAGAAACAGGAAGACACGTCAAAAATAATGCGTGCACTGTGGAAATCAAAATAAAATGGATAAAACGAGAACAGATGACGCACGAAAACACATACCGTGACGGTAATTAATGCGGACAGCACAATCATGCCCGACGAGCCGTGAAGCTCGAATGTAGTTATCTGTAATCCAATGAATCATGTGGTGGAGAAAACATTAGGTAGTCAATCCCGTGTCCAAAAATACTGCGTTTATAAGTGAAAAATGTTTGAGAAAAAATGACTGAGGGTGGAAAATGATAGGCAGCTATTATATGGCACAAAGTATGTGAGTTCTCACATAGAATCGTCATGTTATAGTGAAAACATGCTTTGTATATGAAGAAAATATCAATATAAACAGACTGAAACAAATGAACAGAAGCCCCACATTTATATTACTTACGATGTTCGATTCATCTTTATCTCCAGTTGTTTGTAGGAGGATGCATGTCTTATTTAAGTTATTTCTGTTTGTTTGCATATCGTGGTGTCCAACACATATTGTGTTGTGTTGTGTTTTTGTTTTGTTTTTCTTCGTCTTGTGTACCCTATGTTTGTAGTTTCTCTGGATTGTCATAATTTTAAATTGATTGCCCCATCGGTATTCTCTAACATTTATTTAAAAAGAAAAGTAAATTGATATTCAATCTAAAAAGTGAGTAAATCTCTATTTTAATATCAAATATCAGTGATGACCAATAGAAAAGTTTTCTTTTAGACAAACCACCTTCTTCTATTCTACCAAATACATGGGCCGTCATTGTCATGATCGTATGGTAGCTGTATTTACAACTACCTACAATGTATGCAATCAGTGTCTATCACCACTAAAGTTGTGAGATCGAATCCTGCTCATGGCAAGGTGTACTTGATACAACATTATGTGATCAAGTTTGTCAGTGATTTGCGACAGGTCAGTATAACTGAAATTTTGTTGAAAGTGGGATTAAACACCATGACCCTAACCTCTCTACCAAATACTGTTCGCCTTCAACAAGATTACGTCAGATTTGCTGCAAACATGACAAAAGGAAAGTATCGGACAGTTTATTATTCTTTTTTTGTATGAGTGACATTGTTTAATTATTTAGAAATACAATGTATTATCCTATAATTAAACAAAATTGTCTTGATAGGTTTTTGCTTTAAAACGTTTTTGTACATTTGTAATATATCACATCTTTAGGACATGCGTATCATGTCTGTTTATATTGAATTTTTTTTTGTAAAAAGCATAAAAATTTGTCACCTGGCATGTAGATGGAGGGATTAAACAATTTTAAAATTGTGAAATTAGTATTCTTTTATTTGTCAAAAGAAGTTAAATGCTTCATCACTTTAACATTTGTGTGTAATTTACGTTCTGAGTTTTGTGTTGTAATGTTCGTTATGGAATCCGCATATAAAGACTGTTCAGTTTGTCTTTACCTCCAGTTGTTTGTAGGAGACCTCTTGTCTTATTTACGTTATTTGTGTTTGTTTGCATATAGTGGTGTCCAACACATATTGTGCAGTGATTTTGTCTTGTTTTTCTTCATCTTGTTGCCAGTTTCTCTGGATTGTCCTTTTTTGCTTGCCAATTCGGTATTCTCTAACATTTATTTAAATGATTTATTTTTAAGATACCAAAAGAAGTGTGATGAATTGGAAGTTCTACGTGGAGCATTTGAATCCCAGAAGAAATATGAGATCAAGAATAAAGAGGATATTATTGGCTGGTTAGAAGGGAAGCTAAACAGAAGTGGTATGTATAATGTAGACTAATTACAGAGATATCTGTCAAGAAGAGTTTGAAAATACCAAAGGGGTAATCAGAATCCATATATCTAAGAAGAACAGACAACACAATGACCAAAAAGAAAAAGTACAAAGAATGATCTACAAAACATACACATAACACTAAAGATCGAGTAACACGAACCCCACATATGCTGTTATAACACAACTTTTGCACTGATAAAACATTTGTTTCGATATTGTTGACTGTTGATTCAACCTAGCATCAAAAACAAATTTTGTGGTCACACCAATACAAATATGGATCCAACTTCTTACTTTCTCACAAAATATTTAATTATTTCTCACAAAAATCTGTTTCTTTTTGAAAATTTTATAAAACCATTTTGTCAACAACAATTAATGTCACCAATAAATATTTTTAATGTGTGTGCAAGTTTTGTAACAAATATGAATCTTAGGTGCATCAGATTAAATAGATTGCTTATCTTGGTGATCACAACTATTATCAGTAATATGTCTTTTGCAAGTTTTACCAGTTATTCAAGGTATACTGAGTGACTAAATATTGTACAATTTTCTTTATCCATTTTATAGACACGTGAGACATATTCCTGTATCCTCAATAATTCCTTCAAATGTCTGGGGGGCCGACGTGATCGTGATGGTATGGTAGTTGGCTTATGGTAGTTGGCTTTCCAACTACATGTGCAATCAGTGCCTATCACCACCAATTTGGTGAGTTCGAACCCCGCTCGGGCGAGGTGTACTCGATACAACAATATGTGATAAAGTTTGTCAGTGGTTTTCTCCTGGTACTCTGGTTTCCTCCACCAATAAAACTGACCGCCACGATATAACTGAAATATTGTTGAAGGTGGCATTAAACACCATAAAATAAACCAAACCATCAAATGTCTGATAAACATGTACATAAAGTTGATTGTTTCTTTTTCAGAGGATGAAAGTAATGATTTAAAAGATCAGCTGATTGGTTTAGAACAAACTCTGGAATCTGAGAAAGAACGTTTAAATGGTCAATTACAACAGCTTAAAACAGAATACCAAGAAAAAAATGATAAACTGTCGGCAGAATTAACATTAACAAGTAAGTACCAAGTTACAGGAGATGTGTTAAAAACAGAAATTATTACTTTATATTTGGTAAATTGTCTTTTCATGGTATGAAGTTAAGGAAATTAAACACAGCAAAGGAAGAAGATAAGCTTTAAAACTGTATGAAAACTTATATTGTATCAGGGGAGATAATAAACACACTTAAGTTGTGTCAGGGGAGATAATTAGCACACTTAATATTGTGTCATGGGAGATCAGCAACAAAAGTGTGTATATTATTGTGAAATATCATTGCAATAAATGGCAACATCAACAACAACAACAACTACTTTTGCCATACTGTTATCTATAATATGAAACCGGCACGGCCTTGAATGCTCGCGCATCTGAAAATTATCTGGCAATTTCATCAAAAAGTGTCGAGATTTTTTGGGCCGAGATATATTGGGGACGACTTTTTTTAGGGTCGAATCTAGTCTCATTCAATCGAGCTGTCGTTCCTTTATTCGAGTTATCGTTCCTTACGAAATCTCAAAAGTTAACTTCCGCGTAGAAACAAAAATTCTTGTCAGTATATCAGAAGAGATTTAATAAATTAAAAAATATCAATATAAGTAAAACAAGTTAGCAAAATGACTTTTATTACACACGGGTTTCGGGTTTCAGTGGTAGCGGACGTACGAGAGAGGGTACGAGACTTCAGGATCACCTTTGCACTTTATGTTAAGAAGATCTTCATTAGTTGAGTGTGTTAGTGTGTTACCCGGAAACCGGTGTTTACAAAACGTAGAATTTTTTTTTCTTCGACAATATGTTCAGCCATGTTTGTTAAAAGTTAAAAGTACAAATTTTATACCATAAAGAGCTCGCTTAAGCTCGCATATTATGCAGACTTGGAAAAATTCCAATTTAAAAAAATGTGTATCCTTTGTTTTGTATTTAACAAGTTTTTTAAATTCTCTGTCATTATACAAGTAATCTTCATGTCAGCCATTACAATGTTTTGTATCTATATATTAATCAAACACCACCCTTCATTTTTGCCAATTTATCGTTACATCTGTTTAATTTTTCATATTTTCAGCCGGAAAATTAAATGCATTGGAAGAGTTCAGAGTTCAACAAGATGAACTGAATAAAAAGTTTGCTGAACTGGAGGCTACGTTGAAACAGAAAGATGTTGACCACGATAAAGAAATCTACGACTTGGAAAGAAAGGCAGTAATTGAAAAGGACAGGTACAACACAGATAGTTAGATTGTACAATTTTAGCGGATTTGGGCTTTCCTAGTTAGGTTTTTTTGGGGTTTTTTCAAAGACTTTTAAATTATTTAGCTTTCCTTCTTTTGATTTTGAGCATACCTGATTAAGAGGGTTATTCCGGAAATGCATCATGT
This sequence comes from Bathymodiolus brooksi, assembly GCA_963680875.1. Classification (NCBI taxonomy): domain Eukaryota; kingdom Metazoa; phylum Mollusca; class Bivalvia; order Mytilida; family Modiolidae; genus Bathymodiolus; species Bathymodiolus brooksi. The sequence continues at coordinate 47,910,972 of OY804588.1, forward strand.
GCACTAAATTAGGGAGCTATGCCTGTATTGAAAATTAGAAAAGACAATTCAATTGCATATAAACAAAGCATGTTTCATTAAAGAACCAAATGTTTTTTCATGTGATCTGCTATTTTATATGATACAAGGATTGTGGACATGGTATAAACATATGAATTGATCTTTTGTTGGTCATAGATTAAAGGATTCTGATACACTTACTGTTATCAATGAAGTTAAGAACAAGATGGAAAGATTATGATACACCAATGGAATTAAGGGAATTATTTGTTTTCATTTTTACCCATTAAAGCATGAAATTAGTGTAAAATTTCTTATTTTTTTGTTTTTAGATTAAAAAAGGAAATGGTTAACAGAGTCAACAATGTTGCTGCCGAATTCCGAAAAGTATCAAACAAACAAATGGCAGAGACAACAAAACGAACAATTAGAGAAAATGTGTCCATTCAAGCTCAATTACAAAAAATGTCTGATAAAACAATGGAACTTATTAAAGAGAATGATGAACAAAAGGCTCATGCCAAAAGACAAAAACAACAGATTGAAATGTTAGAAACAAATGAGAAAGAACTGATCAAGAAAAACCACAGTAACCAAAAGGTAGGTATGAATGTCATCTTGATTTCTGTCTGTCAATCAAACTCTTATTATGTCAAATTTTCAATCATTAGTAATTTCAAGAATAAAGATAACAATATTGATTTTATGTACCAGATGCCCATTTCTGTAATATACGTCTTCAGTGATCATAATGATTAAGCCAGGTAAGGAACCAGTTGACTAGCGTCATATTTCTTTACTCTGTTGGCAGGATAGGCATTTAAACAGCTAGATGTAGTCATGTTTTAACCATTATATTGATAAAACCAGGCAGGTGACTAGGAACCTAAGGTGGGTAGTCATATTTTTTTACTCTGTTGGGCAAGATGCAATGTACCCCGGTATGCATTTGAACAGATAAAGTCATGTTTTGGCCCTTATATCTTATTGATCAACAGTGTTCACTCTAACCCACTTGCCCGAAGCCCTGGACAAGTAAAACTGGATTCAGACAAGTGAAAATTATGAAAGAATTTGTTTGAATAAATAGAACATTTTTCTCTAAGTTTGGCTTTTGGGCAAATAGGTGAAAAAAATTAAGGCGAAGACTGATTATCAATTAATATATATATATTCAGGCAGGTGACCTGTTTGCTCATAATTTAGTGTATATCAATAAACAAATTTTATTTAGAAATATTTTGGCCATTGTAATTTTCTTTTGTTTTATGTTAAATGTAGCTAATCAGAATGTTGACAGAGAAATGTTTTAACCAAGAGAATTTGATAGGAGAGTTAGAGTCTATACAGACACAGTATATAGATGTTAAAGCTGAACTAGATCTTACATCACAGCAAGTAGAATCTCAAAGGTAGGCACATCTTGTATATAACAGAAAATAATTTTAGTGGTTTCAGATGATTAAGTTGTGTTCATGATATAGATGTCCATCGAACTGACAATCTACCACACTCTATACGAGCACACTAACCATTACACCATTGCTGCAGTTGAAAAATTAAGATACAATGTATTAAAATAAGGTATATTGACAGAATAAATGTAGTAAAGGACTTTTCTATGGTATCCTTCCTATTTGATTGTTAGTTCTTCAAGTTTTGTAAGTCATGCAGTGGCTTCTGAGTTCTAAGATAGAGAAACTTGAATTAATATTTCTTGTAAGTCATGCTAGTGGCTTCTGAGTTCTAAGGTAGAGAAACTTGAATTAATATTTCTTGTAAGTCGTGCTAGTAGCTTCTGAGTTCTAAGATAGAGAAACTTGGAATTAATATTTCTTGAAAGTCATGCTAGTGGCTTCTGAGTTCTAAGATAGAGAAACTTGAATTAATATTTCTTGTAAGTCATGCTAGTGGCTTCTGAGTTCTAAGATAGAGAAACTTGAATTAATATTTCTTGTAAGTCATGCTAGTGGCTTCTGAGTTCTAAGATAGAGAAACTTGAATTAATATTTCTTGTAAGTCATGCTAGTGGCTTCTGAGTTCTAAGATAGAGAAGCTTGAATTAATATTTTTTGTAAGTCATGCAGTGGCTTCTGAGTTCTAAGATAGAGAAACTTGAATTAATATTTCTTTAAAAGTTTTATGTCTAAGATTGATTGCATAAAATCTTTAAGAATCAGAATGGAGAAATTTGTAACCTAATGATCACATTGTATGATTTAGAAGATGTTTGAATTATATTTATCGCCATGATATAGCCGAAGAAAAGCTTACTTGGCATTAAACAACAATCACTCACTGACTGAATTATATTGGACATGCTTATAATATACACAAATTTTATTTGAAGGGAAGAAATTCAAGATTTCGCTAAAGAAAATGAACTTCTAGAAGAAGATATCAAGAAAGTCAGAGAAGAGTGTGTTGCAGAAAAGAAGAATAGACTCAAACTAGAAAAACTAATCAATGATGTCGCAACTTCACTAAAAATAGCTCTTAGGGTATAACATTTGATTACAATACAGAATAATCACAGTTGTGTAGGTCAAGACAGACCATTTGATTACAATACATGTAGGATAATGGCAGTTATGAAGGTTGAGATAGACCATTTGATTACAATACATGTAGGATAATGGTAGAGTTATGAAGGTTGAGACAGACATTATCAGTAGTTTTGCATCAAGTCTGTTAGGATGAGCTGTGATAATGTTTGTCGAGACCTTCAAAAATTGATGTTATTGTTTTTATTGGTAATGTGATATTGTGTTTGATGTTCCCACTGATAATTTTCACTATCCAAGAAGGTGCGTTGATACTGACAATATCACTCTGTGTCTATATATTAAAATATAGTAATAATAAGGTCACATGCTTAAAATAAAGTTACAAAAAAGGGTGAATTGGGAAGCAAGATCGTTAAGCACACATAATTTGATATCTGAACTTGACAATTAATATAATATGTATGAGTTTTATATGTATTGATACAGAAGTGATGTAGCAATTGAAAAATTCAATTTGAAATTAGATAAAGAAAAATTTGATTCATGATAAAATACAAAATAAAACATACTATGCTGTCGAAACAGTTCTAAAATCCGATCAGAAAATCTCAGAAACAGGCAAAATTGATACCCCTAACACCCAAATACATGAATGCTTGTGAACTTTCCTGGTACATGCACTTCAATAAAAGGTGGCAGGGTTAAACTAATTGATTTTATTCAGTTGAACCTTATTATCACAGACTGAAAAGTAATTTCCTTGGATAAATTCAGGTAAAATCTGGTCCCTTCATAATTGGTTCTAGTGTAATTTATTCCAGATATCTCAAATACTCAGACATTTTAGAGTAAAATCATTGGTCGCCTTGACGTTGACACATAACTAGATTCCACAATGTTTTTTCCATGACAAGATTTTGATGATGCATACCTTTTCTGAAAGTATTTATTTTCCAATATTTATCCATATTGGGGTTCATTTTATGAATATATTTGTTCAATCGATTGAAACATGTTTAAATCTTATGAAAATAGTTCAAATTACATTTATAGATGGGTGTTTTATTTCATCTTCATTGTAGAAAACCTCCCCTGATGAAGAACCAGAAGGAGATGGAATAATGAATGAAGTAGAAAGACGAGACAACATGTTAGAAAACTTACTCATCTTACTCAACAGTGCTGCTGCCATCGGTGTGGGGCCACAATTAGGGGATCTTGGTAAACAGTATAAAATACGACAACGAAGTGCAAGTAAAATGCCTGGTACCGAAGGAGGCATTAAAAAGGGGTAAGTTCTAGTTGTGATAAGTAACAAAATATGTAGAAATATATTTCAATTACCGTAGATGTTTTTATTTCAGCATATTATTAGATTTATTGTTTGCATATGAAAGATAAATTTTTGTTCATATTCTTTCAGGTATAATTTAAAATCATACATGCAATAATCTGTCATGAATATGAAAGAAATATAGAATCTAACACCGAGGAGAGTACAAGATAGGGAAATCTCCGACACCCGAGGGTAAGATTTCAATCGTTCTCCTTACGAGGCTTGCCGAGTTAGAGAACGATTGTAATCTTACCCAAGGGTGTTGGAGATTTCCTTATCTTGTACTTTTTCCGGTGTTTGATTTTATTTCTCTCTAAACACCTAATTGTTTTTGTTTACATTCCATCGAGCGTTTTCCCGCAATTTATTTTTCCATTGCTGAAGTAAATATTCGATTTATCCATATGCAACCGTATCTCGGCAGTATTTCAAATGTATTTCATCATAAAGTACAATGTATTTAATAAATATATTATAAATGTTACTACAACAGAGATAAATACCTGTAAAACAATATTTGAATTTGGTCAAAGGGAGGTAATTTCTTTCTTTATGTTAGTTACTAACAAGGGAGAGCACTCAATTATTTACTCAAAGTAAACAAACATTGACTGGAAGAGAGCCTGAAAAAAGAATTAAACACCGTGAAAGGTGCACGTTAGCTAGCAGAATATAATACATAAATGAATTTAAAAATAATTATGTAGTAGAATCGTGGTTAATTGTTTATTTTAAAAAGGAAAAGCATGGGGGGCAGTTGACATAAACTGTACAGCTTGCAATTGCTGGTAAAACGCACGTGATTTTTTTGTCTTGCACTATTGCAAGATAAGAAAATATCACATAGCTAAAAATAGGAACTGGTCTGTCTCAAAAGTGAGAAAATAGTGTCTTTCAGTTTGTAAATTCTGTGCACATCTGGTTTAGTGGAGTAATTTTGAGCAGACAATCATATCTCTGTACAACTTTATCATTAATAATAACACAGTGAAACCTGTCTAAACAGAACCCTAAAAAACAGAATCCTGTGTAAACCTGTCTAAACAGAATCCTGTCTAAACAGAACCCTATAAAACAGAATCTTGTGTAAACCTGTCTAAACAGAATCCCGTGTAAACAGAACCCTAAAACACAGAATCCTGTGTAAATAGAACCCTAAAAAACAGAATCCTGTGTAAAACAAACTTTAAATTAACTTTAAATATAGTCTCTATGTAGGAAATCTTTGTTGAAACTTTATAAATAAAACACCTGCTTATTCTGAAGACAAAAGTGGGTCTGAAGGCTGTTTGGTTTAGACAGGTTTCACTCTGCCTCTATATCACTGGTTTAGACAGGTTTCAGTGTGCCTCTATATCACTGGTTTAGACAGGTTTCAGTGTGCCTCTATATCACTGGTTTAGACAGGTTTCAGTGTGCCTCTATATCACTGGTTTAGACAGGTTTCAGTGTGCCTCTATATCACTGGTTTAGACAGGTTTCAGTGTGCCTCAATATCACTGGTTACAAATGTTGACTAGTCTATATCTTATCAGGTTTTCATCTAGGAGTGGACATTGTGAAAATGTTCCAATAATTTGAAAATGCACCACATTTTATAAACAGGAAGAGCACATGTAGCTTGTTAGCTTCTGCCGTGTGCATGTGGAACCTTATGTGCAAAAATTCTCCACAAATTGTACCTGTTTTTAATCATAAGGAAGGTATTTGTCCCCGTTTTTGCAAAATCGTAGATCCAACGCTGTCTTATGATCACAAAAAATGAATATCTTGTTATTGAGTTGTCTTTCTTTTCCATTTTACGAAGGTTATATTGTCTTGATAATAAAGGTAAACTAAATGCTGATGTTAACAGGGTGATAAAACTGAATATTTTGCATGAAAATAATATTGTTGGTGGTTACTGATAATAGTGATGCACTAAAAAGTAAAATAAACAAAACAAATAAGGCTGATTAATTTTGTTGCTTAATTTCTAATATGTAAATATTGCTGTTTGTCATATTTTTAACAATTGTGAACTAAAATTGTTAGAATTAACATATTACCATGGAAGGGGAAAGTGTATTTTATTAATTAAAAAGTGTATTAAACCTAACGAAAACTACCATGTGTTATTTGTTACATGTAGCAGTATGTGGGTTCCGAAGTCAGTAAGAGTGTGTGTCTAAAGTATAAAAATGATGATGAATAGACTTCCAAGATTAGATCACACATATATTTTTGGTTTGCTACATGTATAACCTGACCAACCACCATTATAATGCCCCTTACCCAAAGTGTTTTTACTATTTTTTGCTTTAAAAAAATTTTCAATGCAATTTTACAATAAAAACAATAAGCCTATCATTGGTAACCAACAGTAAATCATGCTCCTATATTCTCCACTCCTCAGCTGTAATGTCAACTGACAGAGAAATCTTCATAGTCATCAATTATTCATTTGTCATTTTAAAACATTTTGATTAGTCCCAATCCACTGTTGTACATCCAATCAAATCACAGTTTTTAAATAGTAAAGTATTTCCTTGCAAAATAAAATGACAAGAGGGGATGTACAAGTCACAATACGAAAATATGTGTGAAGGGAAGGATGGGAATCCCATTTACTAGTGTAACCCCACCACAATTTTGTGCTTGTCCCAAGCCAGTACCTGGATTTCTAACATCATATGTCGTGATTTTGTGTGTGTTTGGTGAGTTAAAGTGAGAGTTGATTGTTCATTTGTTCACCTTATATAACATATATATTACAGTGTTGAAGATTTAAGGTATTGTATATATTTAAAATGCATGACCTCACACTGTCTTTGTATAACAGTCAGTCATTAATAAAGCAATTGAATTAATTGTTTTGTCACATATATAAACATATACATGTATAAACATGGACGTCGGTGATTGTTAATATATCTTAGATGCTGTTAAACTTGTTTGGATTTGTAGTTGGATTGACAACTACCTGTGCAATCAGTGCCTTATAAGTCACCACTAAAATTGTGACTTTGAATCACACTCATGGCGAGATGTACTTGATACAACATTATGTGATTTTCTGTCGTTTTCTCAAGGTACTCCAGTTTCGTCCACTAATAAGACTGACGGCTACAATATGACTGAAATATTGTTGAAAGTGATGTACATCACCATAACCCTAACCTTTACCTTGTTTGGATTTGTGAATAATAATTTATATACACACACCAACAATAAAACTGACCACCACGATATAACTGAAATAATGTTGAAAGTGGCATTAGACATCATAACCCTAACCATAACTCTAACCCTGTTTGGATTTGTGATTTATTATTTGTATGCCCACAGCATGGTTATTTGTCACATGTGTAAGTTGTGAATTTTTTTACACGAACATTTCAAAAATCTGTGAGCGTATTTTCTCATTTTTTATCTATTTGATGAGACTATATGCTGTTGTTGTTTCTTGAAGTGATGCTGCATTTAAAATCACATTATTACTGTACATTTATTATATATTTTAATGCTTGTTTTATTTGTATGTGTAAGATAAAAAGGATTTTGCTCTGAATTATGGAAACATCTCATCTAAAAATAACAGATAACCTGTCATACAAGTCTTTAGACGAACATTACTGTCAATACTTGTACATGTATACCTAAAAAAATGTGGCTTGATTAAGATTTTTTTTTTATAAACAAATAACAGAAATAAATACCAATATTGTGTTTAAAGATGGAATCATGGGATTGATAACAGCAAGGGTCCATCAGAGTCATAATAATCGTATGGTATTTGTATTTACATCTACATGTACCAATGTAGTCAGTGCAATTGACTATGTACCGTCTATGTTTATGTTGTCATTCATTTTTGTTTACTGTGACGTTTTTAAGCGGAAAGTGAATCTGTACAGGTTTTTTTATTATTTGTTTATATCCTTACTGCTGTTGGACATTTGATTATAAAGCAGAGAAGTTGTTGATCCCATTAACTGGTTTAACCCCACTTGATCTTATGCTCTAAGCCAAAAACCTGTATTTCCAACATCATATGTTATGGTCTCTTTTTAGGTTCAATGATTTGAGGTGAGAAATAGTTGTTTCCTTTGTTGATATTGGTGGAATTGTTGACATATCACTGTTTAACCTTTTTCATAATATTGTTTTCAATGACAAATCAGTCTAATTGCATAGTCTCCAATATGCTTTGTTGTGTAGAAGATTTACCTTTTCGTATAAAGCATCATATTCACTATGATTTATTAATTTCTGAATTAAATTAAATTTAAATGAATTACTGACATACAGAAGAAAGTTTGTCAGACACAAATTTAAGATATCAGTGGCACAGTAGTCATCTGCATGACAATTTTGGGAATAAAATTTAAATTTAAAAGTGGTGACCATTAGACTACTGGTTCCCTTTCAACTATTAAGAGTCTTGGTGTATTTCTTGTATACCAGTACAGTCTTTGCCTTATTTTTTTTCACTACTTGCCCAAAAGCCAAATTTTTTTTTCTTCTATTTATTCAAACAAATTCTTTCATAATTATCACTTGTCTGAATCCAGTTTTACTTGACCCAGGCGGGTTTCGGGCAAGTGGGTTAGCACGATAACTGCCTATATATCATGCCTTTAACACTGAAAATATAAATTTGAATTTTATTTACTTTTCAGGCAACTTCCACTGTCACCTGTGGCAACACATCCTGGTGGTACACTGCCACACTACCAGTTAGGAGACTTAGGATTAATACCACGTCCAAAACAACATATACCGACCAGTTTTGAGCAGATGAGAGTTTTATCTGCCACCACAAGACTTGGAAATTTGAAAAAGGTTTTGACAAGATCTGTTTCTACACAGACTGTCAGTGCTCCTAAGGTCAGTAAATAGGACAGTTATGGGTGAAATTCTAAAATAAACCGAGTTCAACAACAAAATGATACCGAATTATGTAATCATTGCTAATAGTACAGTAATACCTGTCTAAACTGAACCCCTTTCGGACTGGAGAATTTGTTCAGTTTAGACAGGTGTTTGGGTTACACTGGTTCATATTACATAGACATTTAGTATATGGGATGGTAAAATCTGTCTGGTTTAGGCAGGTTTTAGGTTTACTCAAGGTTCAGTAGATAGGACTGTAAAGTCTGTCTGGTTTAGGCAGGTGGTTTACTCAGGGTTCAGTATATAGGACTGTAAAGTCTGTCTGGTTTAGGCAGGTGGTTTACTCAGGGTTCGGTTTAGACAGGTTTCACTGTATATCATAAATTCAGTTGTGAGCTATTGTTTGTAAACTGTTATCAAAATAAGTCTTTGACTGCTAATTCATGAACTGGGATTTTATTTTCTCAGATGGGAGACAGGATATTCTCACAATATTATATATGTGTGACAGGCATATTTGATGTGAGATTTATGCATCTCACATCATATTACCCTTTTTTAATTTCACAATGTGAAAGCGTTGCGTCACAATGTAAAAAACATTGCAAAATTCAAACCATTTATCTGGAGTCTTTCAAAACAAACTGAACTTCTGATCGCTTCAAACTATAAACTGCTGTTTTAATACTTTAATTTAGTTGTATATCTGAGTTGTAAAAGGCATACAATAGTTTTGATTATATAGTTAAGAAATAATTCATGGCAGGCATAGAGTTGTGCAAATTTACACATGGGCTGGGCCTTAATATTCGAATTTTACACTGAGCGATAGCGAGGGGTAAAATCTAAGAATATAAAGGCCCAGCCCATGTGTAAATTTGCACAACTCTATGCCTGCCATGAATTATTTCGATTCTAATACGACAAATACGGTAATTTTTAACCATTCGTGAACTGTATACACACAGCATTTGGTGGCTGCTCCATTTACCTCCTTCGGAAATTTTGAATTGATTTTGAATTATTTGTATTTGAACGAGATATTTTAAAACAAAGATATGGATGTTAACATGAAAAACATATTTATTGTGTATTTTCCAACATAGATTCGATTGAACAATTCCTGCGTAAAAATATTTAAAAAAAAGTCGAAGTTCATTCGTTCATCATTTTGTGCGCTAACAAGATGGCGGAGCGGAGTTGTCAAACATAATATCGAACACTTGAACAGTTGTTAATAATCGACAATTATTGCTAAATATGAAATAACAAAAATAAAGGCCAATGGAAAAAAAAGCTTGTATTGTTGGCATAAAAAAATATTCCGGAATAAATACTTAAGACAACCATCTATCGACTTTGACTTTTGTAATATATCGTCATCCTGTGACGTTGTTTACAAGGGACGCTGATTGACACAAGCTGGTTACTGATTTATTTTACGATTTTGTGAGCATTTTACTTGTTTGAGTAGCAAAATTCAAAATGCCATCAAATTGGAAAATATCAGTAACTTAATTACATCACCGTCCAGTTATCAATGTATACGTAGGAAAACATGAAGGTTAGTGCATTTTCCGGTTATTCATGGCCGACACATATCAATGGAATGTATGTGTGCGTACTGGGGATCCCCAAATGTAAATTTTCAAAACAAATGATAAAAAAATACTTAGTTACAGAATATTTATTTATAACTGAGGGGAAATTTTTATTTTAAGGACTTTAAAAATACGTTATATGCCGGTGTTTTGTTTGTTTACACTCGGTCGTCACGGTAATTTCACAGCGGGAGACACATGGAACAGCCAGATTTGTTGTGTACTGCACTTGCGCTAAATATAGAGTTGTTGAGTATTATCGTGTGTGCCGTTTTATAGACGTCATATTAGAATATTTATTTTTACGTTAAGTCACATAGTTGAGAAGTAAAATATGTTTCCAATGGCAACCATTTTTAAGTTAGACATACATATCTGATTCTTTGCCATCTGATATAGAGAAATACATTCGCTTTGCATTTAGCAATATCTTCCACCAATAAAACTGACCGCCATGATATAACTGAAATATTGTTAAAAGTGGCGTTAAGCACCATAAACCAACCAATCATTTAGCAATATTCACTCATTAGCCTCCTATAATGGCCTTTGTCTTGTCCATCTCTATGTCAAATTATTTCACTTAACATATTCTTCTTTTAGGCATTGTTCTATGCTGATCAGCTAATGGCTAGAGTACCACCAGGTACCCAGAATGCAATGTTGCACGAAGGCTCAATAGAGAGGATAACACCACCAGTGATGCCGCTAGGACCAATCAGAACATCACCCAATAAGATGACAAGTAAAGTGTTCTAATTGACGAGCACCGCTATCTCACTCCGTCCAACGTCAACATTACAATCACTGCATGAGTATCGTCAAATCTTACGTTTTATAAGATTTTGACATCAAATGTTGTTGCATGACACAAATTGTATGTATGACAGAAATTCTATCTTCCAGATCATCAGTGTTAACTATTTCATAAATACATTGTATACTTTATTATTTTCACTGGTAATTATTCTATATAATCATATTGAAATCCAACTCCCTCATTTTATTATTGTAGGTTGAGAATAAAACCCAAAATTTTGAGTAGTGATTTAAAAGTCAAGACTTTGTCCAATATGGCTGACATATCACTCAAACTATTGTGATGTTTGTCCAATATGGCTGACATATCCCTCGAACTATTGTGATGTTTGTCCAATATGGCTGACATATCACTCAAACTATTGTGATGTTTGTCCAATATGGCTGACATATCACTCGAACTATTGTGATGTTTGTCCAATATGGCTGACATATCACTCGAACTATTGTGATGTTTAGTTCACTTTACTCTAAATTCAAACTAGGGAAATTCAGAGTTATGCCCCTTTCTCAATATTTTTGTACTGCAATGTTGTTGAAGAAAATTGAAAAGACTTTTGTAAGGATTTGAAGATTAAAATTTCTAAATAATGTTAAATTATTTACCACTTTGTATCTGTAAATAATATTTTTTTATGTTAACTATTTTGAATTATGAAGCTTATTTGTGTTCTTCGCGGCATTGATATATATTCAAAATTTTATGTTGAAACTTTTAAATAAGCTTCACCCTATCTGTGATAATTTTTAAAAAAAATATTTGTTTTGTAAATAGATTAGTGTGCATTTATTGAAATAATAATACTTCTGGCATTTTCATGTAAAAAAACCAAAGTTATTTGTATGTTAGTGCTATGGAAAAAATTCAAAACAAGAAAATTATGATAAATATATATGAACACATAGATAGGTAGACAAATGGCTATCTTTCTTCATGTCTTGGCAACACTATTTATAGTGAAATGTCGCAAACATATCTTAATTATTCCATGTATTTTATAAAAGAAAATATGGTAATTTTGGTACAAATGTATAATTAAAGAAGTAGTAATATTGTAAATGTGATGCAATAAGAAACTGTTTTTATTTGTTTTAATAATCTTACCAGTTGTTATATTTCTTCTGTGGAGAAATCTTCAGGAAATTGTATTACTGTAACAAGATTGTTGAAGACTATGCTGATCATGGGAAAATGATTTGTTGTTTACAATGAATGCTCCTAGGACATATATTGCATAGAATGTGGCAGAAAATAAAACAAAATTTCTGTGTATTTATTGTCATTTGTTATTTTGTAAATAGATTTCTGTATATCATGATCACTTTTCTGTTTTATTTATTATATCATGATCACATATATGTTTTATGTATTACATCATGATATGTTTTATTGATTACATCATGATCACATATATGTTTTATTTATCACTTTTCACAACAAGTAATTTGAAGTACCTGTAATTACAATCTCATTAAAATTAAATGTTTGTTTTACCTTTTTTTCTGTGGCGATACACTGATATCTAACAACATCCTGTATAGGGTCACATCAGGGTACATATTTTCAATCGACCAACCAATGATGAGCCTTCTACATATTGGTATCAAAACCAAGTAGAGCTGTTATTTGATTGGTCAATATATCTAACTGTATTGAATATGATTGGGCAGTCAAAGATGAATGAAAGGTTATATGACAAGATGTTGTTAGATGATAGTGTATTGCCAAAGAAAAAAAGATACAACAAGCATCTAATCCTAATTATATTGCAGTAATTATTAAGTGTAGGATATCATATTTTTATGGATATAAACCACCAAAGTATTTATTCTAAATAGATCTATGTTTATGAAACATCTAAATATCTAAATGATGAGTGTGTACTAATTGTTGTTTAACCCCAAGTGAGCAATTTTTCAGCTATATCAGGAAGGGTTTGAAGATACCAAAGGGAGGTAATCAGAATCCATAAATCGAAGAAAAACAGACAACACAATGGCCAAAAGAAAAAATACAAAAGGACAAACAACGATCTACAAAACATACACATAAAACTAAAGATCGAGTAACACGAACCCCACTGAAAACCGTGAACTCAGGTGATCCAGAAGGGTAAGCAGTTCCTGCTCCACTAGTCAGCTAGGACAACCGGGACAAGGACTTTAGCTATCACTGAAAAAGTATGGAAGCTGGGAGAAGGACGAAAAAATTAAGCCTTTTATAGCCACCTTGAAATTTACAAAAGTGGTACTTTACATGGAAGGAGCATGGTACTCTTCAAACAGAGAGCCACTATGGTCTATTGTAAGACTGCCAGTATTATAACCTGACAACCCCTATCTAGAGAGCATTTCCTATCATCTGTGGACGTGCAGAGTAAGTATTTTGATCGGCTTGTCATCAGTACCAAGTGATTGTGCAATGAGTACTAAATTTTACATTTTCTCATTTGGTGTCGTTAAACAACAATCACTAAACACCAAAAATAATTTGTGTATGGGTTTGATATTTCTATATTTAATATGCTTCCGTGTTAGTTATTGACATGACTTTCCCACAATTTGTTGTTGAGTACCACTGAACAAGTTAACACATAAATGTCAGTTTGATACACTACCATGCTTGATATATATTTATTACAAAACATACACAATTTCTCTCCCATTTTTGTTTGTTTGTGGTTTATCCCTTAGATTTTTTGTGAACCAGTTCATTAATAGTCTTTTTGTTTAAATACTATTATTAAAGGTCTTATGGTAAAGGTAGAATACAAATTAGAAGGGAACAATCTGAAAACTTGATCCCCACTTAGACAAACTAAAACCAGTGAGACATAAAAATAAAGAAGTAGACAATATCAAGCAGTAAAACCTCACACAAAAAAGAATTAAAAAAAAAAACCGAGAGCGATACCAGATTTTTCAAAAGGGTTATCTTCTCGGGGTCCATATATTACACCTAATGTCAAGTCCTCATTTACCAATGGAGACATGGTTCTGCTAGTAATAACAGCATGTTGACCAATCTGATTAAAATCATATCTCTCTCTTGCTCCCTTTTATTGATATTTTGCGTGGAAGATCTGAAGAGACCACATTACGGGTCATATAATGTCTGCCAGCACTTGTGACAAATTTCAAAATGTTCGACTTTAGTGTAGGAAGCTGATATCTATTAAGCAAATTCTTGTTTGTCAGATGGCCCATAGTTAAAAGTCCATCAGAATATGTACTATAGTAAAGCATGTACAGGGATAATACTAATTTAAAAAAGAATCAAAGCTCTGAAAGTGCTCATATGGTTTGAGGTTTGAAAAAGGTATGTTATGTTTTACAAAAGTATACATATACATAAAAAAACTAAAATGTATGTGAAACATCAGAATATTTGGTTTATATGAGATATTTTCATGTAATATTTAAGAAATATATTTGTATTTTCCTAGTGTTCCTAAAACATGTGTATTTTACCTAATGTCCTCAAGTACAATGGCATTTTCATAATGTCATTAAAATTAACTTTGATGTTTGAATATCATGGTTTAGCTGATAAAGGTAATGTTATACATTTCAAGTATCAATAACAGAGGTTCGTTTACAACGAATTCGGGTCGTTTCGCCCCGAATCCTGTTCGCCCCGTAAATAAATAATTACCAAAAAATTGTCGAAAAAGACTTCATGTATTATTATATAATAGCGATTAAGTGGGACAAATCGACTCACTTTCCGGGGCGAAACGACCCGGGACGAACAGGTAATCGGGGCGAAACGACCCTGTACCGTTTATAACAAAGGTATAATAATGTATATGGAGATTACTTTATTTATTAGTGGGATATAAAATCAATTGCTTCCTTTTCTAAAATTGTAATAATCTAAAATTACAATAACTTGAAAAAAAAAATAAACAAAAATAAACAAAAACAGAAAAAACCCCATAAAAAACGCCATCAAATATTTTGTTATCATATTAGAAAAAAATATTATGAAAAGAAAGTTTAAACAGTGAACAATCACCTCTCACCTCAACTCATTGAACATATAAAAGGGACAACGACATATGCTGTTGGATATCCAGGTCCTAGCTTGGGACAGGCACAACAATGTGGCAGGGTAAAATCGATCAATGAGATCCAAATTCTCCCCTTTTGATAATTGGAACTCCAACTGCATTATAGATATAAACAAAGATAGAATAAAAAAGAAACACGGCACAAATTCGCTTCCACTCAAAAAAAACCCAGTAAGCAAAAATGAATAACAACATAAACATGGACAGTACAATAACAGGGTCAATGATTGCACGGACATGTAGTTAAATAGCTACTACTTGGGAACATAAAATTACTCTTTAGACAAAAAGATCATAATTGATACGTCTAACAGATTTGATATCAATTTGTTATAATGGGAATACTGGAACTGTTGTTTCAGTGAGACAACACTAAAAATCATCTTGGCGTGTTGATATAGTAGAAAGCTGACACCATCATCTCATCAAATATAACTTGTTCTCGCGGGTATCCGTTCTCGCCATGATATAGCTGAAAACCTGCTCATTTAACGTTAACCAACAATCACTCGCTCACTCTTAAAATTACTTGTCTAATGAGTATTTCAAGACATTCTGAATATGGTAAAGTAGTTGAAAGGGCAGAACATCAAAGCACAAATTCTTTGCAGGATCATCCAATGTACTATAACGAAATGAGGTTAATAACCTGGCCATTCAGAGATTATAATATATTTAAATATGATATCCTCTGTTATTTGGCTTAGTAGATATCTCCTTTAGCCCAACTGGTAGAACGGTTGCCTTCGGTGTACGAGGTTCGATCCTAGCCCGAAATATTGTAGCACATGCCTGCTATGTTTGGTTCTATTTGTCACAGTGGTTTCACAAAAGGAGATTGAAATACAAGAGACGATGATGATTGCCTACTGATGGCAGTAGTTCACGCGACCCTTTGGGTCACAATAGCTTATAACAAATTGTCACCAAGTTCCCATTGCAATTAGAATGCTTAAGTAATATGTAATTTGATAACAAAAAATGTTTTCTTCAAAATACCAATACTTCAGTTACTAGTATATCATGGCAGTTATTTATATTAGTGGAGGAAACCAGAGTGTCCAGAGAAGACTACCGACTTGCTGCAAGTAGCTGATCATATTTAGCACATACAAATGTAATCTTGTATTGCGTACACCTCGCCATGACCGGGAGACAAGCTTAGTGGTGATATTATATTTACCGATTGCACATCTAAATTCATCGTCATTAGCGCACGGCTGATCATGATCTGATATTCAACAGTCATCACGATATCATATGGTTTGTAGGATTGTAATCAGCAATGGGTTACCGACGATGACATAACTCATATTACAATTCGATTTCGGGGATATAGGTCCCTAAAGAAAATATCAAAATAACAAGAGAAAAAACTCAATTGCACATAACTATACCTGAGCAGTACTTTGATTGTTGCTCTTCGTTCTGCATTTGACTTGAAATCTTCGCTACGAAATGAAAGTTTAAACAGTGATGCTCAACAATTCCACCAATATAAACAAAGCGAACAATCAGCTCTCACCCTAACTCACAGAATATAAAAAACCTACGCCATTCACGCCATTTGCCGATGGAAATACAGGTTCTGGTGGGTAAGACAAAACAATGTAGCGGGGTTAAGCGGATTAATGGGATCATAACCCTCCCTCTCTTGAATAGTGAATCACCAACGGCAATACAGATATAAACAAACAATGTAAAAACATGCAGAGATTCCCTTCTACTCAAACGACCACACGCTTTCACAGAAATGAATGACAACAAAAACATGGACAGCACAATAGCAGGGTCGGTGAATGGTCGTAGCTAACTGACTACTAACTAGGAAGGTAACATCTGTTACGTAAAAGCCATTACTCTCAGGACACAAATATCATAGGCGATATCCTATCATATTTGATATGAATAAGTCATATATATCCGAAGAAAATATTGGTCTTCGTGGGAGACGCGACACCAAAATTTCAGAGCAAGTATTAGCTAATTCTATCTAAATGATAAGCAAACTCAATACAATAAAACAAATGTTACCCCCCCCCCCCCCCCCCCCCCAAGGAAAAAAACCCAACAGCACTAAATTTACTTATCTCAGTTCGAGTGGCAAGTGGTACTCGATACAAAATTATGTGATAAAGTTTGTCAGTGATTTACGACAGGTCGATGATTTTCTCCAGGTACTCCTGTTTCCTCCACCAATTAAACCGACTGCCACGATATAACTGATATATTGTTGAACACCATAACACTAATCCCTACTTATCACGGTAGTACAAGATCACATTAATGTTGTACCCTGCATTTTGGTAGAATGTGCTATGTTTGTCATGCTTTTTGACAGTTTATGTTTAATATTTTAAATTGAAAAGAGAATTTATGCATGTAAGCGTAAATTTCTATCATACAGATTGAGCAGGTCATTTGATTGTCAATCTAAAAATATCTATCCGCAAGAAAAATGGGATAATAAAACGATTTTATGCAGTAAAAAAAATAACGGGGAGTCAACAAAGATAAGTTTGTTTTCTATTTACAGAACTGAAGATGAAATCTATGACTGGTGCAACATTAGGATTGTGAAAATCGAAAAGATTGTTGTTGCTTTATGTGAAAACACAATATTTTGACATACCTCACCACCCCCTAAATGTCGCTTTAGAAGTGTAAATTAAATAACAAAAAAATGATATTTCAATACTTTTAGGGTATCTTTTTAACTGATTATTATAGATGGGAGATAACTACTCTCGGTTTACTGGTTATACATAATTGCATGTTTCATAACTGTAAAGAACAATCATATTCAGTAGGCAAATCACTTTTAAGTGAATTTATAGTTCGATTCTATGGTACAATGTATTCATGTGCAATCTCAACTAAATTCCGCCGCCATTTTTTAGTTTAACTACCAAGGTACCATAGCAACCAATGCTTTTCATTATTATTTGTATATTATTATAACTGATTATAAATAAATCACGTATAATTACACATTTTGTCATTTATTTTGTGCAAAAGACGTCCAAAATGTACTTCTGTTGATTAGAATTCGGTCATATTCTTACTCAAGGCAGTTCATACTAAAATTCTACCTACACATAAGTTCAAGCTACACGTGTCTTTGTGCACAAATAGCCCAACTGCCTGAAAGATGTGTGTATGTATAATCCGAGAGTTCTGTCATCAGAGATGTGTGTATAACGTATAAGATATTTGTGTATGTATAACCCGTGCTCTGAATTAGAGATTTGTGTAGGTATAAACGTGAGATCTACATCATAGATGTATGTATAACCCGTGCTCTGAATTAGAGATGTGTGTAGGTATAAACGTGAGATCTACATCATAGTTGTATGTATAACCCGTGCTCTGAATTAGAGATTTGTGTAGGTATAAACGTGAGATCTACATTATAGTTGTATGTATAACCCGTGCTCTGAATTAGAGATTTGTGTAGGTATAAACGTGAGATCTACATTATAGTTGTATGTATAACCCGTGCTCTGAATTAGAGATTGTGTAGGTATAAACGTGAGATCTACATCATAGTTGTATGTATAACCCGTGCTCTGAATTAGAGATTTGTGTAAGTATAAACGTGAGATCTACATCATAGTTGTATGTATAACCCGTGCTCTGAATTAGAGATTTGTGTAGGTATAAACGTGAGATCTACATCATAGTTGTATGTATAACCCGTGCTCTGAATTAGAGATTTGTGTAGGTATAAACGTGAGATCTACATTATAGTTGTATGTATAACCCGTGCTCTGAATTAGAGATTTGTGTAGGTATAAACGTGAGATCTACATTATAGTTGTATGTATAACCCGTGCTCTGAATTAGAGATTTGTGTAAGTATAAACGTGAGATCTACATCATAGTTGTATGTATAACCCGTGCTCTGAATTAGAGATTTGTGTAGGTATAAACGTGAGATCTACATCATAGTTGTATGTATAACCCGTGCTCTGAATTAGAGATTTGTGTAGGTATAAACGTGAGATCTACATCATAGTTGTATGTATAACCCGTGCTCTGAATTAGAGATTTGTGTAGGTATAAACGTGAGATCTACATTATAGTTGTATGTATAACCCGTGCTCTGAATTAGAGATTTGTGTAGGTATAAACGTGAGATCTACATTATAGTTGTATGTATAACCCGTGCTCTGAATTAGAGATTTGTGTAAGTATAAACGTGAGATCTACATCATAGTTGTATGTATAACCCGTGCTCTGAATTAGAGATTTGTGTAGGTATAAACGTGAGATCTACATCATAGTTGTATGTATAACCCGTGCTCTGAATTAGAGATTTGTGTAGGTATAAACGTGAGATCTACATTATAGTTGTATGTATAACCCGTGCTCTGAATTAGAGATTATTTGTGTAGGTATAAACGTGAGATCTACATCATAGTTGTATGTATAACCCCTGCTCTGAATTAGAGATTTGTGTAGGTATAAACGTGAGATCTACATTATAGTTGTATGTATAACCTGTGCTCTGAATTAGAGATTATTTGTGTAGATATAAACGTGAGATCTACATCATAGTTGTATGCATAACCCGTGCTCTGAATTAGAGATTTGTGTAGGTATAAACGTGAGATCTACATTATAGTTGTATGTATAACCCGTGCTCTGAATTAGAGATTTGTGTAGGTATAAACGTAAGATCTACATTATAGTTGTATGTATAACCCGTGCTCTGAATTAGAGATTTGTGTAGGTATAAACGTGAGATCTACATCATAGTTATATGTATAACCCGTGCTCTGAATTAGAGATTTGTGTAAGTATAAACGTGAGATCTACATCATAGTTGTATGTATAACCCGTGCTCTGAATTAGAGATTTGTGTAGGTATAAACGTGAGATCTACATCATAGTTGTATGTATAACCCGTGCTCTGAATTAGAGATTTGTGTAGGTATAAACGTGAGATCTACATCATAGTTGTATGTATAACCCGTGCTCTGAATTAGAGATTTGTGTAGGTATAAACGTGAGATCTACATCATAGTTGTATGTATAACCCGTGCTCTGAATTAGAGATTTGTGTAGGTATAAACGTGAGATCTACATTATAGTTGTATGTATAACCCGTGCTCTGAATTAGAGATTTGTGTAGATATAAACGTGAGATCTACATTATAGTTGTATGTATAACCCTGCTCTGAATTAGAGATTTGTGTAGGTATAAACGTGAGATCTACATCATAGTTGTATGTATAACCCGTGCTCTGAATTAGAGATTTGTGTAAGTATAAACGTGAGATCTACATTATAGTTGTATGTATAACCCGTGCTCTGAATTAGAGATTTGTGTAGGTATAAACGTGAGATCTACATTATAGTTGTATGTATAACCCGTGCTCTGAATTAGAGATTTGTGTAGGTATAAACGTGAGATCTACATCATAGTTGTATGTATAACCCGTGCTCTGAATTAGAGATTTGTG